>JBAFTC010000001.1:3191110-3203311 GCA_037177435.1 Melanotaenia nigrans | reverse complement strand
AAATATCCTAGCATAATTGTGTTTTTTTATACAGATGAAAACATCATGATAGAAATTACTTCTGTGCATAAAGATACCACTGCATGGATTCAACAACTCATTGACTACAACTGTACAAAGTATCATGAGAATAGAACAAAGCTCATAGCTTTTATGCAGGTTTTAGTGTGGATAGCACCAGGCGGACTCTATATTTGGCCACTCGTATACCCAAACTGTTCCAAATTGTGCTGTGTCTGTATTTCCTCCAGAACTTCCAACACAGTGTATTTGGTTTTTTTGTAATTTCTTTGACATGTTTATGGCTTTTATCCTTTGTTTTAAATGTATAAAAAAATTATAATGAAGCAAAAACATGAACGCTGTTCGACATTCGCTCTTTCCGGTGCACCCACGTGAGTAACTGCATCAAAATGGCAATGATGCTCGTTTGTTTACGCGCAAGCATTTATACCTGACAGATAAAGTGTCGTTCAAGTGTAAGATATCGTTGGAAAGCTCGTAAGATGTAGAATTCAATCAAACTTTATTTACACTGCCAAGACCCACAACAAGACAACACAATGGCTGTGAATGGGAGCATATGACATGATAGCGCATGACTCCGTTTCACCATTATGGATTACTACGCTGTGAGTTTTGGTCGAAAAACAGTGTGGATAGACTGAAAATGACCACAAAAGCTAAGGAAATAAAAAATATCGCTGTTTCTGAGAATAGCTTTGGGATTTGGTGCTGCATTTGGTGATAAACATGCTATCTGATAAGGCTAGCTGTGATATGTGAACGTTAGCTTTGTGTTTGTTTTGAGACTGACGTGAGGTGCTTGGCGAATATCTTTTTATGCTTGGTATCATATGAAAGTGCAGCTTTTCTAGTTTCATTTGATACCCAACATGTCGGTGTGGAGTGAACGGATCACGCGTTGTGTTGCATTTTGTTTCGGGTGTTACTGGTTATGGTGGCGCTGTTGTTTGTGACGTACGTATTTTAAAGTTATTAAACTAATTCTTTGTTGACCAAACGCACTTGGAGAGTTGATTTAGTGGCATTAGTTATTCTTCTTTAAGACACTTTATAAATAAAATATCTTAACATCACTAAAGTAACTTTTTTACACACATGAACGGACACCGGTGGGTCCATCGGGCTTAAGAGGTTAAGGGTTTAAAGTTGCTCCTCTAACAGCCTGACGAAGCAGGAATCGTCTGTGTTTCTTGTCTCTATAAGTTTTATTTTACACACACAGACATAAGGAGGTAACGTCCTTATCTACATCCTCTTCATGACTGCCTCTCCAACTGTCAGCTGCCAGTTCACTCGGTTCAGGAGCCTTAATGGATCCTGAATCATGCATGACACGGATTTAGGGTTCATGCTCCCACTTTTACAGAGAGCTCTAAACCCTTAACTCTCTTTTCATCTTTGCCCCATCATGCGGTTTTTCAAGTTTTCTCTTTGGAGCTGAGCAGCAGATCATATCTCGTCAGGTTCATTAGCCGCACGTCGCTTTCCGATCGATACGGCAACGCCCTCCATCGGCACAGAGAGAATAACGAGGAGCTTCAATGGCAACACAAACAGGAGAGATAACAACCACAGCAGCAGAAGGATCTGCGCCACAACCCACACAGAGATCCACAAAAACACAGAGAATACCTTCGCACATGTGTTTGTGAGCGAAGAAAAGTTTTACCTGCAGCTACTTAGCTCTTATGTCCTGGTGTGCAGGTAGACAGCATCGTTAGGAGAGCTGGGTTAAAAAAAAATTGACTAATCGATTTGAATCGATTCAAATTAATTAATCCAAAATCGATTCAGTGACTAGTGGTGGGCGGTTTGGTCCAAATATTGATACGATATTGAGACCAACATTGCGTCTCTTTCTGAGACAAAGCCAAATTCAGATTTTCTTTTTTTAATTCACCACTGGATTAGATTTACCAGTAAACTTTTTAGCTTATCACCTCTCACATTAGCAGCTGACACTAAAGCTGGAGATATACTCACGCGGCGTCTGCATCCGGTCTGACGCAGATGAAATGTTCGTATGTACTTGAGCGTAGGCTGGCAGCATCATGTTACAGTTCTCTGGATCAGCAGGGGGCAATAGGGCTAGTAAATCCATAGGGTAGAGTTTCTTCAGTGGTTCGCTTCAGTCCCAGCAAGTGTTTCCTGTTTTACAACAAGAATGGCGGCCGACATGGTGCAGTGTCTTCCAGAGATCGTGGAAACAGACGAAGAAATTATCCATCTGCTGAACATCCCAATCCCAAACTGACCAGCCAGACTGCTCGTCTAACTGAGACGTAAGACCGTGGGGAACGCCATGTTTAACAAACACTGGATGTTTTTAAAATGACAGGAAGTGATGTCACCACAAACGTACCTACTCTAAACAAAATCTGACAATTTTATATTTGATTTATTTTTATAGTATTGATTTAAAAAATGTATTTATCTTAATTAGTTTATCTTAATTAGAGAGGCTTTACTGGCACATCAACTGGCTCATCAGCCACTTCAGGTTCCCAAGGGCAACCCTCCTGGAACTGTGCGCAAAGATGCAGGTGGCCTTGGAGCGCAACACAGCGAGGAGCCAAAACAAAACAAACTTTATTCTCATTCTTGCAGCCTCAACAACAAGAACAAGGTTCTCGCTTCCTGTGGACTATGTAGCGAGCTTTACACTCAACGTGATGAAGAAGCAAATCCGTGCATACTTTTTAACAGCATCCTGATGTAGAACAAGAGGAGTAATAATAACCCCCACCCCTGCATCTCATCAAACAGAACACAGAGAGCACTAAAGCCACATTAGTCAACGTTATAACTAAGCTCGTCATTGCTTCTGACCTGATTGGTCTTGGTCTTGTACCTGTGCTGGTCCTGATGGTGCCTCTTTTTCACTACTGATAAATTCTTCCCTTCAAATCAATGAGTTGTTGCAGGATTCTGAGGCAAAGTGCTGACCGACACAGTTAAGTTTCATCATATAGTTTTAGCATGCCTTCAGTGGCTCCCTGTAAAATTTAGAGAAGATTATAAAAATCTTCTTATTGCATAAAAAGCCTTTAATGGTTTAGACCCATTTTATATTAATAATCTCATTGTTCCCCATCAACTGCTGTGAAATCTCCCAGAGCACTGGCCTCCTTATGATTCCTACAATTTGCAGGATCAGAATGGAAGGCTGAGCCTGTAGTTTTCAGACCCAAAGTTTTTGTTTGTTTGTTTATTTTATCTCTGTAAAGCAGTTTGAGCCCCTCTTGTGTGCTTGATAAAGGGCTCCATAAATAAAGTTGAGCTGAGTAAAGAGGCTGGTTATCAGATAGATTAGCTTTCAGCATCAGCAGAAATCTTTAGCAGTGTTGGAGAAGAAAGCCCTGGAGTGAAAGCTCATTTCACTGGATGATACAAACCTTCATGAAATAAGAAGATATTCATTATTATTTATCATTTATGTCAAAGTGCCGAGTGATTCAGTATCTCTGCATCAGTTTGAGTAATTCAACAAACATTTTATGATCATTAGAGCCATCATCTGTTTTTGTAGCATCACATGGAAATACTTACCTAATTCCTCATCCGCATCACTCTCAGAAAATCTCTACTAAATAGAAATTTTCATCTTTTTCCTCTAAAAAGCTGAAAATCTGGTTCCAGATGTGTGTGTGTGGATTCTCCAGTTAGTAGGTCACTACAGTGCATACAAACGAGACGTCTAATTCCCTCTGTGGCCTGGTTTCTAGGAGAATCCTCAGCCAGGCTTCTAACTTTTAGGTTAAAATAATCTTAGCCCCGTTCTGCTGGTTCAGACCTTGTTAGACCCTGGATGCTTTTTGAGAAACCTTGCCCTTGTTTCACTGTGTGTGTAAAAACATGCTTTATTTGCCTCTCAGCCTCTGAACGGAGAGACGTAGCCCCACAGAGAGCTGCCCAACCTTCCTGAAACATTTAACAGCCTCTCTCTGCCCCCTCACTTCCTTCAGTCACATCTCCATGCTGACTCAGCATCCTCTCAGCATCAGCTGGAGAACAGAATTTCACTGCTGCTGCTCTTTGTGCTGCTATACATCACAAACACACCCACGCCTTCTGAGAGGAACACTATAAAAATATTGCGCTCGTGTCCCTTTATGTCTATTATTTATTGGTCCTATTTCAGCTTTGTCTCCTTTCAGGGTCTAATCAGGGCTTACATTCACATCACATTTGTTTAAAGATTAGAGAGGCTAGCAGGTATCACAGGGTCACCTGTTCAGCAGCATGTTGATGAAACTGGGTTATAAAGGGCACCTCAAAAGGGGATTATGTGTAACCAGGTAAAAGTAAAGCTGTAATGGTTGTAGAGACTGTTATTGGGTAGCTTTAAGGAGAATAAAGATTCAGTCAGTCATTTCTTATTAGCTTTTAGCAGTAGATGACAACACGCTGCTGTTGAAAATATCAGGAAATTGTGCCTCATCTTCCACAAAGTGAAGACACCGTGACCTGTAATCTGTACAACTCAGTTAAAAAGCATATTAGGACAAAGAACTTAGTAAAGTTTCAGGACGTGGTCTCTTTTGATTTTTCCAACAAACAATTAAGCTACAGACAAAAAAAACTAGTATCAGTTTGGGGGAGCATTACCCTCCGCATAATTTGAGAAAAAAAACATCTATAAAGACCCAAACAAAATTAAGGTTCATATTGTTTGTTCTTATGCCCGAATACATTCCAACAATAAAGAAGAAAAATGTTTATAATAACGAGTGTTTTAGGATTACACCAGACTAACAACACGCTATATAGGACAGCTTCGTCCGTCTTCTGCTTCAGTTACGTCCCTAATTTGGTACATTTTCAGGAAGCTTAGCTATCCGTCGCTTGATGCAGACGACAGAGCAATACCACCAGAAATCGCAGGGGCAGAGTTGAGCTAATACGCAACCCACGAAAGGAAAGAACCAGAGAAGACGAAGAGAAACAGGAAAAAGATGACGCAGAACAACAAGGAACTGAACTCTGAACTCGGCACTGCCCACAAACTGACTTATTACCCATGGAAACGTAAAAGACGCATGGAAGTGTGGGGGTGGCAACGTTTGACGAAACTGCCCGTCGTCGGCGTGTCCGTCTTCTGCATCGAGCATGAACGGACCTTAAGGACCAATCAGGACTACAGGGTAATGTGGCTCAAACTGCCCGGGATGACTCAAAACTGCTGCACATTATAAAACTTTCTGTTAATGAAGCTTTTTATTCATTTTGAGTGACCTGAACAGATGTTTTATGTAAATTAGAGCAAAGATTAAAATCATTAGGCAGTTCAGTCAAAAAACAGACTTAAAAAAAATTAACACCAACAAACAGCCTAACATTTAGAATTTTTAACATCAGGTGTCCAAAAACAAATATTTTTATGAGTGCTATTTTAAAATCTGAATTTGGGATTACCTCAGTGAGAGAAGCTAATTTTGGACAGAAGTGACACAGGAAACCTTTCAGTTGTGATATGATTGGTGGAGCATCTGTAAGTCAAACTGCTGTCACAGGTAAATTAAACATATTAAAAAAAAAAATCACCAAGTTCAT
Organism: Melanotaenia nigrans; assembly: GCA_037177435.1. Classification (NCBI taxonomy): domain Eukaryota; kingdom Metazoa; phylum Chordata; class Actinopteri; order Atheriniformes; family Melanotaeniidae; genus Melanotaenia; species Melanotaenia nigrans. The sequence continues at coordinate 3,197,731 of JBAFTC010000001.1, read as the reverse complement.
GAATTTATTTTGGATTAAATTTGAGAATAGATTCCTGTTTTGGCACAAGCGTAAAGAAATTTGTTTTGTAATGCTTTTATGAATTTCTAGGTTTTGTGTTTCCAACATGATATTTATGCTTAGACTTTTACATACTGCTAGATTTTGGTCTTTCAGCTTGTTAAACGATGTCCCCGCTGACCCCTCTCTAAAGGTTAGACGGCATTCAGCATGCTGTGAAAACTGGCAGCAGAGAGCGGATTCATCCCAGTCAACACTGTATATTTCATTTTCTCTCACATTTTCATAATGGACGCAGCAGTTCGGAAAAGATCTTAAAAATCTCCGCCTGGTGGTGCATTTCAGTCCAGTCGGACGTCTCAGATTTGATCATTGGAAACTGAAAAGCTTTAATTTCATAAGGAATAAAACAAAAATGTTAACTGACCAAGATGTAAACATCCACCTTATAGAAATAAATTTAACAGGTGAAACAACCTTTTTTTTTCATGGCAAAGTTAAATTACCTCCATCCAGTTTTGAAAAATAGTCAACCTTGTCAAGGTCAACTGTAACAATCCTCAAACTAAAACTCATTGTTGAGCTGAAACCTTTTTAAACCACCAGACGTCTCCTTCAGACCAAATAACGACTGAGCTTCTGGGATGAAAATCCTCCAAATAAACCCTTTAAGCATCCTGCTCACAAACAGATCAGGACAGAAGAAGAATAAAGGAGAGTAGTAGAGGACTTTCACCTTGCAGCATCTTTCCCGGGTATCGTCATACACTTTACCTGAGTTCTGATTAGCCTTCCGTCTAATTTCCCAAAATGTTTCAATGTCTGAAGGTTAAAATGTATCCGACATCTAATGTCTCTCTCCCCTTTCACAGATTCATGTGAGGGATAACAGGAAATCCTCAGCAGGCATTCATATCAGCCGGTTGTCAAATGTCAACCTCACTTGTCAAGAGAGGAAACAAAGAAAAAGCAGTGCTGCTGCAGACGGCCGCATCTCAGACAAACACATCGTCTGGAGCTGAGCCGTCATCAGCTGTCCGTCTGGACTCAGGAGCCGAGCTCTCAATCACCGGGACAATAAAGGCATGCTGGGTGCAGAGTTCACTTCCAGTAGGGCTGACGAGGAGAGGCGAGATGGATACAGACAGGGAGAGTGACGGGTCCTCCTCTGGGATCCAGACCACTACTTAGAGCAGCCTTGAAGCAGAACTCAGACCATTTTAGACCTTTAGACTTTACTGTAAAAACTTATCACTGTTAAATCAAGCGGAGTCACTAAAAATCCAAACATTTACTCAGTGACATGTAAACATCGAACACTGTCTATAACCTCCTCATAATTTCAGACACACACCGTCTTATTTACTCATCTGACAGCCTCTAAACCAGGGGTATCCAAAGTCGGCCCTCGAGGGCTACTGCCCTGCAGGTTTTGGATGTTTCCTGCAGCAACGCCTGAACCAGATTAAAGGGCCAACGTGCTCGGGCAGAACTTGACAACAAGCTGTGGAGGAGAGCCGTTTACTTAGAATCAGGTGTGTTGGAGCAGGAAACATCTAAAACCTGCAGGACTGCCACCCTCAAGGACCCGAGCTGGATACCCCTGCTCTAATATGTCAGTCTTCCAGTAAAATTCCCATCATTCACATCTGAAGAATCTTAGCTTTCTAATGGTGTGTAACGTGTGTAACCTCTGCTTCATTTCGAAGAGAGGAAAGTTAACTCGACTTAAAGGAATCAAAGAAGTTTGCACATCACATACCTGACGTTATTTTCCTGTCGTCCCTTAACTGACGAGTAACGACGTTTCAGACTTGCTAAAAAAAAGTGCATGAAAAACGGCGTGTAGTTGTAGTCAGAGTGCTGACTGGGACGAATTCTTGGTACTCTACAGCTGAAAAAGAGCCATAAAGGAGGGTCATTGTCTAAATAGCTTTAAAAAATACTGTTTGATTAAGATCTCATGATGAAGGACAGGCTTATTTGCCACGGTCAATTTAACCCCTGCTTTCAGTTTCTTAGGCTTGCTAATTAAATTATAATTGTAGACTAGGTTAGAAATAGGGGTTAAAAAAAGAGATCAAATTTAAAAATCTCAAACTTTTGAGTGTTTTTAGACTTTTTAGACTTGAATTTTGGAGAAACCCAGCTCCACGTTCAGGACTGAGATGTGGCTGGAATCAATAAATAACATAACACCTAACAAGTCGTTTGGATACCAAACAAAAGTCAAGCCATCTTTAGATCACAGAAGCTTGACACTTCCCGCATATGGACAGGTTCATGAGCATCTGAATCAATACAGGATTTATTCAGAGAAAAATGACAATCTACACAAAATACAGAAAAAAACAAACATCCGAGCACGCAGAGAGCTGCTTCATTATCAAACATCTGCTGGTGTTTTCTCCTCACATCAAACATTAGCACAAGATGTCACATTTTTTCATCTGACGCCTCAGTCACAACACGAAGCTGCCAGCAAGTCGTAAAATAAAAACCCCGTGGATGGAGGCGGAGCGTGGTTATCAGAGCTTGACGATGTGATGCAGTGCTCATTATAGCAGCCATAAACCTGATCAAAGAGCCCTCCTGCACCACCCGGTCTTACATCCACACCTGTTTCTGGATATAGGACCAGTTTCTTAAAACGAAACAACAGCAATTCTTTTTCTGCTGTTGCATCATATGTTTTGTACTTTATTCATTCAAATGTGTTAGTGTTGGTTATACAAGGTGCTGAGAAGATATTCCCAAAACTTTGGGCATAAAATTGTGTTTGAGTTCAAGAATATCATTTTATGGAGAGTAAGAAGTAGTTCTTTCGTGTCTGAAGTAAAGCTTTATTTAAAAATATTAAATATATTGAATGTATCAGCAGCAGAAGGAGACATGCATTATTCAATCTGCATACATAATGATTTCTGTCATGGTGGTCCACTCTAAAACAATCTAAGTCAGTGTGCTTGGAAGTCACTCACATATAAATGACAAAGGTTAAAAACCCTCCCCCACACCTTTCTAACGCCGGATTAGTGGATTAGTGTGTGACCACTTCAGGAAATTTCCACCCTCATGGCCAGCTCTGTGAAGCTCATTTTTTAAGAGAAACAAGCTAAAACAAATCTAGATCTTCCAGGAGAAAATGAGCACTGTCATCTCCAAACTTAAAGCAGCTCACCTCTTGCCCTCACTGGATGTGGACCACAGATCAGGTAGAAACACTTTCTGAATAACAGCTTCTTTTCTGCCACGAGTGTGAATGAAGCTCTTCACCGGATCGAAGACAGCAAGCAGGTGTCTGCAGTGTCGTTTTAAACACTTGTAGATGCGACTCAATGACACCACATCGCTAAAACAAATCTCACAAGATCTGGTACCTACTTTTAGCTTAGCTCTATCCTGGTTTGTTTCTTCATGTCACATCACAGATAGACTGAAACTGAGTAAAATCAGCACCTCATGGGGGGGGAATCTAATTCAGCTCAAAAAGCAGTCAGCAGATTTATCGTCTTACCTAGAAGAAGATGAGCAAAGCATCCAGACAGAAGTGATCATCCAGCCTGGACTGAAACGGTTCACCCGCAGAGAGACACAAATCCTTCAGCGTGAGCAGAGTTCATGCTTCTCCTCTCACACAGACACCCAACAACAGCTGATCTGAATACGAAGAGGCTGACAAAACCTCCCGAGGCTAAAACACCTTACCCTCCTACAACCCCCTCCCTGATCCTTCATTCATATTGCCCTGCAGGGGTCCCCACCATAACCTCCCCACTGAGGCCAGCATCCCCCCACATTAGAGCATTTTAAAGCGAGGGGGCATGTTGAGACACCTTATATTGGAGCATTAGGCCCAAATCATCCTCAGTAACTCTGCTCAGCAACTGTAGCTCAGTGTAAGAAAAAATATTTAAATCCAAATCATTTCCCTACAAAGATGCGCCAAAACAAGGACACCACACCTGGATGTAAGTTCACACAAACACCCAGTAGCAGGCTTTCTGTTTCAGGTGCATTCTCCTGGCTGCAAATGCAAGAGGTGCATGGTTGTCTAAGGTTGCCTAGAGCAGTGGTTCCCAACCTGGGGTCCCCAGAGAGTACAGGCGGTCCACGAGGTTTTGACTCTACAGAGGTAGTGTGATTGTTAAAATTAAGGCCATGTGCTCACAGAGGACCAGTGAACACAAATTTCTGAAACCAGGCCCCAAAGTGAATGAAGAGAGGTCTAAAAAAACCGAACCCTAATCCAGTCAAACGTAAAAAAGCTAGTTAGTAGGCCACACCTTGTGCATCAAGTCCATTTTGCCCATGGTCTGTGTGGTTAGGTGAGGTCAGTGAGCTGGTGGAGCTATGGTGGTGGAGTAGTTTCTGTCTATTTTGACAACCTTGTTTACACCTGTAAAATTTCATTAATGAAACATGTCTGAGAAACACACCTGTGTTAAGGTAAATTCTGTTTTTTTTTTCCTACAGCTGGCAATGCTGACTTCTTACATCAGAACAGAACTCGGGTAAAATCGCAGGTCAAAGAAAGTAATTTCCACATTCATCCTCTAGTGCTGATCTTAAAAACGTGCTTATTCCACCCAGTACAGACCATTAACTTCCCAGAATAAAACAGCAGAGAGGGCACCGATTTTCAATCAGACATACACTGCTTTCTGTTGATCCGGGAGCAGTTTAATATTTCATAGACCCTGGTCACTCACACACAGACAAGAAATGACTGCAACCTCACCAGTCCTGGGACAGGAACATCTCCACATCGCTTTTAAAGAGTCAGACTGAATAAACTAAGCCGCAGCAACACAAGGTGAAAATGCAAGAAGAAAGAAATGCTTGACTTGTACCAATATTTAGACAACAAACGACAGTGGAAGTATTTAAAGTGTCCACTCTCACTGACTCCTGCTAACTCACTGCATGCATTTAGTTGTCGTAAAGACTTCCACAGCTTCACATGTGGTGTGTATGAGCCAGCCTGTCCCAGTCCACCCCAGGCTTCCAAACATGGCAATGATGGAGGAGATCATGATAATGCAGTCTCAGGATACATAAGAAAGCAGCATAGTTGACGGCGGCGGTCTGTTCGGTCAGTTAATACATCACACAGATTCTTGTTCTTCTTTCTTCCTTTCGCTGGTGGCACGGCAGCTATCCTGCGTAACACGGTTGCTAGAGGGGCTGCTGCATTTTCTACATCTGGTACACATCCACAAGCTTTCTGAAAACAGATCAAGCATGCACACTAAGGACACAGAAGACAGAACAGAGACTCCATTCGTGTCTGTATGCATGTTTAGCGAAGCGCATCGATGAGCCACCGTACTGGCTCCCTTTTCTCTGCCAGTCTGCAATACCAATTAGCTCCCTCTTAAAATTGAATTATTTATAAAATCCTTCAATTTTGCAGTGAAAGATTAAATTTAAATGAAATAGGTGACGTGGAAGGAAAAAGAAAAATGTGGCTGTGGTTGCAGGTTGTAAAGATTGAGACTGTTTGTAGCCGGTTGTAAATTATTTTGTTTCTTGTTGGGAAAAAGAAAGTTAACATCAGTAAAAACAGTTTAAAGAAACACGGCTGATTAATTGCATTCAGCTGCAAACATTGTGGCTGGAGGAAATTCTGACTGACAGGTAACGTTAGGAATAACTCAGCTACATTGGCTGATGATTAGTAAAGTGCATTTAGTGCCCTCATTATGGTTTACATCATCATATCGCTCACTCCTCATTAAAATCAGAGATGCCTAATTTACCCTTTTTGCTGTCTATAATGTAAAGGACATCTGCTTATTATTCCAAATACATTTACTTGTAATTAGCTTTGAATAAAAAGGTAAAATGTAACTTATTTATCGCTTTGTTTCCAGAGGTAAAACGTGTAGCCGGAGCTGAATGAAGGTGCTGTTGTCACACCTCTGATCCACAATGCTGCCATACAATTTTCCACCTTTTATTCGTGCACTCTTTCCCTTTCATCTAATGACTAAAGCCAAAATAGATACACAGCCATGTCTCATTTAGGTAGTAAGGAACACTCACATAAAAGCTGTGCACATCTGAAACAGGCAACCTAGAAATCTTGCGTAATCCATCTCAAAAAAGATCCTCCAACAACATTTAGCTGAGTAGTCGTAAAGGTGCCAAGTCACATCAAATTTCTACTGCAGAAAAGTACAAACGTGTCATTTTTCCTTTGCAGGAAGTTATGGTGAGATTCACTTCTTGTACCACACATGCAAACACACACACACACTTTCATATGCTACAGAAATAGGAATGCAAAGTGGGAAAACAGCAGGGTCCTCTATAAAAGGCATGAAATCAGAGTTGGACTCCCACGTGCAGCCCGAAGCTGAAGGCGATGAGTGCTGCAGAAGCACCGTTCCACTCTGCTTAACATCACACAGAAAACTGAAGAGGAGGACGAAGGTCAGACTTCATCCTGCTGCTGGGAATCAGTCAGCGATGGGCACGTGAGGTTTGTCTGATTATGTGAGCTGTCTGTTCTCAGGCAAATTACATCATTAACTTCGCACAAGAACTCAAGGTCCTAGGTCTTTTTAAAAAGATTTATAAACCTCAGACAGCTGGACACTTTCTTGAGTATCTGCA
>JBAFTC010000001.1:3165527-3187616 GCA_037177435.1 Melanotaenia nigrans | reverse complement strand
CGATCTATCCACACACACACACAACTAAATAATTCATGTGTTAAGGGGTTGATTTCACAGAACACTGGATTCGGCTTCAAAAACTGCCTTTAGACTTGGAAACTACTTTCTGGAGGTTATTTTTCTGCACACACGTGTTCAGTTGAGTAGGTTACAAGGTTTTCAGAAGCCTCTTCTGAGAGGATCTGTTTACATTTCTAATAAATAAAATCAAAGATTAACAGAAATCTTCTGGATTTTCCAAAAGCTAAGTGTTTTCTGAGCAGAGATAAAAGCAGGGATGAAGGTGGAAAGTGCGATCCACTCCTCCTACAGTTTGCATCCATTTTATTTTTAACCATCCGGAGCAGCAGAGGCAGAGTGGGAAAAAAATTGCCTCAACTCAGATTCAGCCGTAGAATATACCGTACAGACGTGACGGTTACACCTTCTGGCAACACTCTCCATTAAAAGAGGAAAGTGGGAGTGGGTGACTGAGAGCAGCATGTGGAGGTAAATCTGAGAGGCACAGCTCGCTAATGTCTCCTTCTGCTTGGTCAAACACGTTATTTATTTCTCATTGTGTGTGTCCACAGGCCGTAAATACGTCTGTAATTACCCGCTCTGCCGTCAGGTGGGGTTAATGGAGAAGCCATTAGCACGGATAGAAAGCAGATAGATGGAGGCACAGAAGGAAACTGCATTATAGAGGCGGTGAAAGTAGAAGTGCAGGAGGAGGACACAACCTTGGGTATAATCAGCAAATATTAGTCATTATTTCAGCTTTTTATGACTCCGTCTGCCTTCCTGCTGCTCACCACATCGGGTCAGCAATTAAAGCAGGATCATGCTAAATTAAAACTGCAATATGATCTTTAAAATGTAAAAAAAAAACTGAGTTTTTTCTATAAATACAAAAATAATTCAGGTGTCGTTGAAGGAAATGTCTGTTCGTTCTGTCTGACTTTTCCGTCTGTCAGCAGATCAAACACACTGGTTCCGACGCTGAAAACAGCTCATTAATAAATACTTTCATTTCTGAAATGGCTCAGTAATTTGCTAAAACAGTCTTTGGTTGTTAATCAAACTCTATTCAGAATGACAGGAGATCAATACACATTTAGAGCTGCAGTGGAGGATCAATAGATTTTATTTATTTATTTATTTATTTGTTTATTTATTATCTGGGTAGAGATTCAGGAACAAAGAGCGCCTTTTGAAGCTTGATCTGGGTTTCTACTTTGAGTCTATTGTGATCATTTGTATGAGACATATACACATACTGTAGGTAACCATCCAGATTTAAGTAAACAGGTGCGAACCTCCCAATGGGAACGGGTACTGGAAACAAGTAATCTGCCTCTAGCTGAGGCAGCGAGAAGCTTCTCATCCCTGCAGCAACCATGATGAAAAGGTGTATAAAGGTGCAGCATTTTCTCCTGGTTTGGGAAAAATCAGAGATTTAACCTTAGATGTCACAACAATAGTGTTATGAAAAATGACTTTTTTCCATTATATTGTGAAAAAGAACTTTCTCTGTTCTTCATGAAAATGAGTTTTTTCAGTTCAAAGACAGGAGCATGCATCAGTTCTGTTTTCTTCTTTATAATAAGAAACTGAGACCTGGGCGGGAAAACTGGAGGTGAAGATATAAAAAAAATGTGTGAAGACATGTAGAAATATTATAAAGCAGGGATGAGCAAAGTCGGTCCTCGAGGGCCGCAGTCCTGCAGGTTTGGGATGTTTTTTGTTCCAGCGCACCTGAATCAGATTAATGGGCCAACATGGTTGGGTAGGACTTAACAACACTGTTGGGGAGAGCCATTTAATTTGAATCAGGTGTGTTGGAGCAGGAAACATCTAAAACCTGCAGAACTGCTGCCCTGGAGGACAAGAGTTGTCCATCCCTTTTCTAAAGGAACAATTAGCAATTTAGCAGAGCTTTAAAGGTTAATGAGCATTAATGACACATTAGCCAAGAGGTGGTCATCAAGGATCAACAAAAAAACGTCCACACTGATGAACATCTCTGCAGCAGAAGCTCCATGTGACTGAGATCCGTTCACACCACGAGCCGAGCGAGTGAATCGTATTCTGGCCTCTCGGTTCGGAGGACGAGTCGCTGGGGGGGAAGGTTAGAGAGTCGGCATGGAGGCTGGAACCCATCTTCTGTTGTTGTGTTTTCTGGTCTTATAAGGATGTGGCGCAGACTTATGCGAAGGCTTACCGCCCACTACAGGCCTTCCATGTACACTACATCCTTTCTGGTCCGATAAGTGTTTTCCCTGCACGGAGATGGTTTTCATTCTATTGTAAGTGCTTTTTTTTGTTTTTAATATGCAAAGGAAAAAGTTAAAAAGATGTTAAAACAGGGCCTGAGGCTGCAACGACTGGCGACCTGTCCAGGGTGTCCCTGCCTGACATCAACAGAACTGTGATCAAACTCCATGAAGGAGCATGAGCCCTCACAGAACATCACAACCAGCCAGGACCCTCATCTCTGCCATCAGGCTTCTGCTGTGCAAATACAAAACTGTCCTAACCTTAGTTTCATTTACAGGAAAATGCCTCGTTTCACTTATTTTTCTTTAAATCCTTTTCTTCTGAAAGTTTGAGCTTCATTTTCAGAGGTTATCTACAGATGGATCAGTCTCAGTCGCAGTCTTTGCTTTCCTTCCGGGACTAGAAAAATGCAGCATAGTAGCCGTTGTGGCTTTAATGGAAGCAGATTTTCTCTTCTTTCCTAAAAAGCCTTTCCAAGCCTTTCTGGTCGGTCATAAAAGACGAAGAATTTTGAAATATTTAAAAAGTGCTGAGAATTACAGACGTTAATGGTTAAGAGGTTGAATAAAATGTTTTATGACTGAAGCGACTGAATGAGCAGCACAGGACATTAAGCCTCTCAGCAGACTCTTACGTTACTATCTCGGAAATACCTTTGGAATATTGATGAGGTATATTTAATGGTTAGATCCACTTTTCAGTTTAGTGTACTAAAGAGCAGGAAGAGCTTCAAAGTCAGAGGAAAATGCAGATTGAAAGGCCGCTGCAGGATGTGTGTGTGTGATGGAAAAGAGAAATAAGGCAGAAAAACTGATCCAGAAAGTAAGTTTGTGCTACAAGTCGAGCCGGTGCTTTCAGGGGACAGTTGGAAATTTTAGCTTGTTTTGTTTTTTTCTTGGTCCTATTTAAGTTTAATAATTGTGAAGCAAATAAATGAGATTAAATCATTTTCCATGCTGCCATCAGTGAGTTCATGTCACCTGATGTCCTGACGAGGAAGCGAAAACTAGGGTTTGACTTTAAAACGAGAGGAACTTGAAGTGCAGGTGAGTGCAGGTGAGTGCAGGCTGCAGCCGGCTTACGGGTGTTGCCAGATGAAGGTTAATTCCCTCATTAGGGAGCCGCAAGCTGCTGGAAAACACTGCTTTTCACAGACAAATTTATCTGTTTCTGGTCCAGAATGTGTTGCCTAGTTATCCTTTTAAAATAATTATTAAAGTAATGTGGATCATAATATCAATATTAGTGACATTAACATTTTCAAGAATTGTTAAAGGAAATCAACTGAAATCTTTCATCTTTATTAAATTTATTTTATATAACATTAATAACACAACATTAATAAAAAAAAAAACAACATATTCTTATTGGTTTATGGATGAATGTATCATAAATTATTGACATTGACATTAATTCATTAATATACATATGAATCAATATTTTATTAATATCCTATGTATAATTAATGAAATAATAAATTATTAGTGTATGAAAACTGAATGTTCTGTTATATAATATGTATAAAACTATATATTCTTTCATAAATATATTTGAATTTTAATAAATACACTAATATGAATAAATTAGTATATGAATATATTTATATTAATTTATTTATTCAAGTTTATTTGGAAGGACAGTGAATATTAATGAACAGTATATGGTAGCACGTTGTCCCAGGCTGTTAATTACTGGTTTATTATGTTTATTAGGGTGTTATTTAATTAATATTTCCTTTAAATGCAATAAATAATAAAGTTTTATTTTATTTCAATAAAAAAAGTAATTATTGGTTGCAGGTTCTTTAGTTTGGGTTCTTTTAATAATATTTACATCTATTTATTATTTTATTTGCCTTCTATGTGGTTTGCTGACTGAGCTGCTTCCCGTCTCAGTCGGGACTCTGTTGGACAAGAGATCTGAATCTAAAGATTTTCTAGTTAAATGATAATAGATTGTTTGCATTTTTAGACACTTTATAAACCTCACAGCACTGGTCAGCGATGAGAGGGAAGGACCTAAACGTAGAAGCAGGAACTAAGAGCTCTGCAGTGGAGGAATGACTCAGAAAACAGCAGAAAAAGCAAGAATTAAACCAAAACCAGACCTAAAACCCAAAGACAATGACAGTAACTTTCCACAATGTCCAACCTAAACACATTTAATTGTCCATCGGATGCGGATTGAGGTAAATCTGTTCTGAGACGCTTGAAGGCTCCTACTCAGCAGCTCCTTCTGGTTCATCCAGTTTTCCCTGGACTTGTGTTAAACTTCCCTGCACCACACCCACCTCTGCTCCAGCAGGATGAAGCTGCACCTGGTCGCTCCTCATCATCACAGCTGGACTGAATCATGCACTAACTTATACAACTTTTTTTGCTTCAAGCTGATTTAGATGGAAATTGTGTTTATCTTTTAATCGGAGTTAATTATCTGAATAAAGCCACTAGTGACCCGTTCTGACTGGATGGAAATGTTGATATTTTACTTGACTTTTTAAGTAAAATTTCACTTGGCTGAGCGTGTTAAAAACACAGCAGCACTTCGAGGTTTGCCTAGTTAAGCCAGAAGACTGATGTTTTAATCTGTTGTCCCTGGCCAGGTCTTACAGAGACTCCCTGGAATAAGAAAATAAAAATGAAAACAGAAAACAGGAAAACAGGAGATTTTATTATGAAAAGCTTAAAGTAGAGCAGAAACTAAAAGGGTTGTTTACTTCTTTATTTATATTATTTGTTTTCAATTATTATCCAAGTTGTTAATAAATTTACTATATAGTTTATTATTTATTGTAATTATTCAATGATTTTACTATATTTCATTATTGTATTTTATTGTTGTATGTATTAATTTTTATAATTTCCATCGTAGGGAACCATCTTTTTTGTTTTCATTTTATTTCAGAGAAACGTGTTTAAACTGTTAAATCTATTTATTTGCATCAGAGGCTCAGAAATTAAAGGTGAAGGATGAGAATTTTGTCAGAAACACCTCAGGTTTCAAAAAGCTTTTTAAAAAGGATTCCTGAGGGCTTAATGGGTTTAGGAAAATGTCCTATGGTTAAAAATCACTGAAAATGATGTTTTCTTAAGGTCAGAGCAGCTTTTGTTAAGTGGATGTTGGACATTAGAGCTTTACAACTCTTAAAAGCTTCACATCCAAACTATTCTGTTCCCTAATCAATAAAATGATGTTGCAGTCAAATGTTATGTCTACCCACCGTGAGACTGTACCACACATCCCAGCACACCAAGACAACCGCTTCCAGTTCCGCCAGTTTATATTATAAAAAAAATAAAAGTAATAAAAATACTGCAAAGGACATCTGAGTCCGTAGGCGGAGACTCAAGGACTTCTGCTTAACACGCTCATTATCAAACAACTAAAAGATCTTCGGGTCTGTTTGTACGGGTTTAATGACGACATGTTTCTACAACAACCGGCCAGATATATTCTGATCTGCTGTAATAACAGGACGCGTGTCACTGGGATGCACACCTGCATCCTGCAGAACTCAGTTCAGACAGATTTGGTTTAATTAACACTGAAACACAATTATTTTATTTGGATTTGTTAACTAAATGCTTGTTGGGAAAAGTTCAAGTAAAAATATCCACATTCTTGTGTTGTCTTTGCTGATTATGAGTTATTTAGAGGTGCACATCGTGCAGCATGCTGTTTGAATTAGGGCTGTGTAGATGGGTGGTGTTTAAAATTTGAGCGGGCTGATCCAGTGTTAGTTGGACCTCCTGAGTTTTATGGACCAGTCAGACCAATAAAACTGTGTTGGCACAAAAAACATGTCGGCACACCAGGAAAATGCGGATTTGCCCGACGGCCAGTCCGCCCCTTATAAAATAACTATTTGTCATTCAAAAGTCATTAGTCTACATCAGCTGTTTTCACCCTGAACTAACATCCACCACCTCATCCACCTACCTCAGAAGCACAACAGTCCGACTAATCAGCCGAGAACTAACGGGGCACGCTCCAACTCTGGGACTGAATAACCAAACTAGGAAGATTCAGGACTGTTAGAATATGTTAAAAACAATCTCCTCAGTACTGCACACACGTAAACCTCCACAGATGTTTTCTACCAATCCCTTCATCCTTACCTCCTCCTCTGCCTCTCGTCCTTCTCCTTCCTTTCTGATTAATTACTGCTGCAACCATCTGTCGCCACGGTAACAGGTCACACTGACCATGGATTGTGATGCTTTATCTCTTGCATCCGTGCTTCTGTGCAGAATGAGTCATCCCATGTTCAAGAACGTGAAGACTATTTTCTAGAACACACATCAGTGTGGATAAACAAGTGGACACCAGAACACACACTTTCTGGTCAAACATCCACATCCTCCATTTCTTTAGCTGCGGTTAGCATTTATCCTCCCATTCACCCCAAAGGTGTTGGATGGAAGAATTCCATAGCTAGTACATCTATCATTAACAATTTCTGCCATTAAAACCATCTGATCCACATACTTTTAGCATCACTCACACACACACACACACACGCACCATACAGATTACATGCAAAAGCATCCATGGTTTAATGAATGGATGAAAAAGGCAGACTTATAGGAAAAAAAAATAAAATAGCAAGATGACGTTCATATGATGGAGGAATACGCTGTGCTTAAATAAAGTGGTTTCTTTTAAGTCAGCAGTATAAAAAGCTAAAATATCTTGACAGCTCTGAACATGTGGCTCAATCCTGACCTCATTAGAGCAAAAGCATCTCCTTTTGATATATAAGAAATAAACTTTGATAAGCCATATTGACTACAAATTATTCATCAACAGTTAACGCCAAAGTGCATGAAGAAGTGGGACAACTTGTCTCACATGAGCAGCGTCTGGAGGGAGTTTGCAGCTTAAATCAGAACTGTGTGATATGTAGAAATGTGTCAGACTAACCGCCAAATCACAGGCAGGGGAAAGTGATATTTTTGGAGGAAAAGTTCAATAAGTGAATTTATCCTTTTTGAATTGCATCACTGGAACAACAGGAAAAGTGTGTCATACTGGACAGACTCAGAGTTATCTGCTTTTTGTGAGTTATCATATTTTCATAGAAGTGGAAAAGTGGGAACTTTATGTTTGGCTGATTTTATCTAAGTTTTAGTTTAGTTCAGTACAATTCTTGTACCATTAATAGTTATTTAAATGCTGAAGTAAAAACTCTTTCTAAGGTTTTATGTATCAGGAGATAAAAAGAGTCCATCCTCACTGCCTTATAGGAATACAGAGGGCAAGTGTTTACCAAAGGTTAGACAGACTGATTATTAAAGCATAAGTTTTATCTGCAGCAATGCCAAGGAGGAAAGACATCAGCAACAACCTTGTAACTGTTCATCAATCTGGGAAGGGTCATCAGGTCTTGTACAACTATTTAGAGTCCATCTTTCTACAGAGAGAAAGATCATTCACAAGTGGAAAACATTCAAGCCCAGGTCAGACTGTGCAGTGCTCGGAGAAATGAGAGGAGCTACATGTGAGACTCTCCAGGCATCAGTTGGCGTGTTAAATGCTTAAGTTCATGACAGTCCAGTTAGAAACAGTTTTAACCAGTATAGGCTGTTTGGAAAGGTTGCAGCAGAAAACCTCTTCTCTCTAAAAAGAACATAGCAGCAGGTCGGGGAAGCTGCGTCTGAAACAAACCACAAGACTTCTGGAACAACGTCCTTCAGACAGACCAGACCAAGATGGAGATGTTTGGTCATAACGCACAAACAAGCACAGCATATCAGCACAAGCATGGTGGCGGACGACTGATTAGCTAGGACCTGGGATCACTATGTAGACCATGATCTCCTCTGGATATCAAAGGTTTTTAGAGTCAGATGAGTCCATCTGTCCAAATCCAGCTGACGTTGTGTGCGATGTGCCAACTTGCGGCGCCGCCATTACAAAGGCCTAATTACGTCATATCTGTAGACATGGACGGCAGCAAGAGTGTCTGAGAAGACGTTAGACAGTGGTCTACAGGTACTGGTAGGAGCATTTTTTTCTGGTGACATCAGAGCTTCAGTGTAAACTATGATTCATTTTACAGAACTGCTGTAATAAATGGCATCCACACTGGAATATAAAACACAAATCTCCTTGTAATCAATTAAAAGTTGGTAAAGAAACAGCTTCAAACTTTTGCAGAAGCTGTTAATTTTGTACATTAAAAAACTTATAATAACGAAGTGCTGCCTCTAGCGCTACATGACAGCACCTGGATCCATCTGGACTCACAGCAGTCTGACCCCCGCCCAGCCTGTTTGAATTCCTGCTTGTGTTGTTCTTACTCTCAGATGTAAGTCGCTTTGGAGAAAAGTGTCCGCCAAATGACTGTAGAGTAGAATAGAATAGAATAGAATAGAATAGAATAGAATAGAATAGAATAGAATAGAATAGAATAGAATAGAATAGAATATCGCTTGTCTTTAGGCTGCAGGACACCTCTGTACGTGATCCACTGTGTTACTGACTGAAGGATTTTTATAAAGAGTTACTAAAATGTAGATAAACAAATCCTTCATTTCTCCTGATGCAGCTTGAAACTAAACTTTTCATTAGAGCCTCCCTTCCTGAAAGAAGCACATCTTCTAAACTCCTCATCTGCCATTTAAACCACAGACTTTCTGCAGTTTCCCCGCTCCAGCTATGATTCCTTTACTGACACTGCTTTGATAAGGAGGATTTTAAGCCTCTTCAGCATGACCCACATCTATTCTAAAAGGCTGAAGAGGCCTCCACATCGCAAATAAATTCAACTTAATATGCAAAATCAGCTCAAGGAGAGCCTAAAAAACTCCAGTGTGATGGCGGATCCACACTGCCACGCACGGCCGCCTCCCTCTACTCACCTCACTAACCGCAGCATTAACATGAAGAGCTGCAGGTGAAGTGTGAAATACTTCTGCAGCAACTCCTGACAGGCATCAGGAAATTCAGCAGCACACTTGAAGGACTTGAGCAAACTGTAAATTATGATTTTTTTTCATTTCCTGAATCAGATTTCACACTTCCTGGATGGGTTGGGTTAGGTAGGAAGTCAGTGGAGGCAGTGGCTCCTCGGCGAAGTGCTGCGACGCACCTTCTAACAAGAGATGAATGCGTAGCTGCCGCTCTCCTGCAGCAACAGCTCACCTGCGTTAGTAATATGATTAATATGAGAACGGGGAGAAGAGGTGAAGGGAAGAGGAAGGAAGCAACTAAAATGCTGCTAGTTTCTCTGAAAACTGAGAAACCTGCCACGCATCTCATCTGCCACATGGCAAACTGTGCTGGAGCTTTCAGGGGGTCCAGAAGAGTGAAAGGAAGCTGAGGCGGCAGCAGCGGGGGGTTAAAGAAGTAACAGCTGTTACAACCGGACCCCCAGAGGTTGGACAGCGTATTTGTGCCTGTCCTCTGCTGGCAGGTTATCTGCCAGGCTTCCATCTAAAACTGAGGTTCTATCTACCATCAATTCCACTCATTATTATAACTTTAAACTATTCAAGATCATCATTTCAGACACACAGGAATATTTTCTGCTAAGTTTAAAGTGAAAAAAGATTCAGTATGAAGGAGTTCAGGCTTCATGAGGTCTGTGGAATGGCTGAAATAAACAAGATTCTTTCTAACAGAGGATACAGAAGCTGAGAACTAAAGAGACAAATGAGTGATATTGATAGAAAATATAGTCTGAAGTCATGCAGTACTAACATATCTCAGCAGAAAAATAAATAAGGCAGATTTCTCTACATCAGTTAACTTGTTATAACATGAAAACAAGCTTTGTGGTTTCAAAATAACAGAATAATTAACTGGTTATCTCCAGATAACGGCAGAAATGACTCAGTGAATCATATTTATCTACTTTTCTCTACCCTCTATGATCTAGTTCAGGGGTGGCCAACGTCGGTCCTCGAGAACCACAATCCTGCAGGTTTTCCATGCATCCCTGCAACAACACACCTGACTCAAATTAAATGGATCCAACAGCCTATAAGGATCTGCACAGTGACTCATTAGTTTAAGTCAGGTATGTTGGAGCAGGGATACATGGAAAACCTGCAGGATTGTGGCTCTCAAGGACCGACATTGGCCACCCCTGATCTAGTTAGCGGGACTTCACTGAGCCTGCAAAGAGAACACACGTATATGTTCATCTATAAAGCTCTGCAGGGTAAAAATATCTCGGTACCCTTCTTTCTGTCGGCTCCAGAGGTTTCTACTCAATGTTCCCCAGGCTTGGACAGACTGGTAAAACAGCATTTCCTACCACGAACCAAGGTCATGGACTAACATCCAAAAAGCTCTCATATCCATTAATGATTGTAAGAGTGTCATAAATAATCCATCGGAGGAATGTTATTGCTTCTACTGATGCTGCATCTGCATTTTGTCTTGTTGTCATTTGTGTCTTTTCTATCGTTGATTCTTTGTTTAGTTCTTTTTACGGTGATTTTTTATGGTTGGTTAGTCAATAAACTGCACAGCCTTAATCTTTTGCTAGCGTAGCCCAGTCTCTAAAGAGCAGCAATGATATTTGAAAGCAGTTCTAATTATTTAAACTTGACAAAACACGAGTGAAAATTAAATATTAAAACAACTTGGTCACAATTAGCATAAAAATATTAGCGTTTCTCAAAACCGAACTTTTAACATGCATTTAAACATGTTACTTCAACTGAAATCAGACCAAAACCAAAACCTTTAAAAGTTTAACTAAAACAGATTTGGCTATAAGTTGAATTATTCTTATGTATATAGCGTTCCCATCCAGGACTTTAACTCTAGAAGTAAGAGAAGAAGACGTCTGCACGCTGGAGAAGAACAAGCTAACAACATAAAAGAAAAACCTTCGGTTCAATGAAATGTAGAGACTGTTTACATCACAATAGAAGAGAAAAAAGATAATATTGTGTTGGTCTGACTAAAACTGGACTTTTCAATTTATTAGTCAGAAGAAATAATGTGAACTTGTGAACTTATATCAGTGAGCTTATTATTCCTGCCTCATTAAAGAAACTCCTGTCAAACAGATACCAAAAGGCTTCAAACATCAGCTTAGTGATAATCAAAATGTCTTATTTTCACAGCTCAGGAGCACAAATAGCAAACAAGAGTAAAACAATCAAGTTATGAAAGGCTAATGAAGTTAAACATCTCTCTGGATGCTGTTCACGTCCTCTGCTAGCAGGTTAGCTGCCAGGCTTCCCTCACATCTGAGGCTAGATGCTATCAGTTCCTCTCGTTATTATTTTCTACCTTTTATTAATATCACACTTTCAGACACACAGGAACATTCTTCTGTAAAGTTTAAAGTGTAAAAGTTCTGGTATGGATTGGTGGCTGATCAGTGGGTGTTATAACGGCGGATTTACATTTCTGCCCTCGGCTACGGTCATGAACTTTAGTGTAAAACTGAGAGAACTAGTTTTTTAATTGCATGCATGTTCCCTCCAGAGAGCGGCTGAACTCTATGTTACAGAAATGGAGAGTGATTCAGTCATCCCGGGGGGTGAAACATCTCATCAGGCCTGGGAGGATGAAGATCCAGCAGGAAGAGCTGGAGGAGGTGAATCCAGAAAACAGGAGAAAACAGATCTGAACAAATGAATGCAGTTCTTGATTTCATTTAGCCTTTAATGCTCATCTTTTTTTAAACTTTTTAATTTAATTTATATTTAAACATATCAAATTACCACAACCCTGATTTGGAAAAAGCGGTGTAGAACATGAATGAATAAATGAATTACCACACATTAAACATTCTCCTCAGGCCCAAATCCGAGCTACAATTAAAAATGTTTTTTCTCTGCAGTGCCCCCTAGTGGCTGAAAAACAAACACCACTAGTGCACCTCAAACTTTTAAAGCTGTAAAACCTTCAAATAATTCATTTTAGTTTTCAGAAAAGCGACAAAACATTTATTGTGATATTGTATTTAAATCTACCTGCAGGAGAGTCGACGTATGAAGCTGCTTGAACTTAAACATCAAATTTATGATTAATTGCAGCATCTGTGGGTTTAAATCAAACGTCTCCTAATTGCTATAAATAAAAAGATTGTCGGGTTACATTTTTGACCATTTGGTTGTAGCAGAGACATAAACAGCTGTCATATAGTAAAGACATAAATCTGAACAAACCAGGTTTTACAGGTGGGTTTAATAAATCTGTTTGGCTTTAACTCAACTCATCTTATTTAGATTTGTAAGCTGATATTACTGAATGAGGAGGAACTAAATCTATCTGCAGCGTGAGATAGTTCCCTGAGCACATCTGCAGCAGCTGCATGATTGTTTCCAGGATTTATAATCCATCCATCAGAGAAGAACTGGGTCACTGGCCAAGACCTTAAAGACTTCACCAAATCACACAACTAATGACTCCGATGTTTTCATCCCTAGATCATCCGCCTGAACTCCTGGATCAACACGACGCACTGAGTCGGTTTGTTATGCCCAGATTTATTTACACTGTAAATTTAAAGTTGAGGCGTGAGGATGTTCGTGGTGGTGTGTGTGTGTTTGCAGAGCTGTGCGTATGCGGGGGGGATTCTGAACATGGTTCAGCGGATAAGAATGCAGCTCAATTAGACCTTACCCAACAAACAGGTCACATGGACCGACACACACACACACACACACACTTATCTGAGAGACATAATCCATCTCCAGCAGAACTCACATTAGTCCCGTTTAAGTGATTAAAACTCCTTTCAGCTCGGGCTGATCCCTCTCCAGTTAGATGTGAAAATCCTCACCTGGATCTGGACTTCTCAAGGTTGTTACTTCCTCTTGTTACGAGCCGAGAATCACTCCATATCCTAATCCAGAGGAGTTATAAACCAGAAAAAAATCCACCCCGAAATCACAGAAAAAGCTCTGCAGAAGAAGATGAAGTAGAGGGAAGCGGCATCGTCCCTAATCCAAAATAGGTGTGTGTGTGTGTGTGTGTGTGCGGGGAGATACACAGTCCTCACGCGCTTATGTACACGCGAACACTTGTGCAGAGGAAGAAGGACGAAGAGGGGGAGAAAAGCCAGTCTGGTGGATGGAAGAGGAAAAGAAAGAGGCCGCGTCCGTGCAGAGTTGAGCCCAGGACGGCTGGAAGAAGGCTGCGGAGGCTGCGGTTGTCAGATCCAGTCTCCGCCGGTCTGCGGTTCATTCACGAGCCGGTCAGTGTCAGCACACCCTACTCCGTCTGCTCTGCTCCTGCTGAAGAACGAGGCAGGCTGCGCCGCACCACCCCCTGCCAAGACAGACCACGCCCCCTGAAGAGTCTCAGCCAATGGCAGCGGCTGTCTGGCCTTCTCACCTGCCCCCTTCTCTCTCTCTCTCTCCTTCTCTTTCTCTCTTTCTCTTTTGGGAAAAATTGGCAACAAAAATCGGGCTTCACAAGGAGCCAAAACACAAGG
Source organism: Melanotaenia nigrans (assembly GCA_037177435.1). Classification (NCBI taxonomy): domain Eukaryota; kingdom Metazoa; phylum Chordata; class Actinopteri; order Atheriniformes; family Melanotaeniidae; genus Melanotaenia; species Melanotaenia nigrans. Next base: position 3,173,947 of record JBAFTC010000001.1, on the reverse strand, counting down.
CGCACGCGCCCAGTTCGGACACAACTGAGTCTCCAGCTGTGGCTCACCTCAAAACATCCTGCCCAAAATAAATCCAATTCACAGAATTTAATCAGGAAGTTTAATTTAGTTGATCTGAAAATATTTTTTTCTGTAATAGTCTCTAAATCCATGGCATGCTTTCCGTGCACGACATTTAATCAGGAAGTCAGTTCAATATCAATTCAATAGGTTTTATCAACATAGAAAATATATATTTACACTTCCGGAGGAAAGAAAAAGATGTTAATAATACCAAATATGGACAGAAAGTACAAGAACTCTGAGGAAGCAGAGCAGTGCAGGGTTGCAAATTTTAATGTAAAGAGCAAATAAAATCAAGGTAATGAAATGTTTAATATGTCAAGACATTAAAATCCACAATCTCTGTTTCTAAAGGAATACATTTAAATAATGTGCATATTCAGCTCTCATATATTTGTATATGTGGGCATTCAGTGTATGTGATGATGAAGACTCCTTTATATTTGCATATCTGTAGGATATATTAAAGTAAAGCTTTATTTCCGAAGTTTATTCTTTTTTTTTTTTTTTTTTTACTTATATCTGTTTTATTCATCAACACCTGCTCTGACTGGCTGGAGGTGAACCCTGGGGCACCACCTCCATAGTACCTAATGAATAATGCAAAGTTCCTTATGCAGCATCTTTACAGCAGCCACAGTAATCCTAACTGAAAGACCATCAGCTGAGATCTGAGGAGCTTCAGGGAGGAAAAGATTGTGTCTGAGGGGTGGTACCAACTCTACAAGAACACAGAAATTTGTTCTTTTTCAAGAGATGGCAAGAACAAGATTAAAGTTCATTTTGGCCAGCACTTTTCATAATATATAAACCAAAAGAAATTTAGGTACAGGACTGTTAGGAAGTCCTCAGAGGACCCTCCTTCTGCAGCATAGGTCATGCACGCTAAGCATTGTGGGAATCTTACAGCAGCAGCACAGTGACTATGGCAGTATGGGGTCAGTATTAAGTCATAAAGATTTTGCAGTTGCAAATGAATGTTTGCACATGATTTCAGAGTTTACATCTGTAAATCAAGCTTGTCATCCTTTAAAAACAATGTGCTGAAAATTTCAAGTTTGCAACTGTGCAGAAAAGGTTTTGCATGGTTGTAAAAAAATGTATTTGTGGAAAAAAACGTTCTTGAGTAAAAACCCTGTTCACAGATGCAAAGCACAAAACTGTGTTCAAGACTCTGAAGTTGTGGTTGCACATTTTGTCCACATCTTTACACTTCTATCTGATTGGATGGTGACAAATCAAACTAACCAATCAGAGAGCAGACGGCTTCCCAACCTCCTGCACCACTGCATTCATTTAACATTCATTTAAAACTGCAAAATCTTTAGGACTTATTGAGCCCATGTTGGCAGATATGTCCATACTTTCTCAGCCTCAAACAGCTGTTCCTGAAAACCGATTCAGCTTTGTTCAATCTTGACATCATTCTTTTCTTACAACCCTTGGGGGTTTTACAAATTTAAAGAGGCCTTTAAAAGGAACCACAGAACTATAGCTCTTGATGATGCACCCTCTAAGGCAGGGGTGGCCAACGTCGGTCCTTAAGAGCCACAATCCTGCAAGTTTCATGCATCCCTGCACTAACACACCTGACTAAAATTAAATGGATCCAACAGCCCATAAGGATCTGCACAGTGACTCATTAGTTTAAGTCAGGTATGTTGGTGCAGGGATGCATGGAAAACTTACAGGATTGTGGCTCTTTAAGGACAAACGTTGGCCACCCCTGCTCTAAGGATAGCTTATTCGGCCTCGATCTTGCACTCTGCACTCTGAGCTCTCTCCAGACAGTAAAAGTCAACCTGATGTTGACTCTTGTCTTATCGCTTTCTCTGTCTCTTTCTCTCTTTGTTTTCCTCTCCTCCTCCCTTATTAATACTAAGCCAAAAACAAATCTTAATTAATTGAAATATCAGTCATTAGTGGCAAGACAGGTTTAAACCAGGAAGCTATAATTCATTATTTAAGGAGAAGGGGTACAAGCTATACTTTTTCTCACATATGTTTATGTCTTATCTATTTTGTCTTTGTTTATTCCTTTTTATTTATTTATTTGCTTTTTCTATTGTAAAGAAACACTTCAATCAATCAATCTGAGGTCATACGTTACTAAGTCATGAGGAGCGAGATAATGTAACTTTCCACAAGGTCATTGACAAGCTTCTGTATAGCAGAGTTACAGTAGGTGGTTATCTCTGCAAAAAACAAAAAGAATAAATAAAAAAAACAAAAGAATAAATAAAAATAGAAAAAGAAGAAAGACAGATAACTTAAAAGCAATTAACTCGTTATAACATTAAACAAACAAAGGTTTTGAAACAACAGAATAATTAACTTGTAATCTTCAGATAATGTCATCAAAATGAATACGTGCAGGCATGGCCACTCTCACTTTACATAGTGGTTTGCTAGCCAGCTAGTTAGCATCTTTTGCTAGCATAGGCCCATCTCTAAAGAACAGCACTGATGTTTCAAAGTAATTAACTTGACAAAACATGAGTGATGTGTAATGAATAATTACAGACGTGGTCGCGTTCCATTTCCATAGTTGCTAGCATCTTATGCATTGTTGCTTGCTAATAGCATTTTTTGCTTTCTATTAGTGTCTTTTGATAGTGTAGCCCAGTCTCTGAAGACCAGCACTGATATTTGAAAGTAATTTTCATTGTTTAAACTTGACCAAACATGATAGAAAATTATATAGTAAAATAAATTAGTAACAATTAGCATGTTTACATGAAATCGTTGTGTTAGCTTCTCTAAAACTGTAAATACATGCAGACAGTGTTTAGCTCAACTGGGTCAGCAGCTGCCCCATGTACAAGGGTTACAACTCCTCCAAACAGCCTGCCCAGTTTCAAGTCCCAGCCTGCATGTCATTCCCTGTTCTCTGACCCTCTTTCCTGTCAAGCTACTGTTGAGTAAAGGCCACTAGGGCCCAAAACTCCTTTAAAAAAGAAAACATGTCAGTCCAACTTAAATCAGACAAAATCAAAGCGTTTCAAACCTGGACTAAAACATCCAGACTGTTTGTCCAGAAGCTGAATTATTCTTGAATATTAACAGTTCCTATCCAAGACTTTGACCCAGAAGTAAAACAAAAGGAACTCTGTATGCTGCAACAAGAAGAAATGTCAAGCACACAGCTCTATAAAATGTACAAAGATGTAAAGCTGTCAAGTTTACTGCTTTTCAATCCGCACGTTTACATTACAACAGTAGAAAGAAATGATTGTGTTTAAAACTGGACTTATAAAACATAAACGTATCAGTCAGAAAAAATGACGAGAAGTAAGCTTATCTGTGAATTCAACAGTCAGATTGTCATTCCTGCCTCAGTTAAGGAACTTCAAACATCAGCTTAATTACACTCAAATGTCTTTTTTTCAGTTTAGGACCCCAAACAGCCGGAGTGGGACAATTGTCAAGTTATTAAAGACTATATTAAAAAATTCAAATAACCTAAGAAAATATCTGACGCTGTCATGAAGTTCTCTTATTTTCCTTTTTAAAGGAGAGGATGAATGAAAAATGAATGCTAACCAGGGAATGTTTAAACTGCACACATGTCACCTGGGGGGAATTTTAGGGGAACAAGACCTCCTGGTTAAGATTTGTGAGAGATTTTCCTTCTGACAGCATTTATTTTTCTCTTTGTGGTGCTTAAAGTCTCAACATTCAACAAGTTCTGTGCATCAAAATAACCATGAAAAGCCATCATCATATAATGTGACTCATACTTTATTGTCTGGGTATGAAAATGGTTGAAAACACAGAGCTAAGTGCAGTTATGGATGAAAATGTCGTCTACAAAACATATTTTATTCTGAAAATTACGAGTGGTGGTCATTTTAAGAGATGTTTGAATGGATAGGATATGAGGAGATGGAAACAGAAAAATAAGTCAGCAAAGATTAAAACAAAACCCACACAATCACATCACTTATCTTCAAGCTCTAAGCATTCGGTTCTGAACATTTCTGTGCAAACAAGGTAAACATTAAGATGTAACCATCTGTCAAGGTCACTGTGATGAATACAGACCAACAAGAAGCATTTGAAACTCAAACAAATGTTTAATAAAACAGCAGCAGAAGAAATTAATGTATTTTTACTCATCAACACTTTGGCTCTTCTTAGTGACTGTAACTGAGTTTTATAAATTAAAAGTTATTACATAAATACACAACCACAGTTTTGTGAGACAGTCCATCTGCTGTTTTGTTGTTTTTCTCTCTTTTTTAAATTACTTTCATCAGTTAAGTTTATCCTGTTGTTTTCTGTGTGTGCCTGTTTTCATCCAATAAATCCACACACACACACACCCACCCACCCACACACACACGCTTCACAGTGACAGTGTTTTTCATCAGCAAAAATCAAATCAATATATTGTACAGTGATCAGACTTGGTATTTACACCGCTTTGTGTGTTTGCGTTGTTCAGTCATTCTGACCTGTTGTCCGTCATGTTTGTTGCATTAATAATTAAAAATAAACTTACAACATTATACCCCATGTGCAGTCTGAGTGCAGTCTGAACACAAGTTGTGGTTTGAGGTTTGCTTTTCATCTGATGGTTGTTGTAACCAAACACTTTGGATCCACTGGGAGTCAAGAATGAAACTTGCATTTCAGTACTTCTTCCAAACTTAAACACCCTTTTACCATCTCACACTGACAAAGTCTAGTGAATTATTTATCCTGTAAGATGACTTCAGAGTTTCCTGAGCAACATTTTCCAAGATTCACTTCAGCAAGGCAAGTGTATTTATTTCAGTGATGGACTGGCAACCTGTCCAGGGTGTACCCCGCCTCTCACCTGCTAATTACTGGGACAGGCTCCAGCTTCCTTGAATTTGAATAAGCTTTATAGACAATGAATGAAGTTTATTTATATAGCGCATTTTGTGAATTGCATTGCATACCTTTAGCAACTCAGCTAAAGGTTGCAGCACTCCTGGCCTTTTAAATAAAGCTTTAATAATGTTTAATTCTTAAGCTATATTTATATTAAGTCATCCAGTTTTTATCAAATTGGTGTCTAATTGTTCTTTTTCTTTTGTACAAAACAATCATAAAACCAGCAGCTACATGAGGCTGAAGACAAAAAGAATACAGCCAGTTTTTCCCAACAGAACACAAATCAGCAGTCAGGTCTAGTTAAATATCGTCTTTATAAATAACAGGATTTGGAACTGCTTTGATAAGGAGTTTTTACCTGAGGTTTAAAATCAGTCAGAAAGACCATCCGGCTCCAAATCCTCCAGTTTTGCATCAGAGCAGAAAAGAGGAAAAAAGCAATTTTGTGTCATCAGACACAACACTCATTTTTGTTTGTGTGTTTCCTGGATGATTACACCACTCAAGTTCCCTCCTGTACATCAGGATTTAGTTCGACTCTGAACCAAAGTTCAGCTGATAACACCCTGAAAAGCTGCAGTTTAAAACATCTCAGCATATAATTTACAGTCTTGCTCTTCGGCTCGGAAAACGTAACCATTAACCCTTGTGTCCTCCACAAATTTAGTACCCTTTGGTTACCTTCATGCTCAAAAACTGCTATTTAATCGTCTTACGTCAATAATGTTTCTTTTTTTTAATTTCATAAATCATTTAAACAACGTTCGTCCTGATCAACATTCAGTCATTTTTGGGATTTTTAGCTGCCTCATTTATTACAAAACAGTGAACGGAAGTAAAAAAAGGAAAGTAGAAAAAGGAAAGAGGAGACAAAAACACAACAGACTGAAGCAGCAACCTTCAATCCAACCTAACACCATAAAACCAGAGAATTTCCTACAGCTCTAGTAGGAAAGCAAAATTGACAATCAACATAACCTCCTAAAATAAATAACCAAAACAACAACAATAAAAAACAAACATATATCACGATAACAACCAAAGTACCAGAAGCACAAAGAAAAAAAAGACCCTAAACCAAAGTATCACTTAGTGTAAAAACCCACTGGACAACTCAGCGACTGTGTCAGCATGCAGAGGATGAGGAATAACAAGTGATGAGTGATTCTGCAAATGTGACCACGCCTCTACAGAGGCTAGAGGCAGCCTAGGGCGGCCCAGAGACCCAGGCGATCAGCACTCCAGCCACCCCACTACAAAGACCAGAACCAGAGGGCGGCAGAGGAAGGCCCCAGCCAGAGCCCTCCAGGGCTACGGGTCAAGGGCCCACAGGCGGGCCCAGATCGTCAGCCGCTGACCCCACCAGGCGCCGGTCATCCAGGGCAGCCAGAGCGAAGGGCCCAGGGCCCCAAGAGCCCAGAAGCAATTCAACTGGTTCCCATTGAAGGCAGAGGTAGGACATCCTGATATTTCACTGTGTGTGTGTGTGTGTGCGTGTGTGTGTGTGTGTGTGTGTGTGTGTAATTTTTATGGATACAGAACAAAATCTTGGTATTCCCTGGTGGTCCCACAGCTCCATAACATTTAAATGATTAAAAAAAACAAACAAACAGCAACAATAACAAAAAAAAAAAACAAAAAAACAAAAACAAAGAAAAGCTGAAAAAAAGAGAATTTTTTTAGCAGGTTTTGTGCGTGGACATTTCTGGCTACAAAGATCACCAGATGGTATTAAATTCATCAACAGAGTATAAAAGGCATGTGATAGGAAAAGACACTGGATTTTAAAAAAAATGTGTAAAATGAAGAAGAAAAATGTCGAAAGGAGGTCATACGAATTAAACGTTTAAAACCCTTATCTGCTGTTCATGATGCTAGTTTGGATTAATACATTCTTTTGTTTGTTTGTGGTGTAACATGAAAACTATGTGTGTCTGACATATTTTCGGAGTGAAATACAACGTCTATGGCTTGCAGAGTTCACCTCCGGTCAGCAGAGAAGAAGATCAGCCATGAATACTTTACGCTGTGATTCGAGCACATGGCTCGCTGCGTTCAGGCGGGATGTCCATGCCTTATGTTTCCCAGTCCCTCCCCACAGATTTGCATGTACGCCCCCACAGGTGAACTTTATCTCTGGTCAGTCTGTGGTATGCAGTGTTTATCATCCCCTCAGCTTCTGTGGAATCTCAGCTGAGAGCAAAACAGAAAAACAGAAAGTAAATGTTCCCAGCTCCTCTGTGTTGAACAAAAACAGGTGAGACACAGCAACAAAAAACGTAAAGTATGACCATGTTCATTGGAATTTGTCAAAGACACGTTGACTGAAGACAATTTCTGGTCAAATGGTTTCTAACTTTTAAAACTTGGAAAGTAAATCAATGTTTACTGAAGGTGGATGTAACATGGACAAGAGAGTTCTGTGGAGATTTGTGAAAAATGGACAGGAGGAGTGTCACCATCGAAGTCACAGTTTTTATATCTACACCCAGCTTTATTACAATCAGGTTTTTTAACAGTGCACTTTTCTCTTATTGCATCAAATTGCTTCATTGTTGCTTTATTTATTATTTTTCCACTGTTATATTTCCACATTTTCGGTTCTTATACTGTTGAACATTTTTCCTAGAAACACAGACATTTTTTTAAAAGAAATTTTATTACATAAATAAATATATATTTCATGATATATCGTAATATTTTTAGATAATTTTTCTGATGAGAGGCTATTCTGCAAAGCAGCCAACCCTGGAGGTGTAAGGAGTGATTCACCTGAACAGGAACCGACCACTGCGGCTTAAAAACGCCTCGACATGGACAAACATAACAACCCGGTACATGAATACTGAAACTGTTCAAGAAGATGTAAAATATGCTGAATTGCACTTATAATCTAAATATTGTATTTATATACATATTAAACATCAATAATGATAAAATATTGCAAAAAAAATTGTTATAAAGACAAAAAAATTAAGTTATTTAGACATTAAAATTAAAAATAATAATAAAAAATAATTAAAAGACACTAAAAAATCAATTAGACACCTTTTTATAACCTGACAAAAATTTGTCAGGTTTTGAAAAGTTCCATTTATCTTGTAAAAGAAAGTGTAAATATTATTTGCACAGAGGACATTTTCTAACACATTAATAAGAAAAAAACGTCCATGTGGCCTGTTGTAATTACAATACTTATCGGATAAGGACCCGAATCTTAACATTTAATAAATAGATTCAAACAAATTTGGAGACAAATATGTCTGTTTTTAAATGTTATGACTGACAGCTCTGCCTGCAAACAGCAGTGATTAAATTAGTTGTTGTTTAATACAGCTTCTGATGTTTTAAAGTTATCATATTTTTCTCATTATAATCTCTAAACAATAAATTCTATAATATAACATTATAAAGAAGTTTAAATTATTATTATTATTATTATTATTATTATTATTATTATTATTATTATTATTATTATTATTATTATTATTATT
>JBAFTC010000001.1:3149478-3164735 GCA_037177435.1 Melanotaenia nigrans | reverse complement strand
CAATCTAAGGCCATCACAACCCCAATGTAAAAAAATCTGTTAAAAGAAACAAATCAAAAGAAACCACAAGTTGTTTTTGTAAGAGCATGAAAAAAAATCTGATGAGGACAACTTTCACCGAGCTGCTGCTCGGCTCTGGCGTGCACTTTCACCACAAACACACTCGGCTTGGCATCCATTTTTTAAAGAGAGTGCTCTAATATTCAAGGTGAGGCCAAAGATGCAGGGGAGGCATCCAATGCAAATGGCCCATATGTGCTGCTTGTCACAATCTCACAGGTACTCTGGACACACAGGGTGACAAGTGTGTGTCCGTGTGTGTGTGTGCGCAGTGTGACATCTGTTCAATGTGCTGGCTGGGATTATATTTATGTTTGCATCAGAGGTCAGATCGAACGCTTAAAGGACAGATGGACGATGGTTATTTAAACACTTTGCTCTACACGCACACACACACACACACACACACATATAACTTTCTCTGACCCACTTTTTATCAATTTGAGTGCAAGTACAGAAGAGAATTGATTTATAGAAGCAACAGTCTGATGTGTTATCATGTCATGAATTTAACTTGAGCTAAGCTAAGCTATTTCTGAAATGCACCACAAGTTAGCAGCAATGGGACTTTTTTCTTTGTTGTAATGATTAGTATCCATGGCAACAGCAGAGCTGTTTACCAGTTGGATCACCTAATAAAGCGTTTCTCATCAGAAGGTGCCAAGCCCCTACCAAAAATTTACACAACCCCACCAAAACTTTTTCCCTTCCTTACTTTCCACTCTTGTGTGTCAACTAGTTGAGTGATTTCAGGCATCCATCACTTGTAAACCAGATTTTAGTTCAAATAAACACAAATAAGTGTCATTTTTGCTCAGAACTAAGAAGCTACAGTGAGTACAAATCTTATACAGTATGTCCCAACTGTCTCTGCCTCTCGTCTTCTCATCTGCCACTACAAAAATTTCTTGAGGATTACAATAAGATTTTCCACAGCTGAACGGACGACTCATCAGAGATGCATCATGTTCACACAGTGTTTTTGTATGGAGTGTGTGGGATGGCTGCAGCAGACAGACAGACTTCCAGATGGCACAGTAGAGCCTCTAATAACCATCGTTAATAAAGTCAGTCAAGAAGCTCGTGTGGATGTGTGTGTGTATTTCAGTGGTGGGTGGTGGGGAGCCTGCGATCAAAGAATCCAACTCAAAAGGCACGCACATGTCAAGAGCCAGACGTCACATCAATAATTCACCCGCCCAACACAAACACACACAAATACACACATACACACCTGTTCTTCCATGTGTGTCGACATGCAGGCACACACACCTGCACGAAGACAATAAGAAGAGTCAAATTCATTCTGACGTGCACGCTTTCATGCAGACGTGCACCCTGGCACACACACACACCTTAGTTTAGTGTGTTCTGTAAGAACATGTTTAGCTTTTGTTAAAATATGAGTAAATACCTTTTAGGTACAAGAGTGAATGTCTGAAAGCTCCTGAGCTTCATTTTCATGGGGTTTTAAATTAAAAAGAAATGACGTTTTATTTAGTTTTCATTCATTCTCATGAGACTGATTTATTAATACACAAATCCTTTCGTTGAAAGAGGTGAACGAAGCCAGATGTTTTACTGATTAGACGTTTCATTATTAATTAGAAATCCACAAATGACATGTAGGTATTAACAATGCTAAACTCAGATTTTTATGACATGAGTAATAATTGTTTATGTGTTAATGCTTTTTTTTAATTTAACACATTAACATCACAAATTGATCCCTTTGCTTTAATGCATTATTTATGGCAGCCCTAAAATTGAGGATTCTAGCATCTATCTCTCATATAAACCATATAAAGAGTATTTGGTTTTTCCTCTTCCAGGTTTAAGTTGTGATTAAGTTTGACAGTTTGGTTTTCGGCTTCCTTATGAAATCGAGATGATGTTGGTTTTACTAGTGTAAGAGGTTAGACTGACAATTAAATGATCATTTCATTAAAATCGATTTTTCATTCAGGTGATCCACAGTCCTTTCATTTTAAAACACTGTAAATAAGTTGCTGGTGTTTAGCTCCATGTACTAGCAGCTTTCATTTTTAAAGAGAGCAGGAGACACAAACACAAATTTCCCTTTATGGGATTAATAAAGTATTTCTGATTCTGATTCTGAGAGGGGCAGAGAAATAGGGTTCTGTTTTGTGTCGTTTGCATTGACATGTGTGTTTTACAGGCGGGGCTATCATCATCCCACCACCTCCTCAGTATTTCAGCTCCAGTCTGATCACTAGTCTCTGCCAGATTGTTGCTCTTACTCCTGTGGTAACACCAGGCCTCTGCAGGATTTGTTCTCCTTTTCATGGTTTTCAGTAACAATATTATCTGCTCTTTACAGTTATCCTTTCTTCTAACCCGCTGCTCCAGAATTCCAGCTTACTCCTCCCTGCCTCACCTGCCAACCTGCCCGGCTACTCATCCACCTGTTTTACCACCAGACTACAGCTACACGCCTGGACATCATCATTTCCTGCTTTACTAAAAAACTGTTTAAACTCTAAAGTTGCACGTCTGCTTATTGGTTTTCTTATGATTTGGTAGAACAGACGGGTGGTATCATCACTGAAATAATCCACCATTTATGTGAAAACATTTCCATGTTCTCATCTGATCACAGAGCCTTTGATGATGTTGTGAGACAAGTTCACCATGGGAATCCTAACTTGTACTCGGCACTCACAGCTGATGGGCATTTGACAGTCTTAAAGTCTGTTTTGTTTACGCACACTTTCATAGATCAGTTTCCTCTGTGCTAATGTGAGGGATGGATGCTCTCTCATGTGCTAATGATATGCTTTGAGAGTTTTTGAGTGTAATTGGCCCACAAAATGTTACAGTGGTTGTTCAAAGCTATATGGCTGATTGCAAACGAGGCGCACAGAGGGGTGAAGTGATGTCAAGTGGCTCAACCCGCCCACTACATATGGCTTCCATGAACAAAGGTGCAAAGATATGGTTGAAAAAGGAACGGTTGTACCGTCACAAATTAAGAAGTTCCTAATATTTAATTGAGTAATCCTAATGCTTAACAGTTGTATCTTCAAACCTGCAGGCTATCATCAACAACCTCATTAAGAAAGCAAGAAATTCTACGTGTCATTTTTTACAAGGTTAAAATGTTTGTAAGCGAGTTACAGTTTACAACCACCAGGCACTTTGCATCAAAATGTGAAGAAACACACATAAACACAGAAACTGGGCCAAAGCATCGCAACAATTTTCCAATATAGGTCACTGCAGTGTGATGTGAGGAGCACCGTGCAATGATAGCTCTCAGCTTCCTGCCTGCAAACCTGTTATTTTAAGCCTAATATTGCCCAAACCTGTTCTGATATGCAGATGGCACTGTCTCAGGCGGGCTTCAGCCAAATATAAAATTTAGTGTTTTATTAGTGCCAAATTCCCAAATCAAAGAAACGATTAAAGATGAATGTAGGCTGTTGAGGAAATATTTGAGCATTAAAGCAGGAATTTCCAAAGAGGAAAATTAAAGATCTGACTTAAATAAACCTCCATTTTAAGGCAAGGCAAGGCAAATTTTTTTCTATAACACATTTCATGTACAAGACAATTCAAAATGCTTTACACAAAACATAAAAACAATACAGCAAAGCGCAGAAAAAAATACAAGTGTATTAGAAAAACAAAGATTAAAAAAGATAAAAAATTGATTACTTAAAAACAGAAAGAAAATAGCTCAGATAAATAAATAAAGTTAAGATTTCAGCGTAAAAGGTCCAGCTGCAGATCTGGACTCCTAGTAAGAACTAGTGAAATGCAGGTTGGGGCTTCAACCTGGATCTAAATAAACTGAGTGTTTCAGCTGATCTGAGGCTTTCAGGGAGTTTGTTCCAGACATGTAGAGCATAGAAGCTGAATGCAGCTACTCCATGTCTGGTTTTGACTCTGGGAACTGATAGGAAACATGATCCAGATAACCTTGAGGGTTCTGGTAGGTTCATACTGGGTCAAGAGGTCACTGATGTATTTTGGTCCTAAACCATTCAGAGTTCAGCAGCAGAACTTCAAAGTCTTTTCTGACGAACAGGCAGCCAGTGTAATGACCTCAGAGCTGGACTGATGTGGTCCACTTAGTTTTAGTGAGGACTCAAGCAGCTTCAGACAGTTCTGGATCAGCTGCAGGTGTAAATTGATTTTTTAGGTAAAACCTGTAAAAACACTGTTACAATAATCAAGATGACTAAAGATGAAAGCATTGACTAGTTTTTCCAAGTCTTGCTGAAACATCAGATTTTTTAACCTTGATATGTTTTTAAGGTGATAGTAGGCTGATTTCATAATTCCCTTAATGTGTTTCTCAAAGTTAAGGTCTGAGTCCATCAATACACCCAGATTTGCCTGGTTGGTGGTTTTTAGTTGTATAGACTGAAGCTCTGTGGTGACACTTAATCGTTTCTCTGTCACTCCAAAAACCATCACCTCCGTTTTGTTTTTGTTTAACTGGAGAAAGTTCAAGCACGTACAGTCATTAATCTCCTCAATGCATTTACCAAGAGCCTGTACAGGGCCTCAATCTCCTGGCGACATTGTAATATATATCTGTGTGTCATCTGCGTAGCTATGGTAACTAGTTTTATCATTATTTATGATCTGTGCTATGTAGATGTTAAACAGAAGAGGCCCCAGGACAGAACCTTGGGGAACTCCACGTGTAATTCTTGTCTGCTCAGATGTAAAATTACCTATTGACACAAAGTACTTCCTGTTCTCTAAATAAGATCTGAACCAGTTTAGTGCAGTGCCAGAGAGGCCTAACTCAGTTCTCCAGTCGTTCAAGCAATATGGTCGACTGTATCAAATGCAGGACTGAGGTCCAGTAAGACTAAGACTGACATTTTTCCATCATATGTTTTCAAACGTATGTCAATAATGAGTTTGGTCAGAGCATTCTCCATGCTGTCTAAATCCTGACTGGAAGACATTGTAGAAGTTGTTTTGTGTTAAAAAGTCATTTGGTTGATGAAAAATGACTTTTTTAATGATCTTACTTAGAAAAGGAAAATTTGAGATTGGTCTGTAGTTGCACATTTGTGTCTTCTCTAGATTGTCCCTTTTTAGCAGAGGTTTGATTACAGCTGATTTTAGAAGTTCTGGGAAGACACCTGAAATTAAACATAAGATAACAACAGATCTGTAACAGATCTGGCTCCAGAGTCTTTGAGACCTTTTTGAAAAAGCCTGTGGGCAGGATATCCAAGCAGCAAGAGGAGGAGTTCAGCTCACATATGATACCGCCTAGATCTTTGCTTAGTGAGATTAAACTGTGTCATGATGTCTAAACTGGTTTTCAGTGGACACAGTATATTTCCTGAACCTCTTGCTGCTGATGAATCAACTTTTTCTGTGAGAATTTGGCAAACTCATTGCAGGCCTTGGTGGAACAAAGTTCAGGTGCTATTGACACAGGAGGGTTTGTTAATAGTGAATAAGACCCGAGCATCGTGACAGTTTTTGCTAATAATGTCAGATAAATAGGACTTCCTTGCATTCCTTAGTTGTAAATTATAAGAGTGAAGTTTCTTTTAATACATGTCATAATGAACCTGTAGATGTGTTTTTTTTTTTCTACCTGCACTCAGATTTCCTACACTCTCTTTTTCAATTTTTCCCCAGTGTGGAAATTTTTTCCTCCCAGAGACAACCATCAACTTAATGGGAGCAATAGAATCCATAATACTTAACATTTTAACATTCAAATTAGTGACAAGCTCATTGGCTGAACCTGCTGATAGGGCAGGTGTTGAAGAGAAGACCTGGGTAAACATCCCACTCGTGTTTTCAGTTATACACTGTTTTGTGATCACCTCCATTGAGACATTTGTGTGAACAGGAACCGTACTCTCAAAGAAAAAACACAGTAATGATCAGACAGGCCCACATCACACACAGTAATTTTAGAAAAGTCCAAACCCTTTGAAATCAGTAAATCTAGAGTGAGTCCTTTTGTGTGTGGGCTCTCTTATGTGCTGAGTCAGCCCAAAGTTGTCCAGACTGTTACTCAGGTCTTTATTCCCCTTATCATGAGGGCTGTCTACATGGATGTTAAATCACCAACAATAATTACACAGTCAAAGTCTACACAGATTAAAGCCAGCAGCTCACTAAACTCATCATGAAATGCTGTGCAGCATCCTGGTGGGCGGGCTATATCCAGAATCGTTGACCGTAAATGAGCTTTTAGCTAAAGAGCCACATATTCAAAAGAAGGAAAATTTACAAAAGATAACTGCTTACATTTAAATGCTTGATTAAATAAAACAGCTGCTCCTCCTCCTCTCCTGTTTAGTCTGACCTCAATGATTAAACTAAGGTTTGTTGATTCGATGAGAGCAGCTGCACTGTTATCTTGGTTTACCAAGTTTCTGTTCACAATCATGGTTGTGTTTAGTTATAAGATCATTAATTAAAAATGTTTTCCCTGCTAATGACCTAACATTCAATGAAGCCAACTTAATGGGTTTGGAATTGTATACCCTATGTTTGGGGGCTCGCTGTGGCTCACAGGGTATGTTAACACTACTTGGAAACCTTTTAGGAAGCAGCTCTCTGTGTTCTGACTGAGCTACTTTGCTCCTTCTGTTCCCAAACAGTACAGATATTTTAGAACCTTCTATTACACAGGGATACAATGGTAAAAATTTTGACTGCTGTTATCCACACAGCTTGGACCTTCCACACATCATATGTCTGAAACATGAGTCTGGCATGGTGGTATAGGCGGGGCTGACCCTGTGTGTGGGTCTTCTTATGTCAAGTCTAGTTTCTACTTCATTTAGGGATTATTTAATAAAAAACTAATTAAAAACTAACTTAAAATCCATGCAATAGTGTAAAATAAAGCATAATGAAAACTGGTTTACCTGTTGTTTTATTATCTTAAAACAACAGAGTGTAAAAATCCCCAAACATACATCAAAAGTAGAAAGATTTTCACATGAGGCAGTCAGTTAGAAAATCTATCTTTATCACTAAGAGCAACACATCCTCTTCATGACTGTATGATTGCAAATCAACAAATCCCCGATTCTCTGTACAGTTACAGAATGAATGTTGCTGTCAGATGAGAAAGAGTTTCAGAGGTCACAAACTGAATCTTTTCCATCTTCTGGCAGCCAGAAAGAAAAAAATGCAAATGTACTGCAAATAAAGAGTGAGAGAAATCTGCTTCCCAACATGGAGGAAAGACGTGAAAGAGCTGAACTCTGGGTACATGTCTTCCACAGACTAAGGGCATACAAAAGTTAAAGTATGAGAATGTGCTGTAAATGTAAAGCCGAGCACAAGTCAAAGTGCATACAAATTTAGCATGCAAAACAAGAAAAACAAAGAAAAAAAAGAAAGCATATTTCTACAGAATGCAAGAACTCTGGGCGGGTAAAAGAGGAGAGGATCTCAGCGGGTCTGAGCAGCAACATTACAGAGTAGTTACAGTCATTTAAAAACATACAGTATCCCATCTTTCAGTAGTTATATGGATAAGAAAATACAATTCCAAGTCTAAAAGATGTAAATAGAAACACAATACAATGATCAAATCTCATCAATCCATATTTATTCCCAATAGAACCGATGTTGAAACTGAGACATTTTACCATTTCATGGAAAATATGAGCTCATGAAAGGAACAACAAAATGCTGGAAAAGTAATTGGTACAAATAAGAAAGAACTGAAGAAGCACTTAACAACTAATCAGGTTAATCAGCAACAGGTCAGTAACATGACTGAGTATGAAAGGAGCGTTTCAGACTCTCTCAGATGGACAGAGGTTCACCAGTCTGAGACAAACTGCATTGGAATTAAAAGAGCATAGTCCACCTTTAAGGTTGGTTTTTCACCCTGTGCACAATGAGGTACTATTCTAATTGTATTCCATTTTCAGGCTACTTTTCCGGCTGCTTCCATATTGGCTGTGTGCCCCCTGGTATATTCCATTAAAAAGTCAGAGCACAGAGTGTGCGTGTGTGTGTGCATGTACAAGTGTTGTGGGTTTTGGCTGTGGCGCAGTGACATTTCCTGAGCTGACGGAGCAGCAGAGGTGAACAGTTACTCGGGTGTGACTTGCCAGAGTGAAGCCGTAATAAAGACCTGGAGGACGCCTTGAGTCTGCCCCGACCTCCATTATCATGCGATTGCAGGAGTCTGTGGACCAGCTCTAGCAGCATTATTCCCGCCCCTTCATGTAAAAACCAGAAGGTCAACTGGCCAGGAAACTCAAAGACGTAACAAACTCTAAACCCCTTTTGTTTCCTTTATTAAATTAAACAGAAAAAGACACAAGAGTGAACTCTGCGTCACAAGGTCTCTACAAAAATTTATAAATCAGCTTTACTCACTAACTTACAAGCGTTATAAATGCGTATTCTTGGATTTACATGTCGTCATTTAGCAGAAACTTTTATCCAAAACAAGGAACAACAATTAAGAATCCCCTTTATGAACATTAAGTGATGTCTTTAAAGGACAGAGCAGCACATCGGAGTGTTAAAGGCTTTAAAAGACGAGGTTTACTCCTCCATTGTTGTACATGAAATAAAATAGTTTGAATCAAGTTTCTGATAGTAACACATGTTTAATTAATCTAAAATTCACATTTGTAACATGCGTAACAGCAGTTGTAGGAGGGTATGGCTGGTTGGAAATATCTGTCTGTTATACGGAGAGTTTCACTCATCATCCAGTATCTTCTAAACTTTTTTCTTTATCTCTCTACTTTGCTTCGACTCAGGATTGGTTAATTATTAAATTAAATGGTTATTGGTACAGTCTTTGCTCCTGTCTGGTTCATCATACCACAATCTTCAGTTCTCACTGGAGAGATTTGCAGCTGAGTGTGAAGCGACTGGGATGTATCAGCGCCTCTGTGATCTGTGATCCTCAGCCAGAACAGGGTGGAGTGTTTCTATCCAGGTTATGAATAAGAATCTGCCCCAAGTGGAGGAGTTCAAGAATCTCTGGGTCTTGTTCATGCATGAAAGAAGACTGGAGTTCTAGATCAACAGGCGGATCGATGCTGTGGGTTCTGCACCGGCTAATCAAGCTAATAAGTTGGATGGTATAAAGTTAACCTTGGAAGCTCAGCCTCTTTCTGTCATTCATTTCTAAATGAATGAATATGTTTAAACCATGTTTAAATGAAAGCAGCAGTCCTAATGTGTCTAGTGAAAAATATAACTTCTTGTAATCTGTGCCCAGAAAATAATGAATCTTTACTGCTTAGAACCCTGGTTTAGAAGAATTTTCTTTGGGGAGAATAACACAAGGTGTTCCTGTCTCTCATTATTTCTCTGTTCCTTACAGAACAAGGACATAATCTTGCAGCAGCCCCCAGGCTGTAGACCTGTTACATAAGTCATATGCTTTTGTCTCTAGAAGGAGAACGCTTAAACACCACTTAGATATGAGTCTTTTTAAATTTACTACCTGATCAAAACAGAAAACCAGGTGATGCAGGTACAAACAACACCCTCACCTAAAGTTAGAACAATATGCAGATACTTACATTCTAAAAGCGTTTATATGATTATTTATTATATCCATCCATCTATTGTCTATACACACTCATTCCAATGCAAGGTTGGAAATCCAGCTGCTGTCAGTTGGTCATGTTTCCAGTCCACCACAGTCATTAAATTACCACATGCTACTGACAGTTAATTCCTCTGTCATTCTAAATGCACATGCAAGATCTCAACAGGGTTATAATACAAACATATCATGACTCACAGAGAAATAATGGACATATTAACAGGAAACACGGCAGAGAGCTAAAGAAGTCTTTAGCTGCAGATTTAGCTCCAGATTTTTGAAGCTTTTTGTCCTTTTTTTTCATTTAGAAAAAATTTTCATGATGCTGTCAGAGGAGAGAGGCTGGAATAGAACTTTCTAAAGTGCATTTATATGAGTAAAAATATATATTCTCTTGTTATTTTATCAATGTCCCCCAGTACCCGTTTCTCCATCATCCTCACCTTTCCTCTGCTGGTGAGTTTTATATGTTATTTTATTTCAGAATATATTTTTATTGGTTGCAGATTAAACTGGCAGAGCTGTAATGAGATGCCATTTTACTGCAGCAGTAGGAGTCGCCATCTGCCTCCATCTGCTCTCTCGTTCCATAACACCTACACACTAACTCACAAACACAACACATGCACGTACGCAGACACACACACATGCACACACACACATGCCTGCACTATACATCAGCAGAGCAAATCGAAACACAGTGCGGCGTCCAGCAGGTAGACGGAGGCCTTTTTAATCCAATCCGCAGGTGGTTCCTCCGACCAGACGCCATGATACCATCAGACTGAGAACGATGAAGAGGAGGAAGAAAACAAGATCACTCACAAAATGTTTATTTTCTGCCTCTGGATATTCCTCCCTATCCCTTCCAAGCTCCGTGTAGGTTTCCCTGAAGGCAGCTTCTTTTAGCAACACTTCTATGCTAATCCACTGACCCCACCCTGATGAGTAAGAGGTTGACCAAGAAAAAAAAAGCACCCATTTATTCAGTTCTCCTCATGATTATGGGATGTGTGTGGTGTCTGTATTTATACTCCTGGGTTTGTGTCACTCCTTCACCAGGTTTCCCTGTTAAGGTGTGTCTGAGTTTTTAATGTTTCTTTTTCATTCTTAGTCTTAGTTTGAACTTTTGTTATGTCAAGTCTTGTTTTGGGCTGGAATAAAATCACTCATCATCTGCATAATTCTCCGCCTGTCCTCAACTGCCTGCGAGTGGGTCCACACTCCTCCTAGTCCCACCATTCATTACAGTTCTAAGGTGTAAGAAATCATGAAATATTAAGAAAAAATCATCAGATTGTTACCACACTCTTCACATGACGTAACTGCAGCTTCAGATGAACAATAAAACATTGTAGTGTCTGTTTCTACAAGTTCACTGGACCCTGCAGACTGAATTTCTAGATCGGGATGTACATATAAAATTCAAAGAAGCACACAAGCCTTAACATTGCATGTTTTTTTATAACGCTCTTGTGTGTGGCTCCAGATGCGAACTTAGGAATGTCCTTTGTTTGTCAAAGCATATATAACCCGGCTAACATGTGTGGTCAGTTATGTTAGTACGGACTCTTTGTAATAAACATGTAGTTGTGTGCAGAGACTTTTTGCTTGCTCCACATCACCTGCTTCTACAAGATGCTTCACCATATCACACCAAGGAAGACACTTAGAGGATGTGGCTGTGTAAAAAACAGGGGCAGTGCTTAGCATTGATCAGACTGGGATCAATATTATATATTATATCATATATTTAATGCTTAGCTAGTTTTTCAAATGAAAACAAAAATCATCATTTTGTATTCCTTTTCAATGTTATTATATCAATGTTTATATAAAATCTCAGGTTATTCAGTGTAATTATTCAGATATTTATATTTTCAAGGCCCAACATCAAAAGCCTCTTGCGTAAAGCTAGACCAGTGGTTCTCAAACTGGGGGTCAGGACCCCAATAAGGGTGGCAGTATAATTTAAGGGGGTCACCAGATAATTTTTAAAAATATAGAGCTTACATATATCAAATAAATTGAGATTTTTACCAGGGCTGTCAAAATTACACCAGTAATGAAGAGATAAATCTTTAAAATTTGCACCTTAATTTTCTAACACAAACAGTTAGCACACATGCCAAACTTAAAATCCGGATTTGACGTTGATCAAACTGATTTGACAAGAGTTAACATGAGAGCAGCTGATTCTGGGCATGTAGGTGGCTTGTCCTCGGTGGTGAACAACCAAAAACAACTTTATTCTAAGTATTTATGAAGATTCTGAAAGTTTTCCAGCCTTACACTAAGTCGTTGCGTGGGGATGGGGATGGTGGACACCTATGTTTTCTTACGGGTCGAGGCTCAAAAAGTTTGAGAACCACTGCGGTTGACTATCTTTGTTCACACAAACACTTTTTCCTCTATTTGATTGTTCAGGATTCAGTCACTTGATTTAATGACCTCAGAATCTTTTGCTAAAACTGAATCAGTATGTTTTTCTTTTAGTCATTTTTATTGCCTTTGAATTTGGGAAAAGTGTTTCCCCTGATTTCTGTATTCACTTGTGTTCTCCTGTGCAAGAAGCTAAAGCCTGGTACACACAATTTTGGATTTTTGGGCTGTTTTTGTCCAGATTTTGCCTCTTCCCGACCTTGGATGGCAAACGCCCGATCATTGTAAGATTTCCCTGTCCAATCAGCATTTGGTCTGTGGTGTGTTACAAGCCAATTTGTCCCTGTAATCCGCTCCAAAACGGGTCTTAGCCGACAATTGGGAATATTGAACATGTTCAATATTTCAGAGCCGATTTCTGAGACACGCCGACAACTCGTGCATTGTGACTGCGTGGGTGGTGACGTGGTACGGAATGTAGCCAATCAGAAAGGGAGCTGGGTGGGGAACAAGGAAGTAAAGAAAGTCCGTTTTCGCGTCGTCTCCAGTCTGTTATGTTTTTCAGTTCTGGCTTTTTCTTAACAATAGTCCCAAGACCACCATCATTCCCTTGTCCTATATATCCCTTTCCATGTTGCTATTCTTCTTCTACGTTTCAACATTTGTCCGGTTTGGAGGACTAAATTGTAAATGAGCTGTTCTGTGATTACATTGTCGGTGCACACCACACACATTATGATAAAAACCGTTTAATGCCTGAATTTTTATCTTCATGTGGGAGGTCTTGAACAGATAAAAAGTTATGTGTGTACCAGGCTTAATTGACACTCAGACCTTTTCACCACAAATTGCGGTGGCCTCTGACCACTTTTATTAAAATACAAGCTAGTTTAGCTCCATCTAAGCAGGTCTGTCAGTGCTGTTGACATGAATCATTAAAAGCTTTTCAGATCCCTCTGCTTTGGTCTTTCTGTTTTACTCTGAAAGATTGAATTCAGTATTTATCAAATGTAATCTGCAGATAGTGTCACTTTCAGGGCGCATGCTGACTGAATATGAAGGGGAAGAATTGGAAAAGACCAGCAGTTTACAACCCTGGTTTCCAAGCTGTGCCTGTCTGCTTGTTTTCACTTCAGCCGTCTAACCAGGGTATGACTGACTAACTGCCAGATGAATTCAATTAACCAACTGGTTAGATGGAACTCTAACAAGGCAGATATATCCACAGCAAAAACCAGGAGGGTTATATTACTATAAGCTATATGAAGCTGACTTTATTAATCCTGACTGGGAAATTAGCCTCAGTATTTTACCCATTGCAGATTTACAAGCAAGCAGTAGGCTGCCATGTTTCAGTGCCCAGGGTGCAGTTGTGGGGTTAAGGACCTTGCTCAGTGGCCCAGAGGGATCATCTCTATTGCTAGCCTGGAAACTTGAACCCAGCCCACTTCTGTAACCACTAAGCTACCATTCTCCTGAGTTTTTGAGATAACTTCAGGTTCAGCATGGGATTTCTGGTGTTACAAAGCTTGTTCACCTCTTTAAGACGCACTACGTAACTTTCTGACCTTGCATTTCTGGAGCTGTTGTAGCAGCAGCGTCCTGAGGCTGAGAAACTGCACTTCACAGTGCATGAAGTTGCAGCCGAGTTTTGCTTTCCGCACCGTGCCACACACTAGCAAGTGAAAATAAACACAATGGCTGTTATTGTGCGCAGCAAAGAAACCAAGAAGACATTACCGAAGGAAGAGAAGGAAAGAAAGAGAGAACAAGAGATGAGACAAGAGGCTGGATAAGACTGCCTTTCACTGGCTGGAGAGATCTCACAGTACATGAAGGATGCAAGATGGATGCTGGTATAGTCATCAATAGAGGGCGTCACTGAGAAAATCTGCAAAACTTCTGTAGTGTTTCTTTAATGAGTCGCATCAGTATGACAACTGATGTGGAAATCTAACTGCTCCAGAATAGGCCAGCTTCCAAAAGGCTTCCTGTTTTATATTTACAGGCCTCAGATCTGTTGGGCATCGCAGCTGAAAATGAACAACATCTTAAGCTCAATCCCCAAATCATTTAAACCTGGGTGATGGACCTCTCCAGCAGCGAGCACTAACAAGTTACATATTTTGTTGCTCAGAAACACCAATGCTGTCTTTGTGTTGCAACCCTGTCCTGCAAATGAATTTTTCTCAGAGGGAAAATCTCACACAGCTTTCATCAATTTTTTGTCTGCACATAAAATAAATCCAGAGATAGTTGGACATAGACAGATGAGACATCTCATTGTGTGAATGGCAGCAAGACAGACTATCAGAAAAGGTGCGCCACACAACAGAAGTGCTGCAGTTAGTCTCATTAACACTCCCAGAGCATCATCACGCAAATGCATGAGTCTCACGCATTGGCCGAGAGACTCATGCATTTGATCGGCTTCACACGCTCTCACGCCACACCTCAGATTTCTCACGCAGAAATACACGTCAACAGCAATGCCGGAGTCGCTAATCCAGAGGTACGGGAGGATTCCCGGTGGGCCGCGTTACTCTTGGGCTGGTGTCCCGGTGAAACAAACAAATAAATAAGTGGGAACGAGCCTTTGATCTAAGTAATTATCTGAGAACAAAAAACAGTAGTGATGTGCGGATCAATACTGAAATATCTATTCTTCATGTAACATATACCCCATAGGTATAGGTAGGAACTACTTCTTCTTCCGCCTGCCTTAAGCATATGTGAAAAAGGCGTGGCTTTGCGTCGCAGCAGCACGCGATTCATTTTGCTCTGCTTTACATCAAGGAGACGTACATTTTAAATTCTTACAACTGTAAATGTAACACCAGAGGAGTCGAGGCCTCAGTGTCCATGAAGCTCACTGCACATTTCTGATGAGGTGAACTAACGAGGAGAGGAGGGGACAGGTGCTGCTAGGGCAGAGACAGACTGGCAGATAAAATAAATTGTTTACAGTAACAGAGTATCTAAATCAACGTAGAGAATTAACACCACACAGTGTGTTGAAATGTGTTCACTAGTTCTGTATTGATCCATTATCTGAAGTGTATTTGCTTGGACTTGTGGCAAGGGTAACCAATCAGGCGTCGGGATCTGCCCACTGACATAAATTCTTGATGCACTGCCACACAGGACCACGAATAAAAGGTTAAATAGTGAAATAATATGTTTTTTAAATACATTAATTGGTATTTTTTTAAATTAGTGATACATTTAATAACTGATTAATGTATTTAATATTAATTTATACATT
>JBAFTC010000001.1:3132498-3147317 GCA_037177435.1 Melanotaenia nigrans | reverse complement strand
CCCCAGGGCCAGCAGCCAAAACCCCCCGGGACAGCCCGCCTACGCCCCGGGCCAACGCGACAGGCCACCCGGCCCGCTCCGCCCCCGGGCCATACATGGAGACAGGGACGCTTGCAGACCCCATCCCCCCTCCCTCCCTCTTTAATAGCATCTTAACTGGACTATTGTGATGCCCCGTCTACTTTTATCTGGTAAAAAAGCATGAACATACAACTCTGGTCTTGGCATCGCTTTCTGGTGACCTGTTAGTTTCCGAATGGATTTTAAATATTTACTGCGGACTTAAAAGTTTTAAATCACTTGGCTAATGTCTGTGGGTTTTTATTTAGGTTTTTTTAGTCTGCGTGTTATGTACTCGTGTTTCCTGGTTCGGTGGCGGCGTTATCAATAAACCTTCATTCCTGCACTGGTCTGCCTGCTGGCTCATCGTAAGCCTCACCCCATCCATGCACCAACCTATACAGGCTACTTTTTATTTAGTGCCGCTCCTGAACAACCACACCGCTGCTAGAACATAGGGGGACACTGTTGAACAATATATCTGACATGCAACCAGTGAAAGGAACAAAGAAGAACAAGCTGTGACGTATTTAATGGCTTAACAACCACCAGGTCTACTGCATGGCCTCTGAGAATGATCATCACATGATCTCTTCCTCCGTCACCTTGAACTGTTGTCAGAGCTCAGAAGTGAACTCTGCCCACTAGTGGATGTATTGTCTAACAACCATGCCAACATATGGGTACATTTG
The DNA here is from genome assembly GCA_037177435.1 of Melanotaenia nigrans. Classification (NCBI taxonomy): domain Eukaryota; kingdom Metazoa; phylum Chordata; class Actinopteri; order Atheriniformes; family Melanotaeniidae; genus Melanotaenia; species Melanotaenia nigrans. Next base: position 3,146,565 of record JBAFTC010000001.1, on the reverse strand, counting down.
ACACGGACAACTAGAGAAAATATGGAAAGCAGAAGGTGACTGGTACTGGTTTTATGAAGGGGTTAGTGATATGGTTGCTAACCTGCTTGTTGGTAGTCCAGCAGCAGAAGTCCAGGTCTGGGGCTCCAAGGTGGCGAGCCCAGTCAGTGTTGTTGTTGTTGATGTTTTTATTTAAAAAGACGGGATTCCTGAAAGCAAGACTGTGCTGGTTTCTCATAAAGTGGAATACACTTGACTCACACTCTTTCCCAAACTCTGGTAGCTTCTGTTGGTCTTGTCTCTTCCTACCAGCTGAAGCTATTTAACTCAAATTGGAGGAAGTGCCCCACCTACCAGCCATCTCAAGTATGATGTGTTCATGGCTTCAGGACACCACAGTGCTGCTTCTAAGAAAGCTACCCCATACACGTCTCTGCATGAAACCAGTCCAGACTTTTAGAAAATAATTCATTCATTCATTTTCTATCCTGTTTATTCCAGAGGGTCGAAGGGAAGCTGGAGTCTATCCCAGCATCCAGCTATAAAAAGATAAAAACTAAGATAAAGATAAAAAAAAAATCACAACAAAAACTTCAGCAGCACAAAGAAAGATCATGAACATCAGTGAAGTTGTTGGTGATTAAACCCACCGGACCAAACCGTCTCAGTAGGTTAGTGGACGTGGGGGCAACATGTTAGTAATGAATAGTGATCAATAATCAGTCCAACTCTAACAGGGCCCTACAAAGATCAGAGATAGCCATGGGGGCCCCAGGACCCAGGACAACCAGCAGCCACCCCAAAGCCTGAATCTCAGCCAACCCAGCACAGGGACCACCAAGAGCCAATCACCGAGAGGCAGGCGGAGGCAGGTCCCCCTCCCCAGGCAGAGTCTGACTCCCAGGAGGACCAGGCCACCCAGTTTGGGTCAGCCCACACCCCAATCTCCGTTAGACACCCCAGGGACCACCACCCTCCTCCCCCCCAGCCCTCCATAACTTTACCTTGATGTCAGTTGCAAATTCTTTATTTTTATTCACTGTGAAGCTCTTTGGTGCGATCTGTATTTACTGTAAATAAACTTGATTTAGCACCATAAACACCTGACCTGCTCTGAGCGGCTCGTACTCCAGGTAAACCACCACCTGTCAGGGACGTCTGGAACGTTGGCGAACGAGGATGGATGGCGGGGACCTAACCTGGCCCGCCTGAAGATGAACGCGACAGAGACACATTCCTTCTCAGGCTGGTGGATAAATTTGAACTAACGAGCTGCTGCTTGTGATGAATGGAGAGAAGAAAAAAAGATGCTTTTCTGCTTTTTAAGGAAACTCCTGATTGAGGATCAATTCCAGTTCGATTCCTGCTCCTCCTCAATGCTGCAGGAAGGATTTCCACCAAACTGGTTTTTCTAAGTCGGAATTGAACTCTGAGAGCTGGATGCAGCTACATGTAGGGATTACAGATGCCTGTAAGAAATATATTAAAACATTAAAGCTTTTTAAATTATTCACCCCCCCCCACCCCACCCCCCCAAGAACAGGTCAGGGTGGGGGAGTGACTGTCACATTACAGTCACACACCTACACCTGCCGCTGTCTTTGTGTGTCTCAGACAGTGATGTGGGGGGTCAGGGTCCCGGCATGACCCCGGCATTGGATCGATAGCGGGGCCATCAGAGCTGACAGATGGCAAACCGGAGCCTGACTCCAACAGAGAATTTCTACCATGTCCTGTCTCTGACGGACAGTGGACGCACTCAGAGGCTCCGCCCCCTGCAGCCTGGCAGAAAATCAGCAGGGACCAGGATTTAAAACGGATTCCAGACCAGCTGGGAGGCTAAAACCATCAGATCTCTTCTGAAGACCCAGATCAGATCAGATGAGATCACTCTAAAATCTCTTGGTGTGTTTTCTATTTTCCTTTTCATGTTTTCTCCTTATCTCTCTATGTTCAGCTGGAAGTTTTTCTTTCTTGCTCTGTGCAGCTCAGGATGCGTTGGTTTCTACTGGTTCTATTGGTTTCCTGAGCTAGGCTTTTATTTATTATGCATTGGGCTGTATGAATACCGATTGGGTCACGATGAATTGGCTTGAATTGGTTGTAAAATACCCTGAGATCATACAAATAAAGCAGAGTTGAACTGAAGAATTGCAGCATCCACTTCATGTCTAAAACTCCAACCTCTGATTCCGGATCATGAAACTTTATCTACCATTACTACACAGAGAACGTCGTCATGTGCATGGATGTTCCTCCGTAGAAACTCTGGACATGAATCAGATCTTTTTCTTCTCAGCATATTTGATAAGAAATGTAATGATAACGGTGGTACATTTGAAGCAAACGCTGCAGCCAAACGTTATCTATAACTCATGTCTTCAGCACAGAAAACCAGTTAAGTCTTCATGTGAGCGGTTTCTCCCTCCAGCTCTGGACCATCTAATGATGATCCTTCACACCCTCCACCGAGAGTTCAGAAGGGAAAGTTCAGATGCAGACGGGGGGTTTTCCAACCCTGATCCCAGAAGATAAAACTGTAAAAAGTCTGTCAACTTCAGGAGGTTCATCTGCTGAAAGATACAGTCTGAAGGAAAAACATCAATCTATAAAGACTTGTTCATGTTCTTTGTGAAGAATGAAGAGAAAGAGAGAAGAAGTGGATATTTATAGCTGAAATCTTCTTTCTCTCTCAGATGAAAATAAAATGTGAAGAAAGGGTTTCAGGTTTGATTTTAACCAACGGAACGATGCTAAAACTATAAAAGGAGGTAACTACTATGGATGTGCATGACAAGTCAAAACGGTTCCTCCTCCTTTGTTTGGAGGAGGGTTATGTCTGGACATGCAGAGATGCAGCAACATTAATAAAACAGCGTGGCCCCTTTAAGGGTGAATGAGGGTGAGAGATAAGGCATGTCAGCTGGTCGGGATGGTCGTAGGAGCAGAGGAAGTTAGCTGTGAGAAACTTCCTGTTAAGTTGTAAATGTTTTGCTACCAGCTTTAGCAATAAACACCACCCAGCTCTGCTGGTTCCAGCACAGTGTCTGTTTCACCACTGCTGGGTAAACTGAAGGTCGCTAATCCTGAAGCTAGCTGCTGCAATCTGGTGGCTGTGGAGGCCGTTGGAGTCCAGTGAACTCATCGTCATGTTCTAGAAAGCAGGTGGAGATGGTCTGAGCTTTGGAAGTAGCATCAGAAGATGCGCCGGGTCATGGGGATAGACATGGTCAGCAAGTTTTTTCTTTTTTTTTTTTTTTTTTTGAGCAGAGCTGCTGGATCAAGTGTTTCTTAAATCCTCTTAAGTTAATGCATCAGAATATGATGGACTGTGCTGATGGTAGCCACATTTTCTTGTTTAAAAACATGTAGAGATTTCAGCCAGTTGCAAGTAATACACAAAAACAACCAGAGTCACACGGTTAATCAAACTGAAGTGCAGAAACAAACAATCACTGCCACCAGGCATCTAATTTACCTGCTTTGATTAAAAACATTGGGAGCTCACTCATGTTTCAGTCTCTGAAATCTCTCCGTATTTTAAATTTATTCAATCAGCCACTGGCTTTAAATTGTAGAATAATGACAGCACCTGCTGATTTTCTGACAACACGTATTCATCCACATTTACACTGATTTAATTACTCAACGCTGATAAAACAATGTTTTTAACCAAACTACTGCCTCTACTTCCTCTGCTTCACACCAGTGTAAAAATCTTAGGATGGGGTGGTGAGCCTTTATTTTACTCCACTATCTTTGTTCAACATTTTCTTTCTGCAATGTGTGCAGGATGGATGACAACCTGTCAGAGCTGGTGCACGCAGCTGAACAATAGGTGGCAAAGCACCCGTAGCATTTTTAGCTCTGAGATGTTTATCGTAGCAATGAGCTATTAAAAGCCAGAGTTATCAAAGATAATCGATGATACTATCACACAGCAGGACGGAGGACAACAGCAAGCTAAAAGGCTGCATGCAGATCACAAGGAGGAGGTGGAGCGTTATAACGAGATAATGAAATGTTAAAGCCCCTGCTGAGTTTACTCCACTTCTACTTCTGCTTCTCTTTATAAACACCTAAACACAAATTCATTTTATCAGTGATGGAAATAAATTATTCAGGGTAACAGATGATGAATTCAGGGCACGGTTTCCATAGTTACAGTGCTCCTTAAATATTTAGGTATTTAATTTTGACATGAGCTTGCCCTTCAACTTTTATCATAGCTTAATTTGTAATATGGCATTATATGATGACCTTGTTGTGTCTGAGGAGTCTTGGTTTTCCCTCTTCACATTAGTCTAGTTTAAATTGACTCATCTCAGGCTTGTTCAGCTTAATCATATCAAATTCAAATTAAATCGCCTTTATTTGTCACATCCACATCGTACATGGTACAATGAGCAATGAAATGTTTTGTGCATTAGCTCCAGATGCTTACACACAACAACAACAGGACAACAACAGGACAAGACATGCAAATGAAAATAGAAATGGGAATATAAATATGTGCAAGTGTCAATGTCTGTTGAGGGTCTGGATGGTCTGAGGAAAGAAGCTCTTTCTCATCTTCTCTGTATGAGCCTTCACGCAGTGGTAGCATCTCCCTGAAGGCAGGGTGAACCGTCTATGGCAGGGGTGAGTGGGTTATTTGAGGATTCTGGTAGTCCTAGTCCTGCATCATGTAGGACACAAAGTTCCCACTCCCAGAGACCAGGTGGGTGAGGGTTTTATGGAGCAGCAAGGCGATGGCGTTGTCCATGAAAACAGCAGGGGGTCCAGGGCAGCAGGAAGGAAGGAAGTGATGAAGTCTTTGACCAGCTGTTCAAAACGTTTCATCTCCACAGATGTCAGGGCAACCGGGTTGTAGTTGTTTGGGGTGGTGGGCTGGGTTTTCTTGGGGACTAGGACAATCAGAGACTGCTTAAAGCACCTGGAGACAATGCACTGTAACAGTGAGAGGTTAAAGAAGGTGGTAAACACCGGCGCTAGCTGGTCAACACATGCTCTCAGGACATGTCCGGTAATCCCACCTGGTCCTGCAGCCTTCCTGGTGTTCACCCTCCTAAACTCCCTCCGGACATTGTGCTCCATCACAGGGAGGGCCGCCCTGGCTCTGCTGGGTCGAATGTCTCTTTGAGAGCCTTTAGTCTCAAAGCGGGCATAGAATTTGTTATAAATACTTGTAATAAATATGGATGTAACTCAACTTTCAAGCAAACAATAAGTTATTCTGCAGTCAGGACTGTGAGAAAGTGTCATAAGTCAGATTGTTATTCCGAACAAAGACGGACTTTTCTTCTCAAGGGGCTGTTCATAGAGCTGTAACAGTTTGTAGATGCTGGATCAGCTGGACCCAGTGCTGGACCAGTCAGATCAAAAGTGAACTCATCATCTGAAGATCGATGCATGTAGCTTTGTTTGGAGAGACAGAGTAGTTTTACCTCTGATTTTACAAAATAAGATTCAAATCAGCGAAGGTCATGTTAGAAGATGGCAGTAATGTCTGAGAGGATGTTGAGCATCTCTAAACCTTTTATCTGGATGAAACCAGGACAATATGGATGACATGCAGCAGGGGAAAATGGAAAAACAATCTAATGTACTGGTGAATTAAGGCTGAAAATTTGAAGCAAGGATACTGAAGTGAATCAGAGCCACAGCACAAGACGGTGAATATTAAAGTCTGAAATTGTAGTTTGACCAACAGGAAGTACATTCTTCAGGTACCATATGTGCTCCACTCTGATTCATGTGTTTGTGGAAAATAATTCATACTGTAGCAGGGTAGAGTGTGTAGAAGAAGCAGGACCCAGTCCTAACACACCGCAAAGCTTTCACCTGAACACCAACCACCCCCAAGAAGCCCTGACTGTCAAAAAGATTAGCTATATAAAGCCATAGATTTGTTTTCAGAGAAAGATTTATACTTTGAATTGGATAAATATCCAGCAATTCACTTAGCTGATACCTGGAACTATCTGCTGCTACAGACCAGCTTATACATGACCAACATGACTAGACCATGAAGTCTAGAACCTCTTCATATGCGAATGGCCTGAAAGTAGCTGGGATTAGGACCCTCAATCAAACGTGTGTTGTTTAAACCAGGCATGTCCAAAGTCTGTCCTCGAGGGTCCCTGTCCTGTAGGTTTTGATGATGTGTCAACATGACTGGGCAAATTTGACGACAAGCTGTTGAAAAGAGCCATTTAATTTGAATCAGGTGTGTTGGAGCAGGGAAACATCTAAAACCTGCAAAACTGTGGCCCTCAAGGACCAGAGCTTAAGCCACTTTCCTCAATTTCTTTTCATAAAAGCCCAGTCTGACCCTTCTTCCATTATGAGTTCATAAGAAACCCTGATGTAACCTCAATCAGATTCATAATTTGAACAACCAAAAACTATGAAAAAATGAGACTTTTCCATTAATCAAGAGCATATTTTTAATCAAGAACATGTTCACCACGTGCAGAAATGGGCTTTCTGCAGTAATGGACGCTGCAGTTTCAATCCTCCATACTTTTTTAAATTTTTCACAAGTAAGTGATGAGATGAGTATTCTACAAAAAGCTAAACTGGATGCCTCATGATGGGACTATTAGATGTGTGCTATTTGGGGAACAGAGCTGATGACTATTTAGAGGAGTTCTTCTTTGTTAAAAAGTTCCCACACAGATCTCTACTGCACACAGTAAGAAGTCCTAATGTGCACTCTCCCCCCCGTGAACTTCCTGAATACTTCAGTTCACTTGTGAAGCCATCAGGCTGAACTGTTTGACAGGAAGTGTTGTTTAAAAGGGCTCTGAGGTGAAGACTGCTGAGCTGCGTTTGAGCGTATCACTGAGTCTAATGGAGCCTGAAGAACCTCCTGCCATCAGAGAGACGCTGTAATCAGGCAAAGCTTTTAACGCATGGCCTGCTCTCTATCGCTGAGCCTCACAAACAGAAAGAAACCACACCAACATGCATTTAAGTGGAGGAAAATATAGGTGTGTTAGATGTTTGGGACTGAGTTTGAAGATAAAACAATGCTTTGAGGGAGACTAAATGATTTAGCTGACAATGGCTGTAAATTTAATTTTAGTTAGAAATTCAAACATAAGAAAATTGTCTCTGTATTAAAGTTATTTCTTTTTAAATAAAGTTTGTTTAATCAAAACTGACAAAAACAGGACTTTTGACTCAATAACAGCAAGGAGCTACATCTAAAAAAATGTGGCTTTACTGGTTTAATCATGTCCTGGTTCTGGTTCTGATGGAAGTTTTCCCTCCTGGTCCTGGTTCTGATGGAAGTTTTCCCTCCTGGTTCTGGTTCTGATGGAAGTTTTCCCTCCTGGTTCTGGTTCTGAAATGTGTTTTTTTTCTCTCCGCTCTCTCTTCGAGCAGCTAAGTATGGAGGATTGAATTAAAGAGAAGATTTGATGCTACCCAGCTTTTTATGAACTCACATTATATACAGGTATTTAATTAATTAAGAACTAATAAAATAAAAGTAAATTTCTAGTGAGGTTGGTATGAAATAAACAACAGTCTCAGGTGATTTGAAGAGATGTTTATTATGAAAACAATTAAGAAAGGTAAGCATTGGATTAATGCAGGTTATAATGGTTTAATTGGATTGTATGTTGGTGTAGATTCTCAGTTTTTCAGATCATTGTAACCCTAAGAGCTTAAATAAAGGAAACATTACAAAATAAAGGTACAAGAACCAAGAAAAAGGGTGTGGTTGTCTTTATTAATGCTCTTAGGATGCATATTTAAATGTGCATTGGACTGTTTTGTTGTTAACTGATGCTTTAGTTTCACTGAGAAGCATTTGAGATTTAAATACAGATGTTTAACATTTTTAAACCTGTGTAAATTTTAATTTCACTGAATCTGAGACACACCCAAAGAAAGATGACAAAGGAATTAAAACCAAGGAGAGAAGAAATCTGATTCTGATATAAAGATGAAGAGATTCTTGGCCGTCTGTGGGCTGCAAGCTGAGCAGCACAGACAGGATCAGTGTAAAACTGGAAGCAGAAAATCTGTCAGCAGCTTCCCACACAGAGAGACCAGGACTGGAATAAACTAATCTGACTGAAACCCAAAATAAAGTGCCTCCAAAGCTGTGTTCTGGGTCAGCTTTAACATTTCACTGAAGAACAGCGGGAAAAAAAGCATTTCACTTCTTAAACTGATTTGTACTAATGGTTTGAGAAGCATCTTGTTGGGGCTGCAGAGAACCAGTAAAGCCTGAATTACTGCATAACACATCCACAAGCACCACATTAAAGATCTGTGCAGGGAAAGTCTTACTTTGTGTTAATCTTGAGCATTAACAGATTAATGCATATCTCAGTTTTTAGTCCATAAAAATCCATCTCTGAACTGTTGGTTGACTGTTGGTTAGAAGAGGTTTTGGAGAAGATTTGAGGAGCTTTACATTAGAAAAAAACAAACTGTTTTTAGTTGACATCTTGTTTCAGTTTCACTCGCTGCCGAAGAGTCAAATGTTAAAAGATCTATGCAAGGAATGAAACCTTTTATAATCTTTTATGTGAACACATGACTTATTTTTGGAAAAGCAGCTTGTTCAATTTACAAATCAGCAGAAGCACAAAGGAAAATTCGGCTTGAAATTAAAATAAAATTACATGAAACATACTTTATTAATCCCAGAGGGAGATTGTAATTTACTTTTTTTCATGTTTATTTTAAATAAAAACAACGGTTATGGCTGCCCGCAGGAATGACCTCGGTTCTGTCTTGACTGCTCTGCAGATGACTGGACTGAGTTGTAGGGGAAGTCTGAGATGCACACTGTGGAGAGAAAAAAATCAGATCTTAAAATGATCATGCTTTTATCTCATCTTGTTCTATTTTCACTTGTTACAATAAGACGACTCTTAACGGACTTCAGTTAATAAAGAACTCTGCCGCCAGACTATACGCCCAGAACAGCCCACATCACCCTTATTTTATCAAGACTTCATCGGCTTCCAGTCAAATTTCGATCTGACTTTAAAATTTTAGTTTTGACCTTCCAGGCGTTAAATGGTCAGGCCCTACAGTATATTGCCAACTTGATGTGTCCTTACTCCTCAGGGTACACTCTTCGGTCTTCAGGCCAGAGCCTCCTGAAGGTCCCAAAGACCTGTTTTAAAACCCGGGGAGACCTGGCTTTTCACGCTGTAATTCCCAAACTCTGGAATGGCTTACCCCGTCCCTCTGTGTGGGCGACTCCATGGACTAAAACTATTTTACTCAGAAAGTTTTATGTTGGTGGTTGTTATTTATTTTATGGAATTATTATGTTGTTTTATTTAATCTCTTTTATCTGTGAAAAGTGCTTTATAAATAAACTTTACGTACGTACCCTGTGGTGTTCCATTGCTGCTGACCACCATCCAAGACACACAACCTTTCAGTCTCACAAACTGTGGTCTGTTTGTTAGCTAGGCATATATCTAGGTGCTGGTGGAGGCATCCACTTGGAATTTATGGAGCTTCTGACATAACAGAGCAGCTGAACTGTATTAAAAGCACTTGAATGAAAAAAAATAAATAAATAAAAATACTGGTCACCAGCAAGCATGTAAACGTAGGTCACAACCGAAGGGTAGGGGCAGAAGCCTCAGCTTTTCTATGCCCCCTCCGCCTTTTACAATTCTAAATCATCGTCTGTGTGATATTACGCACGTTTGAAATATAATAAATGAATAACAAACAAAGAAAACATACCCACATACATATACAAGCATACTTATATCCACATATGACACACACACACACTTATACACATATTTACATTTAATATACATACACTTAGATATGTACACTACACATGTATACACATACACGCTTACATATACCTGCACATACATACGTAAAAACAACTACTTAATTAATAATTATTGTAATAAAACTCAATGCTTTCTAATATTATTCAGTTACCCTGGAACAAGTGTGTACTTATATCATCATATCTTTGTACCTTTTTTAAAATTCAACACATTCTTGCTAAATTTTTATTCTTCCAGTAATGCATTTCATACCTTCATGACTTTTCAAACCTCAGTTACAGATGGCATCACCCACCTGCACATACTGGCTCCTATATCTGAAGTAGCCCTTCAGCCATCCCAGTCTCAACCCCCTGGCTCCATACATTTTCATTTTTTTCAACATAATATTATGGTCTGTGGTATCTAAAGCTTTCTTCTGGTCTATGAAAACCTCCACCGCAAACTTCTTCTCATCAGCTGCACTTCAAAGTTCTTCCATAAGCCCCATTAAAGCCTTCGAAGTTGATCTACTGTCTCTAAAACCGTACTGACAATCAATTAACAGTTTGTGTTTTTCAACTGAGAAATCAAAGAACATGATCCTCAAAGTGCTGCCTCATTGGTCCAGATGAGAGAGGGCTCTTTGAAGCAGGCAGATGGCATCTTCAACCCTAAGAACATTACGATAAGCAAACTATAATGTGTGCTGCAAGGTGTCCACCTGCTTATTGAGGCAAAACAATAGTCTCTGCAGGACTTTCACGATGTGAGATGTTAGGACAGCTGGGCTGTAGTCATCTGGTTCAGATGGTTGGGATTTTTTTATGTACTGGAACTAGGTTATTGATCTGACTGGAACAAGAAGAATGTGGGCCTGTTCAACAACTGAGTCCGTAGGTGATGATTCAGGGCAGGAGGGCAGTTTGGATTGAATTACAGTTTTTCTCAGTCACTTTGGTGCATTTCTCACCTCAATATTTACATTTGCTCAACAGTTAGTTCAACCTCCACAACATTTAGTCATTTGTGCACATCACAGTAGCAGTTTCTCATTCCTTTCAACAAATTGCAAATGCTTTTGAACATGCATCACTTGCTTTCATACAACTCTCTGCTGTTTCATAACATTATCATTTGCTAATGTCATGTCAGTCAGAATTAACTATACTTGTGAATACTGAATAGTCAGTCCATATAAATTAACAGTCCTCATTTCATTGAGTCATCACATCCAAAAATGTTGAACTAGTTGTCAAAATCTGTCAAGCAGAAACATTTATTTGTAATATTTTCCTGGAATGTCTCCTAAATTGAACAACTGCTCTCAGCTGACCCTCAGCTTTGACTAAATCCAACAGAGGTGTTTTTCTCTGCCCGGAGGTGGAAGGTGTAGGAACAGCATCCACATACAAATGGCTGTCCAAGTAGCCATGGATGCAGGATGCAATGAGATCACAGCAGAGTCCTGCAGAGATTCACCGCTTGAGGACATACTTGCTGCATCTCAAGGGATGATATCTGATGTGACGTTGGTGAAACTATGTGACCACACAGAGATTTAGTATGTTCAGTAACATACAGCAGAGTAATATGTACTGTATGTACATATGATGTACTTTACATATTTGTCCTGTTAGTATATTGTTTACAGTTGTGCACCACTCTACCAAGCCTTAATACTTCCTTTAAGTTTGTTGTATATAAGTGACTGAAGTGTATGCTTTTTAGTGTAATGCTGTGAACAAAATACTGTAAGATGGCAAACATTGTAGGATGGATGGATGGATGGATGGTTCTGCAGTTTGTACTAATATTTTTGAAAAACACACTAACTGCTTTGCAAATGCTAATTTTGATGTGAGAAATTATCCAACGCGATTGAGAAAAACTGTAAAATTACGGCCTGGCTGAGATGTGTCGCTTTTGTTGTCATGGATACATGAGTGATTTTGGGAAAAAAGCAGTGTCAGTATTTGCTATCGTTGACACGGACAGTCCACGGCCACCAGAGGAAGTTGTATATAATATAATGTTAGCCTACATGATGCTTTTAGTTTGCATGTTTGCTGTGTTGCTTGTGTATTTTCTTCAGTCTACAGAAACTCTGGGTTAGCTCAGTCAGAGTCAGTGAGGAAGATGGAACCCACAGGTCCACGGCTAAATATTTAACTTTATTAAAACTGTAAGATGTGGGTTGTTGTTGGATGAAGTAAAATCTAGTTTGATGTAGGTTCAGTCACACTGGGGAAAACACACATGGAGGACACTGAAAATGAAGTATGAAGACATCTTTTAGAAAGAAAATATATATTTTACTAGGCCATGATTGGACGTCTTTTATGTCTATTTACAGACAGACAGACAGACAGACAGATAGAAATCCCAATTTTCAACAAGAAAAGGATGGATGAGTTTTATCATCACATTTTTAACACTTCAAATAACAGATTAGTGAAGAATGAGAAGTTTAACTAAATTAACTGCATATATAAAAGGTATGGAGGTCTGCGACGGGAATATTTAGCCTTCTCTCTGCTCTGCAAGGCTCGCAGGTGACACCACGTTTCTAATGAAGACACAGTGTCTGTCTCACATTTCTTGTTGCTGTTGTGAATTGAAATGCCAAACTCTGAAAAGTCCAAACTTCTAAGTAGGTCTCTGGAGAAAAAGGACCCGACAGGTGCCAGAATTTGTGCCTCCTTTTAAAAAGTGGCTGCCCTCACACTTTAGAGTCCAATTCCAAAGCTATGAATCTCAAATAGGCTTGAAGGAAAAATCTCACTATACACTACTCAGATACCTTACAAACACACACACACACACATCAAGATCACAGGTCAGGACAAAAACAGCTTCACTAAGTGATTCCACTGAAGCCTGTTGGCTGTTCAGATTGTGTTAGTGTCACCTCTATAACCAACCAGCCCGTCTCCAGGGTGCAGCTCTCCTAACTCTGGTCATTACACAGGAAGAGCTTTGTAGCCATCACAGAGGCTGAAGTAATTCTGCTGGCCTTATTTTTTATCAATTGCCTTTTTAAGATTTACTAAATATAACAACAGAAACGAATCTTGTTGTGCATGTCAAATGTCTGAAAAGTGAAAAAAGCCAAACCGAAGACGGCAGTTTCCGGTGCTCCTGGATAGACTACATGACTTTATTTGCACCAAACCTTTCACCCAGGAATTTACATGCACATGTACTTTAATGACATCCCATTCTTTATCTGTAGGGTTTAATATGGAGTTGCCCCACCCTTGTGCAGCTATACCATCTTCAACTCTCCTGGGAAGGCACTCCATAAGGTTTATGGAAATTCTTCCAGAGGCGCATTTATGAGGTCAGGCACTCATGTTGGATGAGAAGGCCTAGCTCACAGTCTCTGTCCTAATTCATCCCAAATCTATTCTATCAGGATGAGGTTAGAACTCTGCACAGGCCAGTAACTTTCCCCTACACCAAACAGCCCCATCCATGTCTTTATGGACCTTGCTTTGTGCACTGGTACACAGTCATGTTGGACCAGCAAGGGGCCATCTTCAAACTGTTCCTACTGTTCCTTAAAATCTCTTTGTATTGTGATGAATCAGAACAGCCGGAAACAACGAAGTAGGACCTTAATGCAGTATTTGTTACATAAAATGTGCAAAGGAAATAATTGTGTAGCACTTTAGACTGTTCAGGCACATTTTGCACTTTAAATATGTACACAAAATGTATTTATTTGTATTTATTAAATAATATAACAATGATGTGTGTGACTCTGTCCTCCAGGTGCCTGTGAAAGAGTAAGATGTTTGTAAAATTTTCATGTTTTGAGACTTTTGTGTGTAAATGCAGGTGTGAAAGATTTGGCTAAAAGTGAAACGAGTTGTGTATTCAACAATGCGGTGTCTTCCCCAGGGTGCTCGGCCAAATGTTTCCCCAAGGGCCTGAACATTGTTAAAGGTTCTGGGACTGGCCATAAGAAAGGCGCGTGGGGGTGAGATTAGTTGTATTTGTGCTTTAGGTGTTGGGAAATGGTTTTAGGATTAGCTTACAATGTTTGTTTATATAATTATTGATGAGAATGTCACAAAGGATGTAATGTGACCTTTTCCACATCATGTTTCATTACGCTACCAGCTGTTTGAAAACATCACAGTTGTTTCATATTAGTAAAACACAAGTGAATATGTGGTGATTCTATCCTGTTTCAAAAATGGAATAATAATAATAATAATAATAATAACAACAATAATAATAATAATAATAAGAATAATAATAATAATAATAATAATAATAATAATAATAATAATAATAATAATAATAA
>JBAFTC010000001.1:3073656-3084059 GCA_037177435.1 Melanotaenia nigrans | reverse complement strand
TCTGCAGCCTTTCCAATCCAAAGAGCCATTTTTCCCTCAGCCAGCTAAATAAAACTACTTTAGAGACGCAAATGTTATGAAACTTTTCAAAAAGACAACTTAGTATATATTTTAATGAAGAGCCACCATACGATATTTGTTATTTTTGTAGAACCACATTTTTATTTCCATTCTTAGGTTTTAAAATAAAGAAAATCATAAAACCTTTATAAAAAGAGGATAGACAGACTTTCTGCTAAGGGTTGTAGATATTTATGGAAAACGATGTAAACTTAAAAAAAATAAGTCACTGGTTTCCAACCTAAAGACAAGACAGACAGATTTAAAAAAAAACATTTTAGCCACGTATTTAGAGGCGTTGTAGAATGTCCAGAGAGACACTTGTGGCTCCAGAGTCGCCGGTTAGAGACCCCTGATGTAGCGTTTGTAAACCAAAACTTACTGCATTTTCTTAGCTGTAGGCCATCTTCTAAAGGAAAGACACATTTTGCACATAACAATGTGATTAATCATGATTAATCGTAGCATGTCATGTGATTAATCGCAATTAAAAATTTTAATAGTTGCCCAGCACTAATTGATAAGTTCTCTAATCTGCTCGCCTGTTTTCTGTCATTTCACACGAACACAGATGCATGCACAATCAATGAAAACAACAGCAGTGCCGGCCATGACACCTGTTGCTCCAATGCCTTTCATTCCAGCGTTTGTGTATGAAAACTTTATACAAAAGACAAATAAAAGAGCAATGTAATATGTAGTATGTAATGTATTAAAATCCACAACATCCAACTTTATCCTCAACGCCCTGAGAAGTTAGTCACTGTCAAATGAAAGCTTAATGTTAGCATCTATGTTAGCACAAATGTTAGCTTGTTACTACTTTTGTACAAAAATAATGTTACCTCAGCTGGACTAGTGTTCAGTAAATGTGTTCAAAAGAAGGAGACATTTACTGAATACTCTGAGTTGTGTGGTTGAACTACAGGCTCTGCCATGTCCTGGCCCAAATAAAGTTAAAATGGGGCCAATAAACCATCAGGCCACTGGTAAAAAACATGGTTTTAGTGTGTCTCAATATTAGAACTATGGGGGACAACGGGGTATGAACTGCAGTGTTACTTTTGAAAATTTCTTTGTTGGTCCAGGTGGATTTTGGTTCAAATTAAAAACTCTTGGATAAGTAATGTTAAGAACATACTTCTTAATATGAACAGATTTTAATGCTCATTTGCTGGTTTCCCGGATTCAGTAAAGCAAAGAAATTGTCCAGTGAGGGACAGGGCATTTGTCATGTAAGCTGAGGATCAGTGCCATAACTAAATGCTGGTAGATAAAGGGCAGGTATTATACTGTATTACATGGATATTAAGATGAAGTCCTGTAAGCAGAGAGGACCTAAAAATTACGTGAACATTTCTGTTATGAACCGTGTGGTCGACGTTAATCTTTCGTTTTGTGGAAGGAAAACAGATTGTTTGGGTCTTTATTGCTTTAGTAAAGTTATTATTTGTCAAGTTTGTATTTTCATTGTTTCCTGTTCGTGATTTAAGTTTACTGATTGATGTCACCAGCAAGCTCTCTGCATCCTTCCTGCTACTCCTTTTGGTTTCTCATATAATCGAATCTCTTCCCGAGTTTCAGTCCTATTTTTTCTCTGGATGTTATGACGTTTGATTTATGTATTTCTTTTATTCTCTTGGAATTCCTGCCCTGCAGCGCCTTTTTCTTGTTGTTCTGTCAGTAAGTTATTAAAGTTCCATGTTTTTTATTCACCTGTCTTCTGTGTGTTCGATGCCTCATCCCGGCACTTGGTGACCGAAGCCCACAGCTGCTGATTGTTGTTTAAAGAAATCATAAAATGAATCAAGCTTTAAATTAGTCTAATTTGCCCGGTAATTAAAAGTTATCTGAGCGGTCACTCAGAAAGAACTCTCATCCTAAACTTCTCTCCAAAATTAAATCAAGAAAAGATAAAAAGAAAAGAAAATTAATCTAAATGAAAGAAAAAAGAAAGTTGTTTTAAATGGTGAAAAAAAAATTAGAAGAATCAAAAAACTTTAAAGGTTGAAGGAAATAAATTGAATTAAAAAAAAAAAATAAATAAAATGAAACATGTTTAAAATGTTGAAAATGTTTGTAATAAATTTTTAAATAAAATAAAACTTGCTTTAAAATTGGAAAATAACTCAATTTTAAATTAAATTAGATTAGGTAAATTAGATTCAATTTAAACAAAAATATAAAATAAAGTTGCTTTAAGTGTTAAAAAAATTATAATTAAATTTAAATATAAAAAAATAATTTAAACTTAAATTTAGTTAAATTAAACTTGTTATAAACTTTCTGCCTTCTTAAATTATAACTGCATATTTTGCTTTTGGTTCTATTCATGATAAGAAATTAGAAATCAGAGCACAGAATTGAATCAACATTTAAAGTGTTAAAATATTTTATGCTAAGTTAGCTGACAGCGGTTTCACGGCCACACATTTCATCTGATCCACACACAAACCCCTCCACAGAGTGAATAATCTTATTGGCTCAAACGCTTATTTATTCATCCTCAACAACAAATTCTCCAGGACTTACAGAGCTTTTGACTCTCGTTATCTTCTTCCTGCGCTTTCACAGTTTCTCTCCACAGACTCCTGCAGCCTTCGGGGGGATCCAGCCGCCTGCACTTCTTATTTTGCTCAGCAGTCTTCAGTCAGTGAAAACTGTTGATTACTAAATTACATCCACCGAAAGACGGTCATTTTGATAGATGGTTGCCATGGCACCACGATGACCTCACAGCAGAGGAGACGAGCATCGTTTCAACAAGTGCTCTCAGCTCTCAGTGTGAAATGGTTGCTGTTACTAGAAGTGTCTGCTCCTGAAGAAAGGGAAGGAGTCCTTGTCATCCTTCATGGCTGTATCTAAGCCCTCCTCTTCTCCTCCCCCAGTTTCCTGGCTCTTGATTTCCTTCCTCTCAGTGGAAGCTTTTTTTAATACTGGGAGGTTTGTAATGAATTACCCCCTCACAGCACAATGCTGATTACGATGCATGTCTAAGCACTTGTAAGGCAGATCTGGGTGAAGAGCAACGTGAACAAAATGAAAATTGTTAGCTTCAGTGAGCAGCTGTTGCTTTAATGTTCATGAGTGTGAATCCTTTCAGGGTCAAGGTTACTGAGGAAGAAGGATGTAGATTAAGGATTTTCTGCTTATCTGAAAGGACATGAACTGATAAGGTTGTGGAGTTTCACTGATCTTCTGATTCTAGAATAATTGATTGTTTATGGCTGTTGTTAAATCTTTATAAATGGTAGGAGAATGGGAGAATGGGTCTATGTACTTTCATGATTTAGCAAAGATGAAGGAAATTGTTGGCCAGCCATCAATATTATTGCTCTTTATCAGGGACGGACTGGGACTAAAAACCAGCCCTGGACTGTGACTCAGCCTGGTACACAATAATCGGTGTATGGAAACTCAACAAAAATGTCTGGCACAGGTGTCACAATACTTGTATCAGGCCGGTTCCATCCCATTTAGATGCCCTCAGCACAGCCTCTGTGTATGGTGCTCCTTTCATGTTCCTCAACTCTTTGCCTGATGTGGATCCAGTCCTGCATTCCCAGATGAGAGGATTGCTTACAGTTGGTTTGACAAATGCTAAACACGCTGCACAATACAGCGTATGGTTCTCTTCACAGTATGTGAGGCAGTTTCTGTGCCATCTTTGTTTGAAACACTCTCTGTACTGTCTGGTATTTTGTCCTCTCAGGGTGATAAAAAACAAACAAAAAAAAAAAAACTCTAGGCTGTGTCTGTCTGACTTGGAGAGCTTATTCTATGTATTCTATTATAACAGCATATTATCTTATATATTATTATATCTATTCCATGCTATCTTAAAATTACTTCATTAATTAGTTTGTGAAGTCAGCTACTTATTCTTACCTCAAAAACATTTAATAATAAACAACATTTGCTAACATCAGCCTGAGCAGGTATCTCTTTCTTCTTTTCTCATGTTACATACTTACTCAGCTTGTATCCACCAGCTCTTCTTTCATGTGATCCTGCGAGCTGGACCAAAAAGTTAAGAGTTATGTTCTCTCATGCTCAGGATGCTGCAGGACAACGACGGCTTCAGGAATGTACATACTAATGTCAGATGCACATTAAAATGAGTCAGAAGCTCAAAGTTTAATGTAGGGAAGTTATGTAGAGTTGCTTTTATACAGATGGTTCAAGGAGAATGTGTGGACAAGTTCAGGTATCATCATCTAAATACAGAAAAATCATCTGACAAATAATTAGCTGGTGCTTGTTATTGAGTTATAAAAAGCACCAGAATAGGCCTCATGAGACAGACATAGTGATGGAATGACATTAGCAAAAGCCGTGTCTATTTTTGATGATCTGTCCTTGTAACAAGTAAAATCTCCAAAGCAAAGCTGCCCTGCAGCTGCACTTAATCTCCCCCCAAAATAGGCTTCAGTGTTGTAAAAAACAAAGATGCTTTTCATTTTATTTAAGTAGCCTTCCATAAACGGACCACAAATACCCCAAGCTGTAGTCACAGCTTATTAGCAGCGGCTGCGATTCAATTACAAGCAGCCAATATTTGATTAGCACCTGTTTTTTTTTTTTTGTTTTTTTTTTGCTCTGTAATGAGAAAATTGAGGTGTTTAAATAAGCAACAAACGACTGCTGCAAACTCAATATAGCAGGATCAGAGGAGCCGCATCATTGATCTTCATCGAGTTATGCTTCTCGCTTTAGGGCTGTGCAGCAAATGAAACACACACTGATGTGAAACGTGGTGTTTACCACACAAAGAAACACAAATGTGCTCATAGATCAAACAGAAACCCGAATGTCCATTATCTGCCCCCACTTACGAAGCACTGACCTAACGAATCTGCTCAGAAACGAAAAAAGGAGAGTAAAAAATGTTGCTTTCGCTTCCATTGCCCTTTCCATTAATCTCTCTGGAAGTAATAAGCCACCATTGAGTGTTGATGATTGCACTGGTGGGGCCAAGAGAAAGTGAGGAGGATTTAAATGTCTGATGTTAATCATCATCACCATCAAGGAAAAACAGGGGAGGTCTGAGCATCTCCTCCCACTCCGGAACAACCCAGAGCTGCCTTTTAGGGAGACTTTGAAGGGGAAACCGCTTGGAAATGGCTTTGGCTTTGAAGCAGAGCTCTATGGATTTGTGTCAAATTTTACCAGCTCCTTGCAGGCGTCCATCTTTAAATGGGCAAGCTCACACACATACACACACACACAATCACACTCCAGACCTAGCAATTTATCTTATCCGATGCTCTAATGAGCAAAGTGTGGTTTATCCTTTTCTGAAGCACCGTTTAGTCTGGCTGCTGGAAAAAGGCCTCCAATACGAAGAGAAGGCGCTTGGATACCACATACACTCAGAGATGAGATATAAAAGCAGGGCTCAGGAAGCTTATATGCAGCTTAAACACACATACATACACACACATACTCAGTCATAACACTATGAAGGTATCAGCTCAGCTGCAGGAAAGGTGTTTCTCTCTCTGAAGGGCCTCAGCTCCCAGTGGGGAATACAGCTTCTCTGCAGCAGAGACAGAAGGATTTGTAGGTTACGAAGAATAAATGCAACCAAAATGAAACTGTCCAGGCTGAGACATGACACAGGAGGAAGAGGAGGGTGCCTGCCTGGGTTCAAACTGTCAAGCAGGCAGCTGAAATGCCAAAGAGACTGAACTACAATTTCTCTTCTTCCCACTTGAGTTTAATTTAGCATGCTAATTTCACCAAGCCAGGTTGAATCCATGAAAATGCTCGAGTGGATGCCTCCTCCATGATGAAGTGCAAAGTAGACAAACATAACAACTCTAAAATTACAATTTTGAGAAGCAAACTGAGAACAAAAAAAGTAGAGCTGTGTCTGTGCATGACTAGAGAAGGCATCATCACCATCCAGATAAGCTCAACACAACAGCACTCCCGAGTTCAGCTGCACTGCAAAGAGAAATTACCATGACAGATAGTCTCTTCATTTATCTTGTGCACAGCCTATCTGTGTTTAAGTGACAACAGAACTGAGCATGTGCGGAAAGCTCATTTATAAATCGTGTTGCTTGCTGCTTTCTGCCCATGACAGAACGCAGCAGATGCACAGAGCTGTGTCTGCAGTGGGACAGCTAGTGCTCAACACCAAGAAGGAAAGTAAACAAAAGTCACTAAAGAGAGAAAAAAGTCACTCAGATGGCAACAGGTGAAATGAAGCAACATGGTTGCTTGGTATTTGTGAGATAGCGATCACATCACATTTAAATAAATAACAAGTATTGCAAAAATAAAGTAAAAAATCCACTGCAGAATCATCTCCAGTCTGCCCTAAACCCTGCAAGCAAAGCATTTTCTGACTGTTGCAAACACACAAACAACTTCACTCAGGAAAACCAATCTGTTTCCTTTGGTCTAAGTTGTAGGTAGGAGGGTTGGTGACTCCTGGTGACTTTCAAACTTTCTCTGGTACCAGGTTTGATAAATTCAGCCTCCAGTTTTAACATGAATGATGTAGGTGGAGATGGAGAACTTGTGGAGCCCCATGTCATAGGTAAACTATGCAAAATACCACAAAGGGACTATCATGTGCAGGGTAACAATTACTGAGGACATCTGTGGACAAAACGTAGGAACACCACACTAAAATTAGGTTAGGTTTCCCTTTGTCTTGGTCCCCAGTTTCTACAGGATCTTGGAAATTATCCTCTAATAATTCATCACATGATTTATTACATATTTTTTGCAGATTCATCAGATGCACCTTTAAACTGATTTCAAAAGACGAGTCCAAGAAGATGCCAAATGTTTGAGTGGATTTAGGTCTGATGACAAAAGAGGCAACCGGGGTCTCATTGAGGAACCATTCTGCTAAAAAATTCTGCTTTGAGAGATTATTCAGTGCTAAAGGAGATGGTGAACTGTAACCACGATGGGATAAATATCCGGGGCAAAGTGGTAGCGTTGCTTTCAGAGAGATTATACACATTGTATCTGTAATATATGTAGCAACGACAAATGAAGACAGATTTTCTGAATTTACTCAGACTGTTGTCACATCAATTAATGCATGAAACAATCACATAATAAGTGGTTATAATTCCACTGGGGTTTGAACCCAGGACCTTCTGTATAAAAGGCAGATGTGGTGACCACTACACCATAGAACCCATGAATACTCAGCAGTTGGTCCAATCAACTCTCATTTTTCCTTCAGAACTTCTTTCATTCTTGGTGTAATAGATGTAACAAGGTGGTGGAAACCTTCCTCAGTGGTTTTCTCCATGTTGACATGACAGCATCAGACAGTTGCTGCAGAAGATGCTCCACTGTGGTCATAAAGGGATGGACATGGTCAGCAACAAAACTCAGGTAGGCTGTGCTGGTTAAACCAGGCCACGTTGGTACTAAGGAGCCCAAAGTGGGACAATACAATGATTTTTTTAAACACACAACACGTCCAACCATCTGCTTCAAGGTTGGATGTGTTGTGTGTCTAGAGATGCTATTCTGCAGACTCTGGTTGGATCCAGTGCTTAGTTACCTTTCTATCATCTCCAACCAGTCTGCCCATTCTCCTCTGACATCAACCAGACATTCTGGTCCAGACAACTGCTGCTCTCTGGATATTTTCTCTTCTTCAGAACATTCTCTGTAAACACTAGATGGTTGTGTGTGGAAATCCCAGTAAATACTCAGACCAACAACCATGCCAAAATTCTCTTAAATCTCCTTTCTTCCTCATTTTGATGCTCAGTCTGAACTTATAATAATAATAATGGATTAGAGTTAAAAAGTGCTTTTCCCTTAATACTTCTGGAACTGAGGATACCAGTTGCTGCACACAGATGTGGACAGGAGGGAGGACGAACAATATGAAACCATGCAGATTCAAGTCAACCATCAACCTCCCAGGAAAAAGTGGCAGCAGTCCCTCTTTAGAATTCCAGCATCCACCTCTGCATTAGTGGTTCTTCACACATTTAAAGTCATTCACACCCTCAACACCATGCTCCCTCACACTTCACAGCTAGATGACAGCCTGGATGCTCTTTCTCATCCTCCTCTTGTGAAACAGTTTCAAGCTGCGTTTCTGGTGCGGCTGTGGTCTGTAAGGAGTTAAATTCTTTTCCAACGTGCTCCTGAGCCTGTTTGATTGTATTACTTATGTTGGCATGATGGTTTTTCATGCTGTACCTAATGAATGGCCATGTGCCGTTAACAGTTATTTCTGTCTTTGGCCTTTACACATTTTATTCCTTTTCACCATCAAGTTGTCAAATTGAAAATCTTCCCATGGGGATGACTCAGCAGACTCAGCATGGAGCTTCCATCCATTTTAGAAACAGGGTAAGGAAACAAGAACTGGCGAAGCTGATATTTTTAGATGTTCTGTGATGAGATCAGGCTCCAACGTGGTCTGATCTACAGCCCCACTTTTCAAAAAGATGTCTGTAAAAATGCATAAAAAGGTTGCATTCAATGATTTCTAAACATTATCAGTAGCAGATAAACATCATATCAGATATGAAACTGAGACATTTCACCATGTGATGGAAAAAATTAGCTAATTACCTGCAGATTTTCCAGTGTTTCCTGATTCAACACACCTGACTCAAATTAAATAGATCCAACAGCCTATTAAGTTTTGTACAGTGACTCATCAATTTGAGTCAGGTGGTTTTGGAGCAGGGGCACCCCTGCTCTAAACCCTCTAACAGCTTAGAAGAATCATCAGTTTAGCTTCTTTTCTTTAAATATATTTACTCTTATTTCACTTAATTATAGTCTTAATCTTCTCAGTTTAAGCGATTTTCTTATATTCAGAAGCTCATCTTTCCATATCATAAAGACTTTCGGGTCGGATATAAGGTTGTAAAACTTAGTCAATTTTTGCTGTGTGACAGCCCCAGATCACCAGCATCCTTGTCCCCTGCACACAGAGATTCCTCCTGATTTCTGAATCTTCTGATGATATTCTGCACTGTAGATGGTGGATCTTCAAAGTCTGAGGAACATTTTTCTGAAATTGTTCGACAGTTTTAGATCCAGTTGGTCTCAGAATGGTGAACCTCTATCTGAGAGACTCTGCCTCTCTGAAATGCTCCCATTTCTTTAGAAGTGGGGTTGTATCCCCCCAAACAAAAATTCTGCATGTTGCATGTCAGTTTAAAGCCTCCTGTAACCCTCCACATAATAAAACTATTCCAGCTAATGGATAAAGTAGATATTTTAAGCATTCAGTAAAAATTGCATTAACCAGTTCAAATGATTTATTGGTTTGTTTGTATAGTGTAGCCAGATTATTAATGGTAAAAGAAAGGCAATGAGAAGGAAAATTATATTGTTCTTTGTTATGATATTTTCTTAGTTTGCTTTAATTTTGTTGGTGAGTAATATTAATTATGAATCAAATGCAAACTTTGAAAAAATACAACAATGAAAGTTATAAAATCTTTTTTAACCACAGGACCTCTCTGGAGTGAGTCATGACGAACAGCTGCCCCGTCATCTGTGCAACGTTGGATTATTGGGTTTGCTTGTTTCTACCGTGCAGCTGACCAGCAGCAGTGATATTAAGAAAAGATGCTAAATAACAAGGCACAAAAGGTTTGCAAATACAGACGTTTGCAGACGGGTTGTACAGACTCACGCCTGGCTGGTTGTTTGAAAAGATGCACCTGCTGCTGCATTGTTCCTCGAGCTGGTACATTAAAAGCCTCTTTCCTCTTTTTAAATCTTTAAAACATGTCCATTAGCCTGTTAACTTGGCAAACAAATCATCACGACTCAGTCTGAAATGATGAAAAAACGCATCACCAAACAGGAAGAGATAGAAGCACACATTTAGGTTTTTGTTCTTACGTCAATGAACCACATGAGGGAGCAAATGTTCCAGTAAAAATTAAAACAGCTGCAGACAACATGTTTGCATCTTGTTTTAAACCATTGTTAACACTTAAAAATACAAGCACACCTCCAGTACGTCAGTGCCACCTGCTTGTTAACACAGATATCTAATCAGCCAATCACAGGGCAGCATGTATTCATGTAGACGTGGTGAAGCGACTTGCTGAAGTTCAAACTTCATCAGAATGAAGAAGAAAGAGGATTTAAGAGACTCTGAACGTGGCATGGTGGTTGTTCTGAGTATTTACTGGGATTTCCAACCACAACCATCTCTAGGGTTTCTAGAGAATAGTCAGAAGAAGAGAAAATATCCAGCAGCAGTTGTCTGGACCAGGATGCAGCAGAAGACACACCGGATGTCTCCTGTCAGCTAAGAACAGGAACCTGAGACTACAATTCACACACACTCACCAACACTGGACAATAGAAGATGGAGA
>JBAFTC010000001.1:3024203-3035607 GCA_037177435.1 Melanotaenia nigrans | reverse complement strand
TCCATCCAGTGATGCATGAATTTTTCACTGAGATCTTTTTTTTTTTTTTTTTACCCTGTCCAGCATCCTAACATACAGAACGGCGGTGTGCCATATTTTGCCGGACAAATCTGCTCTACCAAGGGAGAAAAGTTATATAAATAGCTGCCCTTGATGTTTGGAATATTTTTATTATTTTTATTATAATCTTATTTTCTTTAGTCTTGATATGTCAGTGCTGAACCTAACAGGGAGAGGAAGAGAAACAAGGACAGAATTGAAATGTGGAAATAAAAGTTGTTTAGGCTGCTCAAATCACATCAGTATTCACAAAAACATTATAAACTACCACAGTACTACATGATACATAAAGAAAATAGGATAATGATGATATGGAAAAGTACAGCAGTCATCAAACGTACCTGTAGAGAAGCGTACCAACACAGTGGATGGAGAGACGAGCACGTTTGTTTTACCTTGGATTGGTGATGGGAGTCCCACCATCAACATTTTAGAAGGTTTATGAATGTGAAGAGGATGGAACAAAACTTTTATGAAAATTATGGAAAAGTCTACAGATTTGAAGGTGTTTTCAGCCTGTGTTTTAGTAATACTTCAAATATAAACAGACTCCAGCCTAATGTTACTATAAAAATTCTTCTATTTGGACTTTTTAAAATGAAGGTTATCTTCTTTACTAATCTTCACACCATTGTTCCAGATGATGGCTCAAACATAGATGGAGTTGTCCCTGTTTTTGCCTACAGCTTGTCTAATGAGATCTGGCAGATTTGACAGATTTAAGTGCACAAACATGTCCCTAAAACCACAGAGCCCCATACATTAAAAAAAATAACCCCTAGATGCATCTCAATTGCTCCTGCTGCATCAAATGTAAATTTGTGCTTAATTTTTCTTCCTAGTGTTTCAGCCTTCCAGCTCCTCTGGCTGAAAATCAGCATCCCTCACAGTAACAAAACAGGGGAAATGAATTTAACAAGTATTGAATGGAGCCTCTCTGGCATCCATCTTTTAAATTTTCAGGGGGGCCGTCAGGCTGAGTTTAAGAGCTCTAAACTGGTAGACGATAAGTTAATCCATTTATCCGAAACCTTGCCGCAAGGCGACTGAAATAAACAGAGGAATTGAAACTGGAGGAATATGGTAGAAGAGGAAGTCTAAGAGATGTGACTGGAAAGGCAGAGAGGAAAATACGGCACAGAAGGAAAGAAATCACAGGGAATTAATTAAGACATAAGAAACGTGAAGCATGTTTTTAATTAGACTGTAAGGTGGAAAGTGAATAAATGAGACTTCAACCTAAAATATTTAATGCATTCGGCCTCTCCCTGATTTCTTTGTGTCATGTATCTGTAAACCAGGCTGCAGATTAAAGGGTGGCTCTGGAGAGTTTTACAGTTTCCTGTTATTTTCTGTTAAACTTACCACTAAGAACATGCTGCAAAAATATTTTTAAGGGTTATATATATATATATATATATACATATTAAATTAATTCAATCGTTCATTTTCTGTACTGCTTAGTCCAGTGAGGGTCGCAGGCAAGCTAGAGCCTGTCCCAGCAATTAGCAGGTGAGAGGCAGGGTACACCGTGGACAGGTCACCAGTTCATCACAGGACCAACATAGAGAGACAAATAACCACTCAGACTCACACTCACTCCACGGGAGAATTTAGAGTGACCAATTTACCTAACATGCATGTCTTTGGACGGTGGGAGGAAGCCAGAGTACCCATAGAGAACCTAAGCATACACAGGGAGAACATGCAAGCTCCACACAGAAAGGGCACCGTTTGAACCTCCACCCAACCATGGCACCTGTATCGGGTATCTGTCCGATTACCATGTTCGTGTACTCGTACTCGGTGTTTATAAAAGTGCTCCGATACTATAAAACTGATACCAATATGAAAAAACTAGTGCTGTAAAACTTCACGCTACTGTGACGAGATGAATCTGTGTAACTGAATTACATTTTTCTTAAATGCATTAACACATAAAGCACTAAACCAGGTAAAAAGCCCGAGGCTGACGCCCATATTAGCAAACACGACATTATAGCACTACTAGCTGACCACAGGTCAACCCTGCTCAAGATGTCCTTCCAAGAACTTAACAACAAATTAGACCGTCGCTAGCCACCACAACAACCTACCGTCACTAAAATGAAATGCTGCTTACCAGCGGCTGGAGGAGGTAGAAACTTTATGTATTCAGCTTCAAACTGATAACAAGAAGCTAAAGGCTTAGCTAAATGACATGTCGGAGAGAAGCAGACGCTACAACATTCAGGTGATTGGGGTCCCCAAAGGAATTGAAGGTCCACAACCTACGCAGTTCTTTTCAAACTTCTGCAAGAGGCCGTGAGGAAATCTTCTCCTCCGCACCCAAACTGGACCAGGCCCTTAATCCAAAGCCCCAATTTATCCTCTTTCTTTTACCACTTCCTGAGAAGGGAACGGCCGGTCCAGGAGGCTCAGAGGAGAGGTAACCATAGTTACGCAACTTAACCAGGGTCGTTCATTCAGAGTTTATAAAGCCTACTCCTAGGAGGTGATCAACAAAAGGAAGAAATATAAGAAAGTGATGTCCTCCATTTACAAAATGGGATTGGAGCCATCTCTATGTACCCCCCCAGACCTTGGATCACCCACCAGGATGACTCCCATGTCAGTGACTGAGGCAGAGCAGTTCGTCCAAGCATTTGGTAAACCCTCCTAATTGTTTACTTGATTAGTTATGGGTTTAAAAATATAATCAGACCTGAAGATGATCAGTGTTGGCTATGAGCAATTATAGCTACCTTAAATTTAAGTGGAAATCAAATCATTATCAGTATTCTGAAAGAATAAATGAATGAACTTTTATTGTCATTGCAACAGGTGCAACGAAATGTTTTCCAGTACAAACCCGTCCAAGAGTTGACAACAACAACATATAAAACAGGTTCAGGCAGACTGAGGCAGCAGCCACCGAGCAGCACGCTATTTTTACAGATGGAAAGATAACTCGAGGGAGAGTAACGGGATGAGGCTAAAAAAAAAGGTATCATTACGTTGGGCCTAGAAGGGCCCAGTGTAGAGATCCAACAAAAACACACCTCGGTACATAAAAGCACATAATTCAGACATTCACAACATAAGAAAACACATGGCAGGGGGGAGAGCGGTCTCCCATCGCAACCAAGTGTGGATGCAGCTGAACATGAGCTGCGTCCACACCAATCAACCTGCCGCCCGGGAGTTGGGGGAGGGGGGAAGGGACCAACCAAGGAAGTGAAATCATGGGGGAGGTGTGTCTGTAACACTGTACGTGAGTCTGCTTGTTTGTGTGCGAACATGTGTGCGTAGTAAGTATAAGTAAGGGAGCTTGTGAACTTTGTCCCAGTTCCTTTCTCCAGTCTCTGCCCCAGATGATAGTGGGGCAACCTTGGGAGCTGATCCAGGAAAGGTCCACAGCCCGAGAAAATGGGAGGGGGGAGGATGGCGGCAGAGCATCCATCTGCATAACATTTCCAGGGGAATTTGATAACCAGCCATCCACGGCTAGTACAGGGAGCCAGATTAAGATAAATCATTTGTTTTGGTTCAGGCTAGAGCATGTTTCGCCTGCCTTGAGTCTCTCAGTGGTCTCATGACGACTCCAATTCAACCAAGTTTTGGATCAATTTCCATCCAGCCAAACCTACAACTTCTCATAGTTGGTGTCCAACCCGTGTACG
Source organism: Melanotaenia nigrans (assembly GCA_037177435.1). Taxonomy (NCBI): domain Eukaryota; kingdom Metazoa; phylum Chordata; class Actinopteri; order Atheriniformes; family Melanotaeniidae; genus Melanotaenia; species Melanotaenia nigrans. The sequence goes on along the minus strand of JBAFTC010000001.1, from coordinate 3,031,885 downwards.
AGCTCCAGAACCACAACCAGCTTGCCATTCTGCCATCCAGTTTATGATTAAGCTCCTGCAACGCCATAGTCAGATTGTTCTTAGCTTGACACACACGGGCACAGAAATCCGGCAGCTTGCCGCCGACAGTGTCCGAATTTTGCGATACACCATGAAACCGCTCCAACAGCTCCAAACAGCAGAAACCCGGTTACCATGAATCCAAATGTATAGATGTCCTCTGCATCATCAACAAAAAGAATGGACAGACACATGGAGTCCATCACGTATCCAGCCGCGATCGTTCCACCAGGACAAGCGGGCTTCCCTACGCCCGTTTTTTGGTTCAAATAAATTTGGTCATTTGCATTGAGAGACCAGCTGATCGGATCCATTGTTCAAGATGGTTCAGATTTAGAACAGAAATGCAGAGAGAGGCTCAGATAAGACAGAACAAGCATCTGCCTTCATCAAGAGCAGGAAGAGTGTCATTGTGGTGTCATTTTGGACTCTAAGCTAAATTTTAACAGCCATATTAAAGGAGGAACTAAATCAGACTTTTAACTCCTGAAGAACATATCTATAATAATTTTTTTCAGTAGTCATGATTCAGTAGTTGTAATGTATCTTTAAAAAAAAGCCAACTTAAACAACTGCAACTAATCTAGAAGGATTCTGGTCCAAAATATAGCTCTAATCTGCTGACGCCATATGAGCCACCAATACTTCTAAGATCAAGTGGGTCCAGAGTTCAAACTAAAAATTTAGGTTTTCTGCTCCTGATATCTGTAACAAACCACCAGAAAACCTGAAGTCTGATCCAAACCTGAGTTTTTTAAATCAGATCTTAAAACACTTTTATAAGATGGAGGCTTTTTTATCTTTTTTAATATACAGCACATTGCTATACAAAGAAATGATTCCCTGCTTTACCTTTTATTCGAGGCAGTGTCCCATATTTTTCTACCATCATAAACAACCTGCACACATTTTGCAAATATGAGTCAATATGGATCTTTAATGTGTCGGTGAGTGTGTGTTTATGTCTCAGTCAGTATTAATTTTAACTGAACATGTTTTAATGACCTCTAATTGCAGGAAAAGTAGCTCATTAAAAGGAGATCAGACACCAACTAAATATGAAATAAATGTACCATAATGCTTCCACACATTCACACAAACACTGATCACAGCAGGAGATCGAGCTCCTCCGAGGGAGCACAATGAGCTGTAATGGATTCAACTCGCCTCCTCTTACAGGCATGAGAGGGATTATGTTGTCTGAGAGACAGCTAGAGGACAGAGGAGGGACGGACACGTCGACTTTGATCCCGAAGACGCCACGTCACAACGCACAAACACAAAGTACAAAGAGGACAAAGCCTCAAACATCACGGAATATTCATGAGAAGCTAATGTCCTTACAGGTTAAAGTACCAAACAACATATACATCAACGGGGAATGAAAGGGACCAAACGTATGTTTGAAGGCTTTCAGTGAAAAGAGAGGAGCTGCATAGCTGTTTATTTCAGGTACATGAATTAGCTGAGTCATGTGTTTGCAATGGCGGCAGAATAATTTGTAAAAAAAAAAACGTCATTTTTCTACAAACATACCAAAACGTCTATTTACATCTACCAAAACAGTCCAGAGTTATGGGGTCTGTGTTTTTATGCAAAGATTTACTTAACAAAGATGATTTGATGGAAATAAATGCATCAAACAAGAATCTGGCAGTTATTTTCTGTTTGTTTGGGGGTTTTTTATGCTTTGGCTCCCCCACAGTTGGCGGATATAACACCACAGGTTTCCATCTCTATACGAGTCCTGCACATGCTCAGCCATGTATGTTAAATGTGCCGTCATCCTGAAGCTGACCATTTATTACTTACTGACAGTAGCAACACAGCTACAACAACACATGCAAAATATTCAATGAAGTTGAATGAAGAGTTCAAGAAGCTGTTGAGGCAGTGATGACGTATGAAAATCTGTACAACACGTGACATAAAGATACAGACACTGGTCCAACATGGACAAAAATTCTCATGGAGTATAAAACAACCAGGCCAAAACAAACTTTGTTATACACACTAACAAGAACATGGTCTGTATTTATATAGCTCTTTTACACAAAGCGCTTTACAATATACATCACATTCACCCGTTCACACACACATTCACACACTGATGGGGGAAGCTGCCACACAAGGTACTCTACCACCACACATCAAGAGCAATTTGGGGTTCGGTGTCTTGCTCAGGGACACCTCGACATGAGCTCTCTGGGCCATTATAGACTGAAACGTACCTTTGTTACCTCAGCTTTTAATTAGAATTCAGTGCCCTTGGGTTTTAATGTAATGTTTTAATCTGTTTAAATAATTTTATTGTACTGGTTTTTTAGAGCCAAGACTGAAATGAGTTAATGTTCTCAAATGCAGGAAAAAGCCATCCTCGTGGTATTACTCCTTATAGAAATCTACATTCTGATAGCTCATAAAATAACTGAACTGTAACTAAAAGAACTACGTAGGAAGACTTAAATAGCTCACACTGCTGTATACAGGCTTGAAGTAGGCGGGATGTGTCGAAGTGTACGTCTTCAGGGTTTAAAAGCCCCAAACTGGATGGTGATTGACCAAAAGAATGTATTTCATTATTTCCAGGTCACATTGACTCCAAAGATGTGCAGCTAACTTGTTCTGCTGCTTTAAATATGAGTAAATATTCATAACTTATGAAGGGAGGCTGTAAGTTAAATTAGATGTCAGATGGATGTTGGATTATTAACACACATTAGTAACTTGATGTATTATGTATTTTATCTGCATCATTTTATGAGCCAAAATAAAGACTTCAGTTAGATACAGCAGTTTGTTTGTTTGTTTGCTATTATGGAAGTTTTACATGAGTAAAGAATGCAAGTTACTAATGCTGCCACTAAGTGACCACGAGAGGGAATAAAGCGAGTAGTCACTAATTTAAGGAGACATCCTCCACTGAAACATGTTGGCGGTTCTCTGCTTTGAGTGCCGTCTTTCACTTATTCAGGACCACACCACATTAACACACAAGCACACCCGATGCACACGCTCACCCTCCACTGCACAGAGCCTGCCGTGTTCGGGTTTAATGCAACATTAAATCACATTTATGATATTTTTACACAGCCCTGGTTTGTTCATCACCAAACACACAGTAACTGGAGGAGGAGGAGTAAGTCTGCAAAGATTAAACAGTTTTAAAGCAGGTAATGGCTTAAATTAGCTGAAGCCTATAAAGTTAAAAATGTGAAGGTACATCATGCCCCCTTTTGTAAGGGGTGCTCTCCCACTACCTACATTTGCAGTTGTTGACTGGTTTGATTGTGCTCTGTTTGACTAAAAGTGTTCAGATATAAAGAAGAGAAGACATAGATAACAAGAAAAGGATTTTTTTCTTTCTTTGGCTAACTGCACCCCTTAAAACACCAAGTCATTTAAATTTAAAAAAACAACCCTATAAATCCCAGCCACCATACAGACATGATGTTTCCAGCCTCAGCTGTCAGATTCTGAGGCTAAAATAATGTAAAGTGAATGTATGAATAGATGTAGCAGCATAAAGGTCGACCAGAAGAAGAAAGTGACCAAGCCTTTTCTCATCTGCATCATTCTCTCAAGTCTTGGCTTTCAGGAGAAAAAATATTGACTTTGAAACAAACACACAACAGAAACTATGTTTCCACTTTTTTCTTCTTTTTCTAGTTATTTCTGCAGCTATTTACCTGCTATCCTCACTAAACCAACTCCAGCTCAGCATCTTTTTGGTGCCACTGTGCGTTCCAGGAATTGTTTATAACAGTCTGGTTTTCTTTGAATCCCTCAGTTGAGCAGCTTACGTACTGGATCTGACTGGCTAGGAACTTCAAACTCTATACGAAGGTTGTAATTCCAAGCCCACTAAGAGATAATTCTCCTGTTAGTAGAAGTTTTTCATAATGAATAAGAACGGTACATTAATAGGAAAGAGACGAATGGTTTTTCAACACATTCCAGTTTGTTTTTGCTTGTTACCGCCCATTCCATCTAGACGTCCTCAGTCAGGTGTGTCTGCTACCAGCATAAATTCACCTAATCACTCATCTCTGTATATACTCCTTGGTTTTCATTTTTTATATTCATACTCCTCTTTTTGTCAGTCCATCATTCAATCCAGAGTCCCCATGTTATTTTTTGTTAGATTAAGGTTTTATTTCTTGTTCATCTTGCTTTCTTCACCATTTTTTGTTAGTTTATAATGAAGTCTCCATTTTAGGACACACTGAGTTAGTGTCCTAAACCTTATTTATCATGGGCTGTGACGGGAACAGGGTCTGTTTTTACAGCAGCTTCAGAGCAATTTAAAATAATGAGGCATCCAGACAAAGCTCACAAACAATGTCTGACGTGAATGTCACATTTTTTTTGTCAGACATGAGAGGAGTTCAGAGGACAATAAATGTTAGAGAGGTTGTTGTCCACCATCATGCTTAATTTCATTTATGGTGACATACATAGACAGCCTGCAGGAGCTAGTGGACATCAGAATAAAATATTAGAGCTGTCAAGTAATAACATTTTTAATCAGATTAATCAGAGTTTACAAATGAATCAATCACGATTAATCATGATTAATCACCATTTGCGATGATGCCTGAAATCTGCCTGTTTTACTGTATTGTATCAACAGAAGGAAAACCAATGTTTACTTGGGTTTTTCTTCACTTTTTTATATTGGATGATCACTTTAGTTGTAATAATCAGTTCAATATCACAGAAAATCGAGACCTTCAAAAAGTATATCTTATTTGTGCCAACCTTTTCCGGGTCAGTGCCCCTACCTGGCCCCCTTCTAAACCTTTCTAGACCCGCCCATGTATAGCTGAAGTTTAAATCCTTTTTTCCATCTGTCAGCTAATTTGTTCAAGAGGAAAGCTCCTCTGATTTATATCTCACAACCTGTTTATAGTTTCCCTCACTACATTCATGGACCCTAAATGATCAAAGCTGTGTCACCAGCATCTGCACAGCACCAGTTATTTAGAGAAGAAGATGTCCCCTTGTTTCCGTGAAGGTGACGTTGATCTGATTGACATGAGACTGATAAATGTTGCCTACTTCAGCAAGCGCCTCCAAGAACAATACTTTTCAGTAAATATGTGCCAGTGTGAATCATGAACCAAAAGTTTCCTCCCTCTAAGCTGAACGATAAGCAAACGCAACAAGAGAGATGGTATAGTGACATAAAAGCCAATCAGCTAATCAATGACAGCGTCATGATTCACAACAGGAGAGGGAGGGGGGAGAGCAGGAGGCTGCCATGCTGTGCAAACAGCCGAAACAGATTTTTGTTAACTACTATTCTATGTTATCGGACAGCCTGTTCTTACTTGGGATCAGAACAATACTGGCCAGGCTGAAATGCCTTTTGAGGGGTGTACTTGACGGTATTGGAGTGTTGTACTGCCTTGCCATTTCCTTAATCCTGGGTTAAGGAAAATCCGGGGAGGAGAGAACCTCCCAGTCAGATCCAGGCAGTCTCTGCTGCTTAGGAATACTTCTTCAAACTCAAAAAAGTCATTTTGACTGGAGGTGGCAGGGCTCTGAACTTCTGGTCTCATCAGTGGCTCGTCAGGAGTCTGACACGCAGCAGTTTTCACAGCATCTCTTCTCATCTTGTAGCCAGTGGACCTTGAATTTTGGCTATTGTGGCAGCAGCCATCAGAGCATCCTTGCTGTCCAAGACATGCAAATCTGTCTTTGATCGCCTATAATAACAAATAGCTACATTAGATAAGCATATAAAGTTGAATTAACAGCTTTTAAAACCTCATAAATTAGGGCTAAAGCCTATAGCCCGCAGTGAAAGCTGTAAGGCAGTGGTTCTTTTTGAGCTACAATCCCCAAGATAACATAAGTTTGTGTCTTTGATCCCCCAAATTAAATTTTAATATGGCATGAGTAATAACTTTGTTCGTGTATTGATGCGTTAAAAATAGTGCTGGGCACGTTAACGCGTTAATCGCACGTTAATGCAACGATTAATTAACGCCGTTTTGTTTTGTTTCGTGCATTAAGTTTTGTTTTGTTTTTGTTTTGTTTTGTTTTTTCTTTGCAGACCGCTGGTTTTGATGACAGAAACATGGCGTCCATGTCTCTCTTCCCTGCTGCATCGGTGGGTTTGATGTAATCAGGAGAGAGCGGGTTTATTAACATGAAGAAACGTTTTTTGTCTTGAACTTAAGAAAGAGCATGCAGATGGACAGAACATCGTGATTTTTGGATAGGAAACTTCCCAGACAGTAAGAAACTTTTTTATTTATTTATTTTATTTAAAAATGCGGCTTCAATTTATGCAAGCCAGCAAAGGTAAGATGCTTTCTGACTTTACAAACGTGCAGCATAAATCGGGTCTTCTTCTGCCTCTGGTTCGGTGAATCTTGGTTGGAGCGAGATGAAACTTCCAGCTGTGGAATCTGTGAGATGTGAGCTTTCAGTAGAGGAGCCGTTTGTTCGTGTTCATGGGGAAACATCATCTGTGTTTACATGTTTTTCAGACTTTTCGCTGTTTGTTTGACTGCAGCCTCCATGTAGTTTCTCTGTGTTCAGAGCCAGTCAGAAAAAGGTGTGTCCAGACCTTTAACTGGTCCTGCATTAGTTCATTAGCATCTCTATTAAACTTCATTTTATAAGTTGTTTTACATCCATATTTATTTATTTTATTTATCTTGACCAGGAGATGTGGAAAAGTTGGCTTTCAGGCAAAAACGTCTCTGGACGCCGACTTGAATAATAAAAAGAAGTTTATTACAAAAGTTCAGGCATCAATACAGATTTCTGCAGAAAAAATCTGGAGGTTCAAAACCAGAACAAAGACTTGACCGTTATCTGTGGGCTATGTCTTATATACGCTTTAAACAAAGACATTCCTGAATGCTTTATCCTCCATCCAGGCCATTTGATTACATATAAGATGTACGTGTGCTCAGGACATATGTTTGTGTGTGAATCCAGTCACTAGGACAGAGAACTTTGTATGGCAAAACCTGAGTGTGTCTCATCAAATGCTATGCTTAGATCCCTCACAAGCAAAATTAATCAAATGTTATATTTAGATTTCTTTAACACTTCCACAATATTTTAAAATTTAACTTGGTTTTCTGGTTTAAAAATGAAAATATTATTATCAGTTAGGAGCTGGAGTGACATTATACTTAACTCGAAAACCTGCCAGCCATAAGATTTGAAGGTAAATATCTCTAAATGTCTTCCTTTAAATTTGCATAAACAAAACAACTTCCACATTTTTACCATGAGACGCCAAGAATGAGGTTTGGTCTCACAGTGGAGATACCAAAGAAACACATTCCCATTTTAATTTAGGTAATGGCTGCAAAATATATGCCCTCAGAGCAGAATGTGTGAGGCTCACATCTGTCACATCAAAGTCTCTTTTTGTCTACAAACAGGAAAAATGCAGTGTTCACAGATAAAACATGGTGGTGGCACAACTCAACTATAGGACTTTAACCCAAGAGACTGAGGTTTGTGTTCAGCTTGTTGTTGTGCATAACATTAAATGGTGGTTAACCTAGCTCATTGTAGATCCCAGAGTGTGAAAAAAAGTGTTCTTGCCTGGTAGAAAATTTCTTGTTTGAGTTGTTTTGGGATGTTTTAAT
>JBAFTC010000001.1:3004702-3024103 GCA_037177435.1 Melanotaenia nigrans | reverse complement strand
CTGTACCTCCGTTTCCTCTCCTGGAGCTTTCTTCCTGCTCTGCAGCCTCTTCTTTTTCTCCGTATCTCCGCGGGAATCTCCGGCTTCTCCGCGTAGAGAAGAGCAGTGCCGCGCAGGGCTAACAGCTGGTCCCTGGTGTAAACAATGGAGCCGTGGCTGAAACCAAAGGTGTCCCCTGCTGAAGTTTGGAAAAGTGCCAAAAGAAGCAGAAATCCAAATAGAAAAAAAAAAAAAAAAAAAAAAAGCATGGTCAGAAACTGGCCATCACCAGGGTACTCACTTATCAAACATTCTTACGTACAGATTTGTGTAGATTTTGTGCATGAGAAAATCTGAGAAAATCTTACCATCTTTTACTTCTTAGAAAATGTGTCTAAATAATATAAGAGCAGCTCTGATTGTAGTGGTAGAACAGGGAAATTGCATTATTTTTGCAGCAGTCACAGAGGTCTAAGGATCCTCATCCTCCACTTATTTGGTCAAAATATTAATAACTCAATTAGTAAACTTTTGGGGAAAAAAAGCATTTAGCTTCATTGGTTCAAAACTCACAAAAGACACCTGTGACAGACAGGTGAACCGAGCATCATTGATCTGGTATCGTCATCATCAGTGATCAGTGTTATCATTTCCGATCACATGCTGAAAGAGATCCCGTTAGAGCTCTGCAGTGATATGGGAACCAGTGAATATCCAAATGGTCCGGATGACTTCTCCATATCTGGATAAATGAGGGCATTTCTGAATGAAGATGACCGTGGACAGGCATGATCAGGCGACTTGTGAGATTTATCAACAACTGATTTCTTGCTGAAGTGCGCCAACTGCACCTCTGATAAATCTTTTTGTACTTACAACAATTCTAATTTTCATTTGTGGGATGAATTTAGGACAACGTCTACGAATGATTGATGAATGAGGGCCCAGTTCTACACATCACCATAAATTCTCTTTTGTACTCATATAGGATCATGGTTGATGGGCCTCATCTTCAGCAGGAGTTTGTTGGACTTAATGTAAAAAAAATGTTCTTCAGACCTTCATCTGAACCAGTGTGGACTAGTCTCCCCTGCTTCAAATCTTCTTGTTTCATCATGTTTTCTTGCAGCCTTCGACCCCCTCGGTTACTGAGTATATTAATAAATCTAGCTGAGTGACTGAACGCCAGGCCACTCGGGTCCTGACAGGGAGGAGGGATACTCTTCAGCAATGGTCTGACCGTAATGCGACTCCAACCGCCCTACTTTCTAGTCCTAAAGAAAAAGACCCACTCTTCAGGGGAAGTGAGGCTAATTGTCGAGAGGGGCACTGAAGGAGCAAACACTGAATGAACTCTAATTAGGACACGATTAAGACTAACTCTCACAGCTGTAGAAATCCATTAACCTTTAATCGTACAGTTCACCACACACTTGAAGCTAAAGTGAGCATGAGAGTTAGTGTGAATGAGCGAGCACAAAGGGGAGAAGAGTTGAGTAAGAGTGATGAATAAAATGCAAAGCCTTGATCAGGAGCTAAAACAGAAGCAAACTAACAAAGTTGTCGTGCAAATGAAACAGCACACAGTGTCGTGATCCACGGTTTGTGTTCTTGTTTCATGTGTTTGGGTTTTGTTATGTTCATGGTTTTGTTATGTTCATGGTTTATGTTCTTGGTTTCTTGTATTTAGGGTCATGTTTAGTTCTGTGTTGTGCTTGGTTTCTGCTCGTTAGTTCACCTGGTCTGATTGTTCATTCACCTCATCTGTGTCTAGTTAGTTCCTCTGTGTATTTATACGCCTTAGTTTCACTTCATCCATCCTGTTTCCCTGCCGTGTGAGCCCTGAGGTTTTTTACGTTTTCATTTTATGAATTAAATCCTTTTGCCTGCATTCTGGCTGCCTCCTGCCTCGCCATCCTGCATTTGGTTCTTCATTTCCACCAAACCATGACACACAGATTGTGGTACATAAATCAAAAACACTGGCTATCTGGCACAGCTGGATCATCTGAAGATCTTCAACCTGAAAGGTGTTTTCTTGTAGACAAAAGGTGCAAACACAAGGAAAAGACGGGACCTTCAAGGCAGAGAGGGTGTCTGCTTCCAAACCCAAACTGGGAGCTGAGGCCTGGATTTTCTCTTATCGGGGTAACTTCAGGGTTAACTCTGGGTCTTCTGTAATACCATGCTTGGTCACCTCTTACCAAGCTGAACGGCTAACCTGCTCCAGAGCAGGTTATGTTCTGGAAAGAAGATCAGCGAGTATAAAAGCACCACCTCCTGACCAATCAGATCTCATGAAAAATGGCCTGCCCATTTTTAGAAGATCCCGTTGACGTTGGTGCATGGAGAGTGAGAGGAGCGCTTAGAAAGAGTCTTTAGGGACAGATCCACCCGTTGGCCTTTCCTGATGACTTACTTTACCAAAGGTACAGATTTTCAACGAATAGACTGAGATACATGTCAGCTGTTGGCGCCATCTGTAGCAAACGTGGCCCATCGTAGTCGGGCGTTTAAGGCAGTGTGCATCGCATTGAGGTTTTTTGCCAGAGGCTGCAAACAATGTCAGATGAGCTGTGCTCCTTTCATCCATACAGCAGATACAGTAACAGAGCCTTGACACTAACCGCTCTGAATTATGTTTTTATATTTGTTCTTTAATTGCTCCCAAGTCATTTTATCTCCACTGGGGTTGCTTCTGAAATGGAGGTTAATAATAATGATAACTCTTTTTCACACATGACATTAGTACAGAACCATTGAGTTATGAAACACACTACTATCTGAGCATTCATGGTGGAGGAATTGATATTCCAACATATAACACGTTCACATGGGAGCAGATCCTTTAGAGAACTGGAAAATACTACGTAAATAAAGCATTCCCAGAAAAGTGCTGTACTACAGGGATCTGTGTGCTGTCAGTTTATATTGTCCCATTAGTTAACATTAATAATCTGACGAACTTACGCATTAATGGAGTCGGCAGTTTCCTGCCAGCATTCCTTCCTGGCTTTTGCTGCAGCAACAGTGTTGCTTTTAGCCTGAATTATATTTTTAAATTCTTCGTATTTTTGAAGAATAATAGTCTGCTCCTCCACGGTAAAATAAACGGCTCTGCAGGGTTTGTCCATGTTTGCGTTTGGTCAGAACCTCCAAACACCACCACTTTTATGTGAACATGCACTAATCTTAATTGGAAAACCCTTGGTTTAGTTACCGAGGTGATAACCAGCTTTGTAGTACAACTTATCCAGATCCTGAATGTCTGGTTAGTCAACCCAGGTAATGGAGAGAAATCCGGGGTACGTTAATCACGCTTCGTAGTACAGGCCTCTGGTTCCACAGATGGGGCCTGAGTAAAGGTTCTGTTTCCCATCCTGCATTTAGAGACCCTTTTTACTCATCTGTTGGGAAATATGGAGCTATGAGACACTTAAGACCCATTACCATGAAGAGTTTTACACACAATTGGAGGAATTTTAAATTTAATCAACTGACAATTTTCATAAAATATATTTACATGAATCATGGCTGAAACTATGAAACTGTGTTTAACATGGAGGTAAACAAATGAGTAAACACCTCAGCGCTCAGGAATGAGTCATCCAGCCTTTAGGAGGGTAAGTAGCGGGATGTGTCATCCATCTAACTTTCAGCAGCTGTGGCCTTTTGAAAATTTAAAATGTTTTTAATTAGAGCATCAGCCTCCGGTCAATCAGCAACATGCTGTAAATACCAAGAAAGGGGGAAAAGGGAGAAATGATGTAATGCTGTCATTATCCAACCTCTAGTTTGAATTACAAGTTTGGATAAAAAAGTTTGACCTTTAATGGAAACGCATTTGGCCGCCCTGATGATGGAGCATGATGATGTGATGTTTACATGATGTTACATGAAACTGCCTAGAGAAGAAAAGCATGCTACACACCCAGAGCTGCACTGTGTTTCATTCTGACTGTCCAGCCCTGGACAAGACAAAAGAACTTAAATGTAAAACTGCTCAAGATTTGTGGTGTTTTCTAAAGGAAAATAATAAAACAAGGAGTCATCTCATCACTGAATTAACTTCCGTCTCTTCCTTTGATCAGTTTAGGTTTTTTTTTCCCTTCAACGCACTGCAGCCTGTTGAGTAAAAACACCACAGAGCTGTGAGTTTCTCAGGGTCCATGCTGAGTGTCGATCGTACTGTTAGTGGTTGATTTGGTTTGCATTAAACTAATTCTGCTCCGCCTCCATGTAGAGTATGTAAGTGAACCTGAATGTTGACTACAAAAACAATAAGGTGAAATATATCTGAAAATAAACCTTACAGGCAGCATAGTAAAAAGCTCTGGCCCTAAAATGGATGCATCACAAGTGAGAGGGGCATCAGAAGAGGAATAATCCCCTAAATGAACAGCAGAACCTGATCATTTTAAACACACCAAGGCCGAACCTTTGATACGAACACACTGTTCATGTCTTGAAAGAATGTTGTGATCCACTCCAAACAAAAGTTTCAAAGCAGCCGGAACTCAGCCTGATGTATTTATAGAAATGTATTAGCAAAAACACCACGCATTAATATTTAAGACCCTCCAAAAACTCATGTAATGTGTTTCCAGGGAATCAGAGGTGAAAATGCTTTAAAAACACTCCAGTGGCTAAATTTATTCACACAAACAAGACGAATTTTTCATTCACGTTCGGTACGAACACACTATAACAGATGCCACTGGTATCCTGCATACCTACACAGTTTTTAAATATTTATTCCTCATTATACCAATATAGAAATGCAATTTAAGGTCCAGTTTCCATCATAAACTTATCTTTCATAGCATATACACATAGTAATTATTTGGGCATATAAATACTGTAAACATCTGTAAAAGTGGAACATTGGTTTTAGTTTGTGGCTTTATTTTTTAAGGTATTTTTTGGCAAAGTCACCTGAAGAGGTGGTGACGTGTCTGACACCAAGATTTCCATATTTTCAGCAGCTTTGCTCGTCTCCTTGCAGCGTCTCCAACTCGAGTGCAGCAGTTTCTGCTTGCAGAGCAGATTCAGTGAAAACAGGTGTTTTTCCCCTCTAATGCAGTACCGAGCTCAGTCTCCCTCAGCAGCACTGATCCCGTAATGACAGGACTGGTGCACTGTGTACCTGTGTGGCATGGGGCCACTTTAACTAAATGACAAACAGATGTCAGTTAATAAGCTGTGGGTGGCAAAACTCAAGCTCTGCCCACTGCTGAAGACTGGGTGGAAAACCTGAGTGACAGAAGAGGAATCGTTTGGGCACCATCATAGTTTTAAATATAAGTTGTTTACTGGCCTTTACCTGCTGAATACAAGGGAGGTTAAATATAAGCCTTGGATGCTTGAGTCATTTTTCTAAAACCAGTGCATGCACTCAAACACACGCCCCTTTATATTCACTGAAAAATGTATACCGTAATAAAAAGCGAAAGCAGTTTCACTTGTTTCTGCAGATTCTTCTAATAATGCTTCATAATTAATGCAAAACTAATTTACTGGGATTTTCTGACCCTTGTGCGTTAATGATGCATAATCCTCATATTCTGCTCCAAAAGCAGCAGGGTGATACTAACAAATCTTTTATTTCCATCACTGTGCCTGTGCATGTTCTTTCCACTTACTGAGTCAAGAAATGGTGCAAAAACACTTTATTTCAAGGAAGTGTGAATACTTGAATGACTGCATTTAAATCACTGCCAGAAAATATGAATCATTATTGCTTTTGAAATGAGTGGCTTCTGGAGCTTTTCTTCAAGGCAATACAAGTGAATTATTTTACTCTTTGTTATCATTGTAAGTGATGGGAATGAAAGCGGAGCATATACAGTATAAACTTTCTGATTCTGCTTCAGCCCGTGCTACAAAGGTTTGAGAGTATATAAGAAAAACACTTATATTTATTGTAATGGTATAAATGGGAGCTGATGACTGATACACAATACAAAACAGTATTTATGGGAACAGCTATTTCCAAGGCACACTTAAAAAATAATTACAGCTCCAGTCATGTGGAGAATAAGTTTTTATAGGTAAAGGCATAATCAACGAGTCCTCTGCTCCTTACCAGATTTTAAAATGAGGCAAATACAGCCTGAGACAAACAGCTCAGGACAGGTTACAACATGTCCTTATTTATCGAACAAAGACTAAACCAAATGCAGCAACAGTGTGTGGAACAACTCCAAGAGGCTCCTTTAACAGTACAAGTAGAAGTAATGGTTTTCTGGATGACGTTATCAGTCTCTTGCATGGTTGTGGAGGAATGCTGGTCGATAGTCTTCTCTTCATTGAGGGTTGCAGCTCTCTGAAGGTCCCACCACAGCAATTTAAACACACTGAGGACAAGACATCGACTGGATCATGTCAGCATCTTGATTATTTTCTTTCTGTTCTGTTGCAAATCTGCTGCAGGGGGGATGTCTGTGTTTTCATGTGCAATGAACAGCTGACCAGGTTTTTTCATATTTACTGTAATATGCTACGTTCCTGTCAAATAAACAAGTTAATCCGTAAGTTAACAAGTAGGTGAACAGGGGGACTTGATAAAGAGACCGGTGAATTTACACACAAACACACACACACACAGTTATGGAGTAGGTCAGACCTAGAGGGTGTTAATAAATGGCAGCATCATCAGGGTCATCAAGCAGATCCCCTGCAGGCTTTGATGGAAGATTCCAGCTGACTGACCTTTATACTCAGTCCCATCAACACACACACACACACACACACACACACACAGTTGTGTTCCTGTCTCTACAAAGTGTTGCATTAACCCTCTAAGCACCAGACCAGGGGCTTCATTTATCAAGCTTGCGTAGGAACAAAAACCGGCGTACGCCAATCATAGTCAGCTTTTGGGATTTATGAAAACCAAACTTGACGGGAAAATGTTCCGACTTCAACGGCAACTCAGACCCTGTCTTACACACAAAATATGGGAAACGGCAACACCAAAGGTACAGAATAAAATCCATATTATCTTTCACACCACATGTTAGATATTAAAGCTGTTTGCAGACATGAATATAGAGGCACATTCCATATTCATTCTTTTTCCCGAGTGTGCACTCTTAGGAGAATTAATATCGAATGTGCATCTTTATTAAAACTTTAGAAGGGCAGCTTCTGATGGAAATTACGGCACATTTGTCTGTAATAACAGCATACCTGAAGCAGAGATGACAACTCTGAGGCTTTACCTAACCAAAGCCAGGGAGGCAGAATTCCAATGTTTAGGGGAGTTTCTGGACGTGGTTGAGGCAGCAGGGGTGGAAAACGTAGAACTGAAAACATCTGTGAGAGTTGCATAGAACCACACAACTGGTGATGATGACTGTATTTGGAAAATGAGGACGAGCATCAGTCCGTTTAATGAGACAACTCGGTATTTTGGAAACTAAGATTTGATAAATACTAAACTCACATACACACATAAGTTGGCAGGGGTGTTGAATTCCATTACCTTCACTATGACATGTACATATACCCCTGATGCCACAATATGAACTTACATGAGTAATTTTACTGCCATCATAAACTTTGGTGCATATTCAACATTTTGTCTCATTTAATAGTATGTCTTAAAAACTTTAGCACCTAAAGGGTTAACTTACAGTTGATCATCACCAGCTCTTAATACTAAACTTGAAATATTCATATTGTGACTTGTTTTTGTCCCTAAAATTTCAACCGCACGAACATTTTTATGCCCCAACAACATGAGCAAAACAAGCAGTAAAAGCACACACTGAATTTTGGTTTCACATCGCTGAGGCCACCGCGGATGCTGCAAATTAGCATTTTGACAAGTGCTGACTTTAATTAAACATGATGATGCTGAACAACAAACACAAGAAAGCCAATAATAGGAAACGCTGGCATATTAGCACAAATGACAGATTATTAAAGCACAACGATGCACTCACTGAGCACAGGAAGTAGTGTGTGTGTGTGTGTGTGTGTGTGTGTGTGTGTGTGTGTGTGTGGGTGTGTGTGTGTGTGTGTGTGTGTGTGTGTGTGTGTGTGTGCGTCCGTCTCTCATCAGCTTTTATGTGTGTGATGGTTTGATGCCAGCAGCTGAACTAACACACTTGCATAAACATAAGTCCATATAAAGACCTGCAGTGAGCCAGCTGACCCACAGGAGGGACAGTAATCATCACTATGTTCATCCAGATGAATCTAACCTGTCTGCTGTCCTGACAGAGGAGGTGGCTAAACAGCAGCTGTTTCTTTTCTTTATATAAATGACTGGAGAACTTTTTCAAGATGAGCATAAAAATAACCTTCAAATTTCTTAGTTGTATTTTTATATATTTATTTATTTATTCCATCCATTTTCCTACCACTTATCTGGGGCTGTGTCATTGGGTCTGCAGCCTAAGCAGGGAAACCCAGACTTCCCTTTCCCCAACCAGTTCTTCAGCTCATCCAGGGAGATCCTGAGGTGTTCCCAGGCCAGAAGGGAGATGTAGTCCCTTCAACGTGTCCTGGGTCATCCACAGGGTCTCCTCTCGGTGGGATCCCAACCACATGCTCAAGCCACCTCATCTGGCTCCCCTGGATGTGGAGGAGCAGCAGTTCTACTCTGACCTCCTTCTGTATGACTGAGCTTCGCATCCTAAGGGAGGGTACAGATACCCTGTGGAGGAAACTCATTTTGGCTGCTTGTATTCATGATCTAATTCTTTCGGTCACTACCCACAACTTGTGACTAAAGGTGAGGGTAGGAACGGAGCTCAACCGGTGAGAGTTTCTCCTTTCAGCTCAGCTCCGCCTTTACCACGACAGACCGATGCAGAGTCCACATCACTGCAGACACTGCACCGATCTGCCTGTCGATTTCCTGCTCCATCCTTCCCTCACTTCTAAACAAGACCCTGAGATGCTTGAACTCCTCCACTTGGAGCAGGACCTCATTCCTGACCCGGAGAGGACACACCACCCTTTTCTAGCTAAGGACCATGGTCGTGGATGTAGTGGTTATGTTTCTCATAGCAGTCGCTTCACAAACTGCTGCGAATCGCTCCAGTGAGTTTCCAGTAGAAACATGAAACTCAGACCAGACTGAATAGAGACGCAGCAGGTTATAGCTTTCTAGCTAGTTTCCATCTGTAGCTGTGGCAGGCAAGAGAAAAGATTTTAAACAAATGATAAAAGAAATGGAAGCAAACATTAAAAGGTTAAAAAAAGGATTTGAAACAGATACATATTATTTTTTTATTTATTTAAAAGGGTAAATATTGCACATTAATGAACATCCATCCATTTTCTGCCGCTTTTCCGGTGTCGAGTCGTGGTGGCAGCTTCCTAAGCAGGGAAACCCAGACTTCCCTCCCCCCGGCCACATTCACCAGCTCATCCAAGGGGATCCCGAGGCGTTCAAAGGCCAGAGATGTAGTTATTCCAGTGTGTCCTGGTTCTTCCTCAAGGCCTCCTCCCAGTGGGTCGTGTCCAGAACACCTCACCAGGGAGGCGTCCAGGAGCTATCCTGACCAGATGACCAAGCCACCTCATCTGGTTCCTCTTGTGGAGGAGCAGCAATTCTACTCTGAGCCCCTCCCGGATCGCAGAGGTTCTCACCGTATCTCTAAGGGAGAGCGCGGCCACCCTGCAGAGAAAACTCATTTCAGCCGCATGTATTCGCGATCTCAATCTTTCGGTCTCTGCACACATTAATGAACATAAATACAAAGTGTAAAGGTGCACAGATTTAGCATTACTGCTAATTTTTATCTGTTGTCCCTTGGCATGTCACAAACATCAACAATACATAATAACAAAGGCACAGACATAAAATACATTACAAAATGCATCTGGTATAGTTTGCAACTCATTCAGTCAAAGTGCTTTTCATACATTATGAAAGGAAATGCTGCAAAAATGTAAATTAGTCACAAAAATCCATGAGAGGAGGTAAACTACGTACGTAACGGGTGGCGGTGCAAAGCCACATTTAATTTTAACAACCAGACGCACAACTGCAAACATTATCGTATTTTCAAAACTTTGCATCGTATGACTGGAAACAATATGACAATGGTGGTGTTGTGTTTCCTTATCCAGGATTGTAAGAGCTGCGCTATGCAGGAACTTCAGGGGCTTCAAAGTCATAGTGTTTAAAAAGGTTTTAGATGTCTTCAGTGTGAGTTTCTGATGCATCTGAGATTTATAAAGTTATATTTCATCTGTTTTATGTCCTTTTAAAAACTGAACCTCAGGTCTGGTGTGATTTAAACTCAGTTTATGTTCTATATTTTCTCTGTTTGCTCTTACGTTGGGATGGTTCTCGTGGTGAAATACATAGCAGCTCTTCTGCCCGCTGTAATGCTTTTAATGTTTTATGTAAAGCTATTTGAATTGTCCTGTACATGAAATGTGCTATAGAAATACAATTGCCTTGCCTTACTTGTCCAATAATTTATTGAGCCACCAAACAACTTTCTCCATAGCAGCTAATAGTTTGGCAGCTACTTTATTAGCATCATTCCCATGTGTATAGACAAACATATCATCTGCCTACATCTGTATTTTCATATCATCTTCGCAGACCAAGATCATTTATATAAAAGGTGAAAAGTAATGGACCTAGAATAGATCCTAGTGCTAC
Source organism: Melanotaenia nigrans (assembly GCA_037177435.1). Taxonomy (NCBI): domain Eukaryota; kingdom Metazoa; phylum Chordata; class Actinopteri; order Atheriniformes; family Melanotaeniidae; genus Melanotaenia; species Melanotaenia nigrans. Next base: position 3,013,491 of record JBAFTC010000001.1, on the reverse strand, counting down.
TCTTATGATGCGAGACTTTGTTGGTGATACTAATTCATTTATACAGCGACCGGACAGGTATGATTTGATCCATTTAAAATATTTATTGAGCCAAGCCACTTTAAAACCAACTAAGAAAATATCTACACAGTTAAACATGAGTATTTTGGATACATCACTGGATCAGATCCCAAGAGGAAATACTGGAGCAATAAAAATGATTATTTAGTGTTGCAGTGCATGAATGCTTGGCTTCTCCAAACGGTGGCTCCCAGATGGTGCTAACAAGCTTTGTTAGTGAGAGTTTGATCAGGGATTTAACAAAAAGGGGGCAAATATTTAATTACAAAAACACATTAGGAGATCTGCATTTATTATTATTATTCTTTTCTCACCACATTATTGCTCCCTATCTTCATTTAGGACCTTAAAACTACATATTACAGTCCTGGACACCACAGTGTATCATTCATACCTCGTCATTTCTAAATGGGTTTAGTTTGTCAGTTCTTCAAACTTTCTGAGTTTGAAGATACGATTATTAGCAGATACTTTACTTGTGTGTGACAGATTTATTTTCAACTTGCTTGACATTCATTTTCAGTGTTTTTATTTTCTGTCCCATCCCAACTGCAACGACCAGGGATAACCGATAGAAAGGTATCTGTCCACAATGCAAAAGCATTCAAATTTTAAATTTGATTTTTGAAAAATTTGAAAAGAAAAAAAAAGGCAAATAAAACCTTTGAGTTTATAAAATGTCACAAACTGAAATAAGGGGTAGAAAAGTGGCCAGTTCCACCATCACAAACATCCTGCAAACACAAGTCAAGAGGATGCTGAGATGTGATTATGCTTCATGTGAATTGAAATGGATCACCTCATCGGGTTTTATTTGGTTAAATATAGATGCAATGTGCTGCAGGTTGCACGTTTTAACGTGTGTATGTGGTCTTCCAGGTTTCCTCTGCATCCATCACCTTGGCAGCACCAGACAAACCAATCTCCTCCCTGTCTCTTCTCATTCCATCACTGCAGCCCAACCAGCAGCTTCATCAGCCGGCCGCCTTTCATAGAGGCACCTGCAGGATGGATAACGTCGCATTGAGATGGACTAACTGAGGTTTACGCTGTTGCCATGTGACCTAAAGGCTGGATCTACTGAGGGAGTTTTCCCTCTTTCACCAGCTTTTGCACCTCAAGCTGAACTGATACGCTAAATTAGAAACTGCATCATCTCAGGAAAGGTGAAATATCATAAGCGTTGAGTCACATTACCAAGCAGCAAAGTACAGCCCAGGGCTCTGTGGAGTCATATAAAAGTTAATATTGACATGTTGAGAAGGCCTTTCAGCTACAATGAGACAAGCAGCAATGAATGGGTACGAAATGAACCTAAAACGGAAAAGAAGAATGAATAAATCAACCAAAGAGACCAGAAATTATCACCAAAAGGACAAAGCACCAAGAAAGCTAAGAGCTCATCCTCCGCCAAAGATAATTCTGCTTTTATTATTTTAAATTGCAATCTGAAACAGCAACAAAGAAACTTGTGCTTTCTGACCAATGCAGAAGAAGAGAACAGTAAGGATAGTGGTTGTGCATCCTGTTTCATAAGAAGTTTGACAGTAAACATTCAACAAATGAACAAAATAACAGACAATGCTGCCCTGAAGAAGCAAAAACCTGAAGAGGCTGAACAAATTTAGGATATGTTAAAGAAGCCCTACTGAACTTTGGCGGATTTTCTTAGTGAGGCAGCCCCTAGTGGTGGATAATCCAGCCTCCATTTCTCATCCCACTGGAACTCTAAGCTCTCCTCAGCCAGTGAACGTCAATTCGATGTTGACTAAACCTTTTGATGCATAGTGTCAGCGACAGAGGACACCTATTTAAAGGCTGTTTTCTAGTATGTGCATGGGTGAAGATTATATATTTGCAAATTAGCCTCTTAACTGGACATTTGGAGATCTGCGGTTGCTAGCATGTGACACACTGCGAAAAGTTAAACTCCGCTGTGACGCTGTAGGAACAAGGTGCTAAGTGTGGTTTCTCAGGATGCTGCAGGGCAGCAACAGCTCGAAGAAAGTTCACAATAAATGTCACTGTGCCATCAACATGAGTCAGATCACATATTTTTAAGGTCAGAAAGTTACATAGTGCTACTTTTAAGGCAGAAAGCAGTCACCAGGCCCCTCTCTGTGGAACCAGCTTCCAGTTTGGGTTCATGAAGCAGACCCCCGCTCTCCCTCAAAGATACTGTTGATCATAAGATGTTGATTAGTATGCTCCAAGATGTGGTTGGGCTTTCTGGAGTGGTTTTAAAACATTCTCCTTTTACCTTCTAACATGTCTTCTTTTATTTTTACAAAAGCTGTTAATTTTTCATTTTGTCAGTTATTTGATGGTTTTGTTATAACTAATTCAGGCTGCAGGACACGGTGTACATAACCTGTGTTAGTGATTGAATGATTTTTATTTTCTGGTAACCACGTTGTCCTGATTCATGCAGATCACGTCACATTTAAATTATCTCCCAAATTAGGCATTTGGGGCAGTCATTGTTAAAAAAAAAGTAAATTGCAACTGAGCTGCAGAGTGAACGTGGTCTCACTCTCAACAACACTGCAGCTGCTTGTCTCCAGTAACATGAACTAGCATAACAAATGTTTCCTGCTGTGTCTCATTAATCTGGACAGCAGCAGGGATACCAAAAGTTTTATATCAGATTAACGACTTTTCACCAAAATTTAACATGCAGTTATGTGAAATAATCCAGTGTTTCCTCTGTAATGTAACGGCCGGGTTGCATACACACTGCCATCAGCTGATGGACAAGTGCCCCCCTCAGTGTCAGATAGCAGCAATCTTCATTAAGGAAGTGTCTGTGTTCATCGCATTGTGTTTTGTTTTGTTTTGTTTTTTTACTACATTTAAAGTTTTTTACAACAGCTGCACAGATTTTCTTATTTTCTTGAAATCATTAAGAAACCAGTGTAATTCTCTTCTGTTCTGCTCTGACATGTACAGAAACGCCACATCAGCAATGGCAAAGGGGCAACTTCTGGTGTTTGCCCAGATTTATCTTTATCGGGGCTACTCAGTTTGCTCCCACAAAGGCTGCAGTCCTGCAGGTTTTCGCTGTATCCCTGCTCCAACACACCTGACTCAAATTCAATGGATCCAACAGCCTATCTACAAAATGACTCATTCATTTGAGTCAGGTGTGTTGGAGCAGGGAGACATTGAAAACCTGCAGGGCTGCAGCCTTCGTGGAACCAAACTGAGTAATACTGGTCTATATAAATGAGTACAACAGTGTTTCCCACCTTTACCATGACACTCACACCACCATGTCACACATGCGGTCTGGTAAGTCTTGTCTTTATTGCCTCATGTTCTCCCTTGTTTGAGGTCTGACTTGCCTGCCCAGTCTTGCATCACCCATGTTTTCGTATCGTGTGCTATTTTTGTTTTCTAAATTAAAAGATTGAAGGAGCCAGTGGTTTTCACTGCAGTCCCGACTGTCCACAGTGGAGAAAACAGAGGGCAGCACTGATGTGGAACTAGATCAGCATTTGGCATTAAAATATTCGGTTTAAAATATTCAGTGATGGGTCTGTGTTGGAAGTTGTTGAGTATGGTGATGGAAAGCAGCAGGTTGCTTTGACCGCTGTTTAACTTCCTCTTTGCATGCACTCATCACTGCATCTCTCCTGAGTTTGGGCTAGATGCACTGAGCGAGAGGAGAAAAAGGCTCTCCCTTTTCTCCTCTCCACACATCTATTCCACCCATTCTCATGAGCTGTCTCATGTTATATCTTTAGTCTTTAAAGAAAGTTATACCATATAAAAACATTTAAAGATCAAATTTAATTGTCTTTAACATTTCCTTTGCATTACTGCAGTGAGTTGTCTTTAGTTGATGTGTCACAATGCTTCAACAGCCTCAGAACAACATTTACACAATGGCTGTCTCATGCTGATCTACTCAAAGAGAAGAAGCTGTCAGGCACACATGAAATATCTGTAGCATTATCCATGCATCTGACTGAAACGAACACACATCCATCAGGGCCTGTTCTGCTCATCAGGAGACATATGAAGCCTCTGCTTTTAAATGCCAAGCTCATGAAATCTTGCACTCAGAGCATGGCAGCCTTGCTGCTGAGTGATTTAGCACCTAGGAATCTGTTCAGAGCTGCGCCGCGGTGGAACAGCTCAAATTAAAGCAGCACATCCTCACGGACACAAAACAACTCCCGGCCCTGCATCCTGCAATTACATGACTCTATTAAAATACTCCTGTTAGAGGGGGGGCAGTTGGGGGGTGCTGGGCTCTGTTGAAAGCATTATTGCCTTTTTTTATTTTCTATTATCTATTTACTGAGAGCGACAGCACATGGGTTTGAAGCGTGACATCGATGACTGGAGACAAGATTCAAACAAAAGTAAATGAATGTTCATTAGGAACAATTTCAGGATAATAAAGAGTTAAATGTGGCTAGACTTATGGAAATATGGAGTGTTGAAGTGATGAGAGCTTTGTGAAGATGGCTACGCACAGAAACTTTTCAGTCTGGTGAAGAAAGAGGTTCACATGAGCACAACTACTTATACTGTGGGTGTATACACACCGGCTACTTTACCAGGTCCACTTGTATATCTAATCAGCCAATCACATGGCAGCATCTCAGTACATCCAGTCATGTAAACATGGTGAAGACGACTTGCTGAGGTTCAAACTGAGCATCAGAATGAGGAAGAAACTGGATTTAAGTGAGTTTAGATGTGGCATGGTTGTTAGTCTGAGTCTTTCAGAAACTGTTGACCTCATTTTACACACAACCATCTCTAGGTTTTAGAGAGAACGGTCAGAAAAATATGTCACAAAGCTCAGATCATCTCCAACTGCTGCTGCTGCGACTCTGTCCTGCGGGTTCTTTCGGTCTGGTTGGGAGGCTCCTCTGCCTCTCAATTGGCCGTGTGTCCTGGGTCGGTGTCGTGGCGGTCGTGGCCTGTGAGCGGCTCAAGACGTTTCACCTTTCCATACAAACCAGTTGCATGTAGCCATCCAGACTTACTGTATACTGTTCTATATAAAACTGCATAAAAATGTCCATCACAGGGCCCAGTCTGCGTCATCAGAAAGCAAAACCATTAATGTGCTGTTGTTAGTGAAACAATAAAAGAAGCTTCCGCTTTTATCACCACATGAACTTTAACTTATCACAAATAGCAGAAGTTAACAGAGAAGGACCAAAACTGATGAAGTAATGTGATTTACAAACCTTTAATCTTTAAAAACCTTATCAAATCCAGACATCAGGAAAGAAACTGAGGGCAAAAACAAAAAAGGCTCCAACAACTAAGAGCTTGAAAGCAAGTTTTTTTTTACTTTATATAAATTACCTGGAAGGTAAACCTAATAATTGGTTATCCAGTTGTTTTGGTTTAACATAAAGAAAATGTTTTTTGTTTGTTTTTTACTTTTCTTTCATTGAATATCACTGAATAAATAAATCACCAGTGAAACTATTTGATTATTTGTTGGTTAATTTCAGACTTTCATTAAACTTTTCTGCTCTTGTAAAGTAATTTTCTCTCATCAGTGTGAGCAGCATCGTGATCAGAACCCGAATATTTGTATATTTTTAGTTATTCGCCTCATATAAACAGAGAACGGAAGCAGACAGTGAGACGAGCAACCAGCAGCATACATCTACATACAGAACAGTTTGAGTGCAGGTAGAAAATGCTCACCATGCAAAAGAACGTCTCATTTCCAGGTGCTAATGGGACGCTCAGCCGCCCACCCATCAGATATCAGCTCAGAACAAGTCCCGTTGAAATTACTATGTAAATTATTGAGTTACAAACCTCAGCGGGGTCGTGCTTTCATCAATGAACAAGCGTAATGCATCACTTCATCAAATAAACAGAGAAAAAGAGCTCTGTCACGTCCAGATATGAGAGCAGGAGTCAAAAACATTGGAGGGAAAAGTCTAAATTACCTGACAGCCTCTCTGTGTTTACAGCGACCTGATGTGAATTCTACTGCAGACACTGAAGGCAGCACACAGGCGACTCGTTCAACTTTACAGCAGACAGATTTATGCCTGGAAATGAAGCCATTAAAGCGTGAGCATTATGCCAAACGACCGGTTTGAGGCTGTTTATGTCTGGATGAAAAGAGAAAAACATGAAAATAATAATGAAAACCCATAGAGACTCAAAAATAAGTAATCATATCAATTACCATATAAGAAAATGATCCATAAATTGGAAAATAATGACGGCGATCTGCAGATGAAAAGCAGCAAATTGGGGATATTTGATAAATAGTTGTTTCTGTTGCCTCAGAGATAAAATATAAATAAAAGTAGCATAAAGTAGTTAAGTCTCCCCCAATGAAGCTTCCAGTTAAAATCTGATTAACATCATTTTAAACTCAGCTATATTTCTATACACAGCAAAAAGAGTTCAGTTCAACGTTGTGCTGAATGGGCTACTTCGCACTGATCGTTAGACATGTTTTTTCTACTTAGTTTTATTTTATTTTATTTTATTTTTTATTGTTGTTTTGTTCAGGTAATCAGTTTTTACCAAGTGTCTTCTGGTTCGTTGTTTGTCTCACACACAAACACCAACACAGGGAAGAGGAACCCATGTGGCTATGCAGAACTGGTGTGAGCTTCCAGTAGTTGGGCGGATTGATCCAAACATTAAAATGATCCATATCAACGTTGGTACGGATATTGATGGATACTAATAACATCGCTTCTTTAATGTACGGTTGAAAACTTTCAGAAACTGTATTTGGGCACCTACATGCCCAAAACCAGCTGCTCTCCCTGAGATAATACCAAATTCCAGTTTTTATGGTACAGCTAATACCTTTGTTGTTCTTGTTCTTGGTCTTCGTTGTTATTATAAATGATACGAGCCCTATTTACCTGTTGGATGGTATTGGGTTGATAATAAATCTTGCAGCATCACACACCCCTAACTTCCAGTTTCCTGTTTTGCATGTCAACACTCAGCTTCCCATGCATCGCCGCCAAGATGAAACAAAAGTTTTCTGTTGAAGATCCATTTATCTCGTCCAGTATCTTCCTTTTAAAAAAAAATCCTGCTTCTTCATGCTGCTGTTAGCAAGTTTTCTACCCACATAAGAAACGCTATGCCTTGGATGGGCTGCAGTTCATGGACATAAATCACCATAAAACATATTCATATAAATACATTTTTTTGTTTGTTTGTTTGTTTGTTTTTTAACAACAGGGCTGCTTTGCTTCCCGGTATTAACCCATCGTTTCATGTATTTCAAAGTGGAGACTGATGGGTGATATTATTTGGGATGTAACAGAATGTGACAAAAATCTTGGTATAAAAGTATTTTCTGTTTTTAAATAAGTTAAACTGCTTATAAGATTTAGTTTAAAAACTTACATTTATTTTAATTTATATTACATGGATATTATACATTTAAACTAACTCTCTTTTTGTTAAAGTTTTATTTTCTCATTTTTCCCTCTGGAGTGTCTCCAAGCACCCTAAGTGGTATGCATACCCCCATTGGAGAAACACTGTTGTACAGTTTTCTCACAGAACTGATTCTCTTGGTGACAGTGTAGAAATGCACAGATTGAAGGACAGAGCACAGAAAAACCACACCTTCTCTCTGCAGGGTATAAACATAACACAAACAATTTGTCCTCAGAAAAAAGGCTTAGTGACTTGAATTGTGGTTTAAGTGATCCAGCCTTCATTGAGCCAGCTTGATCCTTTAATACAGGACGCAGATATTAACCACATTCGACCTGAAGCTTTCTCCGTCTCTGATAGTTCCCCCTGTGATTTGTCCTGACATCCAAAATGTTGCTGATGGTCCAGCTTAGCAGCAGGTTAATTATCTTGCTGGTTTTTCAGATGTGACACCTGCAGCTGGTCTGAGTGACAGCATCAGGACCTGGTATGACACCGAGATAACGGGAACAGATAATTATTTCATGAACACTTGAGGACTTCTGTCACCTCTTCTTTCTCTGTTTTTATCTCTCGCTCTTGAACTCGCAGCGTTGTCAGTTTGCTGGAGGTGCTGATGAGGCCGTTCAGGGTTGAGCAAATAGTGAAATGCAAGGAGTTGCTCTCTAAGGAGGCAGAGAAATAAAAAAAAAACCTGCTTCTATGAAGAAGATGGAGAGATTTTATTTATTTTATTTTATATATTTATTTATCTGGCTGAGCTGTGTGTCAGGTGTGGAAGGTTTTTTGCAGCCTTGCCAGAGGCTCACTGCTCTGGTCTAATGAGCCATCTGGGCCAGTTCTGCTTTGGCACCAAAGTCGCATGTGTCCTATCAGGGGTGACACCAGCCCACATGGCCTCAAACCCAATGAGCCGCATGCAAAGTGAAGTAGGGTTGCAAAAGCATCATTCATCCTCACCGCAGAGCAGGTTAGAAGATGAATGTACCCGATTAAAACAGAGTAGTTGTAAATATCTCCTGTTGCGCTTAGATTTTTACTTCCCTGACCTGAGGGCAAACACATCACATCTGACCTGGCACATGCATGCAGTGCACACTCATCCTGCAACAGGATAGTCTGGGTTATGTGCAGAGCTGATGGATACCTGACCTTCTCTACTCTTGAGTTCCTGTTTGCTTCCAACCAAAACTAATCATCTAATAACAACTTGTTCTATAAAGGAAACAGAAAAAATGCAGGTACAAAACAGTTTTGTTCCTTCTAAAACTCCACTAGTCCAACCCAATAAGAGAAGACTATCATGAAAACCAAACAAAGAA
>JBAFTC010000001.1:2956910-2974041 GCA_037177435.1 Melanotaenia nigrans | reverse complement strand
AAAACAGTCCTGTAGTGCTGAAGAAGCCTCCTCAGTCCATACCTTAACTGTTCTGGTGGTTGGTTTTGTCCTGTAGATCAGAGGTTTATATGTTGGAATCAGCTTCACAGAGATGTGGTCTGACATGCCCAGGTGAGGAGCTGCTGCCGCTGCATTATGCTGAACAATAAAGGACGTAATTTGATTAGATAACAGTAGAAACATGGTTTTTACTTGGATTAATGTTTACTTTCACTGACCTTTTGATTTTATTACATGCTGCACCTTCAACCAGGAAGCCCAGACTTCCCTTCCTTGAGATTGATCTCGAGATGTTCCCAGGCCAGCTGAAAGACATTGTCCCTCTAGGGTCTCCTGGATCTTCCCTAGGACCTCCTCCTAGTTGGACATCCCCAACTTATCACACCAGGACACATTATAACCAGATGCCTGCATAAAAATATATTTCAAACAAACAAACCTTGCAACTGAGCAAGGCACATACTGGACAGAATATTGCACTTGGTGGTATTATTGCACATGTATTATTGTGAAATTTGAAGATGAATTACCAGTCCTATTTCAGTTTGTGAGTGTTTATGGTTCTGATGGCCGTAGGGAAGAAGCTTATTGCCATCCTGCCTGTGTTGGCTCTGAATGACCTATATGTCCCAGCAGAGGGGAGTAGGTGGGAGGGATCTGACAGGATCATCTTCCAGCTGAGGCAGCACGAGGTGGCAACCACGTTCATGTGGGGCAGAGGACAGCTGATGATTTTACTAGCTGTGCTGATCACTTTCTGCAGAACCTTCCTGTCTGCAGCTGAACTTTCTGCAAACCAAGCTGTGATGCAGTATGTAAGTACGCTTTCAGTGGTCATTCTGAAGATCGCCAGCAGCTTTTGTTTTGGTCCTCCCTGTTTAGATTAACTCACCGCTGAAAATAGCTTCTGTGAACGTGTCACTTTTAAGAAAGATGTGGCCTTCATATAGTAACAATAACATTAAGAAACAGTTAAAGATATAGGGGTCATGGTTGGACAGCAATCATCTGAAATGCACCAACTAAGCATCAAACTGTTACGAATAATGATTTATCACTAAAACCCCTCACTTACCGAAATGATTTGTTTTTTATTACCTAAGACTGACCCACTTATATCTGTTTACACAGCAGGACCTTCTGCAGTGGAAAAATTGCCCTATTACTGCCAAAAAGGCACTTAGACAAAGAACACAGCTAAGAGGGTGATGAAGAAGATAATGGAGGAACAAATGGCTGTGTATGTTGTTTTCTGAGAAGCTTGACGATACACGTTTGAGAAATTGAAGAAGTAAAAAATGTGAAGAGGAGAGATAAATTTGAGAGCAAAAGACAGCAATTGACACTGCTGTGTTTTTAACCAAATGAAAATCATTAATGAGGAACAAAAGGTCTTTAAAGCAATGCTGTAGGTGTTTGTCTTTTCTAATTTCTAAGTTTGGTCTTGGTTTTCTTAATTCACTGTATCATAAATTCATATATGAATATATATATACATATATATAAAATATGTGAAATTTCATGCAATTATAAACAAGTAAACAATTTTTTTCACCAACATATAAAAATTGTCATTTGATAAAAAGCCGTTTTTGGCCCAAACAGAAAGTTTTGGCTTTTTTGTGTACTGTCCCTTTAAATGTCTCTAAACAGGAAGAGTTCTGAGCATGCGCACTCTGCCCTGTTGTGAAGTAAATGCGTCAGGTTTTGTTTTCACGCTGCATGAGTTTGGTGTTTTTAGGACATGGTGAGTAATAAAACCACACATTTACTGGTTATTATTATTTTTTAATGCATTTCTGAAGTTTTATTAATTGACCTACTGAAGCAGAGGAAATTAAAGCTTATTAAATAAAACAGGACAATTTGCTTCATGTTTATACTCAGAAACAAATGCCAAGTAGAAAAACTTTTCATCCAAGTTTCTTTCTTTCTTTCTTTCTTTCTTTCTTTCTTTCTTTCTTTCTTTCTTTTAAATTGATGTCGGTGCAGTAAATTCTGTCGATTAAAATTCGTTCACCAGTTTGATTTATAATAATGTTCATGCTTCAAATTGAAGGTAAAACTTTTAAAATACGCATTATTAAGCGCTAAAACCTGCAGCACATTGGGGTCGTAGCGGTTTACTAGAGGTACTTGTTCCATATTTTGTCCTCCCTGTATGTCCGGTTATTGTTTCCACGTTTTTTTCTTTTTCCTTGCCTCTGAGTTTGTGTCCGGACATTCATCTGCACCTAAACACACTTCACTTGTTCTGGATTGTTTACGTTTTACAGTATTCTTCACATTCCTATCGAACATCTTTTGTTAGGCTGCTTTGCAGGAATAAACAGATAAAGCGTTTATAAAAACGCGTGTTTGTTGTAACTGAACAGTGCTTATTGTGGTTCTTTGTAAAACTTGACCGGAAACCACCTTGTCAAGCTTAAAACTGGAGAAAAAGTTTAGCCTCTTTGTATGCAAGTACAATTAGAAGAAGTTTGGGCAGACGAAAACATTTTCTTTTTGTTCTGTCAACTTTTTTTTTTTTTAAAAAAGTGATTAAAATGCGTGTTTGAATTTCCGGCATGCAGCAAAATTGAGAACTAGTTGTGACAGGAACAGTCCAGCAGTGAGGGAATAAAATGTTATTTAAACAGCTGATTTTAATTATGCTTTGACATAAAAGCAGCATCCATTGAAGTCTGAGGCTCACTTACTAATCCCGAGTAAATCTTTAAGGAGAATTTTTGTCCTGAAGTCACTAAAATAGAATAGAAAATAGAATGCCTTCTACTGTAATGTACAATTCTTTTTGAAAGCTTCTCCTTTCCAGTGCAAATAAACAAAACGGAAACTCAGTATATACGAGTTATAAGACCTGCAACAAGGCAGGACAGTGCACGTTTGGCATGACTATGGCACAGAGGATAAGATGGATAGCTCAGGGTGGAAACATTTTAGTTTTAGACTTGGCTCTTGGGAAGAAACTGCTTTCTAGTCTGTTTGCCTTTGCTTTGATGCACCTGTAATGCCTGCCAGAGGGCAACCGTTCAGCTGGGAACTGGGATGTGAAGTGTCCTGGATGATGTTATGAGCTCTCCTGAGGCACTGGATGGTGTCGATGTCCATCAGGAAGGGGAGAAGGCAGCCAGCAATATGCTGTGCTGCTTTGACCGTCCTCTGAAGCCTCGCGCTGTCTGCTTCCTGTACCAGGTGGAAATGTAGTATGTTAGTATGCTCTCAACAGAGGACCGGTAGAAGGCCAGGAGCAGCTTGCTGTCCAGGTTGTTCTTCCTGAGGACTCTCAGGAAGTGTAACCAGTGCTGAGTCTTCTTCATGACAGTGGAAATATTGACCTTCTCTCTGTAGGCTGTTTCATCACCCCTTAAGATCGGTCTGATAGCCGTACAGATAGATAGATATATACACACACTATATCAAGGGCATCTGGGTTTAGGATCAAGGGATAGACCATCACAATGGAAACCTGGATTGAGGTTTGACTGTGAACCTCTCTTCAAGGCTTCTCGGGAGGAGTAAATCTAAACTTTTTTCTTATCCAGAGTGAAGATGAATGAGGATGCATACGAGGTCCCAGAGAGGGCTGACTACCGCTACCTAGTGCAGGATGAGGATGATCTGGAGGAGGTGCGGTATGTCCATCACAGGCACTACATCAGCCCCGTCTTAGTGCTGTCCAAACGTTGCATCTTCTTCATCTGCCTGGCGGTGCTCGCTCTGCTCAGTCTCGCCGTGTATCTGGGCTACATGGCCCAGACGCTGCCGCCGGGATCCACCCAGGTGTCAACAGACTGTGGAGACTTCAGAGGAAGACATGTGAGTTCAGGACACAAAAACACAGACTCACAAGAGAAATTGTAAATTAACCTTTTTAATGACTGTTAAAAAATCCAAGGAAGAAATAAAGACAAGTGTGTTTTCCTTGGAGGTAAATAAAGCACATTTTTCATAAAAATCCTCTTTAAACTCATTTTCATATGTGGCAAATCTCATTTAAACCTCTCAAATAGAACAACAAAGGCTAATTTAAAGATTAAAGCTGAAAGTCTGAATTCTCTTTTTTGTTTTATTTAAGCTTTCTTAGTTTCATTTCACCAACAAAATGTCACAGCAGAGATCTTCTGCAGTGATGATAAAGGGATTTGCTTTCAGCTGCTGCACAGGAGGAACATGTAATTTCAGCATGACTGTAAATATTAGCTTTAAGCTGTTAAATGCTTCACTTTCACACATTTACATTTTCTCTACACATCTACAAGCCAAGGTTCATAAGAGTTGGGACGGTGTGCAAAATGTAAATAAAAGCAGAATGCAATGATTTACATGTCTCATACATAACTCCACATTTAAATGAAGGAGGTGTACGAGGCTGTACCTCGTCTACCACTGGGCCGATGACAACATGGTCCGTACAAACCTTCCTGTTACCACCAGATCTTTCAGGAAGTGACCTCTACAGGCAGGGGATGCACTCCACCTCCACATCTACAGCTGCTCCCTCCACCTCCACGTCTACAGCTGCTCCCTCCACCTCCACGTCTTCAGCTGCTCCCTCCACCTGCACGTCTACAGCTGCTCCCTCCACCTCACGTCTGCAGCTGCTTCCTACACCTCCACGTCTACAGCTGCTCCCTCCACCTCTACATCTACAGCTGCTACCTCCACGTCTACAGCTGCTCCCTCCACCTGCATGTCTACAGCTGCTCCCTCCACCTCCACGTCTGCAGCTGCTTCCTCCACCTGCACGTCTACAGCTGCTCCCTCCACCTCTACATCTACAGCTGCTCCCTCCACCTCCACGTCTACAGCTGCTCCCTCCACCTACACGTGTACAGCTGCTCCCTCCACCTCCACGTCTGCAGCTGCTTCCTCCACCTCCACGTCTACAGCTGCTCCCTCCACCTCCACGTCTGCAGCTGCTTCCTCCACCTCCACGTCTGCAGCTGCTTCCTCCTCCTCTACAGCTGCAGCTGCTTCCTCCTCCTTTACGGCTGTTCTCTCCACATCTGTGGCTGCTTCCTCCACCTCCACAACCTCTGCTGCCCCTTCTCCACCTCATCCTGAGCTGCTTCACCTGTCTATAACAACAGAAGAGGTGGGAGCTGAGCTCAGGAAACTTCAGCCTGGAAAGGCTGTGGGTCCAGATGGAGTAGTTCCAAAACTTCTGCAGGACTGTGCAGGACAATTAGCTGTTCCTGTTCTTTAAAATCAGCCTTAAGATGGAAAAAGTGGTGCAATGGAAGACCTCCGGGAAGACCAGTGAAGGGGCCGTAGGAGGACAATAACCCAACAGCAGGACCACTACCTGCCCCTTAATATTTGGAAGAACAAGAGTCCTACAAAATGACCGTCAGCAGCCACTAATGTGCGTGTTTCTGCTCAGAAACAGACTCCATGAGGGAGGTATGAGGACCCAGCCTACACTCGTGGGGCCTGTGCTGTGCAGCCTGATTGGCCATTGGTGCCCTGTGCTCTTCATGGATGAGAGCAGTTCACATTGAGCACATGTGACAGATGGAGAACGTTCTGCTGCCTGCAACATCCTCCAGCATGACTGGTTTGGCAGTGGGTCAGCGATGGTCTGGGGAGGCAGATCTTTGGAGGGCCGCACAGACCCAAAGCTGATCTTTCCACTTCTTTTTTGAGTGTTCTTCTGAATCCAGACCTCCATGGTTAATAATTCTTATTTCCTTTGATCGTTCTTATGTTATTTTGTTCTCAATGCATTCCACTACGTAATTAATAAAGATTTTCAGCTGGAATATTTAATTCGTCAAGATCTAAGATGTAAGTGTTCCCTTTATTATTTTTTGAGCAGTATAAATTCAAGTAAACAATGAAAACATCAAATAAAAAAATGAGAAGTAAAACCTGACAAACTCTAAACCACCATGCAGATATAATGGGTTCTGGCTTGTGTGTGTGAGGGCGAGGAATCATTCTGTTATTTATTAATAATTGAAATGAACTGACTAGATTTTAGGATGGCCATTTATTAATTAATTTTCTGTCTATTATTCAACCTCAGTTCAGAATTTATTTATTTACTGTAAGAAGTTATTCGTCTCTTTTTCATCCTTAAACAGAAAGATGGAGGCTACTCCTTTAAAGGGATTCCCTATGCTGCCCCACCTGTCGGTAACCTTCGTTGGGCTCCTCCGACCGATCCGATGTGCCAAAGCGGGGTGATGGATGCAGGACGCTTCCGCAGCATGTGTCCTCAGGTTCGGCCAATGGCGAAAACGGGGAACGTGATGGGTCAGGAGGACTGCCTGTTCGTCAACGTGTGGACGCCCACGCTGGAGCGTGACGCCAAGCTGCCCGTCATGGTCTGGATCCACGGTGGATACCTGCACATGCTCAGTGGAGGAGAGCAGGGATACTCGCCCACAGAGAAGCTCGCCGCAGACACAAAAATAGTTTACGTCAGCTTCAACTACAGACTCAATGCATTTGGCTTCTTGGCTCTGAAGATACTGAGTGAAGGTTCTCCAAGAAACATCTCAGGTCAGTCAGTAGCATGAAAGGCATGGATGGATGGATGGATGAATGGATGAATGATGGATGGATGGATGGATGCAAGGATGGATGGATGAATGGAGAAATGGAGAGATGGAGGGATAGATGATGGATGATGGATGGATGGATGGATGGATGGATGGATGGAGGGATGGATGATGGATGGATGGATGGATGGATGCAAGGATGGATGGATGAATGGAGAAATGGAGAGATGGAGGGATAGATGATGATGGAGGGATGGATGGAGGGATGGATGATGGATGGATGGATGGATGGATGGATGGATGGATGCAAGGATGGATGGATGAATGGAGAAATGGAGAGATGGAGGGATAGATGATGGATGGAGGGATGGAGGGATGGATGGATGGATGGAGGGATGGATGATGGATGGATGGAGGGATGGATGTGTCGTTGTGGAAAACCGGACCAGTTTATTTGCTGGTTTTTTGGTTCCAGCACTGGAAGCACTGCAGATGAAAAGGGAACGTTTAGGACATTTAATTCAGAGACTGCAGTTTCACGCAGGATCTGTGCCCCAGTACAGAGGATCTGAACCTGTTTTTGAGTCAACCAGACTTTCAGGCCTCTCGTGAGGCTGGTGCTCGTTCTTTCTAAGCTGGCAGACTTTGAGTTGATCAGGTCAAAGTTTGAAACATCTTCCGGTGAGTTAGTTTTCCGACTCGGATGTTCATCCTGGTTTTGCTGCTTTGAAACTGTGAGAAAACACAAAAGTTTCATTGTGTGACGTTTGGGTGAAGTTAGGGTGATGCACACTCACATTTTTGGTATTACAAGTACAATTTGTTTTTGTTGCTGCTCGTACAGCCAGTCCTCCACCTGAAATATTTCATTTTATTTGTTTTAATGTTATGTTATTTGTTTTTGTTGTGCTGTGTTTTTTTTGTTCTATATTATTATGTTAGTATTTTACTTTTATTTTTTTTACTTTGTTGTGTTCCTATTTTCTATTTTGTTTTTATTTAATTTATGTTTTTTTCCATTTTATTTTTTCGTATTTTTTTATTTTTTTATTATTGAAAAGAATATTGTTAATAAATATTTTCCAGAAACCCATCAAATATTAAACAAAAATGGTTAAATTTGAAATAATTTTGTTTTCCTGTTTATTTTATTTTTTATTTATTTTATTTGATTTTATATTACTGTCTTTGTCTTTTTTATTTTTTATTTAAACTTATTTCATTATTTGTATTTGCTATTTTATTTAATTTATAATAGTTGTTTTTTTAATATTTTTCCACAACTAACAGCAGTCCCAGTCCCAGTATTAAACAAAAGTAATACAACATAAAAATTACGAATAGATTTTTTTGCACTGCTCCCACTACAACACAACTCTGGAGTAGCTGTAAGAAAGTCAACATGTCTGTCAGCTGTTTAATGTCAGTGTAGAGTTTTCTGTACAGCTGATACAACTTCTAAACTTGTTTTCATTAAATCACCTTAATAGGGATTATAATTAAGATTTCCTTAAAAAAGCCTTAAATAAACTGTTGGTGGGTTAATAATCTAAACATTGTGTTAAACTCAGGCTTATTTGGATTATTCACGTCTGTTACTGGAACAAAGTGAAGTAAAATCCACCAGAGTATGAAAGTAAACATGTTTCCTTATCAAGTTTAAAACACAAATTAGGATCAATAAATGGAAGAAGTTGTTGTTGAGAGTTTTAACAGCCTCCATCAGACTTCATCTGTAAGTCCTGCGCTGTCTGGAGATGTCTGAATGGGTCTGGAGACCTTTTTAATATTTATGGTGTTTACATTGTGCTCCTGGTCCAGTTGAATGCTTTCTATACACCCCCATTAAGACCTGAATACTTAATAAATGTTAATGTGTTACGTCTAAGTAGAACTCATTTCCGTGTAGATGTTTGCGTGTTCAAGCTGTGTAATTTCTATTATGTAATCCAAATGAGCGGGCTGTGACCTTGATGTGAAATGACCTGTTAAATGATGTGACGGCGTGGCTCTCAGATTCTTTTCTTCCTCCAGGACCAGTTTCTTCCACACTCACATTTCTAATTCTGAATACTCCTAATTCCCTGCCCCATTTACCCGCTCCCTCAGCTCCAAATGAGTTAAATTTAGCTCAAGCTGCGAGCCGGTTTGCTTTCTGATTGAGGAAATGAGAACACTGAAAATAAGGTCAAAACAGGGTCTTTGTGTAATCGATTCCTTCCCAACTTCCCACTTGTCTTTTTCCACAGGGAACTATGGTTTCTTGGACCAGATTGCAGCTCTGAAGTGGGTCCAGAGGAACATCCAAATGTTTGGAGGAGATCCTAAAAAAGTCACCATATTTGGACAGAGTTCAGGTAAGAAAGGACACAAAAATTGTGTCGCTGGGACATAATGTCATACGTATTTCAGATATTCTGTCAGGAAATCAAGTAATGGTGGAATGATGGGTCTTCTTAATATTTGTAATCTTAAATGGAAATACAGTAAAAACCGATTTTGCCAATAATGATGATTTCCAGGCTCTGGGAGGACTCATCACTCCATCAGACCTGTTTAATTTTCAGTCCAGTTCTTAAGTCATGTGGCATACCCATAGACTGTATATAAAAGCTGGACCGAGCCTCTGTGACATCACCCGTAGGTTTCTGAAGAGCAAAAGTGAAGCTCATTATGGTTCCCACTGTCGCCATCTTGGTAGCGTCATGTGTGTCGTTAGTCACCGAAAAACCAAAAATGGGGAAATGGAGCTGAGAGGGGGATGGGGGTGGATGATTGACACCCATCAAACTCCGAGCTGCCTGTAGCTAAGAGCTAACCGAGCTAACCCCAAGCAACAGGAGCTAACCAGCTAACGGAGGTAGGCCGGCTAAAGCTAAGGCGCGCTGTTAGCCGGCTAAAAACCGTGGTTGTGCTACACTCTGCCTTCTTGCCACGGATATTGGATACATGTCAATCAAAAGGACACACCCGTAATTATGCAGAATTTCAAGATTAAATAACATCCAAGCTGATGAGTTAGAAAAAAATCCTGTTTTCTGTTTGTCAGACTGTTATCAGTCAGGTTATTGGTGACACCACAGCATTGAAACTGCCCTAGTTAAAGTCTTCAGTGACATCTGCTTGAATGCAGATAGCAGAAAAATTTAAGTCCTGGTACTACTGAATCCACCAGAACATCTCCCTAGACCAGCTGAAAAACTGGGTAGGACTTTCTGGCACCGTAATAAACTGGTTTGAATCCTCTTTAAGGGACAGGGACTACTTTCTGTCTTTAAGTAACTACAAAGCAAACTAAAATAACCTGTGGAGTTCTCCAAGGCTCCAACCTGGGGCCAATGCTGTATGAAAAACAACAAAATATGTTCTCACAGTTATGCCGAAGACACTCAAATCTACATAACCATCTCGCCAGGAGACTACAGTCCGATACAAACACTGGGCAGATATATTGATCAAATTAAAGATGGATGTGCCAGAACTTCCTTCAGTTAAATGAAGGCAAAACTGAAATAATAGTTTTTGGAGCCAAGGAAGAAAGATTACAAGTTAGTACTCAGCTTCAAACAGCTAAGTTCAAAACTAACACAGGGCTCCAGACTGCGACCAAATGGTCTCATTTTGGGACTAAAATGTGAGACAGTCGAGTGAATTTTTCATCTACTTGCGCAAAACATTTGCCGGTCTTTTTTGTGAAGTAGTTATAACTGAATTTGTTTTGTCGCAAACTTCTGCTCCCGTCTTCAACCCAGTAGTTCACAGTAAGGCACAAATTAGCTGCTGGTTTGCCGACTCAAACTAACTTCAATATGAGAAAAGGAGACGGAGACCAACGAAGAAGACAGCAGCCAATGTGCGCGTGAGCGCAGATAAACGACCACTGCGACTGACTGTGTGGAAAGAGGCGGGTCTTGGGGAATGTATTAACAACTTAGAGCCTTTGTCGCTATATTTAGAGAATTTTCAGACCCCTCTAGCGACTTTTTTAAAAAAGCGACTAGCGACAAACCTAGTGACTATTTCTGGTATTGTTGGAGACTTTTGGAGACTGAGGTGAATGAAAGTAGTCTACTCTTCCCAATGAAGAGCGGGTGCTGTGCAAAATATTTAAAAAGTTAAAAGTCTTGTGAAATGTTCCAGACTCCTAATTAAGATAAAAGACACTTAAAAAAAACTTAACTAAAAAATAAAGAAAATATTGACAGGATTGTTATTTTATTTTATTTATTTAATTTGCAGTTCTAAACATTTTTAGGTTGTCTTTTTTTTTTTTATCAGTTTTTGCCTTTCCCACAACATCCCTCTTTATGGCAGCATCCATTACAACTGTATGTACCAGGCTGATTATGTTAATTAGCAACTTCTAGCAACTTTTAGGGACAGCCAATAGCAGCTGTTCTTACTGAGGAGTGGGAACAGTGGCTGGAGAGGAGCATCAGTCCCTGAAGCTGCTCATTGCCAGGAACTACATGGACCAGTCATACCATGCCCTGTGGGGGATGATGGGGACAAAGTTGCCGTTCTGCTTCAACTACAAAATGAAAATCAAATCAAATCTGATTTGATTTGAAAAGTTCTATGTTTTTTTTTTTTTTTTTTTTATGTGACAACTGCTGGAAACATTGTCATTTCTGAATTTATTGTTTATCACTAACACAGAAAAAATGAGAGGAAATGTGAATATTTGCTTTGCAAGGTGATTTCAGTGTGCGCCCGTAAATTTTCTGCCTTCACTCCTAAAAATTTAAGTTAGGGGCCGATGTGCTCCTCGTAAAAAAAGTTAGTCTGCAGCCCTGTAACAACCAAGCCAGAAATCTGGGAGTAGTCCTGCAGAATCTTAGCATCACATTAAGACGGTTGAGCAGTCAAACTGTTATCACTTGTTAGAACATCTGGAGGATTAAAAGACTGATGACATAGCAGGACTTTTGCATTTATCTTCAGTGGACTGGCCAACCAACGCTTACAGGTCTCCCTGTTCGTCGATTAACTCATTTCTACAGCCTGCTGCTAGTTTACAAAGCACAGAATGGTTAGGGGTCAAAATCTCTTCAGCCAACCAGAACCAACCAGTTCCCTCAGGTCGTTAGGGCCAAGTCTACGTTCTGTTCCCAGAGTCAGAACTAAACATGGAGAGACAGCGTTTAGTTTCTGGAACAAACCTTCAGAAAACTGCAGGTCTGCTGAAACTCACTGCTGTAAGTCAAAGTTAAAAACTTTAATATTTGCCAACTTTGATCACAGCAGCTATCAATTATTTATTGCATTTTATATCAATCAATCAAATTTTATTTATAAAGCACTTTACAACAACCCAAGTTGATCAAAGTGCTGGACAGGGATAACAAAAAAAACAAGAATATAAACATAGTACACTTATAAATGATAAATATCACAAGCTTCACATGTGACACCGCTATCATGTGTCAAATCTGAAAAACAGGTTTTCGGTCTGGCTTTGAACAGGGGTGGGTCTGTGATGGAGCATAACTCCAGGGTCAGAGAGGTCCAGAGTTTCAGCCCCGCCACACTGTTTGCATCTGGACCTTGGGACCATCAGCAGGTGTTTGGAGAAGCGCAGGGTTCTGCTGGGCTGGTGAGGGGCAGCATGTCGCATAGATGAGGAGGTGTGAGGCCGTGGATGGAACCGAAAACAAACAGTAGGACTGAATTCTGATTGAACCAGGAGCCAGTGTAGAGAGTATGGAACAGGAGTGACGTGGTCATGTTTACGGGTGCTGGTGAGGAGCCGGGTTGTAGACGTGCAAAGAGGCCTGGTTTACTCCAGCGTAGAGCACGCTGCAATAGTCCAGGCGTGGATTGTTTTTTCAAGCTCCTTACGGCTAAAGAATGGTTTGACTTTGGCCCCCAGGCGAAGATGAAATGAACTTGCCTCAGAGACCACAGAGTCTGTTCGGTTATTGAGTTTGAGATTATTGTCCAGTGTCACTCCAAGATTCCTGGCTGCATGGCTGAGGTGTGTGTTCGGAGGTGTGAGAACTGGAGCTGTGTTTGTTGAGCTGGAGAAACCAAAGAAGATGAATTCATCTCATTTTTGAATGATTAATAGGTCAGAGTTAAGATCTTGTGCAGGTACAAGGACTAAACTGAAAATAGGGAAAAGGCAATAAATTTCACAGAAAAACTTAGTAAAGTTCTTCAAGAAGTCTGGAGAACTGTTACTGAAGACTACTTCAGAAAATAAGATGAATTTGTCACATGTACAACTAAACATGTTATAATGCACAATGAAATGTTTTTGTACTTGAAACAGGGACCTGCAATCAGGGGAGGCAGGTTTTGATATTTCTCCACGGATCTGTGTTACAAATACATTTTCTGTATGACTCCAGTCATTTTTAACTTTATCTTAAATAAAATCTCTGAATTCAAGCAGTTCCCAACCACATCCAGGGCAGAAACCCAGGATGAGGCAGCAGCAAGCCCAGCCTCACACTGGATGCGTGATCCCAGACGCACCTGTCGGCAATATAAAGTTTAGAGAAAGTTTTATTATTCTTTCTACAGTCTGTGTAATGTATTTCATGTAAGTCTGTGACAAAATGATTCTCACTGATCCGACAATAAACTGCGTATAAAAAGTAATAAAGTGAACTTTGGGTGCTTGTTGCTGTTGCTTGTTAGTGTTAGCTAAAGTTTATGTTACCTTGTTTTCTTTTGTTTTTTTTCCTTCTGTTTTATGTTGTTTCCTCGTCGGCTAAATCGTACCATACTTCACCATATTATTCCTAAACCACTTTAAAAGCTGAGGAAGCACAAACAAACAGCAGGAATTAAAATGTAAATAGAGATTAATCTGAAAGGTGAGACAAAAGCATACATCCACTTAGTGGGGTTTTGTATCAGCTGTTGGTGTGACATAGAAACTAGGTCATGTTGAGCTTGTAGTAAAATGAGGGAAACAAGGCACTGGGCTTAAGCAAACAAAAATAAATACTTAAATAGTTTGTTATTCACTTCATTTATCTGTGGCATCAAACATACAGCAGCTACATTTTCAAGTATGGAATAGAGCTACAAAAACAAATGAGATAGGTACCTGTTAACATTACAACTATCAATACAAGTAGCTCACTGTTGACCTAAATGTTAGCAGCTAGCCAGCCAGTTAGCTTACCAGCGCGAGCTAAGTTCTTGCTTTTAAGATTCTCGTGCATCACCACCCTGCTGCCATGGAAGGCAAGTTCTACCTTGCAGATTTTGCATTGCACATGCGTCTCTTGAATTCTCTTGAAAACAGATGCAGAAAATGTCGTGTCTGACAATCTTGGGGGAGAAAATTCTAATTATTTTAATCTTTAAGTCTTTGTGTGGCCCTTTAACAAGATGTAAAAACCACAACGTTTATGTCTGACATTTATGCTGCTGTAACACTCAAATTTCCCAGTCTAGGATTAATAAAATACGTCTTACCCTGATTCCATTTCAGATTTTTTTATTTTTAATTCTGATTTCAAAGTTAATGTAGTGCAGAAGGTGTCCACCGGGGGGCAGAAGACAAGTATCAGAATGTGTACAGCAGGGTTTTGATTCAAGGTTTTAGCTGTTAAACTGTTGATTTTGTTTAGTTATTGAGAGTGAAATCAAATAAACCAAAACAATGTTTATTCTTGAACTGGCCCTAAATAAAGTTGTTCCCCAGCATCACAAAGGTTAAGAATTCCTGCACCTCAGTGTGTGTGTTCAGAGTGAGCGGACTGAGTCAAAGCTGCAGCTTCATCTTTGTTCTGTCTGACAAAGGTGGGACTTCGGTGTGGACCCTGATGATGTCGCCACTGGCACAAGGCCTCTTCCACGCCGCCATGGACCTGAGCGGCTCGTACGTCTACAACGCGACGCTGGACCAAGCTGAGTCTGACAACCTGGTGTTTCTGAAAAAGACGGGCTGTGCAGATCTGGCCTGCCTCCGAAGTCTCTCCACCACTCAGATCCTGCAGGTGGGAAGCAAATAAGGAGGATTTTAGCAGCTCAGGAGCTAAAAATCTAAGTGAAGGTTTTATTTCTGTCAGACAGGTCAGTAATTACACAAATTTAATAAGAGGGAAAACTGTGCAGTAGTTATTCTTTTTAATATTCTTTTCAATATTTGAGGATTTCATTAAAGATCTTATTCCACATCTCGTCTTTACAGTCAGCAGGATCACACTGATAAAATTTAAAATTACTTTTGGCTTTGATGGATTATAAATGTCACGTCTGTGTCTGAGGGGCCGAACGCCTCCAAGTTAACTCTCGAAAGCTGCTGAATGAATGAGTCCGAAAACTGAACCAAAATCTGAATTTACAGCCGTGATTAGACATCTGAAACTTCGCCAAGATTTCTAAAAGGTCCTCGGAGGAGAGGCCAACTTTTCTGGAAGCTCAAGCTGAGCTGGTGTGACTGCAACCTCAGGATGCCTTAAAAAAGTTCAGCTCCGGTCATAATTTTACAGTTTATATCACAGGTGTGACGCTCAAAGCCCATGGGCCACATCCGGCCCCTGAATGAAGGATTTTTGGCTGCATGATCATATCTAATCACTACCAGAGCTGGCCTTCTGATGGAGTGCACACACCACTATAACACTGCAAGTCCCACAATGCACTGCTGGGGCGTTGGTGCACTTACCTCGCTCGTTCTCTAGCCTGATAAAGCTACTCACCTTTGTCAACAAGCCCGTCCCCACAAAATGGCAAACGGAGAAGTGAACTTAGAAAACGGAGAATATGTTTGCAGCTGTAAAGGACAAAGCTGCGTCTTCTGTGTGGAGACAGTGAGGCTGTAATGAAAGAAAACAACGTAAGAAGACACTTTGGCACACATCACCACGACAGATGCAAACATCTGGACAGAAAACTAAGGCTCCCAGAGGTAGAAGAGTTGTTAACCCGTTAGGTGCCAGGGTTTTTTAAGAGAAACTGTAAAGGAGGAAAAATGCTGAATATGAACCAGAGTTTATGATATGAGTAAAATTACTCATCAAATTTCACATTGTGGGATCACAGGTTGGCATTAGATTCCATAACTAAATTACTTTAAAAAAATGTATATAGTGCCATCAGAAATAAATGCAACAGATTTTAACAGATTTTTTTTCATTTATTTAATGATTAATGTTGTTTTGTAGGCAATAACCAAAAGGCTCTGTTAGGTCCAGGTTCAGTGTGTGCTATAAGGTCATTTTAATAAGTTTTTAATAAACATTGAAACAGTCCGGCCCTCAGCTTGTTCCAGTTTTCATTTTGGCCTGCTGTGTGTTTGGGTTTGACACCCCTGATCTTTTATTGTAGTTGAGCAAACAGGGTGGAGCTAGAAACAGCTACACCCTGTACCCCACCAACGCTGTGCTTGAAAAGACTGTACACACACTTCTTACGTTCTACACGATTCCTGTCAGTCGGTTTATTTGCGCTGCCATAAAACAAAAATGAATCGGAGGTTAAAACGTGTTTCTGTGTGATGTAGACGCAGCCCTCTCTTGTTCTAACTCGCGGTGTGAGCCTTACGGAGCACCTATAGTAGCTTTAATGGGTCGTCTTGATGACTGTGTTCCAGGCCATCCCCTGGCTGGAGTACCCGTCCTGGGCAGCAGACGATGCTACCGACCTCCCCGTCAAAGGCCGCTTCATCGGCCCGGTTGCGGTGGTGGACGGATACGTCCTCGAGGCGCCGCCTTTTGAGTTATGGGAGAAGAAGCAAGGCTTTAATGACGTCCCTTTCCTCGTTGGGACGACGGAGCAGGAGGCCGACTTCAGGTGAGAGATTACCTGCTTCAGGATCTTTGCTGTCAGCTGGTTCTGAGCTCAAACTCTGTTCCGTCCTCTTTCCTCCACAGTCCTCCGGCTGAAAACATCTCAGCATGGACGTGGGACGACTATCAGTGGTTTGTAACAGGTAAAATCTGCCGTGGATGTTAATGAGTGACCACAGATATGTTCCCAGAGGCTTAAATTAAAGTGACTGGACTTGATTCATATTTTTTTAATAGTATAGTTATTTTTTGGATTGTTGTTTTTATTCCTTCACCAGCTGAAGACAAAGCAAGTTTATTTTATAGCACATTTCAGCATCAGGAAGCATTAACAACTACATTTAAACTTAAAAAAATTAAATAGACATAAAAAGCTAAAATAAAAAAGATAAAATAAATGAAATAATCAACAGTTGTTATGATAACAATCAGAGAAGTTTTAACTTAATTTAAAACTTTTAGAATGAAAGATCTGCAGAAATGTTTGAACCGACTGATGAAGCCTGACTGAGCAACTTCCGTTTTACTTTTAGAAGTAAACCTAGTACTTCTACATTTTTTTCTTTTATTTATCTAATTATTTATTAAGATGGTTTTGTTAGCTTTTTTATTTTTAATCCACAAACTTTTCGGTATTTTAATGTTAATGCCTTTCATTTCAGTTTGATTTTAACTCCTAAAATTTCACAAACTATTTAATTTTATTTTATTCTATTTTGCCCTCTGGAGTATTTTTCTGTCTCATTGATCTTTAAACTTTTTATCTGCCGTTAATCTGTCCTATAACAAATCTTATTTTATTTTATTAATAATATAATAATATTCAAACTTCTGCTTTTTCATATATAT
>JBAFTC010000001.1:2881767-2893131 GCA_037177435.1 Melanotaenia nigrans | reverse complement strand
GATCTGGTGCAGAAACTTTGATCATGCAGAACACTTTTTTATCATTCAACAGTTTTACTGACTGGACATCAGTAACCTAACTTGAATTCTCAAACTTTAATCGTGTTTCATTACAGAAACAAACATATGAGTGAATGAAGGACAGAAGAAAACTTTTGATGTGTTTCACCCCAACAGGTTTCGTCGAATGCTCGCAGATTCCCCCGACAACATCATCCACATCAGTCATGTGACCTACAGCATCTTCCAGGTGGGACACGCTGACCCCTAGGCTGTCCAGATGGGACTGAGACGTGGTTCATTGGCTGGCTGCTAGTAAAGTTTGTGTTTGTACCTCCCCGTAGTTGATGATGAAGTCGCTGTACTGTGGAGGGACAGAAGGACTGAAGATCTCACACTCTGAAGCCATGACGGTAAAATCTGTTTCCTGCTCTAGTTACACTTCATCCGAGGGAAACACACCTGCTGTTTTCTCACATTTTAGATTCGCCCAGAATTTACTAGGCAAACAGTAATAAAGACAAACATCCATCAACGTCTGTAGTAAACAAATGCAGGTGCGTTTAAATGACAAACCACAGTCTTAAACATGTAAATCATCTGGAGTAATTTAAAGTGAAAGAAGTGGAAGATCTAACATCAACAAAAGCATATTTTTGCCTTCTTGTAGCTGCTGCCGTTGGCCACCTTCTTCCAGCTCCGACGTCTGCAGAGATGCTGTGAGATCACGCTGTCGCAGAGTCTGACTCTGAACAACGCCGTGGACGTCTACCAGACAGCCAAGGTACACAAACACAAGCTGACGGGGAGGGGAAATCCTCGTCGCGATGGCGAGATGATGCTTCATGGAGTGTGTGGTACATTCCCCCAACTCTGTCAACACTGTGTTGGTGTGTCGCTAATTAACAAAACATCTGCTGGATTTAATAAATCACTGCAGGCAACCTGGATAAAGACGTTCATTCTAGTTTCTACTTTATTCCATTAATATTCAGGTTATTTTTATTTTGCACGAGATCTCAACAGCAGTCATTTAAGGTTTCTTTTCCTCTAGAACAGGTTTATGTTTTGTGTGATTTATCTCACAAGTCCTGTTTTTACGTTGCGTCACGTCTGACGAGCCGTGGAGCTCACCGGTGAGCTGCACCCCCACCAGCTGACGGAGCACGTTGGACATGATGTTGCATCAACCACGTGACAAACACACAAAAATGTGAGGATTTTTAAACAACCGAGGAGGAGGAAGCAGAGGAGTTTTTATTTTCATCACGGCAACGTGCACAATCGGAATCGCCTTGTCATTGTCGGCCATTTTTAGTAAGTTTGCTAGTTGGTTAGTTACTGGAAAAATAATAAGATAAACTAAATGAACCAGAAGGGTGTCGGCTGAAGCAAGAGCTTCTATAACGCTTTTCCCTTTTAACAGCAGAAAATCAACACAAAGAAATTTTAAATTCGATAAATATTTTACAAGAAATAAGTAAACCATTTAAACCAAAGTCAGCTGTCCGACCTCTCGAGGTGCATCACTAAAGAATCTTCTAATTACTAAACATCGTACGTAGATCAACATCGAGTATGTTCGATCTGTCGCCCACCCCGAACTACAGTCATAGAAACGTAATCCATAGAAATTCCTCCAACATGTAAAATAACGTCAACAAATAAATTCAGTGAACAGATGTTGTTTCTAATTTCAGTTAGAACCTGTAGAATTAAGAGATTCTGGCATCAAACAATGCAGATCTTTAAAAAAAAGTTCATATATTTACTGATAAGGGATGTCAGGCTTATGAAATGTTCATTTTTACTCTCTGCTCTGCAAACATGGCGGGAATGAAGAGTTTGTGTTGAATATGTCGACGCCTCCTCGTGTGTTTGGATCTGCAGAACCTCGGAGGAGCGGAACTCTGCCGGTTCTGTGACGGGTTCTTCCTGCAGAATCTGGACCGGCTTCTGGACAGGGAGGACTTCCACCGGCTGCTGCTGGGAGGCATCAGTCAGGAGCTGCTCTGTCCAGGTACGAGCACCCACTCTGGGTCGGGACAGACCCAGGACCTGGACCAAGACCCGTCAGTCCTCCTGAGGGACCTGGAGATGGTACTGATCCACAGACTTTACAAACTCCACTCAGTGTGTCGAGTTTAGACAGACTGGACTGTGTTTTGGGAATTGTAGCCATACTTCATATGGAAAAACGGACTCCAGACATCCCGGATCATTAGTTACTCCTCCTATTTATTAAACCTGATGTAACTGATGATGATGATGATGATGATTTTTCGGTTAACCTTCTCTGGTCATGTCAGACAAACTAGTGACATCTTTGACTTTATTAAACCGAGACCAACATATAAATATTTCTGATCATCCTCTCTGAAGTCAAACAGCTGAAAACATGTTTACTTTGGGTCGCTGCAGATGTAAATATAAACGTGATAGTAGAGTAGGAAGAACACGGCTAATATTACAAAAGAACAAAAACTGGTCTGTTGCTCATTTCCAGAATCTATATATTTATTTTACTCAGGCAGCTCTGCATGATGCAGGGAAAAAAGTCTCATTTCTTAAACAGAACGCTTTTTGATTGGCCAAATTTTCTCATATTCTTTACCAGTCTGCAGACAATCTGAAAAATATGGAGAAGTATGGAAGTTTAGCCACTTGAACATATGGAGTTAATATTTTCTCACATGAAACCACAGCAGAGATTCAACTCTCACCAAACTGATCTTTACACCTGACTGGTAAAAGATCAGTTTTTATTACAGCAGCGTCACCGTCGCTCTGCCAGTTAACCGTGGTGTAGACGTGGAGCTAAAGATCTGCACTGTTCTTTTACTGTGGGCACTTCTCAGCCTCATAATTCAGCAGATTCGTGAATGAAACTTAATCTTACCTTTTCTTCATAACACGATTCCACAAATGTTACTTAAAGAGCAACGTGCAGGTTCGGAAACGCCACTGACTAAAAGTATTTAGAGAGGCGACGTAAAATAAGTAGCTGAGCTGGAACAAACAGCTCTTTACTACCGGAAAATAAACTAAATGTAAACCTGAGAGAAGTCAGACCAGAAAAGGACAAGAACAGCAGAAATATCGTCCTGCAGGCTGCACATTTTATAAATTCATCGTGGTGTTGAATGCCATGATTGATAGAGATTACACGAAACCGTTGCTTTGGGTAGAAGATCATGTCTGAACTATAACGACTGATCAGCACAACTTGCAAACAAATCAGTTATCTGATCAATCAAATGGGTCTTTGGGATTCGGTTCACTGCTGAGACGAGACGCCTGCACGCCTGAAACAAGCTTCTCTCGCTGCGACGGAGCCAAATTTTTGATATGGCATGAGCAGTAACTTTGTTTTATCTAGTTTTCTATTGGCTGTAGGATGTTTGACAGACAGCTCATTCAGCAAAAATATCCAAGAGCAGAAGCTCAGAGAGCAGAGGAGACCAAGCTGGAGCGCAGGAGATTTGAACCTGCAACCCTAAACCTGAGAAGAGCAGCAGAGTTTTGAAAGGAAGACGACGTATTTAAGAGCAAGAATGGAGCGTGAGAGCAGAGTTGTAAAAACAAGAAATCTTTCTCTCAAACTGAAGAATTACATTTATGGCTTTCTAAATGCTGGCTTAAGTTTCCGGAGTAGCAACTTGTATGATGGGAAGATATTTTCAAGCTTAATAAAAACATTTCTGCAGCTGAATGTAGATGATTACCTCTGAATGTGTGTTTTTGTAAATAAATTTCCAAATAAGCAAAAATGTTGGACCAGAATTGTACAAACACGTTGCACACAAACCTCTCCAAAGTCAACAGATTTATTCCTTTAGCATTAAAGTTGTTCACAGTAACATCACAAGGGAATACATTGCCAGTGGTTATCCTGCTCAGTGGTAGCGCTCCGAGTCCATTCTGTGTGCTCTGGATTCCCACAGTAGAAAAGGAGGAAAGCCAACAATGAAAGGTATTGCTTTAATTTTTCTCTCCGATAACCAACACCCACCCAGCTGGTCTGAGTGAGTGACCCGATCACCAGCGAGGACCCTCTGAGAGAATGAGAGGAGGATGCATTGCACGGTTACTGTGTGCACACAGTAATCAAAATGGGGAAAAGGCTGGTGAAGGAAATAAAATTAATAAATAAACTGAAGGCAAATTAATGCAGAAGCACAGTAACATAAGTACATAAAAATGTGAAGAGTAAAAGGGAAGAGTAGAACAACTCCAACAACGACATGCAAAGAAAAGACGAATGCTGAACATGCAAACAACCGTACGAGGTCAAAGCTAAGAGTAGGAATCCCCTTGGTTTTTAAATAAGCTTGTCAGTAAACGGCTTATTTACAGAATGAATGTTTGGTGAGCTCTGAGTCATCATACACACAGGGAGGAAGAAGTAGCTGACAATTATCAACAAAGGGTTTGTTCCTCTCAAAGAGGCTAAGTCTACATTCTTAAATTACAGCAAATAATTTTTCCAAATGTATGTTACAACATCTGTCTCTTTAAAAAAGGGGGGGGGGGAACAAATGCTCACAAGAATAACTTAAATGGGACAAATATCCTTAAATAATTGACATTAAGAACATTCTCTACATCTTGTCATATAAATAATTAAATAAATGACAAAATACAAAAATATACATAGCAGTTCAATATTGTCTGAGACCTGCAGATAATACAAAAGAACCTAAACAACAAAAGGTACAAAACTTAAAAACACACTGACGTAATTGAACCCAAACCTTGTTAAAAGTGCAAAAAATCTTGAAAGAGGCCTGGTCACACCAGAAAGTGGCCCAACAGTTTTCCATTGTGAAAAAAATCTGTCTATAACGAATGTTTTAAAGAGGCAGCGCAAACACAAACAGCTGTATTCTTTGTAATGGCCAGCAGGGGGCGACGACCACAGCTGCAAAACCAGCGCGTTTGTATAGAAGTGTAGAAGAAAATCACCCGATTTTTCAGTTGGTTTGTGTCAATGTTAACAGCTAGCTTTGCTCCTCTAATTATTTAATGGCCTTTTTTTTAAATAAGCAATTTTTAAACCATCTAAGAGTAAAACGTATATTTTAGCACTGGCCTACATTATGACAACCAGTTGCTATCCAATGGGAAGTGTATAATTATGCCTTATGAGACAATAAAAATAGATAAACTACTGTTTGTAACTTCTGGTTTCAAAGGAAGAAAATGATCAGTTGACAAGCCAATGGCTACGTCCACTGCTTTCATACAGTCTATGTTCTGAACCTGCCTCTGCTAACTTAAGGAAAGCCTTTTTTTTATTTGCTTCTTATCTGTTTTGGGCTCTATCTGGTTTTATTTATTCATTTTTAATACCTTAATTACACTATGAACACTATAAAGTACGCTACCAAGTCGCTGTCAGTTAGCTGGGTCGCTACTAGCCTAGATTTAATAAAAATATAAGATTAATTCCTGTCCATGAAATGGAATTTAAAGTCAGATGTTTGTCTATGATATGTCTTATACTATAAATGAGCTCTCCACGAGTATCTGGGCCTAAAACGATTAGCAAGTAGATTTATAAAAATTCCTAAAGCTGAGTCATCATGCACTTAGCAGCTACTTTATTAACTTCACGTTCTTTTCAAATTAAGATTGATTGAAAGATTGGAGATACATGATCAGGCCAGGGGAACTGACCAATCAGAGAAGACTGCAAGGGTGTCAGCCATCTTGACTTCTGTCTTTTAAAGATAACTAATGGGGTTCTCCTAGCTAGTTCAGCATTGAGTCAAGAGGAGCGTAAAGGGACAATAAGCGCTTTTAAAATGGCTTAAATTTAGCACAATATTCCAAAGACCAAAGACTGATCAGAGCAGTTGGTTATAATGATAAAATTTGGCCGTTTGAGACGCTGGTGTGACCGTGCTTGTACAGGAATACAAAACAAAAATATGGCAACTTTAAACATAATGTCACAACTACACTTTTTGTACATAGAGCATTATTTAGTCTGTACATCAGAATAAATCATTCATTTATATAGTATTACCAACCCCCCCACCCCCGGGCAGCCTTTAAGAAACCATTTACAGAAACTCCTTAGAAATCCCGTTGAAGAGAATTACAATCCAGCCAGAGTTTGTCCCTCCGTCCATCTCCGCTTCCTTCTACCGCTCCTACATCCCGACTCTCTTTAAAGCCGTTACATCCAAAAAGAAGTTTATTCTGAGGAATTTGTGTTCCTGTTTATGTACATGTGGGAGAAATGGAAGAAAGAGAAAGGAGGGGGGGTGTAGGTTGACAAACATCATTGTCTTAAGGCTATTTTCTTTTTTTATTATTATTTGATTCTTCTGACATGTTTGGTTTGGAGGGGTGAAGTGGACTCTACTGAAAAAGAATCAAAGAGGAGGGAATGGGGGGAGGGAAGGGGTCATCTTGTCCTTTTTTCCTCAGGTTCAGACTCTGGTGGCTGGTGGTGGTGGAGGAGCCGGCGAGGTTAATAGTTATTGTGGATGATCCCTGGTGGCAGAGACAAGTCAAGCCATCACACATGTGAGGAGGACACATACCCACTGTAAGACCCCCGAGGACACAGAGAGGGACACAAAGGTAGGGATGGCAAAGCTACATCTGCTACTTATAGTAAAATATTGATCAACTTTAAACTCAAAGAGCCATTCCCAGGATACAGTACAAAATTTATAGGCAAAAAGTATATTTGTTTTTTAGCTTTGACTCTGAACTAAAGGGTAAGTTAGCAGCCGTCCCGTTTAGTGACCTGATCACCGCTTCTCGTCTAGTCATGCACAGCTACCGCTCCTTAAGGATGTTCCTGTGTCCTGTTGCTGGCGGCCGTCTTTGTTTTGTCTTTGCCGGGGGGGCATTTAGAGTCATTGGGCGGGGGCAGGTTGGGCTTGCTGCTGGGGGCATGCTTGGTTGGGGAGCTAGGCGTGGTGGGGGTGCCGGGGGAGTGCGACGCTTGGATGTTCTTCTCGTCTGAAAAAAGCTGTTTAATTACGTCAAAGAAGTTACTCAACGGGCTGCCTACACAGATGGGAAGAAAAGAAAGAACAGAACACAAAGAGAGAGAGAACAAACAACAGATGAGCAATGGGGTTAACGCAAGGAGAGGAAGAGGAGGTGATGAGATGAGAGGAGGCGAGCAGGGGAAAAGGAGACTGTTGGACCACATTAAAAGTGGCTGCGAAGGTGCAGGATTGTTCAGGTCGACGGCTGGACATCCGTACAAAACAACAAGGTTTCTTCCCAAAAGAGACAGTTTCAACATTTCTGCCAATGAGAAGTCAGTGTTTGCTTCAGAGTCTCAGTTTCCCCTGCAGGATGAAGGACCAGCAGGAGCTCTGGAAGACATTTCAGGTATTAGTCACAGAAGGAGCTACTGCACCACAGCGAGGTTCTGTTTCCTATACAGTCAAACTAATTAAATGTGGAGATATTTACAGAAATTTATCCATAAATTTAATTTATTACCCTTCAAAAACCTGAGGTCCCCCAACTGGGCCAAGATGTCTATGTTGGAGACCTCACCTGAAGGACTAAAACCTCTAATTCTGTTTTGCTTCCCTTTATTGTCGTTGGTCTTAGCAGAGATGATGTTCACATGTTGTATGATCTGATAAAGGTTTACAGCTACAGCTGCATCATTCCAAAGAGATATTTAGATTCATCCTTGGTTTATTTTTTTTTGTTTGTTTTGTTTTGTTTTTTAAGCCAAACTGGAAACTTTTTTCAATTGTGCTATGTGTCATCCGCCTTTATTCTTCATCAGTAACACATAAACCGATATTTACACATCTTAACAAATTTGTCTTTTTTTTACTTTGACTCTAAAAGCATTTAAATTGACCTCAGGGTTGCAATGATGGCCTAAAAATCCAAGAGCATAAATTTAGCGTAGAGCGTAAATGGGCTTTTAAAGCCCATAAATGCCCTGTCCTAACTTCAGCGTCCTTTATGTGAGTAATTTGGTCCGTTTTCAGAGAGCTTATGGATGCATTCCATGACGGAGCAAACAGAGCAGTATCACTGGAAACCGTTGGGGTAGTGTTGAGCAGTATAGTGGCTATGCAACCCGTAAAAAGAAAAAAGAAGAAAAAGCTGCAGCGTATTTAATGGCCGCACAGATCAGTCGTCGACTGTGCCGCCGTCTTCTCTTTCTGAGGATGTACGTTAAAATAATCTCCTCCACCGTCACCACGTTTGCTGTTGCCTAAAACTGATGAAACTCGGAGGTAAAGTGTGAACTCTGCCCTCAGGTGGATGTGCTGGCTGGTAATCATGACGACGTAAGGGACTCATAAAGTATGAAGGCAGTGTGAAACGGATGTAACTGTTTACGTACTTACAGGGTGCATTCACACCAGGATAGAACCATCATGTTGATCTATGTCACTTCCTCTCTTTGGTTTACTGGATGTTCCATTTGCTTTCACACTGGTAGCGAACCCAGACCCCAGTTTTAAAGTAGACCAGAGTTTTCTCCTTTGGTCCACATCAGAGTCCAAGTGAGCGTTCACACTGCTCCGAATGAACCGCAGCATCCCTGGAAGTGGACCAGTGTTTGTACTTCGTGAAGCGGCCCTTGACATCAGATTTTCTTCATTTAAAAAGTTGATCAGACTATCATGTACCTGTTTATCAATAAATCTGAGAGAGGCCAGTATCGATCAATGTTATTGGTACAAAAGTTTGATATGTGCGAACTTCAGAGATGCTTTTCCTGTTTTCAGTCTGTTTTTCTGGGAACTCTCCTGATCAGAAATAGTTAAATGACCATTTAGAAGCTTTTGTTTTTAATCTAGTGAAGCCAGACCAGTAAAACAGAATCTCACCAGATTCCAGTTTACCAGGTAAAGACCTCTGTTACTTTAAACATTTGTCTTTATTTATTTCAAGTGAATGTCTTCCAAAGCCCCTAGTGGCCCTCCATCATGTTAACATCCATCACAACATCCATCTCTTCAAACAAAGATTGTTTAGGTAAGTTTTCATAAAACATTAATGATGATCAAACATGCAACGATGCAACACGATACACACACCAATACAGAGTCATCTGCAGAGTTAGTGTTGGAACAGCGTGTCCTTTTAGTGGGAGAACGTGTCCGCTTGCATGGTTATGGACGGTGGAAATGACTTACCGTTCTTCACCTCCAACAACACACCCAGCTTTACATTAGTGTCGGATATTTCCGGTGATTTTAAACATGGAACAGGTGGAAAACCCAGCGTGAAGCAACGACATGCGAAGGATCAGTCCACACACACACACACAAATTCCTCCTATAAGTCATTTAATCTTCCAGCTGAACTTGAATTAAAGGGTTTTAATTAACAGGTAATCAAAAATCTATCTGGTCATTACTTAATATTGTGTAAAAAAATTTTAATCTCCATATTTCTTTTTATTTACAGTAGAAGTCGGTCCCTCCAGGATTCTACTGCATTTGCTTTTTTACTGCGACCTGGAACTCCTGATTTTGCAGCAGCTTTTGTAAAAAAGTAGCATCAAAAGTTTTTCTTGCAAAAGTGGCTAAATTTAGTTGTAGTTATTGATCGCTCTTAAACAACAATGACGTGCTGCACAGTGAAACAGAACATGCAAAGAAGACAGGCCGCGGGTAACATCGAGTACTATTTAAAATATTTATAATAATACTAATTCGTTGCAGTTCAACATCTGCTCCTCCAACATTTACTGAAATGAGAGGCCGATTCCGTCATCGTCTGCAGCAGATCTGGACGTTAAATCCAACGCGGCGATTTCTCACCTTTTCTGATGGTTTGCGTTGGAAAATGTTCGTTAACTGACAACTTTTGTTTGAACGTAGTAAAAACTGCTCACCTCCAGTTTCATGGAGAACTCTGAGAAAGTGTTGTGCACGCTCCTCTGCAGTGATTTTATTTCTCTTCTTTGGCTGAGTAGGTTAGATGTGTCTATCATCTACTGTTAGACATGTTCCAGGTCACGCTTCTCTCACACACCTGGCAGATGTCAGAAAGTGTCCATCTCTGTCGGGTGACGTGGAGGAGCGCAGTGATTGGTCAAAGGTGCATTAAAGTTGTGAGGAATTCAGAGGGATCGGCTGAACGTGTAGCAAATTCCTGGAGGGACTTAAACATTTGATGTTTTAGTGCAAAAAGTCAGTAAATGAGTGTTTGGTTGCTTCTTGGTAATAAATTTTAAACAGATCTTGTTCATTTTCTCATTTGTCCTAAATTTGGTAAAATTCAACGTTTGGATACAAGTTTTCTAAGATTTATTACCACGAAGCATTGTTACAATACAGAAATGATCCAGCAAACACTCATTTACTGACTTTTTGTCCTAAGTTCAGATTTAGTTTTTTCCATTAAGTTACTCATCAGTTTTTAAATATCCTGAATTGAAATGATAGATTACTTCACTGACACCCGGTTTAGTTTCTGTACAAATTAAACAGAAAAGTTTAACAGATAACCTTTTAGATTTATGATGTGCACTGGAAACAGGTAAACCTGAACTGACCCTTTAAATGACTCAAGATGAATTCATCTCATCTGCAGCTCACACTCAAACACACACGTGTTAGTGCAGACAGGCTGTGCTGGTGACAGGCCTCCAGGACGGTGGCAGTGTGTGTTAAAAGCCAGAGTTATGGTGGCGTTCGCCGGGAGCTCCCGGTTGCTCTGGGTCTTACCACGTTTGGAGGATTTACTGGGCAAAGAGGCTGAGCGCTGAGAGGCATCTGAGAGCAGAGGACAGTGTCAGAACCTGCGTTGTCACGTCAGCTGACACCAAACATCACACACTCGCGTTTGGTTTGACACCAGCAACGTTTCTGCTCATTTTGTTTAGGTTCTTCCCAAAAAATCAGTTAAATACATTTTTAATGTGCAGAGCTCAGCTCCTTTTTGTAATTATGAGCCCCGAAGTGTGGAAATGTCCCTCATCTTTTTTTAACCAACTGCAGTATGAGATGCTGAGAGTTTTACTAGCTAACGGCTCAGTACTGACGTTCTTGTCATGGCCAGCAGAGGGCGCTGGCTGCTCAATCTCCTACTTCTTCCTCTTCACTTATGAGTGAATTCACTTGTTTCCATCAATGTATTTTAAATGGAGACCAGGAGATTTGGATCCCTGAATTTTTTTGGATTAACCCTTAAAACTCCAAGACATTTTTAGCTAGTTTGGGCCCTTTTTTTTGTTTGTTTTTCTTCATGTAAAACTGCCTGTAGCAGCAGAAGCTTTTAACCCCAGTCAGCATCAGACATGATGTTTCTCAGCTGTCAGACCAGGAGGTAAAATGATGTAAAATGAATGTATGAATAGATGTAGCAGCATAAAGGTCGACCAGAAGAAGAAACAGAATTTATTAC
>JBAFTC010000001.1:2851435-2865672 GCA_037177435.1 Melanotaenia nigrans | reverse complement strand
TAGAGCAGCTTTGGGATGTGGTGGAACGGGAGATTCTCATCATGGATGCAGCCGACAAACCTGCAGCAACTGTGTGAAGCTGTCATGTCAACACGGAGAAAACCTCTGAGGAAATATTCATATTCTGACATGTAAAATCACAGGAAGTGGATTTATCTAAATTTATCACTTCTCCAAAGAAAAAACAAACTAGTGCAAAACAGTGTCAACAAATAAATCTGAGTATTTGTTCCTTTATGGTAAATGTTTGTTTACTCTTTACTTTATGCCGATGTTTAAGTCAGATATGTGGACAGTCAGGATGATTAAAATCAGCTTCATCAACACACACACACATACACACACAAACAAAACCAACCAAGTATTCATTTAGAGTTGATGTGTATTTCCCTAAATACACTCACTGAAAACTAAATATTATTAGCCACACGTCAATACTTATAAAGGATGAATAATTGGGAAACTGGTTTACTGGTGCAGGTCTATTTCTGTCCTCATGCTCCAGAGACATGTCCACCACCTGGGGTGTCCAGTCAGATTTCAGCTCCGCCCCTGGATTTATCCAGGGTCATTTTGACCCTTTCCAGGGGTTATATTTGAAAATTGGCGGTTCTAGTGTTAATCAGGATCCTGAAGATGATCAATGACACCAGAGCTGCTGCGGAGACTAGAACATTAAGTCGTAGGTAGGAGTTGTGTCCCATCAGCAGCGATGGTGCATCTCTGAACCATTAAAAACAGAAGTGGCCTCCAGGAAAAGGATCTGTGTCGTCTGATTACTGGACCCCAGAAAAACAGCAAACCCTCCTGCAGTCTGCTGCTCCGTCCCAACATCGAGGACATCCAGTTTGTGCAGAATATCTTTCAGTTTTCCACATTTTCACAGCTGCAACGATGAAACCAGGCTGCTCTTCTTACATGCTCCATGCCCTCACACACACACACACCTGAGAGACGACTTCATGCATTTCCCCGGCTGTAACGATGCTCCTCCAGAGCCTGAGACTTTGTGTGATGTGTAACCAGCGGAGACAGAAGAAGGCATCATGTATTTAACTGCAGTTCAGTGAAGCAGGAAGGACATGCAGCTGAGAGACTCGATATGCTCAGCCAAGTGCAGAACTGAACTCAAAGCGCATGGAGAGGAAACACAAAGTATGTGAGGCACAAATGTAACAAAACATCCGGTCACACTTTGATGAAGCGCTGCTGAGCCGTGACACCTTCGCTTTTCCCTGAACTGTGTTAAATACATTGTTCATCGTGACTGATAATCACAAATCACCATCAACACTTTGAACAAAGACAGGTCATCTGGTCCGACTCGGAGGAACAGGTCTGTCCATGCACACGAACATACGTGCAGCTCTCCGTCTCTTACCTCTGACCGTGGGTTGCCATGTCGATGGCTCGTCGTACAGGAACGGGGGACCCTCCCTCCGTGACGGTCAGCACCTCCATCGACTTCCTCTCTGGCCTCCGCTTGCCGTGACGGCTGAGCATGGGCGAGTCCACACGCTTCCTGGGAGGGTCTGCTGAGTCCAGGGAAAAGAAGAAGAAAAACTCTTAAAACTTAAGTTTGAACATGCAAATGAAACCAACGCTAAATTATCCATTATGTAGTTTTCCTCTAACATTTACAACTTAAATTTAAAAAAAGAAAAAATGACATGAAATGCAAATAATAATGAAACAAAGAATAGAGAGAGAATCATAGATGTGTGGGTGAAATCTAACAGGAGCCCGGCCAGAGATCCGCTGGAGCGGCGTACCGATCTCATTACGTGGCGGCAGGTTCTGGTCCTCGTGGCTCGGATATCTCTCCTTCCGATCCAGCAGCAGGAAGTAGATCATTTTCTCCTGGTTGTCACTGGTTAAGAGTGGAAGGAAAAGATGCTCCATCATCACAGGACATGTTCAATAGAAGGATTAATCAAACTGACAATTTCCTGAGCCTTTTCATATATTTTTCTGTCCCGTCTCGTCTCCTCATCCTCCCACCCTCCTCTCTCAGTCTGCTTCCTTAGCGATTTTGGCGCCTCACTGCTCCCTCCCTCCATCACTCACTCCTCAGACAGCAGGTCTTTGGTCAGTTTCTCCTTGTCTCTGAAGCAGCCCAGAGAGTGCATGCTCTCCAGGACGTCGGGGTCGATCTCCTCTGCGGAGGCCAGCATCCGGATGGCCACCTTCCTGGGGACGGGCTGCTCGGGCTCAGGCTCGTTCTTTCCAGCTCTGCAACACCAAACGAACAGTGAACAACAGAACACAGAGAAACGAACATCTGGATTGTCTGGGATCAAACGTGTGATGGTTTAACTCGCTTCGCTGAGGTGCTGAGCTGTAAACGCTGAACTGGAGCAGCTTCTGGGTAAATTTCTGACCAATCGGAGCTTCTCATCTGTGCTGAGCGCAGATTTAAATCATTTTGTGGTGGAGAGAGGAGGATGATGGCTAAGCTTTAATTCATGTTAACGGACAGCCACCGCCTGCTCGTGCAGCTCAGGATGCAGGAATCAAAGAGAAGATTTAATCTAATGGGTGTGTTTCCTCAGCTAAGTCGTTATTTTATAAAAAGAATAAAGTGGACTAATCATATTATGGATTTGATTTAATGGGATTATAACTGGACTATAATGAATTGGACTGTGTCTGTAAAAGTCCCTTGAGATGGTTTGATCTCTATTTGACCTCTGAGACGGAGTTAGTGGTTCAGAACTCGAGAAAAACTCAATAAATTCGCATTTGTCTTTGAAATGTTTTCTTGTGACAGTTTCATTTTCTCAGACCTTACATTATTTTAAGAAATCGCGGTTTAGTCCTACATTGAAGAGCCTGAATATTTTTTTTTATTAAACTGATTATCTTTAGAGAAACAAAAGAAAAAAGTCACAATTTTTTTTTCAACATCTGTTCAACTTTGTAGAAAACTTTTATTAAAATTTAAAAGAAAAAAAAGCCATCAGGCTTAAACAGTAAGAAACAGGAAGCTGTGCTACATGTTTTTTTCCTCTGAATCAGATTTCTCTAAGCCTGATTCAGTAAATTCATCAGTAGCGAAACTCTAAAGATAAACAGACATGTTTCCTCTGAAAGAGAAAAATAAATCTCTGAAAAGAGTATTATCATCATCCTGCTGCAATGTTCTCATTCATCAGCTTGGATGTAAACATGAAGGAAATAAACAATGATATACTCACAGGTACCACGTGTGCTTCTGGATCTGCTCCAACTGTAAGAAAAGCCAGAGAAAGAAATCCGAATTTTATTTATGAGTGAAATAAAAACAAGAATGTTCAATGTTCCCATAAAGATCCTGTCAGCCGATGCAGGAAACACACTCCAGACATGAGCTTCAGTTCAATGGTGAACGAAAACTGTTTTTACTCTTTTGTCAGCTCTATCAGACCTGATAAAGTGGTGTGAGGGTAGATAAGCAAAGGTAGAAAAATGTTAAAAACTGGGAAACTTTGCATTAAAGAAAGTTGATTTTAGTTGAATCCTCGATGCCAACACATGACTTTGTTTGCTTCCTGTTTCAGTTTCCAGACTCTGACCTTTTTCTCCCGACACGGTCAGACAAACTCATCTGTAACCTTCATTTAAAAACCGGTTTTCAGCTTTTAATCTCATTTGTGTTTCTTTAGCTTTGGTTTTCTCTTTTTTCATAAACTGTGCTAAATATTAAAGCTTGTATTTCAATGTATTGCAGCATAAAAATAAACAAAAAAAGGCTTTTTTATCTGTGGGGCTGGTTAAAAAGTCCAGTTTGAAGTCTTGTGGGCAGCATGAAGCCAAAAACAACTTCTTAAAAAACCTGAGCAGATTATCTGATATGACGTTGGTTATTTTTGTAAAGTTTCTATTCTCAGCGGAGATAAATCTTTGGCCAGAGATGAGAAGATTGTCTGTGGAGTAGCTGCAGGGCCCGTCACGGTGCACTGGTGCTAAATTTATCCTGAGCAGTCCCAGGGGCAGCAGAGTGTGGAGGGGGGGTTCTGATGGAGACTTCTGTGATGAGGTGACGTGGCGTGAAGCTTACCGTCAGCCTCTTGCTGGCGTCCACCTCGATCATGCCGCGCAGGAGGTTCTGACAGTCCGGAGGGATGAAGTGAGGCATGTGGAAGACTCCCAGCTTCACCTTCTCCAGAAGGTTCCTCAGGTTGTCGTCATCAAAAGGCAGCGCACCCTGAGGATCAGCAGGAAAGACACGGTGTAGTAGCTCTATAACCTTCAAATCTGGATTCTGGCTTCATTTCTATGTAGATTCATACTCAGATGTTCAGTTTTCATCTAAATATTTATAATAAAAGTGTTTGATTAAACGTCTTCATGTTTAAATCTAACTATCCAAGTCGTGCGTCCATCACTTCATCCAAAACCATCCGGATTATATCTGTTTTATGATTAAATATCGTCAGTAGAGACAATATGTTGCATGTGCAAACATCTAATTCTGCTTCCAGGAGTCTGAAAACCTGCATGAAAACATCTCATCACAGTTCCTGAACATCATCTGCTGCTAAACATCCAGATCTAGAGAAGATGAGACGGCAAAGAGGATGGTGGAGACAAAAAACATGGCCGGTTTTATCTGTTATCTTTTTTTAAATGGAGAGGCAGAAAAATATTAAAATCATAAAAATAAATCTAAGAAAAGAGTGAAATCAGAAAACTTTTAGTATCTGCCTGCTGTTTGTGTGGAGATGCATTCGTCTCAGATTAAAGAAAATTATTTAACTGAATCAGAATAAAAACTTCTCCGATCTGTCAGATGCATCGTACACTGGAAAACACGCAAAAACAAAAAGCTGCATCACTGGATGAAGGCATGGTTCCCATGGTAACGTGATGCCCATCCTTCCGTTTGTTTTACAGTAAAAAACATCTTTGAAGCCATAAAGTTAAGCTCAGCCCAAAGTTTTCCATCAGCTAAGAATCAACACGACTTCTCAATCGGAGGAGTCGACCTCCGTGTTACTGCCTCATATTAGCTGTTAAACCTGGTTTACACGTGTCTCTCATGCGGTTTAATTATCCACTCCCACTCTGTCTTGGTTTGAAGAAACAACAAAATAGTTTATTCCTTATGCGTCACAAACATATGCCAGTTCAAGACTGTCTGGATAACAAAGCCCAGATACTGGTTACCCAGTTTCCCAGACTGCTCCAGACCAGCTTCCACACAACCAAGACCAGAACTTCCTGGCGTGTGGATGATAAAAGCAGCTGGGATTAAGACCCTGCATGAAGAATCCTGCTTTGTTTCTGCTCCTGGAAGAACCACGTTTGGTGTTTTATATGGTCGTTGCTGCGTGTGTTTGATGTAAACCAACTCTGGTCCGCGAGGTTTTAGATGTTTCCTGACTCAAATTAAATGGCTCTCCTCCACAGCTTGTTGTCAAGTTCCTCCCAACCATGATGACCCAATAATCTGATTCAGACTGCTAGGAAATCTTGATGGATGAAACTAAAGCATTACCTTAAATTAAAATTAGCTCAACTCAGATGTTGTTGCTTAGCAACTGTAATCTTGCCCCGACATCTGGTCAGTAAACAGAGGACGACAACGTAACAGAAGTAACACGATTTACTGACAACGTGGCACGATCTGCCACAGCTCAACTTGACCCCACTGAAAGGTTCACGAGACACTTTTCTCGACCTCTTTTCATTAAATCTTTGACTCCTTCTCCCTTCATGAGGAACCCTGAAGTACTGCGATCAGTTTCACCATCTTTCCCACAAACTGTGGACCATAACGAGCTACCTGGACACCACTTCATGTAAAACACAGCTCGCAGATCCTCCATCACGTGCATACAAGCAATGTTGTAGTTTTACAAAAGTTTCCTCACTTTTCCAGTACTC
Source organism: Melanotaenia nigrans (assembly GCA_037177435.1). Classification (NCBI taxonomy): domain Eukaryota; kingdom Metazoa; phylum Chordata; class Actinopteri; order Atheriniformes; family Melanotaeniidae; genus Melanotaenia; species Melanotaenia nigrans. The sequence continues at coordinate 2,859,804 of JBAFTC010000001.1, read as the reverse complement.
TTCACTTTCTTTGGAAATTTCCTTCGTTGTAATTCTACACGTCTGGTTATTCCTCATTCTTTCAGACTCCAACTTTGGACCCAACAAAAGTCATTTCAGTTTGTTCTGTTACTGTAACATAACTTTTTTTGTATTAAACAATCTTGAGGTGTTTTGGGTATGTCCCACCAGGATGAGGCCCTGGGGGACGCCTTGGGATTCCCCCAAAAGGGAAGCCTGGGCTTCTCTGCTCACACTGACCTCAGAGAAGTGACAAAAGACTGGTGGATGGAAGGACATGAAACAATCTGTGAATTATTTTCCTAAAAAAAAAAAGGTGATTTACAAATAATTCTCGGCAGCTGCAACTCCTTTTTCGTTATCTTTGTTAAAAAGCAACAGTCTCTCATTCAGACTTCAGCTGATTTCTGTTTGCAAATGAGGAAAAATCTGGATAAATCAAACATTCAGGGTAACACTGCTCCAAAACTGAATTCTTTTCTAAAATTAATTCACAATAATCAAGTTTCCAGCTGCTCTTTCATCAGCATCCAGTGCCCATCGCCGACGGCTGCCTGTCGCCATGTCAACGTCCTGTCGGCCAGTTCGATGGACATTATGCTCATCAGAGTCGTGATGATGGAGCAGCCTGTTCTCCCGCCAGCCTGCTCAGCTTCTGCTCTCCAGCTGGGAAACGTGCTCGATGACGTGATGACTGATACCGTTGCTTCCTGGTTAGAAATGAGCAGGACGAAGCCAGATGGCCGGTGACGCTGCGCGCGTCATCAAAGCATGACGAGCAGAGATTTATCTTCACACGGTGGCTGTTTTCTGCTCCATCTTAATCCGAACACGTTCGTTTCACAAACATGATCATTAACTTTCTACTCTGAAAACTCACTCGTCAATGTCACATTAGAGACGCTCGTCTGACGTGTGCATGTGACGCATAATTGAATGTTCAGGGAAAATAAAGTAAAACAAAGTTCTTAAAACCTAAAATCAAGCCACAGTAAAAACAAAAAAGATGAGTGGAAAAAGCTGGTGGTTTACATTTAAAACATCATCTGTGTCTATAAATATGTTACATGTCGTTCTCTTCTCGGGAATCTCCAACTTTCCCATCAGAAATGTAAAATTCTTCTTTCTAAAACGCTTCTGAACGCATCAGTCTGCCTGTTCCATCAGCCTTTAACTTGTGGCCCGCAGGGCGATATTTTATGTGACCCCCCAGCTTGACATGGAAGTTCAGTGTTGGTGCGATCTGCATATTTTTCACCTTTCTGCCGAGTCGTTGCGCATGCACCAATAAAACATAGGCCTGCAGTCACATGACCACACAAACCGTGGCAACATAGCAGCACAAACTCACATCTAGTGAACAGGAAATGAAACACACACGCATGCACGACGGAAATCAGCTTCCCTCACTGAGATAGAGCCAGACTCGGACTTTTTAAATAGCTGCAGTGATAACTTTTGTTTTGGACACAATTCTAAACGTAAGGCTCGAAAACTATCAGAATATTTGCGCTCTGATTGGCCAGTGTTCTGTCCTGAACCGCCATCAGTAGACAAACAGTCTCAACCACTGAAATCCCTCAGTGTCCCACAGACAGCAGCAATCTTCATGAAGTAAATGTCTGTGGTCTTTGATTCGCTTTTTAACACAAAGTTTTTCCACAAGACATGAACAAGACATGAGAATTCCTTGGTGCTGCTAAGAAAACAGATTCTCATCTGTTCTACTTTGACATGCACCGAAATGCCACCTCAGCCATGGTGGAGGGTCTGCTTCCGGTGTTGGCCCAGATTTGTCTACAGTCACTGCTAAGTTTAAATAAATGTTGTAGCTAACAGCTAAAACTCATTAAACTGATCTTTCTGTGTAAACGTAGTCACCGTTCTCCCTGCTTGGTGAACAAATGCTGCCATGAACAGATGACTTGTCCATTATTGAATTTCGAGGCAAGTTTTGAAGGACAGGAGCACAAACAAACGTTTCACATCTACAACACACACAACCCTGGAGCAGGAGCAGTAGTCCGCATTCATTTGCGTAATGAGGTTTTAGATGACGTATGACGCAGCTCTACATGGACTCTGTGGAAGACGGACAGCTCTGTGGAAGCACTGCAGCTGAACCAGCTAAGCAGCAGCACTGAACTACCACCGTTTCATTCTGCGTCAAAAAGGGGCTTTTCTGGTATTTTAACCAAAGCTCGTCACACATTTCATTAAAAAAAAATTGTGTCAGCTTGTGTAAAAAAGGGCTGAATGTGTCTCTCTTAAGGCTCCAGAAAAACCTGCATCATTAATCTAAGTTTGATTTGATGTTGTTTTCTTTTTGGATTGATGCTTGTTTGGTGTAATACATCCACATTTTTTTTCTATTCGGTTTACATACATAAAAATCCGGTTAAAACAGCGGGAAGTTTATTTTCCACATTAGGTGATGATGTGTGCTGCCTGAGGTGATGGTTCACTCACCACTAAAAGTGCAAACAAGATGACTCCACAGCTCCATGCGTCTGCTTTCCTCCCGTCATACTTCTCCCCCTGGTGCAAACATACAGAAAACCACACAAGAAACACGCATGTACACAGAATGCTGATCAACATGGAGGCCCAGCTAGTACAGAACAACCTCGAACAAATACTGCTGGACTGGAAAATACTCATTTCTGTTGCACATGAAAGAAAAAATAAATTGAAGAAAATGTTACAGATGGGGTTCATCTCCTCCCCCACTTTACTCAACACTTTAAAAACAACACAGTTCCACCAAAATAAGCAACAAAGAGTAAAAAGTCAAAAGTATGAAAACATATGATCAGCCAATAAAAGTTCAAATAAAAAAGAAAATCACAGAAACCAGCATTGCAGCTTGTGTAAAAAGCGTTTTAAGCAAAGATTTAAAAACAGCAAGTGAAGGGGTGTCCTGAATACGTGGAGGTAACCGGTTCCAGTCTGGGTCCAGCTACAGAAAGAGCTCAGCCACCTCTAAGTTTCCTCTTGGCGGAGGGGCTGGTTAAAAGTGACGGTGCATTTCCCTCGAACTAATCTGGATGCAAGCTTTAAAAAAAAGCTGGAACTGGACTCCTCTAAATCTGCCCTTCGTCCCACATTCTCTTCATAACTTTAAAGGACAGAATTTCTACGGGGAGTCGAGGTGTTGCGGTCCAGATTGGTGGACTATGAACTGGATCTACTTTTAAGAGACGATGTGGTTCGGGAGGAGACCTTGGGGAGGACCCAGGACACGTAGGACTATGTCTCTCAGCTGATCTGGAAATACCTCGGGATACCCCCCAGAATTAGCTGGAAGAAGTGGCGGGGGAGAGAGAAGTCTGGGAGGGAAGGATGGACAGAAATATAGATGGATGGATGGATGGAAAGATATGGACCAATTTTAATAATAAAAAAACTGAATATAAAATTTAATAAAAAACATAAAATCTAAATATATATATATATGTAAAAAAAAAATATATATATATAATGTATATATATGTAAATTAATAAAATGAGATTATGTAAATGTGCAGCCGAGTTAAACTGTGATCATCTTTTCCGATCAGTTTTGCAAAGAAAAGATGGAAAATGTGCCGAGTTTACAGAACACTTCTGCAGCTTTAAGCATTCGCTGCACTAAACTCACATTTACGTAGTTTTCACCTTCTTCTGGACACAGATCAGTGGAGCAGAAATGTTTGAAGTGTGCAATAAAACACAGCAACGGAAATCGAAATGCAAGTCTACGTCAGAAAGATGAAACACAACTTGCATTTTATGAAGTGAAGGAGAAAAAAAGCAGCTGTGATGTAAGAGCAGCTTTCACTGAATGAAAGAAAAGCAGAGAACTCACCCTGATCACCTCTGGGCAGGCATAGTGTGGAGATCTGAAAGAAGATGCAAAGAGACGGTTATTCTGCAGAAGAATCACTGCATGAAATCCATCTTTACACCCGGGAGGAAGAACAGGTGAAGCTCTAAAACTCATAGAAATAAGAAGAATAAGCATCCATGTCCTGGTGGTTTTTTTAACTTTTACGTAACATCAGATGGCCTCAATCCAAATTCCTGGGATGAAGGTTTATATCCTGTTAAATGAGACACGACATCCAGCGTCCACACTGAAATATGAGCACGAAAAACACACGTCTTCTTAAACGATTTTACCATCATCTCTTTTCCATTTGTCCCAACAAGCCGGATCGTAGTTTGTTGTCCTGCTGCAGCCTTCAGTTTTCATTCATAACAATGAAATATATACAGTCTATACTACTAACCCCCCCTCCCCCCCATATTTTAATGAATAACTGTGTGTGTAAACTGAAGGCTTGAATTTTCCTGAACATAAAGACTCTAAAAACAGATATTATAAACATTAAAACATTAAAAAAAGACAAAAAAGGAAACTTGAGTTTGGTTTAATTAGAAAATAATTTCTAAAAGAGACTAAAAAACAAGCATCCCTGAACTCAGCTAGTTATGGCCCCCACTCCTCCTCGGTGATCAGCATCAGCACCGACTCCTCAGAGCTCTGTGCTGAGCCCCAAAACACTACAGACAGCAAGGAACTCATCGTGGATTCAATGAAAAAGAAAACGGACATGCAACCACGATTCAGTAGTGGGGATTGTGAGAAGAAGTCCACGTCATAGAGGACCTCACCTAGCAAAGAGGGCCCAGCACAGACCTCCTACAGGACATCAACATCCCCCTAAAACTGCTGCTGTCCCTCCATCACTGCTCCGAGCATCCTCCAGCTGAGCTTATAAAGACTACCCAGAAGATCTTCAGCTGTCCTCTGCGCTCTCTTGAAGGACTTCATAGCTTCCAATAACTCCCAAAAGTAAAAAACCTCGGTCACAACAGCTGCCGCCAGACAGGAGATACAGGAGCATGACAGCGAAAACAAAGCACCTTTTATCCTGCAGTCAATGGGGCATTAAATGCCACCTAACACCTTAAATTTCAGCACTGTCTTATGTGCAGCAGTAGCTATGCTGAACGACCCTTTCAACTCATTTCATTCATCTTTTTTATTTCCATTTAACACTGCGAGGATAACAAGTTGTTTTGTTGCACTAGTTACAATAACAAAGATCTAATAACCATTAATATGAGAAACATGAAGAATTTAAAGCTGATATTCGGATATAAAACTAACAGGCAGATATGGAGAAGGTGAAGCTAGCAGCCAGCCCAACAACTCATTCAAAAGCATTTACTTAATCAGAAGTTGTCACTTTCTTCCACCAGCAAATAAACAAATGATACAAGAAGTGCAAAAGTCTCAGCATCTCTGAGGTCAGAGTGAACAGGTTCCTACAGACCTTAAAGCTCCTCACCTCACTGACTCTGCTAAGTCAACGTGGAGGGATGAGATTCAGAGATGGTTCCTTTCATGCAATCATGGTGTAGAGATCGAACCGCCGGGGTTTGGGGACGTGGTTTTAAGCATCAGAGTGGAGGAGGTCAGACTGTAAACCTGAGATATATCAGTGAGGATGGCCGATCTCTAATTACTGAGGAAACAAATGCTTTGACATAAGGAATAAGTCTTGACTCAGAATAAGTCCGTGAGCGAGTCTTTGCTAAGGAGCTGCAGCATCACAGATTAAGATAAAACATTCAACACAACCTCCTCTCACATCTTTTCTCATCCACTAGCAAAAAAACTAAACGAGCTGCTTCATTTTCCCTGTGGGTAAAAAAACCCGGACTTTTAGAGAATTTAGGAGGCATCTGAGTCTGCGGTGGACATCAGCCTTCAGAGTCTTCTACATGCAGCAGAGAGCCTGGCTCTGGTCTTCCTCCGAGTGGATTCATCAGAACAAATGAAGCAGAGCGCGCGGCTCCTAACAGCGTGTCATCCAGACTCCCAGAGTAAACACACACTTCATCTTCGCCGCTGACATGCTTAATTATGCTAATATATGTAAAACTAGTCGATTCAAACACGGTGTCGTCAAAATGCAGCGACTGCAATCTAATCACAGCCCAGCAAATTTCCATCCTTCCTGCTGGAGTCCACTTGTTTGTTTAATGAATTCCATTAAGGTCTCACGAAGCCTAAGACTCATCTCACTTATTAGTCACCAGAGATATTTTGAGGATCCATCGGTGCTTTTTGGAGGAGACATCCTGACATGGATTCATTTCTGTTCCCTGAACTGATCCGTTCTGCAGCGTCAGCGTCTACGTGCCATCTCAGAGTCACAACACACTCCAGTAAAACCCTCCTGTTTCAGCCCGCCAGCCTTCGTCAGGGAGGCAAACGCTTGTAATGTGGATGGATCAGTGTCGCGGTGCTCCAGGACATGTTGTGCCGTGGGACAGCTAACATTACCTGCAAGTCCTGCAGATGTAGCTTAGGTCAACAGATGTAAAAAAAAAAAAACAAACACACAATACAAATGTAGTACAAGCTAAAACATTTACAGATTTTATCTCTCAGAAAGAACAGTGATCCATCAACATTTCAAGCATATGCAGCGATCATATCCTGTCAATAAGAAAAGGTGGTCAACAAAGCAAACTCAACCAAAGGGAGGCTTTTTGGATGTTAAACCACCGGCCACTGAATATCCAGGCATGAAAGGCGCTTGTAAAATAAATTGTATAATGATTATTATTGTTTCACAGCAGGGTTTAGATGGACAGAACTCATGCAGGATCATGAAAGAAGAGTACTCACCCGCAGCTGGTCTCCAGCAGACTGTCCCCGACCTGCAGAGACGCCATGCCGAAGTCCGCTATCCTGATGTTGTTCTTCTCGTCCAACAACAAGTTCTCTGGCTTTAAATCTCTGTGGCTGCAGGACGACAGAAAAGATGAGAACGCTGATGTAACAATGACCGTCTTCACATCAGGATCTTTTCTCTGTTCCACCTACAAATTAGCAGATTTAAAACTAATATATTTATCTACACAGTCCTGAATGCAACATCACCTGCCTAAAGAGGAGAAAAACAGGACTCTTGGATTCATAAAACATAAATCCCATCCTTGTGCAGAAATGTGGGTTTTATGAAGCTATGCCCTCAGGTGAAAACTGTCTGACCCGTCAGTGGTCTGTGCCGCTCCCTCAACATCAGCTCAGCTCTGGAGCGGAGCAGGAATGAGGGAAGCTGCATGGAAAAAGTTCTGAATCTTGTGGGACTCATTTGGGCTGAACTGTGTCCTTGCTGGAAGCTCAGTGTTGTAGGATCTACACGTTTAACCCGGCTGTTCTCTGAAAAGCTTCTTCAAAAAAGATCTGTTTACAGTCCAACACAATTCAGGAAATCCAGTTATCTACCTCAGTTCCAAAGCTTATTTCACGTATAAAACACATCTCCTGGACCAGCTCCTTAGCCTACATAATATTCCTGAAATGAGAAGCATCCTGTCTCAGAGTGATGCAGAAAAACTAGTCCACGGATTTGTTACTCTCAGATTGGACGAGTGTAATTCCTGATTATTGTTTTGTCTCCAGCTGATCCAGCTGAACTTGTAGCATAGATCATAATTCTCCAGTTTTATCTACTCTTCATCGGATCCCTGTTTAAAATTCTTCTCCTCACATATAAAGCTCATCGTGACCAAAATCCACTGGAACTTCAAGATCTGAGTTCCAGATTTTCCCGTCAGAGTTTCACTCTCAGACTGCAGGTTTACTGGTGGTTCCTAGAGATTCTAAAAGTAGAATGGGAAGCAGAACCTTCAGTTATCGGACCCCTCTCTGTGGAACCGGCTCCAGTTTGGCTTCAGGAAGCAGAACCTTCAGTTATCGGACCCCTCTCTGTGGAACCGGCTCCAGTTTGGCTTCAGGTATCAGACCCCCTCTCTACCTTCAAATCATCTTAAAACTTTCCTTCCTGATAAATTTTATAGCAGGTCTGGCTTAGTGACCTTGATCCATCCCTTTAGTCCTGTTGCTATAGGCTGAGGCTGCTGGGGGACGTCCCATGATGCACTGGGCTCCTCTCGCTGTCTTTACTCTCCATGTAGAAACATCTGACGTTGTTAATGTAATTAATTTGTGTTTCTCTTCATCTTTCTCAGCAGGAATCCCTGGAATAGTTATGTTGACCCCTCTTTCCTGTTCTTGTCACCCCCAACCGGTCCAGGAAAATGGCCATCCTTACTGGCTCTGGTTTAAATAGAAGGTTTTCCTTCCTGGTTCTGGTTCCAGTGGAAGGTTTTCCTTCCTGGTTCTGGTTCTAATGGAAGGTTTTCCTTCCTGGTTCTGGTTCTAATGGAAGGTTTTCCTTCTTGGTTCTGGTTCCAGTGGAAGGTTTTCCTTCTTGGTTCTGGTTCCAGTGGAAGGTTTTCCTTCCTGGTTCTGGTTCTAATGGAAGGTTTTCCTTCTTGGTTCTGGTTCCAGTGGAAGGTTTTCC
>JBAFTC010000001.1:2774195-2785205 GCA_037177435.1 Melanotaenia nigrans | reverse complement strand
CATCTGGGCCCGCCCCCGAGGCTCCGGCGGCGGAAGGGCCGGCGTGGGCAGGATGGAGGCGTGCGTTGCCCGAGCTCTCCTCGCTGTGCCCTCGGGTTCCTTCGCTTCTCCTCCCCTCCCTCCCCCCCCACCCCCCCCCCCCCTCTCCTCCTCCCTTCTTCTCTCCCCTTTCCGACTTATATATTTTTTTAAATTCTCAACAAATGGCAACAAATTGTGAGAAACTCATCAAACTGACAAAAAATCTTTCTCAAAGTAAGACTGGGAGGTATAACTCTTCATCTATAGTGTAGAATATTAATCAGTTTAAAATATCTGTGGGAATTTCATCACACCTTCGACCCCTTAGACAAAATCACATCAACAGCTGTTATTCACTCTTAGCTGATGTACCCACAAAGGCAAGGGATTACTTTGAGAAACCTTTGTCATTTACTAAAATATAATGATAAATTAATAAATGCCACTTACAACTTTAAGTGGCTAAAAAAAGCTTCATATTAAGAGCAGAAAACATAATCAGATTAACTTCACACAATATACTGTATTTGTATTTCTTCATTTTATCATTGATTTTAATTTTGTGTTTATCTGTTTGTCTTTTTTTACTATTGCAGACTCAACACAGGAATTTATCTGTTCCCAACTTGTTTGTGTGAAGAAATGGCGAATAAAAAACCTGAATCCTGGATCTTGTCCAGAGGCTTTGTCGGCTTCTAGGTCTCTGATTCATCCGGGATGGATCATCACGCATGGAAACATGTATTGTGGGGAGACCAGTCAGTAATCAAAAATCTTTATTGGAAGAAACAAACACTGTATGATCTGGACCAAAGACCTAAAGAACTTTGGACTGTTGAAATAGCGTAGGAACATTGTACACATTACAAATGAAATAACTACCGAGAAGTTTGATGATTTCATTTAAAGTTTGTCCCTGATATTAAAGTGGAACAAAATTAAGCTGAAAGCTGATAAATACTGAGATTATGTGAGCACAGAAAAGTTATTTTCCAATCAGTAATCAATGATCTATGTTGGATATCATTCTTCCTGCCTGTGTATTGATTACAGCATTAACCATCAGCAGGAATTAGCGTTCTGATGTGGCTCATCAGGAGAGAAATCTAAACTAAGAGTGTGGTATCCAAAGACTGTCCTCACACTACAGTTCATTACAAAGATAAACTCTTAGAAGGGTATTGTTTTTTGTTAAGCTCTATCTGGAACTTTTTTTATTTAACCAGGTAAAAAAATGTTTGAGAACCAGTTCTCATTTACAAACATGACCTGGCCAAGAGGCCCCAGCAGGAATAAATAACGTACATACTTACAAATATACAACTGTGCATGCACAGGACCATAATGCAACAATAGTTTGTTAGTTTTTATGCTCCTTCCATCTGGAATAGTTTCCCACAAAAGTGCAGCACAGCTGAAATTCTGGCTTTTTAAAATCACTCTTTAAAACTTATTCTTACTGTTGCATCAAACTAGTCTTTTTATTAACTTGTATTCATCTTCCCTGCTTAATAAGCTGCTTTTTATTTATCCTTTTCTGATTTTATTGTTGCTCTTTATTGTTGTTTTTATGGTATTGTATGTTTGTACCTGATTGCTTTGTTTTAGGCACTTTGAGTTACTTTTGTCTGAAAATTGCTACATAAATAAAGTTTGATTTGGTTTTGATTTACAAACAATAAATAATAAAAATTAACCCAGTGAGAAAGTTGTAGCAGATTTTTTCTCTCATGTGGTTTTTTACTTCTGCTGTAAGAAGGAGAAGAACTTCTCTGAGGAAATGACGTCTGCGCCATCAACACCCTCAGCATGTGGTGGCTGGGTTGGCTCTGCAGAAGCAGAAAAATCATTAATGGTTTCTAAATTATCTCTGTTTCTGCTCCGTATCGAACAGGTTACACCACCTCTGGAGCTCTAATGATGGCAGACGGCTGCTGAAGTAAGAAAAGCGAAGCTACGAGCAGCTTTAAGTCGGCTCTGATTACGTCGTCTGCAAACAGCAACGAACAGCAACGAACAGCAACGAACAGCAACGAACAGCAAAGAACAGCAACGAACAGCAAAGAACAGCGTGCTTTTATCCAAACTACAGAAAACTCAGCTCCTTTTTGGCAGCACTGACAGAATTCCTTAAAAAACTAGAACATTGAAAATGCTGTGAAAACCCATAAACACAGCACTTGTCGTTTCAGTTTCAACTTAAATTGGGTTCTTGACCTTGAAAACCTCGCCCTGGGATCTAGTAGCAAGTCTCTATTTCTATTAGTGTCACCATTCAGGCTGAAAAACAGCAGAAGCCTCACATCTGCAGCAGCAGCAGCAGCAGCCACACCTGGACCCGGCCGTCATCTGAGAAATGAGGAGTTGGTGAAATAATCTACTGCAGGCAGAAAGAAGCTCCTAAAAGCTTCTAAAAAATCACATTAGGAGGTGCAAAAGTTAATTTCATGACAGTGCTAAACAGAAAAAGTAATCATTTGTACACATTAAATATAAATCCACACTCTGAGTCAGGCAGCCCTGCAGAAAGACTCAGCGCCTCAGGTCTGAGCTTCATAATTAGTCCCTGAATGCACCGTCACCTTCTCCAGAGAGCTCTGCTCTGCTCCTTCCTCAGCTCTGGCCTCTCCTCTCTCCAATCTCCATGTCTGGCTCCCTCATCAGTCACAGCTAACATTTCCTGTGCAAATTAATTTCCAACACGACTCCGACCTGACTCGACTCGCCTGCCAGTCCGTGGCTGTTAATGAGCCCTGACGTCTTCCTCACAAAAGCACAGAAGTACTAATAAAGCTACAGCACACCCACAACCTCCACTGCCCTGAACAACACACACGCACACACACAGGATGACAGCGAAGGCTGCGTCACCAAAGGATCGGATAACATTAACGAGCAATCTGCTTCAGGCCCTGCTGGAGGCTGCAGGACACATCCAGCATCCTCCAGTCGCCTCCACATGTGATCTGCAGGAAAACTCAGATTCAGCAGATTCAGCCCTTCCAAAGATGAAACCAAATAACGTTAAAAACTAAGAAGGGTGCCAAAATATCTGACTCAATCTTTCCGTTGGGGTCCCAATGTTACCAATCCGACCCTAAGGGGCGGAGCTTGACGCACTGTAATCTAGTGATTGGTTGACTTGCTGCATGACTCAGCACCAAGAACAGAGAGGCAACAGCTCCATGTTACGTATTCAGTGGGTTTTTTTGTTGTTTAAAGTCAAGAAAAAAGAACACAAAATGATGGATGTCCATCGTTCTCCTCCTTTGTTTTTGTATCACATTCTTTTTGTTATAATTTAATGAAGGTGTTGCACCACCACAACGTCACCCCCCACACCAATGTTGGTGTGGTTTGGTACAAATAAATATATGTTACAACATTCTTCCACCACATCAGGTCCACACAGCTGCTGCTCACTGGATATTTTCCCTTTTTCAGACCATGGAAAGTTTTCAATGATAACAACCTGATTTCATTTTCAAAATGAATGTTCGCCCTCTGATTTCATCCCACCAATGTTACATTATTTTGGTGTCCTCAGTTAAACTCAAACCCAGGTTAGAGCAGCTGACACCAAAACCTGACAGTCTATGTAGATTTTAGATTTTTTTAAAAATGAAAGAGGACAGACTGTATATTTACTGGTGTAAATAACAATAATAAACACTTTAACGCACAGTACACGTCAGCTCCTTCCCCCCAGTTTCCTCCCAGTATGCGGACTCCGTCATGTCAATGAGCAGGCTCGTGCCAGCATCTCCACCCGCAGCTCCGATGCTCACTTCGCTGACTTGGCATCCTGCTGTTGTGACCTAAATACGAGCCTACTGCCTGTCTGCCAGCTGCTGTGCTCTGATTGGCTGGAGGATGACATGAGAGAGGAGGTGGAGGAGGGGGCAGATGAAGGGATATCTACCTGTCATGAAAAAATTCTAAATTCAGACAATGTGCCAACATATCTGAAGCTACTTCAGCAAGAGGACGTTTATAATCCTGTTTGTTATTTACTGATCTTTACATATGGACTTGCATCATATCATGTGGACGTGCTCTACATAATTCCACCCGAGGAAGAAGCTGCTGTTTAGGCTGCAGATGGAGAGTGGCCCACAGAGATTTCTGAGTTTCTTTTTTTAACTTTGGTGTATTAACAAGATGTTTTAAATGAGATGAGAGATAGTGATGAATGAAAGTATTTCCTTCTAGCTAAAGGTTGTCTCTCTCCAGCCTGCGGACTCCTGTCCTCCACAGTTCTGAGCATTTCAAAGCATGACACATCACCTTTGAAACTCTGATACTGTCTTCATGACTGTTTCAATCATAACAGCTGACACGTGTCAAGTCCACAGAAATGATGAAGGCGACTTTCAAAAATTGTTTACTTGGTGCTTGAGTCTGGACCCCGAAGAACACGGAGAACTGATCTGTCCTAAACCCCATTTGCTCATAAATGGATGATATGTCTGAAAAATAGTCTGATGGAACTAAATGAGGAGATTGAAGAATTAATATCAACACGAGTCACAATGTGTGAAACAGGAACTAAATATGGATAATGGTGTGACTGAGAGGTTGGTGAGTGTGTGTGAGTGTGCATGTGTGAGTGTGTGCGTGCATGTATGTTTGTGTGCATGTGTATATGTGAGTGTGTGCGTGCATGTTTGTTTGTGTGCATGTGTATATGTGTCAGGATAAGCGGGACATAGGTGTGTATGTGGGGGGGGTCACATGTACAGGGGGGGGTGTTGTGGATCTGAGCTCTCCTGCTATCCTCCTCCCCCTCCTCTCCTTCCCCCCTGGGCATGTGGTGGGTGGGTGGCTGCATGGCTGCGGTTGTGTATATCCTATTCGTGGGGGACAGCTACTCCTGGCCTGTCCTTTTCTCTCCATTTCAGGGCGTTCCTCTGCTGCCCTTGGGTGGGTCTGGGGTAGTCTTAGTGGTGGGTAGCTTGGGTTCGTGGTCTAGGATTGCCGCTGATCGCCCAGGCCTCTGGGCCACCCTGGTTTGCCTCTGGGCTCCGTGGAGGTGTTGTCATATTTGCATGATCATACTTATCTCTGCTCAGTCCAGAATCCTCATACTCTGCATGCTGACTTTTGTTTAGGGTATTTTCTATTTATTAATTTTTTGCACAAATTCCATAATACTAAATAAATAAGATAAAACAATATATTTATACAAATAAAGAAATAAAAACATTGATTATCAAGAGGAGCCTTATACCCATAAAGCTTCTCTTGTTTTGCATAACACAGCAGCCAGACCATCATTCTGTCTGCTACAATGCTGGACAGGACAAGTAAAAAAAAAAACAGGAAATAAATAAGATGATAACTGAATGGACTCCACCAGCAATAGGTTCTTTCAGACCACAAAAGTTGGAGGATAACAGGAGTTGTGAGGACTGAGGAACTCCCACAGGACTAAATAACCACAAAGGCTTTTCCCGTGGTTGCACTCACACTGCAGTCGCTGTAGATATCCACTCTGAGAACTGATCCCACCCAAAGCTGATGCTACAGTACCGTCAACAGCTTGCTGATCCAGAGCAACGGTGTGTGGACACCAGACCAGCCAGAACGTACTGCAGATACTGGTTCATACCAGAACTAGTTTTTATTTTGGTACATGCACCCCCGTCTAATACTTTTAATGTTTAATGCAAAGTACCCGTGTTTTGTGTATAAAATGTGCTATACAAATAAAGTTGCATTACCCTTCCTTATGAATTTGTCTTATACTGCAAACATCAATGTAAACAACCTAAACAATGACTGCAACTTGCAGTGGAAACTGTACCTTTTTCACTGCTGCACCATTAAACATGCAGCAGAGCAGCCGTGTCATTGGAGATGATGAGCAGTGAAAATAGACAGAAAAGTTCAGAAAGTGGAGCTGTGTAGATGCTGAAGATGGAGCTAATGTTCATCTTTATCTTCTTTTACTCCTACCTTCCAAGTCTGTGAGCTTAGCTTTTAACTTTGCATTATCTTCAGTCGTGGAAGTTAACTGTGCTTCAAAGTGCTGCAACTGGTTCGGCCCAGATCCACGTCACAGAGGAATTATTCATGGTCATTCATCTCGGACTTTATCTGCTGGCTTTTAGGTCTGAGGGCTGGAGAGCCAGGTTTGGTTAACAGGTCTGCACTTAGCTTTGTTTGCATGTTAGCAAAGGTAGCATCATTGAAAGCAGAGTTTGTTCGGCTTGTCTTGTTTGGGTGTCGAAACATGTTAAGGCACCACGAGGTAGTTGTTTCTCAGTTGAGATGATTTACAGCAAATAAGTAAAAAAAAGGGAAAAAAAGAAAAAGTGTGGCCTGGAAAGTGCTTCATCTTCAACTTCTTCAGGATATTCACTGTTGAAGTTGTATCAAGTGTTGAAGTTGGGCACAAAGACACTGAAAAAAGGAGCCGTATCTATTGTCTGGAGATCCTAAAGCTTTGTCTGTAGGTAACAACACAGTTGTTGCACCACCTTGGCTACAAACATGCTTTAAACTACCAAGAATGTCTGAGATCAGCAACCTCCAAATCCTCAGGTAAAACTGCTGGAGGACAGTAGAGACAGATGTCACCTGTACAGGATGATGGAGATAAGCAATGCCATTACGACACATCTAGCCAAAGACCTGACTGATAAGTTCTGTGGAGAAAGATGGATTAATGACCCTGTGCGTATTAACATGTTTTGGGTTTTTTGTACAATCCTCATGACAACAGAACAGGCTGTTGTTTTCTGCAGTAGTCCTGATCAGTCAGTGGAAAGTGTGACTGTATGCACAAAAAGGAAATAAAAGATGTGAGTTCGCAGCTATGGCCAACACTTAGTTGCTTTTATCTTGATTGCACCTCAATAAAACTCATCTATACTCTAATAAAACAGCCCTGTGACAAAGTGGGTGAGAGCTGGTTCTCATTTATCCTAACTTACACCTGAACAATTCTCCTAACCAACCTTGGAAATCCTCCCGAGGTTAGCAGTGTCTGTTCTGTCCCGCCAGGTTTTCAGATCTTTCTCTATAAACTGTTCCAGACTGATCTCCATCTATAATCAAGGTTCCAGACGGTATCTTAATCCAAGCTTTATGGTGGAAACATGAGCTCTGTGAACTAAATCTGCAAAGATATGATGGACAAAGAGAGCATCAGCCAATAAATGTGCACCGTGAAGAGTTACAGAGTCGGACCACTTCGTCTTTCATGTTCAGCTGTTTGCTTCAGCTTTCAGCAGCCGACTGCTCAGCACGCCATCACAAACACACCTTAGAGGCCGGTGATATGGGCAGAGTGTGTGTTGACACTGCAGATCCCCGAGGCCGCAGACATGCTGAGTCCAGCATCTGCTCTGAGTCCAGCATTCAGCCGCCGTGTGCGTTTTATGTGTGTGTCTGTGTGACAATGAACTGACAATCAACACCAGCCTCAAACACCATAAAACACACACTCGCAGCTTGACATGTTTCAGGCGAAACACAAACATCGAAGCTGTAGAGCTTACACAGGAATGTCGATCGATACCACACAGGACTCACTTAAAGATGCACGAACGCACAAACACACACAGGGTGAAAGCTCCGACTTCTGGAGGGAATGAGTCCCGTGTGTCCAGCCGTCGTCTGAACAGAGTGTGAAATCTGCAAAAAGTGATGCTGTCGTCATGGCTGCCTGTGGCGGGATGTGTTGCCTTGGTAACCAAAACATTGGAAGCTTGACGCCAATTAATCATTGTAAAAGACTTTGATACAATACAGAGTTAAGAGGAAGCCTCCTCAGATTGCCTCTTGAAGCTCTGAAGCTGGCAGCTGTGGCCTGGAGGTCTGATATTGTAACAACGGACCTCTCCAAGACAGGTAAGGTTCATTCAGATCTTTATCAACAGATTTGGGAATCAACTGGAGGCTTACGATGGAAACGATGGATCTCTCACAGAAGTCCAGATAATTTTCAGGTGAGTCGGAGCCGGGAGGGAGCAAAGGGAAAGGTCCAGCATAGCTGATACGAGGTCCGACGAGGAGTGAGTGTGGAGCTGGTGTATAAGAAGCCGGGTGGATAACTGATAGCAGGTGTGAGGAATCAGTACTCTGATGGTGATATGTGGCAGGAGTGGGTGTGTCCATGGCAGGGCCTGGTGCTGGTGCAACAGATATGGCCTCTAAATAATGTTTATTTATATAATTCACAATATAAATCCTCATTCACTAAAATCTCCTCTAAAGCCAAGTGTGAATGTTGAATTTCAGTTCATGCATAAAAACACACCAGTAGAACGTTTTAACTCTGTTAAAAGTGAAAAACCACAAACTTATCTGTAGCCAGGAACATGCACTCATAAGTTGTTAATGAATGAAACTAAATAATGACACAATGGCTCAGTTTATTTTCTTCTGTCCAACTGAAATCAATCTGATTAGAGATTCCAGCTGACATGGTTACGTGGATGGGAAATAATTGAAATAAACTATTTTAACGCTTTTGACATGTACAAATTCAAAAGACTAAGATTTTCGGTTTCCTGCGATGGAACCAGATCACAATTTACAGCTTTATTGGTGTGTGAACAAATCATTGTTTTGATCTGGCTGACAGCTGATAATCTTCTACTCTTGTAGAGTTTCCAACAAAAACCTAATCAGTCCGGTTCTGTTTTGCTGCCGCAGTTTTTTCCAGGTCTTTACTGAAACTAACGATGTCATGTGGTTGAAGCATGTGCAGAAAGAACGTCACAGAAATGATCTGAATGTGTGTGGATGGTTATTTTTCCTGTTGATTCTCCGCTGCGAGCAGGACCTCATTCCCCGAGCAGACACTCCACTTTTCTGGCTGCAAATGAAGCTGCTAGTGATTTGGCTTGTTTTTGATATTTTCTCCTGTGCAGGTGGAGATGTGACCATGTGGAGTTTGAGACATTACTGGTTTAAAGGAAGATGGCATTTCAGGTGCTGAAACAAACTTGTGGCACTGCTGCCTTTTGTGGCAACGGTTTTATGGAATACTTTGCAGATAATCGTCTTACTTACGAAACAAACCCCTTCCAGGTGATAGCTCCAGTGCTGTTTCTCTGCTTTTTGTGTGTTTGAGGAGCAGCAACAGGCCTATCAGATGATATCAGATGATGCCCGGAGCAAACTTTCTTGCAATGTGTAGCCGAGCTTCAAGCCTTGTAAGTGGACATGGATGGACTGGCTGCTGGTGGGGACGGATCCCCCAGATATTGTTTCCTCACAGCAGCATCAAGGGGGCGAGGGGGTGCAACTGTTTTGTTTGTGTGTGTATGCATGTGTGTGTGTCTGTGTAAATTGCTATGTTGTCTATTTTAATATTTTGCTGCTGGCATGAAAAGTGCTGTATAAATAAAGTTTGATTTCATTTCATTTGATTTTTTGTATGTTTTTTGGATAAACCAATGACTGGAAGTTTTCGTTGCTTGCACGATGCCTTAATTAGCTGTTGTCAACTGGAGTGAAGACACAGCAGACGAGCAGAGATGAGGGAAGAAACTTACATGACTGGAATGACAGAAAATCTCAGCTGTGACGCACTGAGCTGAAAAGACACCAAACACTCAAAAAATATTTATTTCTAGTTGCACAAAAGCACAGAAGAGAGGCTCCCAAATGAGAAACATGAGGTTAGTAATTATTATTTCACACAAGGCAGCACACGTCTGCCACATCTAAAAATAGAAATGCTCTCATTGGCCAACAATACAGGAAACAAACCACAAGAAGAAGTAGCCATGATGATGTTGCATACATATATAACTGGGAAAAGAAGTTAAGCAGTACTTCTCCGAATATAACGGCTGTTCAGGCCTCGATGATTTCACTTCAGGAGAATATTCGTCATGAGTGGATCAGTTTCTCTAAATAAACTCCGTTCATCACTTGAGACTGAAGTCGACGGCGCTGACCTTTGAAGAAACAGATGCCTAAACATCAACATGATGATCGTGGTTGCTGCAGTTTATTTTACCCTGATGTTCATGTTCTCTAACATAATCTGTGATGGTTGATTTCAGGATAAATGGAGATACCTCAATATAATGAGGCTGTGCAAACATCAAAATAAAATCTGGGGGAGTGATTGATGAAAAATGTAACTACGAAGCCAGCTGCGAAGCCGCGGGTAAGGAAGGTCGACAACAGCTGTACTGTTTAAGGAAACTTTAACACAGTTTTATGGTTTATTGGATCAGTTTAGTCTTTTTGCTCGGTGCAATCACGCATCTTTGAAGGGAAGGAAAGTCTCCAGGCTAGTAGGTAACTTATCTTCTCAATGGATTGGTGAGCCGCTGTTTTAACCAGCATCCCCAGGAACCAGATCATTACAGTGGATAACTTTTACCAGTTGTTACACAGACAGTTCCAGCTTCTCCCCCCAAACTCCTGGTTGTTGGGATCCAAAATGTATAATAAACGATACAAGAACCGCTTTATTCCTGCTGCCATTATCAAACTAAACAAGCTACTGTTAAGTTTGGCCATAAAACTGTAGCCTTAGCTCATATATTATTCATTCAATATCTAATTATTTGGGTTTTAAATGAGTTTTCACCTCCGTTTTACATAGAAGTTTTATGTCATCTTTATGTGAGGCATAGAGATGTGGAGTCTGCATCGGTCTGTTGTGGTGAAGAAGGACAAGGACTATGTTTCTCAGCTGGCCTGGGGAACAACTTATGATCCCCTGGAAGAGCTGGAAGAAGTGGCCAAGGAGAGGGAAGTCTGGGCTTCTCTGCTTAAGTTACTGCCCAACAACAAGACCTAAACTTTAAAAAACACATTAAGGGAATCACAAAGTCAGCCTACGATCACCTTAAGATCATATCAAGGGTAAAAGATCTGATGTCTCAGCAGGACCTGGAAAAACTAGTCCAGCTTACATCTTTAGTCGGCTTGATTATTCTAACAGTGTTTTTACAGGTTCTACCTAAAAAATCAATTAGACACCTGCAGCTGATTCAGAACTCTGCTGCTCGAGTC
>JBAFTC010000001.1:2738664-2771503 GCA_037177435.1 Melanotaenia nigrans | reverse complement strand
AAATTCTGTTTCTTCTTCTGGTCGACCTTTATGCTGCTACATCTATTCATACATTCATTTTACATCATTTTAGCCTCTGACAGCTGATGCTGGAAACGTCTGATGCTGACTGGGATTAAAAGCTTCAGCTTCTACAGACTGGTTTATAAATCACCAAAGCAACATAAGAGGAAATTAGAGGTGGAAGAAAAAAAGAGAAAGGGGCAGAGAGAGAGATAAGCCGAGTAAAATCAGACTGACTTTTAGTTGCTGGAAAGATCTCAGAGCAGAGACAGGATGAAGATGGATGTCAGATTATACTTCGTTAGAGGGCGCTACAGTGTGAAACTCTGCCACAGTTCAGTAGTGTGGCTTTAAAACACAGAAAACCTATAAAAATGTGATAAATTTAGCTCATACTGTGCAGCAATAACAGAGACCAACTTAAAAAAAAAAAAAAACTGGAAACGATGAATCATCCCGTCCACAGACCTGGTGTCATCACATGCACACGCTGGAAATCTGAGTGGAGTGGATGTTTGATCTGCTAATTATGACTCTGTGGGCCGAGCTGCTTCATGACCAGAGGCCAGGAAGCCTCGTTCTTAATTGCTCAGACTTACGTAAGAGAACAGGCGAGCCAACACGACTCAGGCAAACCAGAGATGAGCCAGAAAATTACTGGTATGATTTCCCTTCCACGGTCTGAGGGGGGGTGGAGGGAAGGAAGGAACTAAAGAGAATGAATGTGCAGAGCCGAGAAAGGGGACAGTTGAGATGAAGACCTTTTCTCACTTGCTCATCTCTGAGAATGTCCGATCGATGGAAATCTGATTGGTGGAGCCTCTCCCACAGCAGTGAATGAGGAGAAGAGAGAAGAACTGTCACTTTAACTCAATAAGGCGACATAACAGAGACAGATAGAGGAACAGAGCGGAGGAGGAGGACGAGCGAGATGAGGGAAGCGATGATGGTGTGTTGGACTACATCGCTTTGCAGGAGAGGAAGCACTGCGGTAACGTGAGTGAGGTTATTTGTGCACCTGACCGGAGAACAGGAGGTTACTGAGGGGGCGGAGCCACAGAGAGATGACTCACGCTGGGCTGCTTTTCCACAGCAAGACTGATAGAATGAGTCCAAATAACAGACGAGAGAAAAGAAAGGAAAAAAAGATCGGGACCTGATGAAAGAGAAAAGAGACGAAGACAGGGAGGACTGGGAGAAAAATACAGGAAATGACATGGAAAAGAAGACAGAAAGGAAGGAAAAACAGTGGAGGTGAAGAGAAGAGAGAAAGAAATTTCATGACTTCAGTCAAGAAATTATTTTGTAAATAAACTCTTAAGCATAATCCGCTGTCATGATCTAAAGAGGCACGACCAGGTTGGAAACATTCTCCTTCTTCATCTTCATCATCATTATATGTGTCCTAAACCTGATCTTTGTGTCTCTAAAGATGCTTTATTGTCATTATACAACATTAAAGCACACTGTCAGGATACAGACTCACGCCTAGTACTATAATCAATGATAGGCTATACATACAATGTATATACATACATACTTTCACACCGACCAGGCTCTGTGCTCGTGACGCTTCCCGAACTTCATGTTGTACCAGCCGGCGTGTTCAGACCAGAAAAGCTGGTTCTCAGTACAGAGTGTGTCCATCAGAGCAGAATGCCTCCGACACACAGTGATCCAGAACATCGGTCCTCAAGTACCACTGCCCTGCATGTTTTAGATGTCTCCACACTTTAACACCTGAATGAAAGAAATGGCTCATTAATGAGCACTTAACGAGGAGGTCCATTAATCAGGTGTGTTGGAGTAGGAAAACATCTAAAACACGCAGGGCAGTGGTACTTGAGGACCGACGTTCTGGATCATGTGAATATTAATTCTTAGGATCTATTCAAACCTCTAGGATGTGATCAAACATGATAACAGAAAACAGAGCAACAGAAAGAGAAAAGCAGCTCCTTGCTATTTATTTTCTTCCTGACCACTGAATTAAAGTTAATCACCACAACTCCCTCCTTTCCTGTCTGCTCCCAGATGAGGAACAGAAAGGGAAGATAAAAAAGGATAAAGACTGAAAGAAAAGGGAGAACTGACGAAGGTGGGAAGAGGATAAAAAGTCTTCTTTCTTATTTAATCTCATACAAGTGCTGACAGTAATAAACCCTGATGAGTCACAGGGATAATCCCGGCTCAGCGCGACAGAAATTAAAACACTAGAAGAAGAATGGGAAGTGAGGAGGAGGAAATTATTCTTTTCTTTTCAGTGGAAAACATGCTGGGTTGGGGGCATCATTTTAATTTTAAGCTGTTCCATTTGAACTTTTTCACAAATAAATTAAACGTGTTAAAGCTGTAAATCTGGTCTTCACAGCAACAATCTTTAAATAAAACCTTAAAATATCTGTCCATTTAAAAAATAAATCTAAATCAGAGTTTTATTCTCCAGCTGCTCTTTATGTCCAAATTACGCTTCTTAAAAAACTTTTGTAAATTAACACTGCCTATTTTTAAGCCTTCTGCTAGAAAGCTGCATTATCATAATATAATGAAAATATTTCTGCAACCATAAGGTCTATTTTAATTCTGTTGGAGTCACAGTAAAGGAATCAGTTTGTTAAAATGTGTAAATATCCGTATAAGTGTTACAGATGAGGAATAATTGAAGATGGCACATAGCACAAATGAAAAAGGCTTCAGGCTTGCCTAAAAAAGACTTTCAGGATGAAGATAAAAATCTCTTTGCATGATCCAACTGTAGCTCTGAACCTCAATCAGATCATAGAACAACATGTGAACATTATCTCTGCAAAGATCAACTCTAATAAAGTGAAACAGAAGTAAATTAAAGAGGTTTTAGTACAGATAGTTCAGGAAACGTGTCCACAATGGACATGTCACCACCACTTCTCAAAGTCCACCTACAATGGTTTCTTAATGTCCACAAATTTCATTAAAATTCCATATTAACTTTTATTTATTGAAATATGAGCCCAAATGTGAATTATTAACCCTCGTAGGTCATCAGAGATTTATTAAATTATTTTTACTTCCATTTTTGGCCATAATTCAGGTTGTGTTACTGCATTTAAATTATTTCTTTTTAGGAAACATTTCTCTTGAAGAACTTGGAAAAGGACACCAGAAATAAAAGCCCATTTTTTTCCTCAGTCCTAAATTCAGTCCTAACAAAAAGGGCCAAATATGTAAAAATTATTTTAACCCTTTAAAGACCAGGTTCATCACACTATGTCAGTTTTAATTAAAACAAAAGACCAGAAAAGTCTGGATTCAGGAATTACAAGGTTAAATATAAAAATCAATCATGTTTTAATCCTTTTTAGTAATTTAAGATCCCAAAGACACATTCTATGGAAAATAACTTTTGTTTTTGTTTGTTTAGAATAAAGTTGTGATACACTCAGGCTGCTGAGTGATTTGCGTAAAAAATAGACAGAAGGTGATTTAAGTCTGATGGAGGACGCGATGACCAAGTGTGTTCATTCGTCATCCACTCAATAATGTGGAGCAGAGAAGCTTTCGATGTCTTTTTTGTGTTTTGTTTTTACACTAAAGCAGCTGATTTCAGCCGAGCGTCGACACCTGAGTCTCCTGATTAACAAAATGTCAGAACTGGAGGTGTAAAAACCACAAACCACCATAAGACAGGCAGATTGCGGCGGCAGTGTTTTTATTTAAAGTGACAAATCTGCCACCTGGAGAGAAACAAAGCATCCTGCCTGACTTCAGCGACGATGAGCTCATCCCCCTCCTCCTCCTCCTCCTTCTTCCTCCTTTATTATCAAAGCCTTAAATAAATAAATAAAAGAAGAAACCCCTCGCCCCCTCCTCAACCCAACAAATATGCCCAATAATAGCGTCCAGGACAGAGTACGCTGCCATTCAGCCCGACAGGAGCTCGCTGCTTTGAAGAGGAACAAATGATCACATCTTCATCTGCTGGATGCTTCATTGTGTCTTGCCAGAGCTGCCTGCCACCAAAAAAGAAAGGCGGCACGTCTACAGAAAGAACGGCCATCACGTTAGCACAACACAAAATTGGGGTAATCTTTTAGAATATTGAAATAATTTATTATAATAATAACAGAGTCCTCATGTAAGGAATCAAATGAGTGTGGGTCAATTCAAGTATGAAGGATGAAATCTACTATGTAAAAAAATTGTTTTTAATCATTTATTTAAAAGTTTAATGATCAGTGTACAGTAGATGATCTGATGTCTGAAGTCGCCTCTTTAGCTGTTAAATGGCAACAAAAGATTAGAGCTGCATAGAA
Organism: Melanotaenia nigrans; assembly: GCA_037177435.1. NCBI lineage: Eukaryota > Metazoa > Chordata > Actinopteri > Atheriniformes > Melanotaeniidae > Melanotaenia > Melanotaenia nigrans. Next base: position 2,767,208 of record JBAFTC010000001.1, on the reverse strand, counting down.
ACCGTTGCATGTTGCAGCTAAAGAGGTTAGCTGGTCAGTGACTTTGGATGTGATGAAGAGCACCTTATAGAGACAAAGTCTCTCAGAAGTAAAGATGAGAAGGTTCAGTAATCTGCAAATAAAACGTACCTACGTATGGTTCAGTTTTATTAGAATGTGAAGAATGTGTAAACTTAAATCCTACCATCATCCACAGATCAGTGACATAAATGGATATGATAAGAGGCCGAGTCTCTCAGAAATAAAGATGGAAAAAGGAAATGGCGGCATGGACCCAAAACTGTGCAATCCACAAATGCAGGTTGAAGCTCTATCATGTAAAGAAGCAGCCATGTGAACACGATCCAGAAACAGTGTCGTCTCCTCAGGACCAAAGCTTTTTAAAATGGTCTGAGGCAAAGTGGAAAACTGTTCTGTGGCCAGATGGATGGAAATGTGAATGTCTTCATGGAAACTGTGGGTGACAAGGTCTTCTGAGCTGTAAAGGTACCATTCAGCTCGTCCTCAGCACTCAGCTCAAAAGCCTCAATCTCTGGTGATATGGTGGAGAATTAGCAACTGACAACTTGCAGATCTGGAGCATGCAGGCGTGCATTAACACCTGTATGCACTGCCTATGGTCCAGAACGTTCAAAAGCTCAAAGCACCATGAAACAGAAATACAACTAAGATGACCCGGGACTGTTGAGCTGCTATAGTCCTCAATCAGACCAGAATGGGACAATATTTCTCTTTAAAAAGTCAACCACCTGGTCTCCTTAGGTCCAGGCGTTTGATGTAGTTAAAAGGCGAGAGGACACTTTGCAGGAGGAAACGTAGACAATCTTTATTGCTGCTGCCACTGGAAATGAGGCAGTGTTTTACTTGAAATAGTAAAATGTCTCTTTTTCAACATCTAATAAATGTTTTGTAGTTCTAGCTCCAGAAACCTGACTTGAAGCAGGAGTGAGTGCGAGGACCGAACACAAGCAGCGTTTAGTTGAAAAATGTGATTATAACAATAAGTGATGCCTCATCACAAACAAAATAAGTTTAGTTTACCAATTACATGACATTTAGAGTAATGCTAGACACCATTACACATTAGATTATGTGTGTGGCTGATGACTAAAACCACTTCTATCCTGTTGGGGAAAGCTTTCAAAAGGTCAGGGAGCTATTTTTCTTTTCTGTTAAATGTCTCAATCAAATTTAATCTCAAGATGGTGCAGAGAGCCTGACATTTAGGGCCAATGTAGAATCACAAATAACTTGTTGTGCTCCGAGGGGGGACACTGTGTAAAAGTAATCAGCAAACAGAGTAAATCAAGGCAATGACATGAGGAAAGTTGTGGCAGAGTTCCAATTTATGTGAATACTGGCTCTAAAATGAGAGATTGATGTGTATAGGCATTCTCACTGGTAGCATCCAAATCAGGTCCAGCAAAGGCTCAGACTGGGAGGTACAGTACTGCATGAAGACCAGATGGGATTCTGGCAGGGTAAATCCCTTCCCTCCCAAAAGACACTATTTAAGCCACACACACACACACACACACACACACACACACACACACACACACAAGACTGTTCATATTCAGCATCCCTGCACTGATTGGTTTTCAAAGTGTTCATTCAACTCAGTGGCAGCTAATGGTTCTTGTATTGGGTACAGCTCCACAAATTCATCTTAACCTACTTTCCAGCAATAATCTACATAAATACTCCCCAATCTCCAAGGAAAAGGGTGGCAGAAGACAAATCACAACCCCAGGGCTAAAGCTGAGTTTGTGCATGTTTGTGTGTTTGTCTGTTGCTTCCAGACAGGCTGATATGGAGTTTTATACTCTGGAGGCCCGCAGTAGATCAAAGGGATTGCTTCATGAGGCTGTAAAATGCAGATGATTCTCCAGGTCGTCATTTAGACTCACAGCGAGCTGACACGAATCAGTCCAGCAGATTCAAATTAGCAGCCGCTCCCCTGGGCGCCTTTGTCTTCTAAAAGCTGAAGGTTAGATAAGAAGTAAATGTGTGCATCATAGCTTAGATCGGCTGCAGTCTGTGCTGGTTCAGCACCACGGACAGCTCCGTCTGCACTGCAGCTCAACCAGCACAGCACTGCTGAGGCTGCTCCAGTCCACGCTGCTCCACACAGCCCAACACAGCCCTGCACCACCCAATAATGCTCCATACAACCCCACACTACCCAATAATGCTCCATACAACCCCACACTACCCAATAATGCTCCACACAACCCCCCACTACCCAATAATGCTCCACACAACCCCACACTACCCAATAATGCTCCACACAACCCCACACTACCAATAATGCTCCACACAACCCCACACAATGCTCCACACAACCCCACACTAACCAATAATGCTCCACACAACCCCACAAAGCCCCACACAACTACACACAACTCCACACAGACCCACACTACCCCAAACTGCTCCACACAGCCTAACACAGCCCCGCACCACCCAATAATGCTCCATACAACCCCACACTTCCCAATAATGCTCCATACAACCCCACACTACCCAATAATGCTCCATACAACCCCACACTTCCCAATAATGCTCCATACAACCCCACACTACCAATAATGCTCCACACAACCCCACACTACCCAATAATGCTCCATACAACCCCACAAAGCCCCACACAACTACACACCACTCCACACAGCTCCACACTACCCCAAACTGCTCCACACAACCCCACACTACCCAATAATGCTTCATACAACCCCACAAAGCCCCACACAACTACACACAACTCCACACAGCCCCACACAACCACACACTGCTCCACACAAATCCACACAGCCCCACACAGCCCCACACAACTCCACACAACCCCAAACTGATCCACACATCTCGGTGAGGTTAAGCTATACCAGCAGAGACTAATTTTTGGTCAGAGTCAGAACGGTGGAGTAACGCTCCTGCAGTCAGAAGTTTACACATGCAGAAATGTGGAGGTAGAAGAATTGAATCAATCCTATGGAACACCTCTTCTGTCTCCAGGCACTCCCTAAAGTTTTCTTATCATTTTAATGCTTTAAAAAGCGAGGTTTATCCATCGAACTCATCTCTGTCTCACTGAGTAATACATGAAGCTGCTGAGCGAACAGGGGAGCCGAGCCGTGAGGCTTTGCGAGTAGAGGTCAGACCTCTGTGTGACTCCAAACTGCAATCAAAGGACTCCACACGCTGCCGCTCACCATCCGACTGACTGACGGCGAGGAACCTGCAGAGCACAGCCACACTGCTGCCATCCTGTCTGACTGCACAGGTGTGAGGGTGCAGCCAGGCATCACTGAAGGTATTTCACCAACCCATCCCGCTGATCATCAGTCCTTCTCCTGACATAACTGGGCTCCTACTGTCAAGCATGATGTTCAGCAGTAAAAAACTGGGACGCAGCCCCAAACGCTGCTAATCCCCATTATGTTAATGTGCTTTAAAAGGTGCCTTTCATTACCATCAATATGATTTATAAAAAGAGCCAAAAGCCAGAGCCAGACTGCCTGCAAACCTCCAAAGTACATGACTATTTTATTTTCCTCTTCATCAAATTTGTCGTGTCCTAGAAGACACATCTCTCATCTTGTCCTCCATAATTCAATACTCTGCAGTTCTGCAGCAGACAAAGGGATTCCCCAAAGTCAATGCGAGAATTGATGGAAAAGTGGAGCGCGGGTTCATCCGCTGAGTGATGAGGGGGTTTATGAGGATGGGGGTTTAGGGGGTTTTGGAGCCGCTGCAGACTTGAAGCATCTGTGTGTGGTGGTGGTGGGGGATGGGGGTTAAGCTGTCATTGCTCTACATCCCACCACCCCTGGAACAGCGGGTGGATGGAAAAGGGATGTGAAGGGGGGGTAAGGTTAGAGGGAGCTGGATCCTATTCCAATCCTTTCTCTGTTCAGGTCAAAACAAAAGCAAATTTTCATAAAAACAAAGATCCTTCACTTTGACCTCTTTATTTTCTCCCCACCCCCCGACTCAAACTGTACATGGGAGCAAGTCTTCCGCAAGTGCGCCTCCTCCAAAGTGGGATCCTGCTCTAGGTAATCCCTTTAAATCCGGCTCTAGAGCAGAACTGCAGGAGAGATGAATCTGGGACTGATCCGTCTGTCTGAGGCTGTCTGCTTGCATCTTCAGATATCACAGGGTGAAAACTCTACGCTTAATACGCCACAGCTCGCTTCTCCTGCGGGACACCGACACCGCAGAGAGCATTTAAAACTGACGCCATCATAAAACGTTACACAAATCCACACACAGAAAATCTGACCTCAGCCACAAAACGTTCCCTGACAAACTCCATCTAACGTCTCGCCTCCCGTTAGCTGACGTCCGACCGTGGTTCTCTTTAAATTGTTGCCTCAAAGTCAGAACTTATCTGAGAACATAAAAGTAAATTTCTGGAGGAAGAAATGATGTCTATACGACGTTTCCAGCCGGCTGACCTTCAGCTGTTTTCAACATGTCTATGCAGTGAAGACAAATACCGAGTTTAACTGGTTGCACATGTGATACGTGGTTGGAGAGCTGGGATTTGATTGATGCAGAGTTTTACAATCCAATACCAAAGCTGGTACAGTCAAAAAGAACAATAACACCAGTTAATTCAGTTCAATAAAACTTTTTACCATTTCATGGGGAATTTGAGCTCACTTTGGATTAGATGTCAGCTGTAAAACCTTGGAGTCTAAAAACAGTGAAACAATTTCAGAAAAATTGTAAAGACTTTGAAAATCCCACCCACTACAGTCATCAAAGATTCAGGGAAAATGAAGAATCCCTGTGTGCCAGGGGCAAAGCCGGAGGTCAAAAATGAGGTCACTTTCAACATTTTATATGTTTTTTTATGTTCTATAGGGAATAAAATATGGCTGGATGAGGTTTGGAAATCATTAGACTATGTTTTTATTTACATTTTCCCCCTAACCCTGTTACGTTTGTTTAAATTTGAGTTGTAAGTAAAGCCAAAATTCTTCACATTTTGACTGACCCTCCACCTGAAATTAGAGGTGTTTCCATGTTGTAACCTCAGGCATATTATGTTTGTTTAGCATTAACAATACAGCTTGTCCACAGACTGGAGAAAGAGAAGAACAGCTTCTCATATTAAACTAATTCAGAATTTGCTCAAAATTTCAATTTTCCAATTACATCATCTCTTAAGATCCCATCCCCCAACCCTCCCTACCCTAGGGAAAGAAATCAAAGGTGATAAAATTAAAGTTCCTGAAGGCGCCTTTAAAAGAGAACCCTCGGTTCTCCAACTTTAAGTTGTTCAAGACTTTGTTGAGCCACCAGCCATAGGATGAAGGTGAAGTGTGCATCCGGTTTATTTTGGCCAGCAGGAGCGTCGTGCCTCTGCAGGAAATATTTACCAAAGAGGTCAGGGAGGGGACTGAGGCGGGTTTCTGTCAGGTCTGGACATGACCAAAGCATGTGCATGAGGTCGGCAGAGGAATGGCCACATCTGATTCAGGCATCAGCAACATCTGGATAAATCTTGGACAGTCTATGATTAATAAAAGTCCTGAGTATGAGTTTGCACTGAATCAGCCGTGTCTGGCACAGACAGAGGAGTTGTGTACTAATTTAAGAATTTTGTCCCATTGCTCTTTAAGACTGAGTGCTGGGTCTTCTTCCCATCAATCTTTTACTATGGGAAGACTGAAATCGTGGAATCCATGACATTAAACATACAGGAAATAAATCCTCTCTGATTGGGGTTTACCATAAGAAGTGTCTAATTAGGTCTAAGGGGAAGGTTTGGGCAGGTTTTCTGGACAAAGTTTGAAAAAAATGGAAAAGATGAGATGAGGGAGGTTAAATTTGCTTGATAAGTCAGTAAAGCACATAAAAATGTTCCATTGTCACAGAGATCATTTACGAGATCATTAACGCTCAGACCAAGACTGACACGTGGAGTCAGAAATGGATGGTTTGAAACGGTCATTATGTGTTATTATCACACAGAGTCCAGGACTGAGTAAAGACAGCAGGTTGTAAAGTTATCAGGTACTGGTATTATTATCAGGTATTTTTCCTGTACTTCAGTCGCAGCATTATTTACAGTGATTCTGTTAAACCAAAATCAAACATATTCTCCATGTGGAGTCATCTCTTAACTGACTCTGGGAACCAAATAATTAAAAACCTTTTGCTCAGCTGGTTGAGCAGGTGTCTCATATACAACAGCTGAAGGTCAGGCCTGGGCTCCTGAGTCCTGACCTGTGGTCTTTTGCTGCATGGCATCCTCCTCTGTCAGCCCGCTAGGGCTCAAAACTAAAAAATGTAGAAATATAAACAAGAGACCAAACAACAGGTTCAAAACTAAACTGAAAAAATCTGTTTGGTAACTGCAGCCGTACAGACTTCACAGACTCCTGGACAAATATTAATGAGTCTGTGTGAAGTGTGTTGGTCTGACAGATCCAGTCTTCACACTCATCTCACCACATCTCAGAAAGCAGAAAACTCACTGCTGACGTCAAAACATAACGTCATCCCGCCCCTGATGAAACAAAAGTAGAAAGACGGTTTCAGGAAAATATTATGGAAGAAAGTAAAGAATGAAGTTGTTCCCGTTTTCCTCTCTTTTAACTCTCCAGGGGGGATGATGGAGGGGTGAGAGCTAGCTGGGAGCAACATGAACTCCTCCACACACCCAGCTGCAGACAGATGCAGCTCTCCTGCTGCGAGAGCCAACAGCCTGCAGCTTCAGCTAGCACCCCGAGCTAAAGCACAGCTGAGGGTGCACAAATCAAAACATTTCACACCAGCAGGTCTAATAATCTCCATCGGCTCAGTCTAACGGGGGAACAGTCACAAAGAAACTCTCAGACTTTTTGTATATCACGTAAAAGAACAGAGGATGGACTCAGCATTGTGGTGGATGTTCATCGTGTGGCTGAAGTACCGGCGCAGAACGGGGAGTATAAATAAGTAAAGCCAGTTCAGTCTTCAACATGAGTCATAATTCTTTTTCTTTTTTCTGAAAGTCGACATTTACGTCAGCGCGAGAGGAGATGTGTGATTCAAGCCGTGAACTGGATTGATCTTTTCTTTGAAGAGCCATGCTGTAGCCGAAGCCCAACATCAAACTGCACATCAGGTCGACGGCTGAAACAGATCAACTCTCATCTTCTCACAAAATATTATTTTTTACTTATGTGATGTTAAAAAAAATCAGCAGACAGAATAATGCATTAATTCAAGTGGATGTTAGAAAATAAAATAAATACATCAGACGTCGAAAACTGTGACGTGGGTAGCCGGCTGATATCGGCTGATCTGGATCCTCAGTGTGATTTCTGACGCTTTCCATGGTCATGGCTGATAATATTAAAGCCCAGGAAAAACTGTGAGGCAGAGCAACACTGCACACTTTAAGAAATAAATAAACAGGAACGTTACTGACGTCAGCTCTTTAAAGGGTTAAAAACTTATAAAGATGCTGCTGTTACCGTTTCATCCTGGACTCAAACAGCTCTGCTGTAAGACTTGTGTGAGCAAAATTATAGATCAGGTTATTTTCTAAAATTATGCTGTTTCATGGTGTTTTTTTCCATCTATAACTGGGAGTAAACCACATTTTCCACTGACTGAGACAGAAATCACTGCAATAAGAAAATAATACTTCATTGTCATGAGAGCTTTACAAAAACCCTTCAGAAACCAGGTCTGGCTGTATGGACTGTGATGATGTTATCTTCATCCACTTTTGTCATAGTCGACCTCTAAATAAAACATCTACAAATGATATTCTGACTCGAGTGTCCTCCAGCTTTTAGGTTTTACCTGAGGATGTGGAGGATGCGGATCTTAGTTTCAGGTATTCTTCATACTGAAAGGCATGTTTGCATCACATAGTTGGTGCTGCTGCATCCATCAACCTCAGCCAGACATCCTTTCCGATAGAGCTGGGTTCATTTTTATTTTATTTATTTATTTTTTTAATGATGACAGCAACCCTACTCTCGATGGTCGGTGAGATTTTAGCATATTTACACAACTGAAAGGTTTCCTGTGTCGCTTCCGCCTGAAATCAGCTTCTCTCTGCGAGATAATGACAAATGTGAATGTTTTCATTCACCATTGCATTAAATTCACCTGTAAACTGTTTAGCATTTTATCACCTCTTACATCAGCAGCAAACACTAATGCGGGCTCCGCCATGTTCAGCAAACACTTAAAAACAGGAAGTGATGTCACCACGTGCGTACGCACTCCGAAATAAAACTTATAATCGACTGGTAAGTAAGACTGATCAATATCGTATTTCAGAAGTTCATATAGACACATGTAGTCAGATCAGATTATTACAGTAATCTGATTACTTCCAGATATCTGATTTTGATGGTCATGTAATGGGCTTACTGTTTTATAAAATAGTTTTCAGAGAATCTTTAGAGTCCTTAATGTTCAAGAAAAAAATGGTGTATCTGTAAATGAATCAATATCGATATGAATTTAATGGAGTCGCTTTGATTGTTGAAATTGGTGGTGATATCCAGCCCTAATTTCCAGTAAATTGTCTGATTCACGTCTGACTTTCTTAAACCAAAATATCTCCAGACAACGGATACGTCATCATGTTCAACTTCAACGTCTGCTGCAGCTTCGCTTTCTCAACTTTTCACCAATCAACATCTCCAATGACTCAGCAGGTTCAGTGGTGCAGCAGTGAAAAAGGTCCCCCTTAAAACAGTTTCTAGCTGCGCCACGTTCCCAGTGTTGTTTAGGCTGCTTTTGGTATAAGAAAAATTCATATTATAATAACAATAAGTGGCTGTGGTACGAACCAGCATACTTCCCAGCAGTAAAACAGACGGCATCATGTTAACATCAAGCTTCAGGCAGCTCATACCAGCGGAATAAACTCTGCAGTGTTTTTATTTCCAAAGAGGTGATTTTATCTGCTATGATCAGTGTGTCAAAAGAAAAATCACAGGTATGTCTTCACATGTGGTTTCACATTCAAACAGGGTTATTTCGGTTCCAACCTATGAGCCTCTTTAATTTCATAGTAATTAATGACAATAAAACCGGGGGGAGATAAGTCTGCCGTCTCAGCTGGAAAGTCATTAAAATAAGAATCAAATCCAAGTTTGGTAACACCACATGTGGTCCAGTCCATATGAAATAACAGCATCATTTACTGCTCTCATCTAAATCCAACCCGTTGTATCATCTTATAAAGTCTCTCGGGTGGAAAATGTCTTTATTGCTGCCTGCAGCGCTCGTGTTTCTGGACGAGTCCCGCCATCAGCGAGCAGGACCACAGGCGAGAAGAGCGTGATGAGCATCTCTGCCAATATTTGGGCCGGTTGAAATACTTTATCTGCTGTATGGGGATAACAGATTAAAACAAGAGTAAACAGAGCAGTGATACGAAGCGGCTTTTTGCACGTAAACATCTGGGTTCTGAATCTGGAGCAGGAGGAAGATGCAGCAGGAGCTCCAGGGTGTCTGCTCTCACAGAGAATACGTTATCATTTATTCATTACAGATGTGTGACTGCAGGACGGCTGTTTGGCCCACGGGGCGACTATGATAATGATTAGGGTTGGAGCGGTTTAATACCACTGAAATGTGATATGAGAGAGACAAAGGATTTTCAATACAAAGAGAAAACTGAAGCATGTTAGAGAACAGACGAAGAGGTTTCCGCTGAATCTCAGTGCAGCTGAAAGATGCAATATATAGAAATAAAATCAATAAAAATCTTCTGAGTAATAAAACAGGTTTTGTTTCTACAATCTCCACTAAACTACCCAAACGTCAGCGTGATGCGACGAGCTCCACCCGGTACGTCAGACAGTTTCAACGAGGTGTTGTTTAACTTCTGAAACCTTTCACTTAGCTTTTCCACAAGGCAGAAAATCTCATTGTCATCATCTATATGCATGTGATCAGGGAAACAGGACCAGGCTCACAGGAGGTGTTGGAATATTTTCCATGAGAGTATCCAGCTGTGAGGAGATGAAGAAACTCAACGGGGAAGCAAGCCCATCGGACCAGCAGCCGGCAGGCAGATAACGGCTTATTAGGAAGTTTTAACATCCTCCTGCTCTGTCAGCAGTTTCGTTTTGGCTGCAGCATCTCAAAGCTGAACTGACCTTCCGCTCAGAAAATGTACAGCTCTGAAGTTACTGTGTGTAATTTGGTTGAGAGGAGCTTCACACTGATGGTTTTAACCAGTTTAAGGCAGCTTTACTGAAATTACCACACACAGAGAGGCCGGTTAACGATAAGCCTGTTTCAGATTGATGCTTCTCCCTTACTCATTACTCAAGATTAGATGTGATGTATTGTTACTCGAGGCAACAAATGATCAATAATTCCATTATTGATTTTTTAGCTCAATTTTTCTAGATTAATTTATTTGTTTTGTTGAGAAAATATCAGAAAATGATTAAAGACGTCTTCTGTTATCTCCTGAACCTAAAGGAGACGTTTGCAGCTGGAACCAGGAGCATAATTGCTGCAACTCTTCTAAATATTAGATGTGTAAAAAATAAAGCCTCTCTTTCCCTTTGTGTCATGTAACCAGAACCAAAATCTTCCAACTCTGAGGAGAGTTTCAGTCACTGCAGATAAGACTGAAAAATAAAACAAAGAAAATCATCATATCAAGACTATTTTTCATTTGGTGTATCTGCATGATGGCAGTAAAAAAAACTTCTTGGATTTTTTTTTTAATATCTTTTATCTCCTCCACACCTGCTACCACTACAGGAATATCTTGATTTTTGCTGGACTCCCCTCTCCCACCCTCACCCAGCTGCAGAGGCAGCTGATCGATGGTTTAATGAGACTGTTATCACTCCGGTCGGGTGGATGGATTAACACCACTTTGGCCCTAATGGTTGCTCCTTAAAACACAGCCATCGCAGAGAACTGAGCCACAGGGGACAACAAGACGAGTCCCTGTGCACACAAACACACCCACACACAAATCCCAGACAAAACATGTGTCCGACTCACATGAACTGTGGATACCACCGACATAAACTCAGCTGTAGTTGTGTAAATGATAAGAACTTTACAACTTAAACATCTCTTCTAAGTTTTTCTCTGGTTTTTGCTTGTTGTTATTATTTTTATGTTGAAATACAACAATTAGCAGAGCAGCCTGGGTCGTAAACCTCTGGAACCTCTGCAGCCCAGTTCAGCTGCATTAAACTGGCTAAAGCAGGGGTGTCCATCTACAGTTAAAGCAGGGTGTCCATCTACAGTTAAAGCAGGGGTGTCCATCTACAGTTAAAGCAGGGTGTCCATCTACAGTTAAAGCAGGGTGTCCATCTACAGTTAAAGCAGGGGTGTCCATCTACAGTTAAAGCAGGGCGTCCAGGTACAGGTCTCGAGGGCCACAAGCCTGCTTCTGAAAATTAATGAGTCATTGTGCAGAACGTCATAGGCTGTTGGATCCATTTAATTTGAGTCAGGTGTGTTGGAGCAGGGACACAGTGAAAACCTGCAGGATAACGGCCCTTGAGGACCCACTTTGGACATCACTTAGTTAAAGAAAACGTTGCACTTAACATTTGATTGTTAGAGATGTTCACATTCTCACTTTGATTTGCTTTATTAGTGAAATCAGTTTGTGGTCTGAGGGACTCGATGGGTTAAGATGTTTTTTTTTTCTTTTTTGTGGCCCTCCTGTTCCACACTCACCATCCAGGCCTAATTTGTTAGACACTTTTAAAATATTTCAGGGTAACAGTAATAAAACTGTGAACACACTGATCCTTTCCTCTTTCTGTTGTATTCATTAAACAGTCATGTGGAGAATGTTGTCTTTTGCAGCATGGCAGAAAGCAGTGGGGATTTTCTTATTCAAGCTGAAATGTGGAATTTAAAAATGCTTCTTTATCTGGAAATGAAAACTCATGCATGCAGCAGACGGAGCTTTTCCATGACAATAAACAGATCTATGGCACTTTGACATGCACACTGAAAAAGCCTGAAAACAAACAGCACACACTCATGCTGGGTAATTTAAACAGTTAAAAGTATTAATATATATTACTGTTTTTTTTTACATTTTATAGTCTTGAACCTGTGTTTATGGAAGGACAGCCAGTTTACTGACAGACCGTGTTGACACAAACTTGTTGTTGCCTCTTATTGTGGACAGGAAGTCATTAATCCGTCACCCGTGAAGTGTAAACAGAGCTTACATCAGCTGGAGACCCATGAATCTGTCTTTATCCTGCAGATGAGACAGCTGCAGACTGATCTGTCTACATTACAGGATTATCAATCAGTTACATACAAAAATGTAAACATGCAGACATATTTTCATCTCAGCCTCGTCCGTCTACCAGGCTGCCAAACCCACATCCTCTCACAGTGACAGAGAGTGAGCGGCAGACAGCGGGAAGCCTGAATGAGACAGAGAAATCCTATTAGGCTGTGTATGTGTTGATGTATGAGGAAAAGCTGCTGTCAGATGACCCACTGCAGCTGGATTCTGTCTGCATGCACGACATCCTACTCGCATGCAGAAATACGCTCCGAGTTATCAGCGTTTCCAGCACCACTACGTCTCCTAAATCATGTTTCATTATAAACTGAACAACAACAACAACACTGGGAAGTCTGGTAGAAATCAGGTTAATGTCCAGGGAGGATGATGCTCTTCCTCTCTGTCTCATGTAGGTTCTGTCTACTTGCTGGAGGTGTTGGTCTATGCAGCACCTTTCTGCAACAATAATCAAAGCTGGACTCCAACCACGGCCAGCTCCAGACAACAGGGAGCCTGAGGCTAGACTCTATCTGGGAACCTCTCTTAACTTTCCTGGAACCCGGCACTAAAATAAATAAATAAATACATAAAACTACAAAATTATTATAAGTAACTATAGAAAAGATGTTTAAAAAGTTAAGGTGCCTTTAAAAAATTCCCATCAGTTTGGCTCTAGCTCAGTTGTTTTATTTTGATTTAAGCACAACATGCTCAGCTCAACACAACTAATATCACATTTAAAAAACCCAAATAAAACCAAAAAACTTGTGTAGCAAGCTGCTGAAAAGGCAACAGCTGCTCCACGTGGTTGTCAGCACTGCACTTAATTAAGTAAAGCGCCACATGTAGCCAGTGAATCCAGCCAATCACTAAAGCCCCGTTTCTGCCGACGGGTGCAGGTCAGGACGCATCTTTTTGTGTTTCCACACGCGAAGGCTAGGAAGGGTACCCTAACATCTGACCCGACCTGCCTATTGGTTGGGACCCTTCCATTGGGGTACCAATCTAACCCGACCCAAAAGGGTGGAGTTTGACACACTGCATCTGTCGATTGGTTGAGAAAAATAAATCACTTCCTGTACGACCTGGAACAAAAACAAAGCAGGAACGGCTCCTTGTTTAGAGCAACAGATTTTCTTTTTGTTTATTAAATCTCCGTTTAAAATGGAGTCACGAAACACGGCCAAGAAGAAAGAACACAAAGTGTTGGATGATGCCCTCCTCCTCCTTTGTTTCTGAGTCGTGTTTTGGTTCTACTTTAAGGAGTTTTGGTTCTACTTTAAGGAATTTTGGTTCTACTTTAAGGAGTTTTGGTTCTACTTTAAGGGGTTTTGGTTCTACTTTAAGGAGTTTTGGTTCTATTTTAAGGAGTTTTGGTTCTACTTTAAGGAGCACGCTGCGATGCTGTTACGTAGCTGAGGCATCTGTTGCTATCCGACTGATACTCCGCCTCTCGGGTAAGGTTACAGCTGGCAGTGGAAACAGACCATATCTGCACCCTGACCGTCCCGACCCGTACCCGTTGGTGGAAACGATGCTTATCAGGAAAGCAGACAGCTGAGCAGTCTGTTATCACACAAACTATCTGCAAGCTCAGGCCTGGCACCGTAACGCTGAAGGATTCTATGATTATTCCTGGAACCACTGACAACTAATAAAATAAGTTTCGGGTTCAGAGCAAGATTTTCTATGAGTGAAAGAAGATTATCTCCCAGATATCTCAGATATCCAGAGACAAAATGATATAGAAGTAAAGACATTTCTGTTGATACATTTTCTCCGGTTCCCATTCATCCCACCTCCCCCCTCACATTCAACTGCCATCTAATTTTTCTAAAACAGCGTTTCCTGCAGGTTTGCAGTCTTGAGCAGGGCTAGGGGGGTTTCCTACGTGAACTTACATGTATGCCTGATAAATATAAATATCAGCAACCTTGAAATCAGCTCAGCTGAATCATGTATTCGTGAACTCTGTAGCTGTAACAGGAAACCATATCCAGTACAGCGTAATCGTGTGTATGACACATGATAAAGACTAAGAAATGTGACAGCTACACTCTGCTGTTGAGTCATGTTGCATTTATCTAATTTTATTCTGGAATCATTTTTCATAAATGACTGAAATGCTGTGATAAAAAAATTCTCATGACAGGACAATGTTTAAATGCCTTGATGAAGGTTGTTTTACTGAGTGGAGTCGCTCTAAATATTCTTAAATTACAGATCTCAGACTAAGTTTTGTTAGAAAAATTGTAATTTTTAAACTTAATAGGTGCTATGTGAATAAATTTGAGCTAAAAGTCCTTCACAAAGACATACAAGAAACAAGAAAGCAAGTTAAACTAAAGCATGTTCTAAAATAATTCCTGAGTTTTGTCAAAGTCTCTTTAAATGCAAAAACAGTCTGATGTTTGTTTGAGAAATGCTGCGTGTGTGAGTGTGTACATGTGTGTGTGTACGTGTGCGTGTTGGGAGATTTGTGTGGGTGTGGAAGTTTTATTAAGTCCATGTCTGTAAGATAAGAGTCATACGGGGTGATAGATGAGAAGATAAGGACTGAAAATCTGAGGTCTTTTCAACCTTTCGCTGAGAATAGATGTGTCAGAGAAAACCTATTAAAATGTGCATGTGCACAAATGTTTGTTCTTTGTAATCGTTATGGATCTTGTAAATAAATCTGTGCTAATGACAGAAGCTGCCTTTTGGCTCAGAGTCACAAGTAGGAGAGAGATTCCTCAGGTCAGTGTTCTGCCTTTTTTATAAATATATGAATTGGTTGACGGGAAAACGGACGTGCAGAAACACCGTAATGTGCCTTAGAAATGACTACGATGACATGAACATCTTCACCTCCCTGAAGCGCGTTATCACCTCCGTGCATGCGCATCGCTGCAGAACTCCACCGCGTGCGATGCAGAGACAAGATCCAACCTTAATACCATACGGTGGGGGAAACACTGATGAGCTACAAAAAGAATTTAATATGATTTTGGAAACTTAGTTAAAATAAACGATAAATACTGACAGCACGCTTGCTGCTGCGACAGGTTTGACAGTCTAATCATATTTACTTTTCCAGTTGTCATCTACAAGCTAAAATTCATTATTATAACTGATATTATTTATTTGTAAGTTGCATTCATTTTGTTCCTGACCAGGAGCCATGTGTCAGGAACATTGTAAATGCACAAACAGTGACATATTTGCAGATGTTTACTGTGATGATGCCTGCAAGCCACCAATTTTCTAAAATATCAGGGGAAGAAGAAGAAGCTGCGACAACTGATCAAACTGGCAGAAAATTCTCCGACAAGCAGCCACCCTCATCTAATCCTATTCTAAAGGGCTCAGGGCTTCTCACAGCTGTGTTCAGGTTAGTTGCTTCTCAAATGGCCTTCTGTACCAAACATTTCCAGCATGGTGACAAATGTACAGTTTGTGACAATACCTGTATTTATGAGGTGGTCCTGCTCAGTCTGCTGGAGGCTGAATCTTTCATCAGGCCTGACAGTGATGATGGAGACGGACCGACGAAGAGGCCGGCATCCCTCATCCATCAGATACAGCCGCTGTTTAATCCTCACATCCATCGCCCTCCTGTCCCGACTACACCCTGATAAATCTATAAATCCGGAGATGCTGTAATTCAACTGTCCTACGCAGAGTCTCAGCAGCACAGAGAATACCTCAAATTTACAAAAAAAAAAAGCTGTTTTAGACCGAGGAGAGATCCAAACTGATGAACAAGAAGAGAAATTACTGCATCTTGTTGGGACTACTTTTAGCGGCGGACTGATCTACAGATGTTCTGGTGACAGGAAAAACTTTTAACTTGTTTTGGAAGCAAAATTAGGATGAATCAACATTTTTAATACCCTCTATTATCGGTTCAGCGTACGCTTAACAAAG
Organism: Melanotaenia nigrans; assembly: GCA_037177435.1. Taxonomy (NCBI): domain Eukaryota; kingdom Metazoa; phylum Chordata; class Actinopteri; order Atheriniformes; family Melanotaeniidae; genus Melanotaenia; species Melanotaenia nigrans. The sequence continues at coordinate 2,751,037 of JBAFTC010000001.1, read as the reverse complement.
CTAGAAATTTAAAGTTTAGATATGGCTTTGAAGAACTTGATGGGATGGAATAAATATAAGTTTTTTGAGGGGTTAAATACAGACAGTTTTAAAGCAGAATCTACAAGAACGTGAGTATTTCCTTCCTACATTCTCCCAAAAAGTCCTGTCTATGTGAAAATGCACAGACATGATTGCTGTCAGCAACCGAACCAAAAGGTAGTAATCTAGCTCCGCCTCCAAAACCATGGCAGTCACTGAGACTGGCCATTTTTAGCCAATCCAAAAAAAGGATAGCGTGTGGAAGGCAGAATCACTCTCATAGACATATGGCAAAAACGCAACGATATAATAATGCCTTCTTTTTTCCTGCTCCATGTCTACTGTCGCCATGGAGACAAATCTGTTTGTAGTGATGCAAGCAACACAGAGGATGGCTCATAATCTGACTGAGAGTCAAAAACGCTGGTTATTCTTCCACATACAAACAGCACAGCAGATTTTCCAAAAAGTTAATTTCCAGTGTCCCAAAAACATGGACAAAAAGCACAAAAATACACAAATCTGCATTTGTCAAAACATCCAAATAAAGGCCAACAAATCCTTTAAAACTGTTCCTGCCTTTTACAGCTTAATGTATGAGCACACACCACTGATCCTGACATCCATATGTTAATTAGGTTTAATGTTTATGCCTTAATATAAGTGGTTAGTTGTCTGAGGTAATAACCATATAAAGAATTTTGATGTAAACCATTTTCTGCTGGTTGCTGCTGCTTCAAACTTGAGAAAAAAATCATCAGTATAAACAAAAGCGTTCTGAATTCAGACTACTTGAAAGCACTGAGTGTTTTGGAAAGCGTCCTGTTGTGTAGATTTATACCAAACAGCCACCACTTAATCATAGCTTTTGCGATCAAAGGCCCTCATTGTACGGTGATAGGACTGTGGCCAATTAGGCCTGACCTCGCATCAAGGGGCATCAATGAGCATCAATGGGCCACAAGGAGCCGTCTCTTCTGGCTGAGAGTGTTTGTAGCTGGACTGAATGCAGACAGCAGCTGGCAGAGACACTGGCTCTGATGACAGATGGGCAGCACCCATCACTGAACAGTCATTCATGGGTGGCACAACCGAAGTCTATTTTACTAAACACTGTGATTCAGTCATTAAGCATCATTACTTTTACTCAATTACAGTTAACAAAACCAACCGCCATTCATCAGTGCATGCTTCATACCCCTCAGCTAGAGACCGCCTCGATTTAATGTACCCTGTGGCCCAAATATCCCAGAGTTCTGATCAAACGTCTTAATTCCGTGTTTTCCGTTGTCTGCCCCACAGAAAAGGCAAAGAAGCACGATCCAGTTGGTCCAAAGCCATCGACCACCTGCAAGTTTACCAGTATAGAATTTTATTAGGACTGTCATTCAATGTTTTAATCAGATTAATCACAGCTTACAAATGAATCAATCATGATTAATCAGCATTTGTGACGATGCCTGAAATCTGCCCCTTTTTACTGCATCGTATCAACAGAAAGCGCAAACCCATGTTTACTTGGGTTTTTCTTTGCTTTTTTATACATTAGATGATCTTTTTAGTTGTAATAATCAGTTAAATATTACAGAAAATCAAGGCATTAAAAAAGTACATCTCATTTGTGTCAACCTTTTTCTGGTCATTACCTCTGCCTTGCCCCCCACCTAAACTTTTCTAGACCCGCCCCTGCATATCTGAAATAAAAATCCTTTCTACCACCTGTCAACTACGGATGTTTATCTCAGAAGCTATTTATAATTTCCCTCACTACATTCATGGCCATTAAATAATCAGACATGTGTCTCCAACATCTACACAACACCAGTTATTTAGAGAAGACGTCCCCTTGTTTCAGTGACAGTGACGTGGATCTGATTGACATGAGACTGATGAATGTTGCCTACTTTAGCTAGTGCCTCCAAGAACAATACTTTTGGGTAAATATATGCCAGTGTGAACCATGAACCGCTAGTTTCCTCCTTCTCAGCTTAACGATAAACAAACGCAACAAGAGAGAAAAGCCAATCAGCTGATCACAGACGGCCATAATGATTCACAACAGGAGAGGGAGGGGGAGAGCAGGAGGCTGCTATGCTGGGCAGACGACCAGAGTAGCGACATTTGTGCAAACTACATGAAAACGTTGAGAAACATTTTGGTGTTGAACCCTCTCACCAGTATAATGTGGGTGTTAAAGCATCCTCATCTCCCATGGGTTGATGCCCTCAAATCCATGCATTGAGCCAGTCGACTCACTTTTTCCATCTTGCCTGGAGACATCTCCACGTCTCGCCGTCATTAAATACTGCGCATGCGGTAAATGTTCTAAAATTTTTAATGCAGTTAATTACATAAATTAGTTACCACCATTAATGTGCTATTTTTGACAGCCTTACATTTTATCAAATTATTTTATTTGCAATGAAGTTAAACAGTAAGTAAGAGAAGGTAAATTCTTGTCTGAGCAAACTACAAAAAGTAGACTGAATGTGGCTTTAACTAAAATTTTCAGACCTATTTTTAGGCAGAGGATGAAGGTTAAACCCGAACTAGAAAGTTCTAAATGCCTAAACCTAACCAGCTGGTTTAGGTGTTTAGCCGTAACCAGTTGGCAAATGAAGGCGTAAACAAACAGCAAATTCATGTCAAAAGTTCCCCATTATAAAAAAAGCACATGTGTCACACGTGTGAAATACATGTGGTTTTGGAGCATTTTCATGTTTTCTCCACATGTAGTCTCCATTTGCTGCACATGTGGACCATGTGCTATACATGTGAAGCGCATGAGGAAATATCTTATTGGAACATTTTTGTGTTTCACATGTGAATTCCATTTGTTTCAATGTGTAACACATTATAATCTGTAGGAACATATTTCATATGGACTGTACATGGCATCACATGTGGAAACATTGCTTTGGAACATGTGCAACACATGCACACCACATGTAGTGCACATGTGCTGTGTTACATGTGGATTGTAGATGGTATCAGATGTGGAATGTGTCCTCATCACATGTGAAATGCATTTGGATTTTCTGTAAGGGTTCTCCTGCCTCAAAAAATTAGCCAGAGAATGTTTTTTTTTTACTTCCGTTGAAATCTTTTGAACAATTATAACTGATTTACACGCAGAACCTTCCGCTAATGAAGTCTGAGTGAAGACATGACCCACTGACACGACATGAAACAAGGATGTAAACTGAGACGCATATAATCTAAGACAATTTGACAAAAGTCTTAGCTTCCACAAACAAAACAATACACAGTATTCCGTAATTCCATAGCTTTTAAATCCCTCGAGGCAAAAATCTATTCTTCTTTTGTATACAGTGACCTTTGCAGTAATGCTCCATTTCTGCTCAAGCAGGGGCTGCATGCTGGGATACAGGAATTGGCATCATGTCATTGGTCAATAATGTGTGCATAATTTTTTTCTCCATCTACAGTTCCAGCTGTGGCATCTCCAGCTGTGAAAAGCAGGTTCCACTTCCACAGGCTCTTACAGGCCATGTAATGCAAGCAGCATGGTGCCTTTGTCACATCCTGCTGTCTAATTGGCTGTGCCACAGCGCCAATCAAGCTCTAATCAGCAATTGCAACCAATTACAAATGATGACATCATTACTTGGATTGCCTTCCAGACATGGATGGCAGCCAAGGTATCATCACAGCTCATCCCAGTCTTTTTTCCTTGTTCCTTTCTTTTCCTTTGTTTATAAATCCCTTTTTTTACTTTCTAATGTTCAGATCTCTTGCTTTTTATGTGTACTCACTCATAACTGTTTTTACTGCAAGCTCTGTGCTTTAAACCCCCTCCTCCATCCCTTCCTTCCTCTATCCCTTCCCCCCACGGGCTTTTATTCATCCTCCACTCTCGTCTCTCTCCCCCCTCTCTCCCTTTCACTCCATCCACTTCTTCGCCCCGCCCACCTGCCTTTCCAGTTCCAGAAATGCTTGCAGCGTAGTCTTTGTCTTTGTCCTGTGTGGTTGTGTGTGATGAGCTCTGCTGGCAAGGGTCCAGATCTGAACAAGGTTGCAAGACCGTCGGAGATGCTGGCTTGTGTTTTTAGTTGGGGCTTGGCCTGCTTCCTCGTCAGAGTTCGGAGGATCTGATGAGCTCCTTCCCCCTCCTCCTCCACAACCAGAACTGCTCTGAATACAGGCCTCACTGGGAAATGTTTAATTTATTACTAAAGACACAAGTGCAGGTCCTCTACCTGTAAATAAATCTGCTCAGTTTCATGTAAATATAACTCAGTGACATCAATCCAAAGCTATATAAAGATTTCTCTCTTATTTTTTATTCTAAAATCAGAAATTTTTTAATGTAAACTGTACTGTTTCATAAAAAGGGAAACAGACTATTTGTTGGTGGTTGTGGAGTCAGTCTGATGCATGATAATCTCCTGCTTCCCCAGTGCAACACATATTTTCAATAAGCTGATGGCTGCACTCAGCGCTCTGAACACAGATTTATCAGATCTAATACGATTTAGGTTTTATTTACTAGCAGAGCAACTTCATAAAAGCTTGTATTCAAGTTTCCAAAAACTATTATTTTGAAGAGAGCATGGCTCAGGTAATCCATCGGGCTGGATGGGTTTCTGTCTTTTCTTCAGAGCCCTGAGAGACGGAGGGTGGATGAAAGTCTTCGACAGCCCTGCATGAACGATTTGATCCAATCAGTCAGTTCATTTTCTCAATATTGTGGAAATACATCCCGTTACGGATAGCAGTGTCACTGAGACGTGTCTTCAAAAACACATTAGAGTCCAGGGTTTTTATTTTTGGTCTGCTGAGCCCAGTTCACGTGGTGGTGCCTGGAGACCTACAGCTCTGAGGTAGCGTAAGGTGACTTGACTTAGTTTACCCTTTCACCTATCCACACCTCCCACTGTGCCTGAGGAAGAGGAGGGCTGAAAGGGAGAGGATGATGAAGATTGATTCTACTGTTACTCAGCATAAAGAGTCAGTAAACGAGTCTTTGGTGGATTATTTCTTTGTTGCTAATTAATCTCATACTGCAGGAAGGTCTGTTTATTTTACCTTTATATGGAAGGACATCTCCCTCGTTAGGAAAAACAAGACTTGTCATCACTGGAGGAAATCTGAATGCAGAGATGTGGAGATGAGAATCCGCAACCAGTGATGATCCCATCTCCTCAGTCTGGGACTGAACTCTCCTCCAAGCACAACGCTGCCCTCCACAGCGCAGGTTGATCAGAGACCACCTCCAGAGGTTAGAATCAATAACAGAAACAGCTGTTTGGTAGAAAAGATTTTTTTTATTGGGTGCAACCCCAAACTTGACTCTCCTGCTCATCCCACAAATACATTTTCCCTACAAATCAAAAAAGGAAAAAAAAAGATTTTCCAACCGTATGACACTTATTAGCAAGAAGCTTTGTTTCAACAAAGAAATAATCCACCAAACACTCACTTTACCCTCAGAGTAAAACAATATAAACTAAAGCCTTTGTGTGCTTCCTTTCTTCTTAGAGTGTCTCCATGTTTTCCCCCAGTTTGGACTCATGTGAGTGTTGATCCATGCTAAGAGACCTACACACAGTCAGCATGGTGTTGGGCCATCTGGCAGGTGGTGTAATGAGGGTCATGACCTCCTGTCACACCCTTCTTCTCATTATGATGCCAACATTTTCGCAAAAGCAGCAATGAGCCGTTCCTGACAAGAGAAATTAAATAAAAAGCTGCAGCAGCTTTTTATGCACATTTTTAATTTAGCAAAAAATGAATTTCATCAATAAACAGGTAGATTAGACAAATGTCACAATTTAACCAAACAAACAGAAATCCACACAGATCATCTTCATAGCTGTGACTGAAGATGACTCCGGCTGTCAAGTCTTCCTTCTTCATAGTAAACAACGTCCATGTTTATAAGTAAAAAGCAGACCAGTCTCTCTACATACGGGATGGTGGGATTAGTGGCAGATTAAGGCCACTCCAACAGGGGTGGTGGTGGTTATGGGGCCCAACGATCACCCACAGGCCACACTCCTTTTGTCTATTCATCCCGGACAGAAAGCTAAGAGGATCCACCAGGATGCTCCGGGGCAGAGGGGGAGACACAGCTGTCAAGTTAGGATCATGACCGAGTGTCAACAAAAGAGCCCGCAGATAAATTATTACATCATTTCAGCTTCGGTGTTTGTGTTGTCTTAATTCAATGATGTGATTTTCATGGGAAAAAAAACTCTGAGTACATAACAGGTGATACTCCTACAATCACAACGATGTTTTACCTGAGTTCACTGCAGCATGTCGGAAAGCTGCACAACTTACAACTGATTTCCATATTTTTGTACGGTTGTACCTGACAGGTGTATGAACATGAGATTAAAACAGTTTAATCAGAACTGCTTTATTTGGAGGAAAGATTCTGCACCGATTAGAATAAATGAAAACGGTTCCTACTTCTGGTAGGGAGGTAGCATGTTCAAGACTAGAGCAGGGGTGTTAAACTCCGGTCCGCAAAAGACCACCATCCTGCAGGTTTACAGTCGAACATCTAACGTTCCTCTAAATAAAAACCATAACTTTATGAAATCTGAAAAACAAAGAGAAACATTTTACTTGAGACTCTGATTTAATCCCATGTGTGATCCAGTTATAAAAAAAGAGGTTAAAAAGAATAGAAAAGGACATCTAAACACACAAAAAAATAAAAAAATCAGGTTTCCTCTTCGTGGAAGACCAAACATCCAGAGCAGATGTTGTAACAACCGTCCACGTCTCTGAACCGCCACCATTTTCTGCCACCAGCAGATACAGAGGTTAATGCAACAAAACTAACATCAACTAATTACAAATTTTCTTTGAATCTACAACCTGAGAACATGCCTGCGTAAATAATTCACTGGTAACCATGGAGACGGACTGTGATGCAGCAGTTTCACCATCAAAGCTGAGACATTACCTGCAGTGTAAATTTTAACATTGCTTTCAGTTTATTTAGTGCTTATAACTTCATTTTAATGAAGTTTTATTACACTAATCTTAAATAAGGAAAATGTACTTTAGAGTACAAAAGGTTGAGTAAATTATTAATCTGTGTATTATTGTAAATAAAATGAAGGCTCAAATCAGATAAAACTAAAAACTAAAACTTTCTTGTTTGAAGGCAACAAGTTTCTATGTTTTTTATCTTTAAGTAAAGCCAACTTTTTACAGTGTCTGACAAGACTGACTACAAACAATTAAGACGAGCCAAGTGTGTGTGTGTGTGTGTTTTCTGCGGCTGTAATGCAGCACTACAGAAGGATTGCTCTGAAATCCTGCAGAATAATGCACTAAACACACACAGACACACAAACATGCATCACGTCTGTGCACACGCTGGTGATGAATGATGTGATGGAATTCGTTGCATCATGTGTGTGTTCAGGAACCGTTTGCTAAGATGTATTGAGTCATTTACAACACACACACACTCAGGCTCACATGCCTGGGAGCAGTAGTACCAGCTGCCACCGATAAAGTGAGTTTGATGGTGTTTCTTACACCCCCCTAAATCTGATTATGCCACATGATTGGACCTTTTTCACCGTGGCTGTGACTTGAGGTACTGCCGTTCATCTGCACACGCCGCTGCCGATGGGCCATCTGGGTGGACTGGGAGCCTCTTCTGGGGCCGGACGGAGACCGTCCAGAGGCCGGACCATCTGTGCTGACCACTGAATACAGACAACAGAAAACACAGTAAAAGGTGGAAGGGCGGGCTGCTGCTCGTCCTCTGGGCTCATCACTGATGCTAATGAGCAAATTGAAAAAGCTCATTAAGGTTTGGGCCTGCCTGGACTTCTCATCCATGACCGTGTCCTCTTTGCCGTGAAATGGCTCGATAGCTGAGGTCCTCGGTCGTCCCATCGAGCAGCAGCCAGGGGTTTTAGGGGACAACGGAAGGCGAGTTTATTTATCCATTACGAGATAGCTCAAACTTTCAGATTACTATGAAATGAAGGGAGGTTGGAGCGTGAGTTTAAGGCTCGATCAGAGAGAGGGGAAGTAAAGTAGCTCTTCAAATGATAATTTCCCTGCTTCACTCCTGGACACTGCGAGTGCTGACTCAAGGGAAAAGTCCAGGATGTTTCTGTAGGAGGATAAAAGAGTTTTAGGGAAATAGAGAGAGAGAGAGAGAAGGAGAGAGATAGAGAGAGAGAGACAGAGAGCGAGAGAAAGGGGATTTATGCTCAATTTCATTAAGTTTTTGGCTGTGGGAAGAGGACTGCGAGCCCATAAGGGGCTTATCTGGAGCCATAACCCATTCCTGTTTGATTACCAGTTATTGATTGAGGTTTTAAACTGGTCTCGTTGGATGTGACAGCATGTGAAGCTGGACTATCAGCTGTGACAGAAAGAGGGACTGGATTAAGGAGATGGCAGATACATCAGCCACGGTGACTCCTGATAACATCCAGATGGTTCTGATCAATCCGTTATTGATCATTCCTGGTCAATCTACGTTCTATGTACGTTTACATCATCTGAGAAGAGCACAACTTGTTCTATTTGCTAGAATTTTGCTAAATAAAATTTGCAAACGAAGCACAGCAAACAGTGCCGTCACAGCTGGTTTGTGAACTGTCACATCTGTTCTCATAACCGCAACAGCAAACCAACACCGTATGTTTTTTTATTTTTCCAACCTGGAAACAAAAACTCGGTGCCCACATTTCCGACGTCACCAGGCGGTACGAATTCAACATTTCAACTAGTATGCTTATTTGTTCGAGTAGAAAATCAACATTAAATGTATGTGAAGGTAGAGTCACTGATGACTTAACTTTGCATTGTGTCTGCTTGATTAGGAGTTTGAGGAGACCATACGACTAGCACACCCTAAGAGGGTGGTTGGAAATATACGCACCAAATAAACTATTTTAAGCAGCACAGTATCACTAAGCTTGGTAGTTTCTTGTGAAGGAGAGAAAACGGTTATTTAGTAAAATGTTTTGTATGTGTATAACACAGCTTACAGGTGGTACAGAATCGAGCCTAATTGGCTGCACGCATCCTATGTTTTCAGGACCGTTTGAGCCTTTTCAGCCTAATGTCCAGATTTCATCTAGATAATGTTCCATGACCCTGTAACTGCTTTTTCTACTTATATATTTTCTTCAATGTTAAGTTGTCGCTGTTTTTTTAACTTTGCGGCCTCATCCCACAATGACGTACTTTCCCAAGCTCTATATGGAAGTTAAGATGTTTTCTTGTTCTCCTTTATGGCCAGAAAACATGACTTAGACTCAGGCTAACTTACTGGTTACATGATTTCACTGAGTCACGGATGTATTTTCTGTACGTCTGTTTAGTTTTACAGTTTTCAAAATGGATTCAGCCTCGGATCTGCCGAGCTGTTGCAGAAGGATAGATCACGCAAGCGACGGCAGAATATATACATTACATTGTTATAATCGACTATGTTCTGCTGCTGCTTCGATCGAGAATCGTCCACATCCCCAAAAATCATTTATGAAAAGTGAAAAGTTTTTATGAATTATTAATTGTGGTGTTAAATATCACAATTAACTGTGAAATCAGGCAATTGTAGCATCCCTTAAAATGACTGTTCTGCTCTTCTTGGTTAATAAACTGAAAAGATCCCATGCATGCAGGAAATTTCTGGGCATATCTCACATTAAAAGGTTTTTTAAGACCAAAGCTGAAAACATATACTTGCTGTTTAAACTCGCTCTCACATAAGCCACTGATGGTCATGATCGTAATTCTTCACCTTGTGATTCTACCGGGGGGCACATTAGAAAGCTCAGAAGGGTGAGTCTTGTCTTTGAAACTTCCATCTTTTTTACCCCGTCAACCCTGTGACCTGACTTTCTTTCCTTCGCTAAGCAAACATCTTTAATGAAGTGCCTCGTATGAACACGGTGTTATAACACAGACTATAACTTTTTATAGGTGCTCTGATGATTGTTCGCTTTGTTTCTCTTGAAGATGTTGCTGGTGGTTTTCAGTTTCATTTCAGGTGTAGCAGCTGGTTGTCTGGTTTTCTTGTTTAGATTGATTTGATTAGACCTGTCTCGTGTATCCTTGTCTCTTTTCCGTTTTCCACTCTTTTTCTCTTCTGTTTGCTCTCGCCCTTCTTTTGCCCACACCACACTTGTCAAGTCCAGATTTATATGCAAATTCAACAATAGATCATTTTAAAAAGAAAGAATAATACTTAATTATCAAGAGGAGCCTTATATCCATAAAACTCCACTTCAAAAGTTCAGTACAGTGCAGCAGCCAGACCATCATTCTGCCGTCTTCGAGCTGGACAGGACAAGTTCATTAAAAAAAAAGGACTATAGTGGATACGTTTTAATTAGATCACAGTGAATTAGCTTAAATTGTATCTGTAAAGTGCCTTGTGATGACTGGAGCAATTCAAATAAAGCTGAAACCCAGAGCTTTTGCAGTGGCAGCTCTTTGCTGAAAAGCCACCTCCTCTCATTGGCCTTCAGCTGGAGAGTTGATTTCATCATTATAAATTTAATTAGGTGATTTTACTCATTTTTATCTTGTTTTTTTTTTTGGTCTTATTTAGGGATATTTTAGCAATTACATTGAGTTGTGTTATATTGCTACGTCTATTTTATGTGCTTTAATATTTAGTGTAATTTTGGTGTTCAGCACTTTGGTGCACGCTGTATTTTATTGTACTTTATAAATGAAGTTGGCTTGAACTGAACTTCCGTCCCTACCGGTTCCTCACATGTTGCAGCTTGCAAATGCGTGGCATTATTTTCTGAGGACGTGCACAAACTATACTTCAAACAAATGCAAAACAGACGAGGCAGCATTGATAAACATGAGTATGCATTAAAATCAAGTATTTTTTTGGCCTAAGGGCCGAGAACTCTGAGACTGATGGCAAACAGACTAAAGCCGAGGAGGCGCCGATCGGCTCTGTCCACCTTCTAATATTAATTATTTGTATTTTTCTCACCATATGGAAAATCTCTATGAAAAAACTAAACTGTTTCCCATCTGCTTTTGGGTTAAATTCCACTTCTTTCTTTAAGGCACCTTTGTTAAGATGCTGTTGACAGACAGCTGCCAGCCACAGGGACGTCTTCAGCCTCTCTACATTAACAGGTGTTGATGCTGAAGCATTAGTGACTGGGACTGATGGAGCCTGGTGGCACTGTTGCTGCTCAGCAGGAACTCAAAACCTCATTTCCTCCAGCCCGACACGCACAAACATCATCAACACTGCATTAAGCGTGCTCAATAGTTTACTTCAAAGCCAATCCGAGCTGTCACAGCAGGTGGAAATGTGGTCTAACGCTGTGCTTAAGGACACACCAACTTCTCTGATGCTCCAAAAAATGACCGCTAACAACAAAACGATCAGCCGCATTTAATATTCTAAAGCTATGCAGGCGAGCTGCAGGAGTTGATTAAAACTCTACCTCCCACATAATAAACATAATAGGCTGGAGACAAATTCAGGACACGAGTCTGTACGTACAGCCGAGGTAATGGAGCTGTGAGCGCAGAAGAGTCCCCGGAGAAAAGAGAAATCACTCCTCTATCTGCAGCAGGCAGATAGGACAGATGGGGAACGCAGAGAGAAGGTCAAAACTGGTTCACCTCAAACATATAAAGCAGCCTGCGATGGCCCAGCACGAAGCCAGCTGTCCTGTTGTTCCCAGCAGCCGGAGCACTTTATCTACCTTCATCCCAACACCTCTAAGCTCTCAGGAAGCTGGAAGCACATGAATAATCTCAACTAGATGCAAACATCTGCAGAGAAAAGGGATCATTCTGGAACTGAAACTGGTTTTCAGCAACTTGTTCTGACACCGAGTGTCGAGGTGCTGCTGCTCAAACTTTACCTCATGAGGCAGCAGGAACAAACCAGTCAGCTCCTTCAGAGAAACCGCGAAATAAAACGAGATGGAGTCAGATCATCAGACCAGCTGATGTAGCTAAACCAGATACAAGTAAAGGAGACAAGAATCATTTATAATCTGATTCATATTTCAGATTTTTGCTCTGTTGCTTTTTCCTGCCGTAACCAGCAGATTAACTTAACTTTAGTCCAACAGCTGTAATCAAAATGAGGTATTCAGGAGGTACAAGAAGTGACTTTATTCTTCTACACAGACTCAACCCACATCTGCTCTTTAACCGAGCATTTACAAACACACGGTGTGTGTGTGTGTGGATATGTTGCAACGATGTGAATACAAATATAACAGCATGATATGCAAGAGGATATAATAATATTTTAAATATGTTACTTGTAATAATAATAATAATAATAATAATAATAATAATAATAATAATAATAATAATAATAATAATCTTATTAAAAAGTAGC
>JBAFTC010000001.1:2717226-2732226 GCA_037177435.1 Melanotaenia nigrans | reverse complement strand
AGCTAACAAAGTATTTATTTGTTTTTCTCTGTATTTTACTTTGGTAAAAGATTATTTTAAAAGCATGTTATTTTATGTTAAACTGACACGGTCTGTATCTTTTATTTCTTTCAATATTTTTTGTTGGGGAGAAGTCTTCAAATAAACCAGTAGCAAGAGAAACACTTCTGTCAAGGCAATTATTCATTATTAGCCAGTTTTGATGGCTAACTTTATTTGCAGCTACCACTATGAATGTTTCCAGGTGATATAAACCCTTGGCTTTATCTAAATTATGGGCAACACTACTAACGTTGATATTAAAACTCATTAATTAGAAACAGCTACAGATTCTGTGTTGCTACCATCTCTTTTCCATCTGAAATTATCAAATACATATTACAAATATGTGAGAAATCTCAAGCATCTGCAGAACAAGTCCACTCCCTGAAAGACAGCCAGTGTTTCCCATGAACACACACACAGTAAGACAAAGCGTGGGCTCATCCTGCTCCAGTGTAGGAGGTTTAATGATATACGGACTTCCCCGTCTGCCTGCTCAGCACCAGAGCTTGAGAATCACACCAAAAGCCCTCAGCAAGCAAACTATCCCCCATCTTCAGCTTTTTACTGCATCTGCTACACCACACCAAGAACACACACACACACACACTTTTCTGCATGATTTTTAAAGCTCTATGCACTTTTCCAATGCCACCAACCGTCTTGTGGAATACTGTAGATCCTTTCAGCTGCTGGAGGAGCAGACGTGAGCTCCAGACATTTATTTAGCATCACTGCTGTCCCTCATTACAAGCAAGAAACAAGGATGATCTTCATTTTAATCTACTTGAGAAAGAACTCAGCTAAGGTGGATTTATGTTTCACATTCCCCCTTTAGCATCTTACTGACGCAACCAGTCAGCAGCCACTGATGTATAAATCCCACCAACGTCACTTTCAGCTGACGCAGCTGTGATGAGTTTCTAACAGATTCTGATGTCAGCTGAAGACCTATGTGGATCTGAGAGGTGGTCATGCTTGTAAACGGTCTTAATCATCCTCATTGGGAAATTTGTGCTCGACTTCACTGCAAATTCGTCAATTTTTTCTGAGAGCACAGGTGTTGCCTGTTTTTTTCTGTTAAAGACAGAGAATTAACGTGTGTGATAAATATGGTGGCGAAAAAAACTGTTACAACCCAACTCTGGCTACTTGGCTGCTTATGAATGCAACAAATCAAGTCTGCATATTTGAACTGGAGGGAGAAACCTTGATGATTTCTGGCTGTGAGTGATCACAGATGGTGAGAAGTCCAAACCGGGGAACCTGGCCTGGGCCATCTCAGCAGTAAACCACATGGCTGCGCTGCTGTCACAATACTACCGACCACAGAGCTGAGGGGCTCTCTTCATCAGTCTCCTCTAAATCAAATGCTTCATGTTTCCAATTTATCACGAGAATGGTTTTCCAAATCCAAGCTGATGTAGTGCAGTTACATCACTGGAGGCCACGCTGCGGAGACAGGCCATGATTTCTGTGACTCATGATGTGTTTGACAATGCAGCCCAAACACCTGAGTTGACTTTCAGCACACAGGAAGTGGTGAATCTGTGCCGAGCAGCGTCACACGCTGACCGGCCTACACCTGGATCACAATCTATAGAAGCCACCAAGAAAAGGTCTAGAAGAACTTGGCTCAATGCACCACTGAAGCAGAAGCTGCAGCACTGAGCGAGTGTGACGGTGTGTGTGTGTGTGTGTCTGTGTGTGCGTGTTTGTGCGCGCGCGCAGGGACCGGACGGTGCAGCATCATGGCTCTGCCTCTTCTGCAGAGGCCCATGTGACAGATGGATGCTAGAACGGAATCAGAGACAAGAAAAATCACAAGGACCCATTATCACCCAGCTCTCTCTGCCTGACAACAAGGATTAAAGGCGCACTACCATCATCATCATCATCATCGTCATCATCAGAGCAGCTTCTCTCCCTGCATTCTGCACCAGAAACATCCGCATTTATGAGGCATTTCTCCACCTCCCATTTCCCGCATCAAAGATATAAAAAAAAGAGAAGAAAAAAAGCAAAGCGACGTGGTGTCAAGCGCGGCGATGACAGGACCACGCGCATCTTTCACTAACCTGTCTGTCCTTTGCCCAGCGTCTTCTCCAGGCGGTACGGTCCCACATAGTTGGCGTAATGCCCGCTGTTGGTGTCCTTGCTCGGCGTTGACATGTTTTGGCTTGAAATGGCTCGCAGGGACTAGTTTCTCTTGCGGGTGTCCGAGCGGGACGCGTCTCCGCAGCAAAAAGCGCAGTTTGCGCGGCGCAGTCAACTTCGCCTCGGTCGGCGTTCCCGACTATCAGGCAGCTGGTCGCTGCGATGTTCGTGCAGGTTACCGGTGTTTGTGTGTGTGTCCACGCGTGTGAACGTGTTTGCGCGTGCGCCCGTTGCTGAAAATCCTCTGTTGGTTTCGTCCTCAGTGCGGCTCAGACTGCGGTTCTGGATCCGGGTGTCATGGTTTTGGTGCCGGAGGAGCAGTGCGCTGCAGCCCCGTTGGGTGTGATCTGATGATGGGACAACATCTACTGCTACACCGGTCCAGCAGATCAGCGACAGCCCTGACTCTCTGCGAACACGCACTTCCGGGCACCTTTCTAAATAATAAAACCTTCCTGCAACCAATGAGCCATCAGCATCTCCTGAGAATTCATCATAAAACAGGCCTACACTGATGAAAAGATAAACGTGATATTCAAAACCTTAAATGAGGTTTATTTAGATAAACCTCTCCAAAGTGCTTTATTCCAACACATCCACAGGAGCAGACATAGACGTCCATGTCCAGAGAGGACAACAGAATAGGCAACGCATTAAGTGCAAGCGTTTAATTGCTTGTAAATTAAATTAAAAACAAGTGACTGTACTCTCACCATTTTCTTTCCACTTTATACTTCCAGAACAACTCTAAGTCCTGTCATCTGCAGAAATACTCTGGTTACTCTGCATCCGTGGGTGTCTCACTGATGGACAAGAAGCTGGACACAGATAACTGGTCAGTTCGTGAGACAGTGCAGAAACAATCACCTCACCTTGAACACAAACACTGATGATTATGACTTTTACAACAGCATCCTGGGAGAAGAGGTGCAGGGGGAAAACTTTGAGTTCGGTTTGACAGCTGACTAGACTGCATGTCATCTAGAAGTTTGGTGTGGAGAATTCAATCTTCTTTGCAGCATCAGAGCCATAGACTTAAAGAAGCTGAACAAACGGATCCAGAAGTTCTTGTTATGAGGACTAGTCTGGAGCTGATTGGCCAGAGGAGAAAGCTGCTGAACATAAAGGACAATTCTTCACATTTTCTACACAACATCGTGAGGAAACAACAGAGTTCAGTGAGAGGCTTCTTCAATGATGTTACAAGACAGAAAGGTACAGGGGGCCATGCCTGAAGCCATCATCATCTGGAACAATATGATTGTTATTTAATTATTTCTAATGAAAAAGCACATTTAATTAATGATGATGATTTGTCTTTTTTATTCGTAGATTTGGGCCTTCATCAGTCAATCTAATCCTTTCATGTATAGAAGTCACTGCAGTGGACATCTATTTAAAAGTTGTTTTCTAGTAAATTTACAGGGGAAAATTAAATATTAGCTAAAATTAGCCCAATACACTGCAACTTACTGAATAATAAATAAATATATAATTGAATATATAAACACAAATTGTAATTACCAAGTTTGCCTCAGTGATCATAAGGACAGGAAGATGATAGAGCTATATTTCTATTCAATGGACACATTATATAACTATGATAAAGAATGTTAGATATATTAATATAGAATAAATGTAAAAACAAAGTAAAAAAGGATGACAATTTTAAAAAGAATCCCTGTATATGTATTTGGAAATAAAAGAAATAAAAAGTGTATGTGGAAAAAATGTGGCACTTAAAAAAAAATCCATGCTACAAAGACTTAAGACAGCTTGCTTTTATTTTGAAGTCAAATTATTCTTACTTCCGGTGCCGTTGTGGTTTAACGCAGCTGATTTAAATGGAGAAGACAAATGCGCATGCGCACATATTTCGCATCCCAAAGTTTTTTTCCCTTGTTGAATTGTGGTCGGGGTGACAGTGTGAGATGAAAAGCTGCTTCTGTTCAAAATTTCTCTATAAATAACCCAAAATGTTCAGAAGGAAACGTCCAGAAATGTCTCCAGAAGCTGAGGAAGACTCTGCAGGTCTTCATCTCGGTCTGATTTTTAGGAACGGTTCTGATCTCTGTATTGATTTAAAATGTCATTTGTAATCCATTTAGCCCAATTTTAAATGATTAGGTAGAGGTGAGGAGTCATTATTTGTCACTGTGTGTGTGTGAGTGGGTGTGTGTGTGCTTGTTGAACTGGGGTGGTGGGGGGGAACTAAACATGTTACATGCTGGGACACTTTCACTTGATTAAACCAGCAGTAGGTGACAACCACCATCTATCAGTCTCATCACTCCATCCCAACAAAAGCCTCCTGACCCAGCACGCTCAGTGGCAGATGGGTTCCCCCACCTCCACCCATCTTTCCACCCTCTCCTCCTTCTGCCACCCTCTAACCTCCCCCCTACACACACACCATGTCTCTAACAAAGACCACGGGTGGTGGGGGCTCCATTTTACCATGTAGAGACCTCATCACCACAGACAGCTTTCCGTCAAATTACTTCCTGTTAATTAATGAAAGTAACCCCCCCCAAACTCTATCTGCAACACTGGGGGAGGCTGAGATCTCCGTCCACAGATCAATCATAACTGTTCTGGTAGTCTTGCGCCACCGTGGATGCTCTGCAGCTTGATCTCTGCCAGTTAAACCCCTGGAGGCTGTAGCTGTTGGACATGTGCAGACGGCATCATGGCAGTAAATCTACACCAGCCTAATCACCTCTATGTGAAATAATCTGCTATGATCAGCCAGGCCTCTGAGGAGAGAGCGCATGAAAACAGCTGGCTGTTTTCATGGTGGAGACTTAGCTGGTTGTTCAGTGAGGATAAAAGTGACTGGGCTTTTACAGGCAGAGGTCTTCTGTTGATGTGTCTGAATTTGCAGGGTAACTCGCTGCCTCTCCTGCTGCTCATACGGGACAGTTTCTCATGAAAACCACGTGTGACACTGTATTCATTTAAAACACAGCTGTTAAATGAGGCTCTAAGCTGGACAAAAATGTTGTTAGATGGACTTTCTCATCTCTGGGATTCTGCAGGGCAACAATGGCACCAGGAATGTAGATAAATAATGTCAGTGTACCATCAAAACCAGTCAAGAAGACAGAGTTTTAACTTTGAAGACCTCCGTGTTATTTTAAACAGACTTGTTTATTTAGACTTCACATAGCCCTTTTTCCACCAACGGGTTCAGGTCAGTACTTATTTTTTTGCATTTCCACAGGCAGAAACTGGGACATGCCCCTACCTTTTTTGGGACCCTTCTATTGGGGTCCAAATTTTAACAATCCAACCCAAAAGCGTGGAGCTTCACTCAGTGCAGTCTGTCAAATGGATGAAAGAATCGTCACCAGTGTGACTTGGCAATAAGAAAAACTGCATAATTATACCGTTAATGTATTTTTAAAATTTAAAGCCACATTCCAAATGTCAGGATTGCGATGCAGAGGTGAGGACCCAAAAACAGGCTTGACAAACAGGCAGGAGGCAGAAAGGTGCAGGAACGAGGTTTAATGCTTAAAAACTAAATTACGAAATGAAGAGTGAACCAGCAGGAAGGGACCGAAATCACAGGACTTAAATACACCGGACTAACGAGGAACAGGTGAAGTGAATGAGCAAAGCAAACCAGGTGTACTAATGACGGGAAGCACAAGGGAAAGAAGTACAGAATAAGACAGAACTAAACATGACAGGACTACAACAACCTCCATGAAAACACACCATGACACCATGAAAGAAAACAAATGACTGGGAGTCCACCATCCTCCGTTGTTTCTGTCGCATTCTTCATCATTATTACGTAGACACCTGTCCTTTCACTATCCGGCTGATGACGAACAGACCGGTATAGAGGTGTGGTTTGCTGAGGAAACTCAACAGAGATCAGGGACTACTGAACCAAACCGTCCTGGTGGAAACGGGGTTATATAAAACATCAATGCTGATGCTAATTATTGTAGATAAAACCATGAAAGTGATTGATTTAATAACGCGATGTGTTATATGACTAGTTGATTACAAGCCAAATGAACCCACCCCTGCTGGGACAAACCTACCCGGCCGCCATCACAGCTCCGATTCAGGCCGACACGTTGTCAGATTAACAGAAAGCTGCATGTGTCTGAAAGGTGCAATAGTCTGAAGTCCATGACTTCCATGGCCAAAAACAGCGTAAATCCTGGACTCAAAGCTTAAAAAATGACTCTCCCCAAACCAACTGGTGACATCACACTGGTTACATCCAGTTACCATTTCCAGTCCTCTGAGAAAACACTACTGAATGTGATTCATGGGCTCAGCCGAAAGGCATTACCCACCTCTCAGGTTCATCTTTGTCTCAGGAGATTTACACAGGCTGTATATTTAAAGCAAAATCAGCTGTTACACATCACCTGTTAAGCTACAGAATTATGTACAATCAGATTTTACACATTAAATTGAATGATCTGAAAATAAACCCTGAGCATTTAGAACACAAAGTAAAAGAAAAAAAACAGATAGTAAAAGTTACTAGCAGATATGTCCCAGCTTGTTGACTGGGACCATTACTCTCCATTAGTTGAAGGGCAACTGGTCTGAGCCAAGATCCAGTCCTTTAATCATGATCATCATTTCAGTGTGAATTCTTGCTGGTATGAATGCACGTCTGAAGGAGCCTTTGATTCTCCTCTTTGTTGGCTTTTTTCTTCTTCCTCCCTCCTCACTAACATAATGAGCTGTGTCTGAGGGAGCCATTAGTACCAGACTAACAGGCCATGTGTTTTACCCACAGAAAACCCCACGTCTGAGGATGCATACGCACACATAATCATTAAAACAGCAAATTATGTGTTTTCATAATGACTTTTTTATGAAGACGTACAGCAGCACGGCCATATTTACATGTTTGTGAGTGATTGGGTGTAGCTTTATGTGCGACAATGGTGACGCATATTTCTATAGCACAGGGTGAAGGGAGCGAGGTGAATGTGGTAGGAAAGGGCCACAAAAAGCACCCTTCACTTTTAAAGACATTTCTGGAAAAAGAAGCTTAGCCTGCAGTCTATTTCTGCATTAGTCAGCTCTATTGTGGCTGCCTTGCCAACAGAGCAAGATAATGCACACACACACACACACACACACACACACACACACACACACACACACACACACACACACACAGTTCAGACACATACTTCAAGTCAAAGAAGCAAAATGAGAGAGCCTCTCCTCTGACAGCAGGCTGATAAAGGGTGAATCACTGAGCTGAGACCGGGACACAAGATTTGTCCCAAACTTCATAAGAAACCGTCTTCATTTTAAAGATGGCAGAAACATCAGTGCTGCTCCTTCTGTCTCCATTCAACACATTCATCAGGGAAAGGCTCGGAGACGACTCTCTTGATTTGAATATATTTTCCATCAGCAGAAAACTGATGAGGTTCAGTATTTCAGCGGCAGCTCTCATCGGTGGGAAAATGGAGTCAGACAGAGTTGTTTTGTTTCCGCGTGTTTTGAATTAATTAATAGTGAGGTACTCATTTTCAATAAATTGCGTTCTGTTTGAAATTGTATTTTCACTCATTTAACTGAAGTGCAAATTAATTACGGAGCATAAAAACAGAGTGACGTTTGAATGGCAGCAGCACCTTCGTATCACACAGTCTATTTATCTGGACAGGTTTACAGAAATATCCAATTTCTTCCTAAATCTCAACCCTAATCTGCTTACTAGCTTCTCCTTTTGTCAGTATATGAGGATTTTATATGTAAAAATGTTATAAGTTTAACTTTTATTGAAGTACAAAGAGTGAATAAAACTGTCAGGAAGACTAAGTGGATCAAACACTATAATACTCATTTAACATTTACTGTGTAAGAAACATAACGGGTAAAAACCTATTCTTACTAAACTGGCTTGGAAAGAAGTGCTGGAGGAGAAGAGTCCTCCTCAGCAGACTTCGGTCATGAAGTTACTTTTACGTACTTTATAGACCTGTTTTCACCCGCAGGTCCGGTTTGGCACGGTTCGGGTTGGAATGAGTTTCCACAGGCAGAAACTGTTACCCGAACTGTCCCAGTTTTTTGGGACCTTTCCATTCAATCTGATTTAGCCAACTCAAAGGGGTGGAGCTTGACATGCTGCAATCCACTGATTGGTGGAAAGCGTAATGACTTCCTGTGCCACGCGGCACTAAGAACAAGGAAGGAGCAGCTTCATGTTTAAATATAAGGTGGATTCTTTTGTTGTTTAAAGCCAAAAAGAAGAAGAAAGACAACAAACTGCTGTCCGTCCTTGTGATTGGTCCGTGTTTAATTACAAGTTTTCAAATTTCTGGATCTTCTCACTGAACTTGTGTGGTAACCACAACACATTTAAAAACAACACATTTCTCATTTGTTTGCACAGTAAAAATTTTACCATTGTTTCTGCGAACTTGCTGCACCACGTCGGCTGCCACTGTTGTTCTAAAACATACAGACACAAGATGGCTTGTTAGTTGTACAAAACTAAATCACAACGGGTGGAGATGCAGTAAATATTTACAAAAAACAAGCTTCTAATGAAATAATAAATAAATGTAAATAAATGAAATGTCTGATTTACTGTGGCTGAGTTAAAGACAGGTAAAAGTAGACAAAAAGAAAATAAAAACATGATGTTTTCTCGTTCCCGCATCCTTATATCTGATATTTTACCACATGATTCCACTCTGGAAAAGTTCCATGATTCAGAAATATTACAGCTGTCTGATTAGAAATTACTCCAAGTAATTGTTGTTTGTAGTTTTAGTTTCTAGCAGAACGGCTGAAAAATACCCGAACTGAAGAGAAAACAACGTCTATTGTTTCTGTTTTCAGCCAGACTGCAGCTTAGCAACAGCTTTTCAGAGACAACAGTTAAAAATTAAGTGGGGCTGTAGTGATATGCATGCAGTTTAGCGTTAATTATTAAGCTGCTCATTTAGAGCATTGCTCTGTAAGTCTGTGTAGATTACAGCACAGCAATTTAACTGGCGAGCAACTATAATTACTAACACTGCTGATGAGCAATGAGCAGCTGATCAGGTTTCCTGTTTATTTTCAGAGCTGCCATTTCTGCTTCTTATTTAACTCAGATGCTGGAAATATTAAAAAGCTTTTATAGTAACATGTCTGTTTAAAAAATAAATAAATAAAAAAATAAAAAAGACAGTTATAAAAACAAAAACACTGAAATGGTTTCAAATTTTCAACGTTGCATTCTTGTTCATTTTTTTCTTTTGTTCTTTGTTTTACGTGCTAAAAATATTTAATAAACTATTATTTAAAATAATTTAAATAATAAAATTATGTATTTATCCTTGTTTTATCAGGTAAAATTACTCTAAAGCTTTTTCAAATATGCTACTCTGAATAAAACCAACAATAATAATAATCATTTTTTAAAACAGCTGATTAAAAAAAAGTCAAAAACATATTTTACCACAGATCTTTAATTACAGTTTGCTGGTGTATCAGCACCTGCTTTTACAGCTGAGGGAATGGATTTAATTTCAGCTGTCTACACGTTAATCAGACACCAAATCAACTAAAACTATTCTGGATTAATTCACATTATGATTCCTAAAATGTTATATATTTATTCATATTGATTCAGCATCAACAGCAACACACTTATTATGTTTAAAAAAATAAATAAAACAAAACAAACAAATGAAATCTGGAGAATTTAACATTCATGGAGTTCATGTTTCCTTTCAGGTTAAATTTCAGGGTCAAACGCGTTCACAGACTTTCTGCAGTGAGATGATGCTGCCACCTGGTGGTGACTTTGATGAACTGCATCCATGGTCAACATGGCCCTGATGTCCTTGCAGAGTTTTTCTCTGTGAGCTTTTTGTTGTTTTAAACTTTATTTAACCAGGATGTAAAACTCACACGCCTTGTTAACTTCCATGTCCTGTAAAACCATCTGTCTCATGCATGATGCCACAGAGAGATAACTTGTCCACCTCCATCTGTGCTCATACCACATGACTTTAATGAAATTAATATTACTGCATAATTCCACCATTTTAATAATTATTGTAACTTATAGATTATATAAAACTGTAGGTATTATCATTACTGCATTGCTGTTACCATCATTATTATTGTTAGTATAATTATTACTAGCTCCATGACAAACGTATCCTTTAAAGACATTCTGATGTATATAATGAGTATTGTAATCGCTTTTGTTTCATTATAAAATGATGTAAAACCTAGTGGTTATTATCAATAATAAATGTGACAACGGTATATGGTATAAAGATTAAATCAGCTTAAACTTCCACTCATTTTGGACTTTTTGTGGTATTTTGTTGTTTATTATGATTAATGGCATCGCTATGCTTAGTGTCATTGTTAACTTTGAGTTATCCTCAAACAGGGGAAAAGAAACTATGGAGGACAGCACATTCTACTATTTTATTGGCGTTTACTCAGGTTGGAGTGTGTGTAGCTCACTGCATCAGGGTGCGTACATGTGTGACATTTTTTTGTTTGACAGACAAGATAAGCTGGATCTGATTTTTCTTTTTAATATTCTATCCTTTCTTTATCCTCTATTTTCATTCAACAAAAACTTAACCAAAATGCAGATGGTGCATTTAAGGAACCCCCAGTAGCACAGTGGTTTGGACTTGGTTTGCAGTTGTGGCTGTTAAAGGAGGCTCCACACAACATGTCATTAAACTGCTGCCTAATGAAGGTGCTGTTCACACACACACACACACACACACACACACACACACCCACACACACACACACACCCACACAAACACACACACACACACACACATTTTATATGTCTTTAAATGTTTAGTAAACAAATCATATTTTAAAATCAAATGATTGTCAATTCGACTGATTAAAAAAAGTTATGTTCTGACACAGAACACCGTTGTTTATTTGATCGATTACTCAAAATTTGTTATTTGTGGCTGAAAAACATAAATTAAAATCCCCTCTAACCGGACGAAGAAACAAATTACAATCCCTACATACATTTCAAGCAATAATTTGTTGTGCTGTACTTTTATGATAATTTTTCCAAAAGTTTATTAAAACAAACCAAACATTATGTATTTATTCATGACTGGAATTAATTATATTGCTTGTATGGTTTAAGCTTTTTAAAGCATTTCAACTCCTTTAATTATCATGTTGTCAAAAAATTTGAGTAAAACATTGTCCTTGTCATTATTAAGAAAACTTAATATGAATAACTAAAGACTTTTTTCCATCAGGAATAATGGAGAGAGACAAACATAAAAAAAACAAACAAAACAAAACAAAAAAATTTCAGATAGAAAAAATAACTACATTTGATTAAATTATATTTTAATTTGAGAGAGTAGAAAAAAAGAAGAAATCAGAAAACTATGTCAGTAAAATTCACCTAATAATCTTCAGACAACATCTTTTATCTTTTATGATCCAACATCCAGATGATCTCTCAGTCCAGTCTGACACGCTGGACGGGATCATGCGTTCAGGTTAAACTCAGAACTGGTCTGAACCCAGCGGCTCCACCTACTGGATCAGGGACTGAACACAGAGCAGAACCAGGAACACAGAAGGACCCAGGAACACAGAAGGAACCAGGAACACAGAAGGAACCAGGAACACAGAAGAAACCAGGAACACAGAAGGAACCAGGAACACAGAAGTAACAAGGAACACAGAAGGAATCAGGAACACAGAAGGAACCAGGAACACAGAAGGAACCAGGAACACAGAGCAGAACCAGGAACATAGAGCAGAACCAGGAACATAGAAGGAACCACAAACACAGAAGGAAACACGAACACAGAAGGAACCAGGAACACATAAGGAATCAGGAACACAGAGCAGAACCAGGAACACAGAAGGAATCAGGAACAGAGAGCAGAACCACGAACACAGAAGGAACCACGAACACAAAAGGAATCAGGAACACAGAACGAACCAGGAACACAGAAGAAACCAGGAACACAGAAGGAACCACGAACACAGAAGAAACCAGGAACACAGAAGAAACCAGGAACACAGAGCAGAACCAGGAACACAGAAGGAACCAGGAACACAGAAGGAACCACGAACACAGAAGAAACCCAGGACACAGAGCAGAACCAGGAACACAGAAGGAACCAGGAACACAGAAGGAATCAGGAACACAGAAGGAACCAGGAACACAGAAGGAATCAGGAACACAGAGCAGAACCACGAACACAGAAGGAACCAGGAACACAGAAAGAAACAGGAACACAGAGCAGGACCAGGAACACAGAAGGAATCAGGAACACAGAGCAGAACCAGGAACATAAAAGGAACCAGGAACACAGAATGAATCAGGAACACAGAAGAAACCAGGATAACAAAAGGAACCAGGAACACAGAGCAGAAGCAGGAACACAGAACAGGACCAGGAAGACATGGAAGAACCTGGGTGGTGGTGGCCTTTCTGTGTGGAGTTTGCATGTTCTCCCTGTGTATGTGTGGGTTCTCTCTGGGCTTCCTCCCACCGTCCAAAGACATGCATGTTAGGCTAGGTAAATTGGTTTTATTGATTATACTCGTTTTTAACTTTCTTATATATGTTATTTGTGTTGCTTCTCTGCTCTACAACCAATTGCCTCCTCGGGGGACAAATAGTGATTGAATTGAAATTGAAATTCTAAATTCTCCCTAGGAGTGTGTGTGTGTGTGTGTGTGTAAATGGTTGTTTGTCCATATCTGTGTTGGCCCTGCGACAGACTGGTGACCTGCAGGATGTACCTGCCTCTCACCTGCTGCTCCAGCTTACCCGCGACCTGTATGAATGAATGAAGTTTAAAGATCAGGTTAAGGTTCCACCACCTCTTGTTATCACTTTCATACATTTAAATTAATTCTAAATCTTAAGCACATACATTGTTAGGGTGATCAGACTTTCTCTTTAATTTGGACATTATGTCATTTTAAGAGCTAAAAAAAAAAAAAAAAAGAAAAAAAAAGGTGGTGGTGGGGAGGCGGGGGATCCAGCAGTAATTTCAAGATTGCTTGAGATTTTGCTTTGACCTGGAGACATATTTACCAGGTTCTTTATTATTTATCAGGAAAGACTGAATTCAAAATGACAAGACGAACAACAACCAAAACCACAGATGGAACTAAGAGAAAAAGTCAGGAAACAGGTTTTACAGCCACATCACTCCTGTGGATTTATCTGTATCACACTGAGCCTCGTCAAACAGTTTGGATCTCTTCAGTTCACACCATAAACCCTGACATCAAGAGACACCCTCTTCATACATAAAACGAACGTTGTCCTGCTTCTTCTTTCATCTTATTGTGCTGGTCCTTCGAGAACTTTATCTCAATTTCAATTACAATTGATCCTGTGCTTACTCTTCTGTAGACCCTTTCTAGATTATTAATGAAAACTATTAGCGATTTTTAGCGAATTCTTTTGTATTTAACTGGTCCTGTCCAGCATCCTGACAGCAGAATGATGGTCTGGCTGCTGCGTTGTACCGAACAAATTTACTTTGCCAAGAGGAGCATTATGGATGTAAGGGTCCTCTTGATTCTTTATTGTTCTTTATTTTGATGTATTTTCATATTAATGCTGCACCTGACAAGTGGGGTGGAGGCAAAAGACGGGAGACAGTGAATGGAAAAGGAAGTGAGGGGAAGAAAAAGGAGACAAGGATAAACCAGATAGAAAGAAACAGCATCAGCTGATCAATCTAAGCAGGAAGAATCAGACAACCAGCTGCTACACCTGCAAGAAAACAGAAAAGCTGCAACTTCTTCAAGTAAACAAAACTGAAAATGTTTGAAAGATGTTTTAATGTAATGCTTGAAAAAAATGTGTTAATTTTATTTAATACAGAATCCAACTGTGTAACTGAGATGAGATCACAGATTTACATAAAGCAAATAAAAAATATTCTTAATACATTAAAGTTAATATTCTTAATTCAGGAATTGACTCGAACAGCCATAATTAAGGGGAGAGCGAATGCTGCGCTGTACAAATCTATGATTAATGAAAACTTTGTCGTTTACTATACTTTTACCTTTTGACATAAACTGCGGATTTTTTTTTCTTTCCTGTTTTCAAGTCTGTAAATAAAATCATATGGATTATCATTCTGTTTCTTATGTTTGATTGTGATTTGATTGTGATCCATCTGCAAATGAATTTTAAACTTTTTAACTTGCAGACTACAGAAGGTCAAAATTAATGGCTGTGTATCTGATGAACTTTGTGTGAACACCGGCTCCCCACAAGGTTGTATTTTAAGTCCTCTTCACTTTGTACACATATGATTGTGCTGCTACCATCCTAACAATCTGATTGTCAAGTATGCAGATGATGCCACTGTTATTGGTCTGATCAGTTCAAAGGACGAATCACATTACAGAGCAGAGGTAGAAAATGTCCGTTGGAGTGAAGAAAACAACCTTGTTCTGAACACTTCTAAAACCTGTGAACTGGTTGTTGATTTTAGTTGGTGTAAGAAGAACAACAACAAACCTGATGTCATTATGGTTCTGAGGTACAAATAGTTGATAGATGTAAGTTTCTGGTC
Organism: Melanotaenia nigrans; assembly: GCA_037177435.1. Classification (NCBI taxonomy): domain Eukaryota; kingdom Metazoa; phylum Chordata; class Actinopteri; order Atheriniformes; family Melanotaeniidae; genus Melanotaenia; species Melanotaenia nigrans. The sequence goes on along the minus strand of JBAFTC010000001.1, from coordinate 2,717,461 downwards.
GTCACTCTCTCCAAAGATCTATGCTGGCAGTCAAATGCTGGTAACGTTGCTGAAAAGGCTCGACAGCGTCTCTTCTTTTTAAGGAAATTAAAAGAATTCACTCAAAACAAATCGATCCTTTTTAACTTTTATCGGTGTAGTATTGAACGTTTTCTTACCAGCTCCATCACTGTGTGGTTTAGTAACCTCACTGTGAAAGAAAAGAAAACTTTAAACACAGTGGTTCGCTCTGCTC
>JBAFTC010000001.1:2691842-2703188 GCA_037177435.1 Melanotaenia nigrans | reverse complement strand
GTCGCCAGTATCTTGAAAAAAAAAAGATAGTCTGAAACTCGTTAAATATAGCGACAAAGTTGGCAACACTGCCTATGTGATGACTGTAGAGGGGGAATCCCCCCCCCCCATTAGAAAAATGATTTTCAGGCCCTGCTTCAAGGCAGATGCAACTCTCAAAGGTCTGAACGTGGGTGTGTGGCTTTGCATTAATAGTCATGTTCTCAACATCTTGAATTCCTGGAAGAACTCTGTAGTATAAGTAGGTCATGCTACAATTGCTTTGCAGTCCATATTATTTTTTTGTTTATTTATTGCTAACTGTAAGAAAACTATTGATATGAAGAGCCAATAGGTGAAAAATTAAGGAAAAAAAAATACTTATCAGACAAACAATGACAAGGGTGAAATAAGTAATAAAACAAAATTACATTGTCCTTTAATTTGCTGGAAACACCATTATTATTTAAATTCTAAATTTGCAACCATTGGAAAGACAGTGTTAAATTAAGAAAATGTTTTAGAAAAGAATAACCATGGTTGATTAAATGGTGTTGAATCAGTCAGCAAAGTTATTTCCAACATGAAAAGATGTTTACTAAAAGCTTTTTAAGGACCAAAAAGGTCAACATGCAGTGGTCCATAACTTATGAAAATAATCCTGTCTTGCTTTTTGGCAGCTCTGTTGGCCACTCTGAAGAGACTTGGACTGAAGAGGTTTTATCCCAACAAGCTGACTCTTCGTTCTCTCTTGGAGATCAAAGACAATGTATGTGACAGAACGGTTTCATCTCTGGAGGACATACCATGGTGTTTTCTCAGAAATCTTTTTAAGATCAATGCTGAATGCAGAACCTGTACACAGTTACCTTCTAAGGAGGATGACGATGATCTCTTTGATTTAGACTTTTACACTGCAGATAACAATGACAAAAACATCAATGTTCTTGATCTCATAGTAGCACTCTTCCTTTGTGCTGACAGTTACTTGCAACAAGAAATAGCCCTCAAAATGTCTTTATGCCAGTTTTCTGTTCCACTGTTGCTTCCCTCTGGCGGCAGAAGCCAGTGTAGTCTAATGCTTTGGAGTCTGAGAGACATCGTCAAAGACTGGCGTCCGTCTAATCTGTCTGAATCAAGAGGTTTTGTTGAAGACAGCATTGTGCAAGCACGCATGCCATTCTATTCCTTTGTGAGACTGAAAAACTGCAGCTTATCAAAATCAAAGTTGCTGAATCATGTTCTGAGCCATGGCCAACAGAACCAAAATGTCTTCATACACAGAGATACAGAAGGAGGATCCCCTCAGAGGGAAATAGCTAATGGACTGGTAGAGGTTTGCTGGTACCTTCCTTGTGGGAGAGAAAATCTTGATATATTCCCAGAGCCAGTTGCATTTGCCAATTTAAGAGGAGACATTTGTGAATCACTTGCACAGTTCAGCTTTCTAATTCAAGTGTCAACTGCCACTTTTGTTCTCCTGGACAGAGTTGAAGAGCAAGAGCAGAAGATTCTGACATCTCTAAATGACATGAAATCAAAACTCTTTTTCATTTTTAATCACAAAGACGAAAGTGCTAGAGAGGACATGATGTCTGTGAAGACAACACTTGAAAGCTTACATTTACCAAAAAGCAATGTGCTAACCAAAGACAAGAGAGTAAATGTTGCAGCATTTTCAAAGAAACTCTCTGCAACCATCAAGACCTCACTGGCAGATTCAGCCAGCAGGATGAGCATTGAAAACATGGTTGAACAAGCTGAGGGACTGGGTCTGTCTGTGGATGAAAGTGTCAGTAATGAACAAAAGAAGGCAGCTGGGCAGATGACGGAAGGAATTGGGGTTCGAACTATCCCAGACTACAAGAAGCAACAGCTGTCTCTGCAGGGACAAAACTGGAAGAGGTTGTCACAATTAGAAAAGGAGGAGTGTAGATTTATTAATGTTGGTGACTCAGGACTAGAAGAATATAAATCTAAGCTACAAGAAGAAAAACAAAAAATCAAAAAGGAACTAAGCGGCAAAAAAATGTCAAAAGCAATGAAGATTTTTATTGACAACATTTCTACCAGTGAGACGGACAAAAGAGATTTTTTCCTCAAGTGGCTGAAACTCAAGCTCGACACACACTCACGACTCAAACTGTCTACACTGCGAAACCAGTTCAAAGAGCAATGCAAGAACAAAGATGCAAAGCGTGTTGCTGAGTTAGATCAAGCTTTGCTGGAGAGCTCTTTAGGAATAGAACATTACATGAGAGAGATGGGACTGATCTACGAGTTCTCCTTGCAGTCAAAAGACCCCTCTGATGAAATATCTCGTCTGCCTGGTTTAGCAGCTGAAATGCTGTTAGATGGACATCCTTTAGAGCTCCTGGATGGAGATGCTTCCAACATCCCAGAGAGATGGGTGTCAGATGTGCTGATGGAGCTTCACAAGAAGGTTGCAGGGAAAAGCAGATTGTTGGTTTTGACAGTGCTTGGTGTTCAAAGCACTGGGAAGTCAACACTGCTCAACACCATGTTTGGTGTGCAGTTCCCCGTCAGCAGTGGAAGATGTACAAGAGGAGCCTACATGGTCTTCCTCAGAGTTGGAGAGGAGCTCAAAAGTGAACTGAGTTGTGATTTCATAGTTCTCATTGATACAGAGGGTCTAAAATCTCCTCATCTGGCACAACAGGTTGACAGTTATGAGCATGACAACCAGCTGGCAACCTTTGTTATTGGTTTAAGTGATGTCACCATTATCAACATTGCCATGGAGAACTCCACAGAAATGAAAGATGTCCTGCAAATTGCAACTCATGCATTTTTGAGAATGAAGGAAATAGGAAAAAAGCCAGAATGTCAGTTTGTACATCAAAGTGTTGGCGGAGTTTCAGCTCATTCCAAGAACATGGTAGAAAGGAGACACCTTTTAGACCAACTCAATGAAATGACTCAAATTGCTGCTGAAATGGAAAGACAGCCTGCTTTTAAAACATTCACAGATGTTCTGGACTATGACATAGATAAAAACAACTGGTACATTCCAGGACTCTGGCATGGAACCCCACCGATGGCGCCAGTGAACACCGGGTACAGTGACGCTGTCGCAGACTTCAAAAACAATCTTCTGGAAACAGCGAAAGGAGAAACAAGGCCTGATATTTCACAGATCCCAGACTTTCTTGAATGGATGCGAAGCCTCTGGAGAGCAGTGAAATTTGAAAACTTCATCTTCAGTTTCAGAAACACTCTTGTGGCCAATGCCTACGACAACTTGTGCAAAGAGTTCATTCAATGGGAATGGGATTTCAGAAGAGCCATTCTCCCCTGGCTGTCAGAGGCAGAAGTGGAAATCCGCAATGCCGACTATGATTGTGAGCAAAAATCAAATGATCTGGTTGATTCAAAAAAGTCTGAGCTGGTAAAGCAAGTTAACGAACAACAGATGAAAATGGAGCAGAATCTTCGGGACTATTACAAACGGAAAAACGCACATGTGCATTTGATAGAGAAATATAAAATGGACTTCTTCAACAATATCAAAAGTCTTGCAGCAGAAATAAAATATTCAATGAGTAGAAAGTTGGACAATGTCTTTACGGTACAACAAAGTTTAAAAGAGGTTCAGCAAGTGCAGAGTAAATACAGAACAATGATTGAGGAGCAGGTGATGAAACTCTTGAGAGAAAGCAAAGAGCACAAACTGTCTGACGAACAGCTGACAGACGAGTTTGAAAAGATGTGGGTCAAAGCCACCGAAGATAAGCAGGGCCTGCAGGAACAAGATATAACAGAAAACATCATGAGCCTGTTGAGGAAAAGTTTTGGCAATCGGAAATTTAATGAAGAATTACAGGAAAATCCAGAACTAGAGAAAATGGGCATGGATCCATTCAAAGCAAGAACAAAGCACGTAAAACATAGATTTACAGTTAATCTGTTTTCCAAAAGATCCATCAAGAGAGACTTACAAGCAGCAGCCGATAATGCAGTTGAGTCCTGCAAACAATATGTAAATGAAGTCATGAACTCAAACACAGATTACTTTGAGTTTCACACAAAGGAACTTCTGGACAAAATTGATGCCATTCTTCAAAAAAACAGCAAACACTGCAAAATCAGCTTTGAAGTTGACCTCAAGCTACATATTTGTGGCTTTGCCAGAAGGAAATTCATTGAAATGCACAAAAGATTTCTGGCAGAAAACACCCCTGCCACTCAGATGGAGAGGAAAAAGGATCAGTACTTGTCATGTTTCCTTGATCTATATAAAGAGAGATTAACAGACCAGAAAGCTCAAAGCCAACAGAAGGCAAAGGACTTTGCTGGGGTTTGTATCAAACCTGCTGTTGAAAACTTCGTTAACAGATCTCTGGGAATCGACATCGTGGATGAGATTTTAAAAGATCGCGCTTCAGTGGAGTACAGTTCACGTTCCTTTTTCCAGTACAACATTCAGAAAGAGTTGTTAGAAAAAGAAAACTTTGACAGTGTTGTAATGTACATCTTTAACTATGAAATGTATGCTAAAAACTGGATATTTGAGCACATCCTTCAAAGAATGTCTGAGGGAAAAACACTGTCCGAACTCAAGAACAGGAGTCTGCAGAATATACTGAACAAAATCAGAGAAGCAATCAAAATGGCCTCAAAAGGCAAGGATGGTGTTCCACTTCCAGATAACACCGAAAGCATCACGAAGCTCATCGGCAACATGCGTGAACATCTGGTTAAAGACATCTCATTTTCAGATGAGGATGTACAAACTACCCTGTTTCAAATACAAGCAACCTGCCATCCATTTATTGACAGCCTCTTGACATCTCTAAATGAGCTGCAGGAGCAACTTGAGAAGCAGTTCTCCTGCTCTGAAGATGTCCGCGAAACACTGTACAAACTTTCAATCAAACCACAGAATGAGCTTTTCAGGAGGGTGATTGGTTGTGGCAAACAGTGTCCATTCTGTAAAATTCCCTGTGAAGCTGGAGGCCAAGAACACCAGCAACATCGAGCCACTGTGCATAGACCGCAGGGTTTTGGTGGATTCTGCTATGAAACCAGTAGAAAACTGGTTGAAACACTGTGTACAACTGATGTGCAGACTGATTGTGAATTCAGAAATGCAGACACTAAAGGAGAATATCATCCTTACAAAGACTACACCAAGTTTTATCCAGACTGGCACATTCCTCCAGACCCCACCATCGAGGCTTCTGACTACTGGAAGTACATTCTGGTAAAATATAATTACAGACTTGCTGAAATATTTATATCCGAGCCAGCTGATGTTCCACAGGCCTGGAAGAACATCACAAAGGAGCAAGCAATGAAAGGCCTCAAAGATGCTTTCAACATAAAGTGAATGAAGTCAGCAAATGCCTTAAAATAAAGAGAACACGAAGGAATCCTGAATACACAATCCAGAATCAAAAGGATGCAAGTCGACACACATTAGGAAAAACATCATTCTTGTTTTTATTTAATATAAGCTGACTGAAGAATTATCTAAGAAACAAGATTTTAATTATGAATAATGAAACAGAGCAATCTGGATTCACACAGAAATACAACGTAATATAGAATACAGTGTTTTCTAGTTAATAGAAGCTGGACATGTTCAACACAACTACTTATTTTCATTTTCTTTTTAAAGACTGTAAATGTTTTGTTGGTAGTGAAAATGATGATCTACTGCAAGCACAACATGAAAAAATCTATATTTAATGTTTTTTTCTTTCAAAGATTGTTTCAAGTTTCTTTAATTTTTGTTTTTTGTGGCCGTTTACGATGGATGGTGTGATGAAGACAGTAAGATTTAACATCATATAACGTGTGTAAAGGAAGTTTTCTACCAAACCTGTCAGAGTAATTCAACCTCAGCAGCTGATGTATAAACTTGGTAACTTGTTATATGAAGACTTTGATAATGTTTTCAAAGGACGTTTATGCTTCAGGTGGACACCAGCAAAGTCAGAGGTTAGGCATGACCTGGTTGCTTCTTCTCTAAAGAATTAAACATCAGTGGAATTATTGTGTGACAGAGAACCAGGCTTTGGGTTTAATTTGGTCTCTACAGCACTCTGAGGTGTAGTTAGGATCCTCACCACCTGTGATAGCTTATACTGACCAGAAATGCTCTGACTTTTTAGACGTCCCTGAAGTGCCCAAACCAGAAACCGATGAGATGGTCAGTTGCAGGCACAGGATCTTGACATTCGGCATACTAATGGAGCAAATAATCTTAATGTGGAAGTTTATTTGAAGTTAATTTAGCAACAAGATGCTGTCTTGTCGATGATGTACTTTGACCTGGATTCACTCCGTCAGTTTGCTTTTTGGGTACCAGAGTTCTATTCTATTCCATTCTATTCTATTCTACAGTCATTTGGCAGACGCTTTTATTCAAAGCCACTTACATTTGAGAGTAAGAACAACACAAGCATGAATTCAAACAAGACAGAACATCATAATTAAGTGATAGACTGTTTTGAGTCTAGTTGGACCCAGGTGCTGTCATGTTGTGCTACTGTATAGGCAGTGCATATAATTTTTTTTTTTTGTAGTTTTTGTAAGTCATTTTGTTTAAATACAAACATCCTGATTTCATCAAACAATATCAACTTGGGCATAAGCGCACACAGCTTCTTCATTACTTGGTTGAGCCAAAGAGTTGGACAACTCTTTCTAACTCATTCTGTTGAGTAGAAGAGTTAAGTTAAGTGCAGAAATGCTCCTTAAACAACTGAGTTTTTAGCTTGCTCTTAAAAGTGGATAAGGACTCTGCGGATCGGACGGAGTTTGGTAGATCGTTCCCCCACCAGGGTACAACAGAGGAGAAGAGTCTAGCAACGGATTTTGCGCCACGTTGTGATGGGAGCACTAGGCGTTTTTCGCTGGCAGAGCGTAACTGACGAGGGGGAGTGTAGCTCTGAATTAAGGAGTGAAGGTAGACAGGAGCCGTTTGGGTTATTGTTCTGTAAGCCAGAAGCAGAGTTTTGAATTTGATGCATGCTGCAACTGGAAGCCAGTGAAGAGCGATTAGCAGCGGATTGACATGAGCTCTTTTGAACTGGTTGAAGACCAGACATGCTGCTGCCTTCTGGATCATCTGCAGAGATTTAACTGAGCATGCAGGCAGGCAGGCCAGTAAGGAGTTGCAGTAGTCAATGCGTGAAATGACCAGAGCCTGGACCAGGAGCTGTGCAGTGTGTTCAGTCAGGTAGGGTCTGATCCTCCTGATGTTTAGAGAGCAAATCGGCAAGACAGGGCAATCGAGGCAACATGGTCCTTAAAGGTCAGCTGGTTGTCTACCATGACACCAAGATCCCTGGTAGAAGATGTAGGCACAAGTGTGATAGAGTCAAGCTAAACGCTTATCTGTGGTGGTAAGGACGGATTGGCTGGAAAGACAATAAGCTCAGTCTTGGACAGATTTAGCTGAAGGTGGTGATCCTTCATCCATGCGGAGATATCAGCAACATGCTGATATTCACATTGAGACGTTGTGTCGTCAGGTAGGAAAGAAAGGAAAAGCTGAGTGTCATCTGCATAGCAGTGGTAGGAGGTTTCAAAATCATAACGGAGAAACGACGGAGATATGGAGCTTGTCCTGCCGCGCATGTGTTAATTGCATTAAAACTCTAACAGAATTAATTAAATAAATGAGATACCACCATTATCACATTATTTTTGACAGCCCTAGTAAAAACTAAAACTTTTCACCTTCAGTGTAGAAATGAACACTCTAGATTAGAGATGTTGCAACGTTCAGTTTCAACTACACAATAACTTAACATTGACGAGAAGAAGATTTGAACTAATTAAACTTTGCTTTCTGCTTTAGAACATAATGTGTCTTCGTTAGCTAGCATGAACAAAGCAGAGCGTTACAGCTGGATCAATCAGTTCCATCCTCTGGGACAAAACTGCTGTTCCCGTGAACTCGAGTGTGAATTTATGCTCTCGAATCATGGCGCTGCTACAGCAAACGAGCAGCAAAGCTGCGCAATAAACAAGATTATTATTATTACTCTACTGTGCACTTTATAGTTCAATGTGTTAATAAGGTTAAAGTGACATCTCTCCATAAAATGTGTTGTGCCCAAATATTTCTAAGTCACAACAACATGCTTCGCACACATTGTTTCCTGGTTTTCCATTTGAACTATCACCATATAACGTGATATGGTCTACTTAAAGTAAAAAAAAAAAATTTCTAAAAAAAAATAAGATAAAAAATCTTGTTACATTTGGCTCAGATAAAAACTTTTCATTACTTTTACTTTTATTAAATATGTCTGATTATTTTTCAGATAATGTTAGAAATGACAGAACACACAGTCAACATCCACAAGGGCGACATTGAGCATGTGCAGAGTACCGGGCTAGGTTGGGGACAAAAGTTTTAGAACTTGTTTCGCCTGCACACACGTTTTTTAACTGGTGTATTTTTGTAACAAGTACAGGTGCAAATAAAATCTACAAATTCTAAAAATACAAGTTCAAAACGTTAACACACATTTTACACACTTACTCAAAAACCAATCAGATTCTTCCAATCGCAAACCAGTTACAGAGCAGGGATAGCCAAGCTTCGCTGCTGACCAATCAGCACGACTGTCGCAGCCTCCAAACCTTTTAAACTTCACACCAAGAAAAATCGTTTTGTTGCATTTTTTTCTTTTCCTTTGGCCAATAATAAGAATCCGTGTTGTTTAACAGTTGGTGGACTTAACGGTTAATAATATAGAAACAAGAAATGGTGAAAATTTCAAACTGTCGTGAGATAAACATTTGTTTTTTGGCTTTACATAACCAAACCAACAGGTAGAGATGATTCAGGCGGTTTCTCTCCACACATTTTAAAAACTTCAATAATCTATAGAAATGTTGTTCCAAACGGTAGCGGAGGCGGTTAAAGGGCCGAAGGGAAACTCGAGGTTTCTTCCTGGAGATGGAAGACGTGTCAGCTGTGATTGGTCAGGGATCAGAGAAATTGGTAAAATAGTGACAAATGTTTTGTACTTGGAACGGTTTTCTCGTATTTTCTGGAGTCAGAATTAATCCGTGTGATTTGAACCTGTTGTTACACTTCCAAATATAAAAAGTATAAAACTTGTCGTATCTTGGCTCCATCAGAAGATCTAAAACGCCCTTCACGCAGAGTTTACTGTGATGTGTGTTGTTGTGACCTGCAGAGGAACAATCCGATGCTAAGGAGCTGCTAGGCTAACTGTTGCACGTTTACATGTGTGTTTGTGCTAATGTGCATTATTGTGCAATGTTGCCCCATTTTACATAAATAAGAAACAAAAGACATCGGAGAGTGACCTTGTTCTGCAGCGACATCAGAACGAATCAACGCAGACACACCGAGCTTCAGTCAGCTGGATGTTGTCAGGTGTGCTGGCGTCAGCAGCCAATCAGCTCTGACCAGGTGCCGCTGCCTTCACTTTACCTGGATGAGCAGCTGCTGGCTGGAGGCGCTTGTGTCGGTGAGCTCGGAGGTCAGAAGGGGGCGCTGTGAGAAGGGGGCCGAGGGCAGAGACAGGAAGGAGCCTTCATCTTCACCATCACTCATCAGGAAGTCCTCTAAGCTCGCTGCAGAGACAGAGGGAAGAGTAACGGAGCAGAACTTAGAAACAGCTGATTCACTGGACAACACGCCCACTAAAGTTCACACAAACACCTTCCACGTGAACGAAACGTAATCTTAAATCCGTAACTGATCAGGGATTACCGAGGCCACAGACAGGACCCGAATCCTGGTCCCAACTCTGCTCTCAGCTCCTGTCTCCCCTTCAGAAAACCTGCACTCCCACTCAACTCCATGGAAACCAGTCGGACCAGATAACAGCTGATAACAGCCGCTGACACATTAACCTGCTCACGCTGCGCGTGTGTGTGTGTGTGTGTGTGTGTGTGTGTGGGGCCTCACATCTTACTGGTTCGAGAACAATCTGCACTCTGTGGGAAAATCTGAGCATTAACCAGACTTAACAGTCACACACACTTACTTTTCCATCTCTGTGAGGACGTTAAACTTCCTTTAACCCGTTAATATTTAAATCACGTTTATTAGTATAAACATCATTATAAAAATGTATCATTTATAAATGTAGAACATTTTTATTTATATTTAATGTTTATAGCTTTTAAATAAAATTAATTAATAATAGTAACATTATAAATATAATTTATATAATATAGAAATTAATAGATACACATCAAAGAAAATATGTATATTTATAAAATATTTAACACATTATTTTATAAATTAAAACAAAATATAAATAAAAAAAATGATTATTGTATAAAGTCCTGCCTTTTCTGAAGATGAAGGAGGAGGAGAAGGAGGAGGAAGGTTGCAACATGGAACAAACTTCCTCCTCCTCTTCACACATGAAGTTGACTCTGATCATCTTCAGACCAGGACACAACTAAAACCTGCAGGACCGTGGACCTCCGGGACCAGAGTTTCACAGCTCTGCTCATTGGTTGTTTTAACTGAAGGTTCAGGAGCTACGCACCTGATTGGTCGGATGTTTTTATCAGATTCTGATGAATTCCAGAGTAACCTGGACCCAGACTAGTGGTTCTGACAGAATCTGAAGGCCGGACGAGGATTATAATCACATGAATGTTGGTTCACAGCAGACTTAAATGATCGGATCGGCGTTCCGAGCTCAACTCTCTGTCTTGGAATTCTCTCACACAGAGGAAGTCTGAACAGGGAAAAACTGACAAAAGCTCCAGTGTTTGTTCACCTGATCCGTCTCTCCAGGACTGCAGACGGATCAGCTGACGGCGACGCAGCAAACACCAGAAACCAAACAGAAGGAGACATGTTCAGCTCACCTGTCCGTACTTTCCATTCATCAGCCCAGGTGTGACTCACCTTTCCTGCTGCTCGCTCTGCTGTCAGAGAAAAATGCAGCCATGCTGGTGTTTCCAGCCCCTCCCACCTCACAGCCGTCCAACTCACCGTCCAATGAGAGGTCTTTCTTCCAGAGCTCCTGCAGGCAGGGGGCGTGGCTGATGTCCCAGGTCTTTCTTGTGCTGAACATGACCGCCGGGCTGAGCAGAGCACTGGACCGCTGGACCGGCTGGAGACAGACAGATGGACACAGGAAGTCAAACAGGGAACCAGCCGTTTGCAGAGCGAGCCATAAGCCCCGCCCCTCCATGTAAGTGCAAGACCTGATTTGTATTATAAAACAAACGTCAAATGTATTTCTGAAACACCCTAAAAACAGCGAGACCAACCAGAATGTTTTAAACTTCACGGAAAAAGAAGAAACCGCTTCAGACTGCAGTATCGTCTCGGACCTCCATGATGCTTTGGACCCGGCGTTCCAGAGACCATCAGGAGGAACCAGG
>JBAFTC010000001.1:2584831-2613434 GCA_037177435.1 Melanotaenia nigrans | reverse complement strand
GGGCAGGCGCCCCACAGGCCCAAGGGCCACCCATTCCCCCCAGCAAGGCCCCACCCAGGAACCCGACGGAGCCCGACTGCCCCAAGCAAAACCACCGTGGGCCACGCCAACCCAACACCAGGGCTAGGCACCCCAGGGACAAGAACATGTCCGCAGGTCCAGACCCCGGGATTAGCATCGTCTCTGCACTCACTTAATAAACCTGTGGCTAAGTAAAGGTAAAGCAGATGGCATGTGGCCCCCAGAGGAAACCTGAGCTACAGGTTTATGTGGCTACATGATGCTTAGCAAGACATGGAAAGTATGTATTGCTGCATGTCAATGTCCTCCATGTGGAAATGTTGAAGGTGCTTTGTAATTATTTTCTATAAAATGGTGGTAAAAATAAACATTTCTTGCTGAAACAAAAACTATGCTAAGTTATCACAATTTTAGTAGATTTATTTAGGTTTGAAAATCCATTTTAGACTCCAGCAAAACAATAAATATACAGCTTTCACTCATAAAAAATGACATATTTTTTATGTTCAGATCTACATTCCAGTTCCAGTTTTGGTTGAGAGAAACTTTTTTAGCTTAAGGACAAGGGACATAAAGAAGAAGATGGTGAAGAGTCTTAAAAAAAAAACAAAAAAAAACAAAAACAAAAAAAAAACACATTTACACCTGTTTGGTGCATCTTTAATGAGGATATATAATACAGGTGATTTTAAAAAATAAAATAAAACATTATTATTGGAGATATCATGTAAAAAAATGTCTATTGAAGTCACTATTCATCTAAGTTTTAATCTACATGTCAAACATGATATCTTTACGTTTGAAGAAAGAAAAATGCTTAATTTTTTCTCACTTTTACACTGAAGACAAATGATAAAATATATAAGTGAAATATTTGCAGTGATTGTATACTGAGCTCTTCTAGGGGGATGAAAACATGTCAAATGCTACACAGAAGGGTTTAAAGAAGCATTTTATATTTAAAGCACAAAGCTATAATTAAAAGGTTGTACATAATATTTAAAACCATTTTCACTGTCACAGTGTGGAAGTTTTTTTTTAATCATCCTTTACATACAGCCACAGTTAGCACTGCTGATACGGCCAAGAACATATTTTCCATCGATCATTACTATTGCAATATTAATAATAACATTAGCATCTGTTAGCGTCTCTGCTTCTCTCTCTGCTGTCATATACTGTACTTTGATGCAGATAAAATGCTATAAAGCTTTATTTTTTAGTTTTCCTGTTAGCAGCAGGGAATCAGAAATAGAGACTGAAATAACTGCAGTGACTGTTTTTTACAAGTCCAACATCTGATGTTTGGCTTTGTTTGATTTCATTTTTGGTTGTAATTTCCCTATAAAATCAGAGTTTTGGTTCATATTACCAGCTGGGAGGCTGAAGCAGACAGAGAGCAGGAAAACTTTGGACTATCAGGGCGGTTTTGGTGATATTTTAACTGAATATTTGCAAAAAGTTGCCCCCCTAACACAATGGAGTTGATTTAAAACTGTCGATTTAAAAGAAAAAGAAACAAAAAGGGGGCAATAATTAAAAAAATTGCTTCGTTGTCTGGCCCAAACTGCAGCCATCGTATGTTCACACCAGGTAACTGATTTGTATTAAAATGCCAACTTGGAACATTAGCTTGTGTATGTGCTGCTCTGAAGACTGGAGGTGGGAAGTGCTGCTTTCTGCTGAGGAGCCATGTCAACCACTTCTCCACAAGAGCCCCTTCTACAGGGGCAAACGAAGAGACTGCAGTCCAGAAGAGGCTTTCACAGAACAAGAAGCAGCAATGCTAACATGTAGCATAGCAACATGATGGGGGAAACTCAGCTAAAAGGCTCTATATATAAACGTACATTGTAGTAATGTGTTCTCCTACGACTCTGCCCTTGTTTAAAATGAACCATGAAGGTCCCAGGTTTCCTAGGATTACTTTACTCATTCCTAAATGAAGCGGGCTTCTATCTTCTGGTTTTCACTGAAAGTAATGTGGTTTTATTTTAGGAGGAGATAAAATGTCCATTTTCTGCTGTTTTCTGGGTGAATTTACATTTAAACACAGATTCTGATACTTCTGCAGTAATATCACGTCTCTCCTTTCTGTAGAGATCAACATTATACATACAGTATATATTGTAGTATATATATTGAAGTTGAGAAGATATATACCTCATACAGGAGAAGCTAGTCCGGGTTTCCAGTCGACGTTTTGTACCATATCTTCTTTGGTCTTTTCTCGTTTTTTTCTGTTATACTGGCAAACTGGACTTCCTGCAAACGTAACGCAGCACATCGACACAATCAAGCCACAAACTGATGGTTATACTATCTCATTAGATAGAGAGCAGAATTAATTGTTTTATAAATGACTGCAAGTCCAGGTCCTGAAGCATCAGACCAGCCCCAGACCACCACACCGCTACCGCCATGTTTGACTGTTGGTATGATTTTCTGAAATGCTGTTACTTTTACAAGAGATATACCGGGACACACACCATCCAAAAAAAGTTTAGCTTTCGTCTCAGGATATTTTCAGTATAGTCTTGGTGATCATCAAGATGTTTTTTGCGAATATGAGCTGGAATAATATTATTCTTTATGTTTTTTGGTCCACAGTGGCTTTCACCTTGAAATTCTCCAAAGAATGCAATTTCTGCTGCGTAAACATGGACCATAACCCATTACAATGCTGTAACTCTCACCTAAAACAGCTTTTTATGGATGGAAGCCGTGTTGTGGAGGAACTATTTTACTGGTGGTGCTGATGTTAACAGGAGAGTTGTAGCATCATCTGCTGCTGGAGTACAGTATGGTTTCAAAGATAAATTGCATTCATGACTGGTCTAAAATACGTGTTTACTGAATCTACACCTATGTTTGTAGCCTGGAGTAGTAGACATCACTCACATATCAAACGTAACGCAGCACATCGACACAATCAAGGTCATACTTGTGTTGAAGAATAAAGGATGAATCATAATCAAGATTTTCTTTTATTTTCCTCACGTTTACGACATTTTCTCTGCCCCCCTTTAGGCTGGAGCTGCCCCTCCAGACCTGACGGCCCTGCGGAGTCAAATCACGGCCCTGGAGGAGGAGCGGGAGGAAAACCAGTGGAAGGTGGAGCAGTATCAGGAGCTTAAAGCAAAAAACGGTAGTGAAAACAGACCGAGGTGGCGAGTACTCTCAGAAACAGCAGCCTGCCACCGTGTGTCTGTCGACATGAATCGTATCAGAATGCTCAGTGTCATCAGCAGCGGTTAGAAGAAACTACGATGAGTTTCTTTTGGTGTTTTCTCTTAGAAATGCTGGAGGCTAAGCTGGTTTTGTATGAGGAGCAACAAAGAACGTTACAGGCAGACCTGGAGCAGTTCACCAAGAGGGCTGCTTCTCAGGTCAGGGATCAGACTCTGAAACATGCTTACTGTGCACATGTGAGGAAACATGCTCACTGGAGGTCTCGTTTTGCCCCCCTCCCCGACCACAGGCCAGCGAGTCGGGCAGCGCTGACGATACTCAGAGTCAGGTGCTGGAGTGGCAGGAGATGGTTGCCGAGGCGGTCAGCGCTAGGGACCGAGCCAGGGAGGAGAAGGCTGCCATGGCCCTTCGCATCAGCCACATGGAGGAGGAAAGAGAGGGTAAGGCCATAACTAGATGAACCATCACTGGGATAAATGTGTGGAGAGTGAGAATAAAACGAGAGGAAATCAGCTGATGCACACCTAATCTGCTTAGAATTCATTCTACTGTTTCATTTACATCCAGAAATAACCCACATCTGATTCAAATCCTTTCTTTTCTGAGGTGCAGGAGAAGGCGTAGCAGCACATTGAACTCCTGTTTAAGTTAAAAATTTTCAGCCTAACCCCGTGACCCAGCATTTACCTCTTTCACCATAATTAACTTAAAAAAAAGAAATCCTCACTAGTTTAATGTCATCTCATTTTATTGGTTGTTCCTAAGACAGAGTTTTGCTTTTAAATCAGAAACTACCTGCAAGCAACGAAAGTCACAGGCGGTTCATTTTTATCCTCATTTTTCTTTCATTTAACACAAATGCTGAACAGACTTCTCCTCCAAACAACACCAATAACTTTCAATTGCATGAACACATTTTTGACCAAATGTTAAGTTGACTGAACATTTGTGAGCTTTTATGGCTGCTGTTCAAATTTTTGTACAGACAAAACACAAAAGAAGCTGCACAGCGCAGATTATTAGTAAATTTGAACGGCTGCAGTCTTCCATTGTGACTGAATGTTTTAAACTTTCTTTTTTAGTTATTTATTGGTGTGTTATTGTTAAACATTTGCTTTGGACAGATAGAAAGGACAGCATATGATACCTGCGGGGAGGAAGAGAGGAAAATCTTCTCGTTCATTTAATAGTTCTAACGGTTGTTTTTGAGTTGTAGTTTTTACTGCTTTAATTACAGTATATTTCAGTAAATAACCTGAAGAATTATGTATTTTCTTTTAAATATGAGCATCTCAGAGATTTGAAGCTCATGTTTTGCCGTTTTCTACATGTCCTCTGTTGTCCTGACTGAACATTACTTTCCTTTGCTTTCTCCCCCCCCCATCGTTGTCATGTGGGAGACTTGGTTTACTCTGTGCTGCCTCCCATCTCGTGGACCTCCTCCCCCCCTGACTCCCTCTCCAGCCCCTGCTCCAGGGATGGGAGCAGCCACACAGAACAGTTTCCCATCAGTTTTGTGCATGCAGGCTCCTCCAAACACCTGGTGCAGGTCTTGCTCACTGCACTGCCTGCAGTCGCCCTGAACTTTGTCTTGGTTGTGGTGAGCTCCAAGCAGTGCAGTGACAGGATGCACCCTCGAGTCTGCCGTTTTAGTTTCTCCTCTCCTCCCTTATTTACATTTCTTTACCCCTTTCTTGTCCTCTGTTTAACTACTTCTTCTGTCTGTCCTTTGGTTTCTGGTGTGGACATGCTAAAATGATTTATCGCACTCCACCAGCATTAATATTCTGCTGTCAAACTGAACTAAACGTTTGCAGACTTGCACTAACTCGGGGATGCTTCACACTGACATACGTTCCTACCTCGTTTTTTAACATGCAGGTGTTTTGTCAAGAAGAGCAAAAGACAAAATTCTGCAAATTCTCATTGATTTAAGGTGATTCGAGTAAATAACACCAAAATAAAACTTTTAAGTAAAAAGACTAACGGCTTCTTTAACTTAAATCTTGCCTGTTGAGTTCGTGTGTGCTACTGGTTGTTATCAAATCAGTGAAGGACAGATTTATTTAATGGACTAAATAAAGAGACTAAAGAGCTCACAAATCAATGGACTCGTTCCAAGAGTTTCAGAAGATAATTGTGTGTGTGTGTGTGTGTGTGTGTTTGTTCGTTGCAGTGTTTCTCCATCCTGGTCCTCAGGGACTCTCCCCTGCATGTTTTAGAGTTTTCCAACTCCAGCACACCTGATCCAGATTATCTGAGCTGCTCGTTAAGTTCTTTGCGAGCCGCTAACGAGCCTTTTTTTTAGTTGGGTGTGTTGAAGTCTGGAAACCTCTAAAACATGCTGGGCAGGTGTTCCCGAAGACCAGGATTGAGGAAAAACCCAGTTAAAGTCAACACTTTCCACGAGATCTTCTTTTTTCCATATGTTTTAATAATGAAACTTTTTACTAACTTAATATATAAATAAATTAGCAACCACGTGAGTACATCAAAGGCATTTCACGATCCATCAGGTCGCTTTTGTCTACAAGGAAATTATTCCAAAACCCCTTAAAGCCACTAATTCTGTCTAACATTTGCTCATAAGACACCCTTTTTCTAACAGAACTCAACCAGTTTTGGGTCCTGGAGGAGATGTTTCTATAATTTGAGGATGACTGATGGCAGTGAGAACATTTATTACAGTAAGGTCATATTAAGAAAGATTCATAGCCCTGGTGGATTAGGTTTAACTATAACCAGCCAGTTCTCCACGTGTTCTCTTCTCCTACATAGTTTTACTGGTTTATATTCCCACTATACATGCAGAGTTATTATTATTATTATTGTTCCTCATGTGCTTGAGCTTAAAGCCACAAACTGATGGTTATACTATCTCATTAGATAGAGAGCAGAATTAATGGTTTTATAAATGACTGCAAGTCCAGGTCCTGAAGCATCAGACCAGCCCCAGACCACCACACCGCTACCGCCATGTTTGACTGTTGGTATGATTTTCTGAAATGCTGTTACTTTTACAAGAGATATACCGGGACACACACCATCCAAAAAAAGTTTAGCTTTCGTCTCAGGATATTTTCAGTATAGTCTTGGTGATCATCAAGATGTTTTTTGCGAATATGAGCTGGAATAATATTATTCTTTATGTTTTTTGGTCCACAGTGGCTTTCACCTTGAAATTCTCCAAAGAATGCAATTTCTGCTGCGTAAACATGGACCATAACCCATTACAATGCTGTAACTCTCACCTAAAACAGCTTTTTATGGATGGAAGCCGTGTTGTGGAGGAACTATTTTACTGGTGGTGCTGATGTTAACAGGAGAGTTGTAGCATCATCTGCTGCTGGAGTACAGTATGGTTTCAAAGATAAATTGCATTCATGACTGGTCTAAAATACGTGTTTACTGAATCTACACCTATGTTTGTAGCCTGGAGTAGTAGACATCACTCACATATCAAGAATCTCAGCTTTCCAGTGCTGTAAACATGTGTAGGTACTTGGGAGGGAGACTGAGTACAATACACAATTATTTGTCATGTCCTTCTTATGAGAAGTCTGGTACGAACTGGCTATCGGAGCCAAATGAAGCCATCGGTGCTTAAGGCTTTGTTCACACTGCAGGCAAAAGTGACTCAAATCCGACTTTTTTTTTGCTCATTTTTGACCCATATCAGGTCTTTTTGTTACAGTCTGAACAGCACCAATCAGATTTCTTTTTTCATATGTGGTACTAGATCGGATACAAATCCCATCTTTGTCAAAGCGACATCAGTCTGAACGCTCATGTTGCATATTATCCAGGTTTTAGATCATTAAAATGCACAGTTCTGCTCCAGAGGAGGTTGTAGGCGCGAATGTGAACAAATGTTACATCATTATTTTATCCAGAGGTGATTGCACAACAACTTTGAAAGTGATGCTCACATGCTAACAAGTATAGCATCCATATTTTACCTCTTTAAACACAGCGTGCCGTGCGTAATGTCACATCTTCCTCTGATCTGTCAGATTATCATCTATATGATTGATTAATTGTGACATATAATACCGTTATTAATTGTAAAATAAAGTAACCGTGACGTCCATGTTTCCATGTTTTCACTGTGATTCACTGGAGTCCCAAATCCTTGGAGTTGGCTTTGTTACTCTTTCCAGACTGATTTGTTAGGTAGATAGATGGGGTCAGGTCGGCTTAGATGGACACCCTCTGCTTTAATAAACTAAATCACAGTTTAAAAATATCTTTTTGTATTTACTCCAGTCAGTGGCCGGTGTGTCTTAATGATCTGAAACATTTAAGTGTGACAAAAATACAATGCACTAAGTATCTGTAAGGGGATGAATATTGAATATTCTGTATAAAACTGCCTGTGATCAGCAGATTTTTTCACTAATGTTTGTTTCTGGAAAGACTTTCGCTCTTTTGCGTGCATCGCGTGGCTTGCCTTTGCTTCACCCTGCCTATATGCTGAACCCGCTGTGATAACTGCTTTAACACACCGAACTCCTTTTCTTTCTCTTCCCCACCCTTCTGCTTTGAGCTGCCTCCTTCCCTCCCTCCTCCACTCATCAAATTCAGCCTGTTGTCACAAAACAGATGGGAACATTTTGTTCTATCAATTGGACACTGCCCTGCTTGCATCCTGTGCTGCTAAGTGGACAAAGTTCCAGAAGTTTCCCCTCAGATCTGCACCTGTTTGTTGTGTTTCTATGTAACTGTCTGATGCTTCCATCCAAGACTCGGTGATGAAACACTGGCTTTAAATGTGACTCATAAAAGAGAGCTCTGTCCTTCCTCCCACTGCCACCTTGTACTCCTCGTCTCCCACATGTTTCAATGCTTTTTTCCTTTGCTGTGCAAATTAGGTGTGCATGGCTTTGACCAGAACGTCGCTTTTGAAGTGTTTCTCAGGTTCACAAACCTTTTGCAGATACAGAAGTGCAATCATACCTAAAGTCTGAGTAACTCCCTCCCATCCTGCTGCCTTCTCACTTCTCTTGCAGCCTTTCTGTCTCTCTCATTGCGTCCATTGTTGGATTAAACCGTTTTCTGTGTTATAAAGTGTATTTGCGGTGTCAAATGTGTCTCATCTCCTCGTCACCAAATCCATCTTCACCATTTATGCCATCAGCCTCATCATTTCTCAATCATCTTGTCAAAAAGTTTCCTCCTTCTTCTCTGCAACAATTCTTTCCTCTCCACTTTATATCCACTTCCCCATCCACAAACACATCCTCAATCCAACCAAACCCTCCCCTTTCCCTGTGGCACAAAACTGATTGAGGATGACTGGTTCTTTCCTGGCTGCTCCGATCCAGCTCTGGCCACTCGGCAGCAGGAGTTGGAGGACGAGTTGGCTCAAGCTCGGGGGCTCGGCCACCACAGAGCCAAGAAGCTGGCGGCTCCGGCCCAGCGAAGCCTGCAGGTAGGTGGGCAGCTGGCACCATCTGCTTGTGCTGCAGTTAAACCTGCATCCTTTAATGCATTTGACACGTGTTCTGCTAAAACACAGTTCCAGTTTGAGGAGTGAAGAGAACATATTAAACAATATGTACACTGCACAGCTTTGATTCAGCATCACAAACTAAAACTCAGATTACACAGACCTTTAAACTAAATCCATCCTTTTTTTTTCTTTTCTTTTTAAAATTGATTAAGTGATCGTTTAATTTGGGAGGTAACCATTTTCAAAACCACTGGAGTTAACAGGGACTCTATAAGGACTTCTTTTAACTCCAGAACACGAACAAATCCACCAGAGAGCAAATTGTAAACAACAGGATTTTAAGAAATACTTTGACTATGTGCACGCAGAGATCCTAGAAATTCATCCATCAGATCTGATCAGTTTTATGTGTGAGGTGACAGGACTTGTACCAGAAACTGTACAGATCTGCCAGAGGAGGTGAGCTTCAAGGTTTAAAGCAGCTGGAATCTGCCTGAATTCACATGAGATCAAACAAGCTACCACATATTTAGTGTCTTATTATGAGTTTTTGTATGAGCAGACCTGTGGAAACGTACAGTTCTTTACCCAAACTGTCACAACTCATTAAAAGAGGCCCTGCTATGATCAAAAATTTTCCACCTGCAGGAGGATTTTGAGTTTGATGGACAGGCCCCCTTCCAGGACCCTCGGACTGCCTCGGAGAGCACCACCCCGATGGAGGGAGAGAACATGGGAGGTTGGTGGCCCGAGTACAGTACCCCTGCCACAGGTGTGAGACCCGCTAGACAGTTTTCACCGGCATGCACTCAGTCATCTGCACGGAGCTGTGGGACACTTGCTGCCTTTGGGTTATTTTCATGATTGCTCAGTAACACCCATAACACAGTGTCGGGTTACTGGTTGGTTTGCTTCATTTATTTTTTCATCCAACCTGCCAACACACCCAAACCGCCTCATCTATTCTGGGTCACCGGGTAATTCTTTTGTACCTTGCAGGGATCAGCTGGTTAAGCTTGTATCTACTTCTGTGTGTGAACTCTGGGTCACATCACGTTGAGTCATGTTTAAACTCATCCCTGCTTTATTTAAAGTAACTCTGGGACATTTGGCACAATTCAAACATTCATGTTGCTTGTTTTATTTTCTGACATGTGCATGCTGGTGGAGCTGGCCAGTGTTTGTAAAAGTGCAGAATTTGTGTTAAACGTTGGTGGAAAGATTCTCCATCTGTGGTAAGTTTAAGTGTTTTATCTGTTTGCATGATCAGCTCCTTTTTCCCTTCATTTCCTCTCATCTTGTGACTTATTAAGCTGAAGGTTGCCTTTAAAAACGACATCAGATCATTTTAAATAAATATAGATGGAGCAAATAATAAAATCGATGTCATTTCTGGTTTCTTGTGCATGTGGCCAAACTTTGGGCCATGAAATTGCATTTTGCTGATTGTCTTCTTAATTATTCTGCAAGTCTTCTGGATGTTAGTCCATCATGAGCTCTTCTTTTCTCTGACTTTCAGTCCTGTGATCTTGAACTTCTACTGACTTGCTTTACATATTTATTGTATTTACCAGTGGTACCAGAACAGTGTGGCTGCCTTTGCTCTTCAGTTTTTAAAAATTAATAGCAGAATAAATAATAATAATAAAATAAAAATCCTTACTTTTGATGTAAAATTGTTCTACCCGCCCCCCTTATCCAAGCTCAAAGAATGAATCTGCACCTCTGATTGGCTCAGATCCACATTTTTACATCATGTCCTTGTTTTGAAATTGAGACCAGTGTTCCAACATTTCTTCCTACCCATGAAAAGCATCCTACCTGAGCTTCTTACGCATGTGCACGGCATGAAAATATCATTTAAATGTTGGGCGAGGACGTCCACAAATCCATGCTGCCTTCAAGTTCGTGTTTAACAGCTGTACCTTCATGTTGTGAAAAAAAACTTTAATTTTATACATATTTGATGTATTTTATAGAAATTGTATATTCAAATAATTTTTAGTTTTTCATTATTATATCGCCTATTAACAGAAATATTCATTCATTTATACTGTTGAGGCTTCTTAGCTAAATAAATGAATAAGGTAGAATATAATTTAAATTGTTGAGGCTTCTTAGCTAAATAAATGAATAAGGTAGAATATAATTTAAATTGTTGAGGCTTCTTAGCGATCTTTCCTCTGTGGATTCTGATGCTATGTACAGATCGACAGGTGTAGCTATGAATTCAGCCTGCAGTAGGATGTTTTGACAAGGTAGCATCTGATACGATGACAATCACAGAAATTGACAAAGGAACTGGAATCAGTTGTAAAACATGGAATATGAAGAAGAAGAAATCTTTATTTGTTCATCTGTTCATATTTTACGAAACACACCAAAATTTGTCCCCTGCTGTTAACATTTGTCACCACTAGGCTACCTCTCCCCCTACGGTGGAATTTGTGTGGGTATATTCTGTTAACCCCGCCAATTTAAGGCTGGATAAGGGCTAGAGGTATTTTGACCTCTGCATCCCCCCGTCTGTGAAATCACCTGAACTGACTGGATGTGGCCAAGAGGCCGACAGAAACACAGAAGTTTTACCTGGTTGTCCACAAAATGAAGAAATACCGCGCTACGCGGCTGTAGAAAGAAATGATGAAACTGGATTTGTTTTTTAAGGTCCAGGTTATTTACATGAAGAAGAAAAGTTTTTAGGCTGGAGTGTGACCTCCTCCTACAATATACTAGCTTTTTTATTCCTCTTTTTGGATCGTCATTGGTGTTTCTAAGGTGAATTTGGGTGATAGTCCTCGTTTCTCCTAACTCTGACCTCCTTTTAAATGCATTTTTTCCAGTGCCCCCCGGGGGGCGCTACCACCCTGGTTGAGAAAGGCTAGTTAGAGAATGGATTTGATGGTGAACACACAACTCATTCAGGCAAATCAAGCAGCATTTCTGTAAAAGAAGACGTGTTGCTCCGGTAAACAGGCTGCTGTGGAACTGTTTATTCCTTGCTACCTTCCCTGTGGCCTGCATTGGCCTGTTTTTGAGGCCCATCATGCTACAGACCCTCATCCTGTGTCTTTCCATGATTCCAGACGGTTTGCGGTCCGTCGTGGAGGAACTGGAGCTAGAGCGGAACCAGCTGCAGGAGCAGATCCTGAGCCTGGAGGAGCGCTGCCAAGACCTGGAGGACCGACTGCAGCTGCAGGCCCGGATAGAGGCATTACAGGTAGCCTCGCCACGCACAGCCCCCTTCCAGCACCACCCTGTAGCTGCGGGGTTAACTCAGCAAGCATTCCTAATTCACCTACCTATGAGTAACTTGAGTGAAGAACATGTGTCTGCCACAGAGTGGGATTTTGTAACAAACCCTTCTAACACAGGTGACGTTTGATGTAGATGAAGATGAGCAGCCATGTTGGGTCTCTCAGGTGTGTTGGATCGCTCATGTACGTGTGCGCTGGAGAGCCCGTCTGGCGGTGACTGCTAATGGTTTGGTGTGCATGTTTTAACCTGGACACGTGTGGCGTTTCATGTTTTATCTCTGAAGTCTTCAACACGCGGTGAATGTCCAGGTTGTTGTTCAACGATACTCCGTAGCAGCAAATCTCCACTCATGCCGTTCTCCATCTGTTTCCGTGTGCAGTGCAGTCTTTCCTCGGAGTGATTTCATATTGATGTTGTTTTTTATCCCCACTGTAGAACGAGAGTGAGAGACTGCAGAGCCAACTTGCCAGTGTTCGAAGTCAACAGGGCAGAGATGCTGAAAAGCATCAGCTGCTGGTGAACAGCCTCAACGAGAGGCTGAAAGGGTAAGCTGCTGGGTCATTCAAAGCTACAATCCTTAATGGATTTACTTCCAATACATTTAGTTCATAAAATAAATAGAAGAGGAGTGGTCTGCTAACTGGAGGGTAAATCAAAAAGAAACCGGAAAGCACCATAAACGGTAGTTCTAATGTCATTTCTTAAAGACGCACTATGGGACTTTCTGCCCGTAAAACTCTGCGTTCCTGACTGGCTTGATGGCGAGAACGAGCACAATGCTAATTTTTCTTCCAGGACACTGTGTGACGTTTTACACACCTTTACGCAGCCCTTTGTCCGATAACTGTGCTTCACTTTCACTCGTTACCTCCCTTTTCCTTCCATCGTATCAGTTGGAAAGAAATTAATTTCTAATGCCATTAGAAATCAGGAAAGTTGTTCTGTTTGACTTGACTAGTGAAGTAACAGTTAACTAAGACTTATATAAACTACAACTGTATAAGTGCAACTTATACATGTAAAATCTCATTTACATAAAAGAAATAAAACAACAGCAGCACCGTTGTTTTCTCACTGCTGACAGCTCATGCTTAGGGTGAAAACCACAGTGAGTTTCAGGCGCTGCTAAAACTGGGAATAAACGGAGTTTTACAGCAGGTTTAATCAGCTTAAGCTGGGTACAAACATTAAGATTATCAGGCTGTTTTTGTCCCCATTTTCCTCCTTCCTGACCAATGATGGCAAACACCCGGTCCTCTAAAGATTTATTATTAACCTGTGGTCTGAGTTAACAGTGATTTTGTCCCGACAATCGGCTCTGAAATGGGTCCTGGGCGACTCTTCAGGTGTGTGGGGAAAGCCGACGATTCTTCACTCATGACTGTGTGGAACAGAATGTAGCCAATCAGAGAGCGAGCTGACTGCGGAGGTTATAAAGTCCGTGTTCATGCCGTCTCCAGGTTTTTTCCTAGTGTCTTTTTTTCTTTTTTAGTTTGGAATAGTTCAGAGACCACCATCATTCCCTCATCTTGTATGTCCTCTTCCATGCTGGATGCTTTGTTTTCCGGTTGTTGCCATGGTTCTTCTTTGTTTTTGTTAGATCACGTTTGATCACGTGAGATTTCTGGCTTGAAACACCGGATTCTAGACGGGCTGTGGGACAGGATGGTTGTCTTCTGAGATTATGGGAGTCACCACACATAGTACAGCTGTGTGTACATGTGTACAGCTTTAGCTCTCATTCGTTGTCTGATGCCGATGGTTAAAGAAATGGCTGAAATGACCTAAATAATTTGACTGAGCTCTGCTTCTACAGGCCCATTCATGCTCCCTTACGTACGTAAACAGCAGCGTCCGTTTCAAACGTTGCCTCCTCATACTTCCGCGCGTCTTTTGCGTTGCCATGGTTGTTAAGTCAGTTCTCCACTAGTGTGCAGTGCTGAGCCGACGTCAGTTTCAGACACCGTTCAGCAGCCGCAGTGCTTCACTATAAAGTTGTTTCCTGCCGTCCAACACGCCATAAACACTCATAGTTTCTATTCAAAAGCTCACACAGTTTCTAGCACATTTACTGTATTTATCATTTATTCAGCTTTTTTTCTCTCTGTTAAATAAATGTGTAAGTTTAAGTGACGAGGAAAGGCTGGTATGCGAACATGCTTGCCTGTTTTTCTTTCTTGGCTGCTGGTGTTACAGTAAACAGTCTAGTAAACATTTTGATATATTTGTTTTTGCCAGGCTGAGTGAAACACAAGAGTGCCTGGAAAGTTCCCTCATTGAGAAGGAGAACACGTTGGCCAAGACGTCGGAGAAACTGGAGCTCATCAGCAGCCTCAGAGAATCGCTGAGTGAAAAAGAAATGCAGTACAAAGAGCTGTCGGACAGGCTCCTTCAGGCTGAACACAGCGTAAGAATGCTGACTTTGCTATTCATTCAGAAAGAAGCTGCTTTTTAGCTTCCAGTGATGCTTTACTCTTGTTCTTTTCCTCCTTCCAGCTGGAGAACATGACCATGAAGTGCAGCGGCTCAGAGAAACAATGCTCCGAACTGAAAACAGAAGCTGCTGACCTCACGCAGAAGCTGAGTCTGCTAAAGGAAAAGGTAAGCACAAAAGATGTAATCATCAAACCTCAATATTTAACCCATTTTGGGTTTCGGGGGTAAAAACGGTGGCAGCATGTCAGACATGATAGAAATGAGATGAGGTGATAAAACCTGTCTTGCTTCTCTCTGTTATAATACACTCAACTTTTCTCTATTTCTAGGCACAAAAACAAGAAGTTACCATAGAAACGCTGCAAACAGAGCTTGATCAGACGAACGAGGACCTGGACAAGCTGAACACCGCCCACCTGGAGGAGCGAGCCCAGCTCATCCATGACCTTCAGAGCTGCGAGCGGGAAATCGATAGTCTGAAAGATATTCTATCTGAAAAGGACAAAGAGATGTCGAGTCTGGCCGCTAACATGGCTGAGTACGCGGAGCAGGTCACGATTCTGAAGCAGGAGATAAAAGTCAAAGAGGAGAGCCTGGTCCAGGTAGAAAAGGCTCTGAGTAAGGCAGAGCGGGAGGCCATGGTTATCAGAGACTCGCAGAGTTCAGACCATCAAACCCTGAACAGCAAGATCACCGAGCTGTTCGGCAAACTGAAGGACACCGAGGTGGAACTGGTGAACGTCAAAGAGCAAAGGGAGTCGAAAGCGGCCGAGGTGGAACATCTAATAAAGCAGACCGAGGAGGATAAGAGAACCATCCAGGAGCTTCGGGGGGAGATCCAGAAACAGATTGTGAGCCACCGCAATCATCTTTCTGAATGTGAAATACACATCTCGTCTCTAAAGGAGCAGCTGACCTCATCTGCCCAGAAGCTTCAGGAGTCAGAGGAGCTTGTTTCACATCTCAAAGACAGAAATGCAAGCAATGAGAAGCTGCAGGAGGAGCTCAGGGATAAAGAACAGTTACGTGAAAATGAGCTTAAATCCTTCAAAGAAGAACAAAACGAACTTCTGGCTCAGGTGGAGAAATATAACAACCAAGTTCAGACATTGTCCAAACAGTTAGAGAAGCAGATGGAGAGCGAGGAGAACGTCAGAAAGACGATGCAGGAGAAACTGGAAACTTTAGCATCACTGGAAGACAAGCTAAAAGCAGCTGATAAGCAGGCAGAGGACGAGAGGCACAAGTTCAACATGGAGTTACAAGTCAGGGATTCAGAAACCCAGAAACTGAGCAAAGAACTAAAGAACAAGTCTGAGAATTTCTCCAAACTCAAGAGCCTTTTAAAAAGCACGAAGACTGAAAAACAACAGCTGGAGGAGAATCTCAAAGGGCTGAACGAGCAGCTCGACCTGCAGAAGCAGCAAGCCAGAGAGCTCCACCAAAAGGTTGCATCTGCTCTTGAACTTAACAGCAGTCTGCAGAATCAAGTGCAGCAACTCACAGAGCAGAAAGAGAGACTAGAAGTGGAAGTAAGCCAGCGAACAGAAACCATTTCAGAAGTAACGGCTGAGCTGGGCTCTTTACAAGCAAAAATCGCTGCTTTGGAAACACAGCATTCAGAAAACAAGAAAATCATCCAACAGCTGCACGGAGAAAAGGAGGAACTCACTGTCCGAACCAGCGAGTTAAGTCAAGTCTTTGAGCAGAGCACGCACTCACATTCTGAAAGTTTGTTGGCAAAAACAAACGAATGTAGTCATCTCAACCAGTTGCTCAGAGAGAGGGAGGAGGAGGTCACTCAGCTGCGAGAATATGTGCAGAGTTTAACCTCTAAGGTGGAGCAGCTGCAGCTCGACGTGGCAGAAAAGGAGCAAGCTACCTCCGGCCTTCTGACTGAAAAAGAAGTCAAACAAAAAGAGCAAACACAACTGGAGGAAGCGTTGTCTCTGCTTCGAGAGCAAGAATCCAGTTTGAAGGCTGGGTTGATGGAGAAGGATGCGCTGTTGAACCAGAAGCACGAAGAGTACCAAAGTCTGCAGAATGAAATCACTGCTCAGAAAAATACCACATCCAAGCTACGAGCAGAGGCAGAATCGCTCCACGAGGAACGCTCACATCTCCAGCAACGACTTGAAGAGAGAGAAGAAATGTTAAAAAAGACGACACAGCAGAGTCAAACGTGCAAAGATGAGCTGAATGAAAGAAACCAGGCGGTTAAGTCTCTGAGCGACCAAATCAGAGTCTTGGAGGAAAACAGCAGAAAGTTTGAGTCTGAGGCTGCAGTGATGAAATCAGAGCTGGCCCAGCTTCACGCTACCTGCGAGTCCAGGGAAAAACAGCTTACTCAGCAGCTGCAGGCTATTTCTGACCTGAACTCGCAGCTTTCAGCTGCTGTTGAGCAGAATTCCCGTTTGAGCGAGCAGATCAGCAGCCTGACAGAAGACAATCAAAGATTACAAGAAGAGCTCGCAAAGAAGGTTAAAGCTCTTTCTGAACTGACGACTGAGAAGAGTTTACTCCAAGAAATAACGTCCAGACTGGAAATTCAAATCTCAGACAATCAGAAAATGATGGATGACTTGTTGAGGGAAAAGGAAGAGCTTACTCTGACAGCAGAGGAGCTAAAAAGGATCCTGAAGGAAAGCGAACAGTCAAGATCTGCAGGTCTGCTCGAGAAGACCAACCAATGTGCTCATCTGTCAAAAACACTGAGGGACAAAGAGGAACAGCTCCAGAGTTTACAAGAGCAAATCAGTGAACTCAACACATCCCTACATGACAAAGAGAAAACGGTGGAGGCTCAGCAGAACCAGCTGATGCAACTTCAGGACACCATATCAATGCTTCAGGAGCAGGGATCTGTTCTGAAGTCGGGGCTGATGGAGAAAGATGTGATGTTTCAGCAGAAAGCAGATGAAGCTGAGCAGCAGAAAGACCTTGTCTCAAAGATGCAGGGAGAGATAGAGTCACTCAGGCAACAGAGCTTAGGCGCAAAGCAACAGATAGAGGAAAAAGAAGAGGCTTTAAGAGGAGTAATGAATGAATTTCAGAACCAGAAAGATGAGCTGAACAAACGAAATGAATCTGTGATTTCACTTAGCGGTCAGCTTGGAGCCATGAATGAGAACGCTGCCAAGATGGAAGCGGAGATTACCAACCTAAAGGAGTCTGTGCAAAAACTCTCTGCAGAAAATCATTGGCTGATGCAGGAGGAGGGCCAGAGGAAGGCAGACATCATCCATTTCAAAGACAACATTCAAGCACTCAATGAGCAGAATACCAGGATCAAATCTGAGCTTCAGAAAACTATAACTCAGCTATCTGAAGCACAGGAGCTCATCACCAATCTCAGAGCAGAAGCCCGTGAGAAGGAGAGGCTGAACTTGGCTGTTCAGGGAAAAGACGATGCCCTGAAGCAGCAGGAGACGCTGATCCAGCAGCTAAACATTACTGTTTCAGAGCAGAAGGAGCAGCTGGAGCAGAGAGCGGAGGACACGCTCGCTTTACAAGGACGGGTTTCAGAGCTTGAAGGCCAAGTTGACAGTCTTACTGCAGAGTTGTGCATCCTGAAAAACACTTTGGATAAAAGCAAACAGTCGAGCCTTGAATATCAAGCTCAGTCTTCTGCCACTGCTGAAAGTCTCAGCTCACATCTGCAAGCCAAAGAGGCCGAGTGTGAAAGTTTAAAAGAACAGATTTCACACCTTCAAGAATCTGTCGCAAAGCTCAGCGACTCCCTCCAAGTACAAAAAAGTGAAGCGCAAAGTCTCAGAAAAGTCTTGGAAGATAAAGAAGCGGCACTTCTGGAGCGATCAAAGTCTCTCGAGGACGTTCAGAGACAAGCAGACGAGGCTTCGCTCTTCAAAACTCAGTTCATGGAAAGCACAGAGTTGGTGACGCAGCTGCAGAGTCAAATTCAGCTACTCTGCACTCAGTCAGAAAACCTCAAGAAGTCTGAAGATGAAACACAAAGTGCCTTCAACAACCTGCAGGAGAAATATGCTGCAAACTTAGAGGAATTACAAGATGTGAGAAGCCAGCTCTCTGAAAGGACAGAGGAGGTGTCAACCCTTCAAACACTGTTGGATGAGTCCCAAAAGGAAGAGCAAACACTAAGGAAGGATAAGGAGTTATCTGAAGCCCTGAGCTGTCGTCTGTCACAGGAGAAGGACGAAGCTTTTGCATCTCACCAAGCAAGCGTGTCTCTGCTGACTGTGGAAATAGAAAGACTCAAATCACAACATCTTCAGGTTGCTACACAAATGAACGCACTGACCGAAAACCTAGAGCAGAGAGAAATGGCTCTGCATGCAATAAACAGTCAGTACACAGCTCAGGCCAAACACACAACCCAGCTGGTTTCAGAAATCAAGAAACTTGAGGAACAAAACAAGCGGCTAAACGAGGAGATTCGCTCTTCGAAGGAAGAGTTTGCTAATAAAAATGCACATTTGCAGGGAGAAGTCAGGAAAGTTGTTGCAGAGAAGGAAGAGCTGGAGAGGAGGTATTGTGACGTCCGGACATCGCAGGAGGAGCTGCAGGCTCAGATGGAGTGGAAGTCCAGCAGCATAAAGGAAATGATGGAGAAAATGGAGTCCGAGAAGCAGAGCCTTCAAGCAGAGGTTAGTGCCAAAGACGAAGAAATTTCTCAATTAAAAGAAAACGTTCAAAAGATAGAACAAATTCTGCAGGATTCTGAGAGAGAGTGGCTGTTAGTGCTGGATAGAGAGAAGCAGCATAAGAATCTACTTTCAGAACAGTTAAGAAGTGTTGAAAATGAAATGAAAACTAAAGATGTTAAAGTTAATGCTTTGAAACAGGACTTGGACAGTTTGCAGGAGAAACTAGCCGATGCTTCGGCTGCAGTTAGACAGGGCTCCGATCAGCTGAGCGCAAAAGAGTTGGAGGCGTCAACGTCCAGAATTCAACTGGAGAAGGTTTTAGCAGCTATCCTAGAAAAGGAGGAGGAGAGCCGCAGCTTACAGGAGGCTCTGAAAGCTGCAGAAGATGAGCTTCTGAGTCTTGTAATGAGAGAAAATGACAATCACAGCGATTCCTCTGCACCTCAGAGGTCTGCTGCTTTAAACACGGAAAAGTCAAGTTTGCGGGACATGATAAGACAGCTGCAAGAAAGTCACCAGGCTGAGGTACGAGTGTTAAAAGGTGAGTTGGATAGGCATGTTGCACAGCTGCAGGAGAACCTTAACGAAGGAGAAAGGAGCAATGAGAAGAGTCAACAGATCACTCGTTTGCTGGAGACTGTAGAGACTTTACAGACCCGGCTTAACGCAGCAGAGGAGAAAGTAAAAGAGGCTTCTGTTAGCTGCACGTCTTCACACAGTGAGCTGACAGCAAAAGAAGAAGAAATCGGCTGTATGAGCATTCAGATCAGTCAGCAGAAGGAGTTGCTTGCTGCACTTAGTCAGCAGTTAAAGGAAAAAGATGCATCCATCGCACAGGTCATAGAGTCAGCCTCAAGCGAGAGGCTGAAGCTTGATGAGGAAAAGGGTTCTTTGTTAACACAGCTAGGAAACATGGAACAAGCGCAGCAAACCACCACCAAGAGGCTCGGAGAGATGTCTCAGCAGTTAGAAGAACAAATGTTGCTCTCTCAGAGTGAAATGGAAAGGAAGAATTCAGAGAATCTTCAGCTGCTTAAAGAAAAGGCCGATCTGCAGAGTGAGCTCGCTAAGGCGTCGAAAGAAAAAGAAGCAATGAAGAAGAAGCTTCAAGCCGCTCTCCTTGTGAGGAAAGACTTGACGAAGAGAGTTGAAGAGTATGAAAAGCAAAGAGACGAGAGCCTGAACAATGCAGAGCAGTCTCAAGCTACTGTACAAAGATACCAAGAAAGGGTTTCCCTTCTTGAAAAGGAGATTCTTCAGAAGACTGGAGAGATACTCGAAGCCAAAGCTGAAAGAGAAAGAGTCGTGGAACAGTTAGAAACGCTGAGAAGCACATTGAACGAGAAAGAAGCGTGTTTATGGGAGAAGGACTCCGTCATAGAGCAGCTGCAGCAGAGATTAGAAGAGCTTCAAAGTGAAAACCAGACGTGTAAAGCCGAGCTAAAAGACAAATCTTCCTCCACGGCCAGTTCTGTCGATTTAGAAAATGAGCTCGCGCAGGTGAAGCTAGAGAAAGCGACGTTGCAGAAGAAGGCACAGGCTGCATTGCTGGCTCGCAAAGAGATGATGAAGAAAGCTCAAGAAAATGAGAAGAAACTGAGTCAGGAGCTGGCAGAGCTGAAAGACGACTACAAGGCCCTGCTGGAGCAACGCTGTCAGCAGACCAACGAGCTCAACGCCGTCCAGCTGACGCTTGACCAGAAGGTCAGGGAGCTGGAGAACCTCCATAAAACTTCTTCGTCTCATCTGGATGAATTAAACACTTTAAGAAATCTTGTTGGGGAGAGGGATCAAACTCTACGAGATTTAAAGATGTCTTTGGCTGAGAAAGAAAGTCAGTGCCATTCGCTGTCAAACACGCAAACAGAGCTAGAAAATGTTAAGTCCATGATGGAACGTGTTTCTTCTGAAACTGTGATTAAAGACGAGGCTCTCAGAGAGATGCAACAACGAGAGGATGCTCTGAAATCTGAACTGCACTCGGCACAGAATGAGTTGGAGATGGCTCGTGCAGAGCTGAAGCAGAAAACAGACGAGATGGCGAAATGTCAGGAAGCCATCCGGTTGGCCGATCGGGAGCGCCAGGCATCATGTGAGAAAAACAGCGCTTTAGAGGCCCAGTTGGACATCTGTCAGTCTGAACTGGAGCAAGAAAAACGTGCACATGAGAAAAAGAATCAAATTTTAACAGCCGAGAAGGAGGCGCTTGTGGAGCAAATGAATTTGTTAAAGCTGGAACTTGAGTCGGCAATCGATTCAGTTTCTCAGAAATCTTTTGAAAATTCAACCATCCAGAGGATGTTTGCGGAAACACAGCAGCAGCTCGGTGAGGAGTTGGAAAAGGCACAGCTGCGTTATACTGAGACACAAAAGGAACTGGACTCACTAAAGCAGGTTAAAGAAAACTCTGAACTCAGAGATGAGGTAGCGGCGCTGAACCAGTCACATGAACATCTGCATGAAGACAAACACCAGGATGACGTCTGTAACTCCTGCAAACATGCTGAAAACATTAAGGTGAAGCTGAAGGAGAGAGACGATGCTCTGTCAGGTTTTCAGGCTCAAGTTTCAGAAAAAGAAGCCCTAATTGCTGCACTGGAACTGCAGCTACAGCAGCAAATTAAAATGCATGAAGTTACTCTGGAAAATATGAAAGTAGAAGCTGAGGGGCTCCAGAAATCTCAAGAGGATGGAAGCAGAACGAACGATCAGGACAGCAAAAGCAAAGTGGCTCTTCTAACCAGGAAGCTTCAGGCAGCGTTAGTTTCCAGGAAACAGCTCCTGAAAGAAAACTCTACACTCAGGGAAGAAGTAGAAAATCTGTCTGCAAGGCGAGACGCGAAAGAAGCAGAGTGTTCAGCTCTGGGATCATCTGTGCTGAAGCTAAAGGAACAAAACGTAGAGCTGGAAAGGTCATCATCATCCGCCAGCAAAGAGCGAGACCAGCTCAGCAGTGAGGTAGAACGCGTCCTCGGTGAGAACCGCAGTCTTTCTGCAGCCTGCGACAGTCTGAAACTCACCATCCAAAACATCACTCAGCAAAAACAAGCCTTTTCATGCCAGCTCGAGTCTCTAAAAGACTCTCAGACGGAAGAGCTGACCAGGTGGAAGTCGAAGCATGTGGAGCTGAAACAAGAGTATGAGTCTCTGCTGCAAGCGTATGAAAACGTCAGCAGTGAAATGGACAAGATGAGGCAGCTCTTAGAAGGAGCCAAGAGGGACAGACAGGACGCCCTCAGAAAACTGCACAGCCGTGAGGCCGAAGTGGTGGATCTGGAGAAGCAAGCCAGAGAGGCGGAGGAAGAAAATGGCAGGTTTAAAGAGAGGATGCACAAGTTTACCAAAGAGAAGCGGCAGAAGATGGAGGAGCTGGAGGATGAAAATCAGAGGATAAAGATAGAGCTGATGGAGCTCAGCAGGAACCACAACAGGGATCTGAGCGAGCTGAGAGACAAAAACCAGCAACTGGAAGCAGAAATGTGCCAACTCCGAGAGTCCTCAGAGGATCTCAGAGGGAGACTTGCTGTGATTCAGGCTGAAAATGGCCAACTGGCAGAAAAACTGGAAGCGATGAGCTTTTCCCTGGAAGAGAGGAGCTTGGAATCAAACACATATGCAAACAATATGCAACTTAAACTTGACGAAGCACTTAGTTTAAATAATTCACTGACAGCTCAGATTGAGGCCCAGAAAACAGAACTCGGTGCCCAGCTGGAAATCAGCGACTTGTTACAAAAGGAGAAGCAAAATCTGTCAGAAAGAATAGAAAACATACAGAATGATCACGAGGTGCAGCTGGGAAAGAAAGACGATGCCATCAAAGAGCTTAAAGACATCATCAGCAAGCACAGCCAAGAGACGGTGAGTCTGAATGAGAAGGTGAGGATCCTGGAGGACGATAAGACGCTTCTGCAGGAGGAGCTTGAAAACGCTCAAGAGATCTCTGACAAAGTGAAAAATGAAAACGAATATTTAGAAACCGTCATCCTGAAGAATTCCGAGCGGATCGACGAGCTGACGGAGTCCGTCAACGCTCTGCAGGCGCAGAACACGCAGCTGTCCGCTCAGCTTCGAGCCAGTTCCGACGCAACCGATCGAGTCCGGCGAGAAAAGGAGCAGGAGCAGCTCAAGCTGGTCCGAGAGTTCGAGGAGAAACTCAAAAACGTTCAGAGAGGAAGCGAGGGGTCCAAAAACGTGAGGAGAGAGCTGCAGGAGCTGCTCAAGGAAAAGCACCAGGAGATAAATCAGCTGCAACAAAACTGTATCAGATACCAGGAAGTGATTTTAGATTTGGAGAGCTCTTCAAAGGGCTCACAGTCAGCCTGTGAACAGCTGGAGAAAGATCTGAAGACGAGCTCAGAGAAGATATCAACATTAGAGGAAAGAAATAAAGAAGTTGAGGCTGAGTTAACTGAACAAAGGAAACTCCTGCAGGAGGCTGAAGAAAAGATGGTGATGGTTGAATCTGAAAGAGACCAGCTGGCTGCAGAAGTATCCCAACGTAAACACTCTGAGACCACAGACGGACGAAAACCAGCAGAAAATCCTGATCAAACACAGCTAGATTCTTATTTTAAAAGTCAGTTTGTGTTACAGCAACAAATAGACGAGCTGAATAACCTAAAAGACAAAGAGAGCCAGAGAGTTGACGAGCTGATGCAGCAGCTGGACCATCAGGATCTACAGATAAACACCCTGAAAAGAGCTGCTGAAAGCAACAAAACCAAGCTGTCTGCTTTATCCGCCGCTCCTGAAGGAGCCGACGCCAGCAAACTCTGGAACGATTTGTACCAAAAGAGCTTGCACGAGAAGGACAACCAGCTCCTGGAACAAGGGTTCATGATCACGAGGTTCCTGGAAGACATGAGGAGAAAAGATAAAGAGGTGAACGAACTACGAGTCACAAAATCGCGTCTGGAGAGAACTCTGAACGAGTACTCGGTAGCTGCCGCCGCCCAGCAGAGACAGCTGTTCGTCATGGGCGCCACCAACGCCGAGCTGGGCGAGACGGCCGAGCTCATGACCGCGCAGGTAAAGGAACTAACTGCTCAGGTGGACAGAAAAGAGCAAGAGAAAAATGCACTGAACCACCAGCTCGCCAACAAAGAAGACGCCGTTTCCGAGCTGCAGCTTCACCTGCAGCAGATGGAGAAGATAAATGCCGACGCAGACGCTCAGCTGCGCCTCTTACAAGCCCGATATGACCGGGTTCAGGCTGACTTCGAGAAGCAGGAGGGCATCTCTCTGCAGCTGAAAACACTCCTTCAGAACAAAGACGCAGAGATTTCCTCGCTGCTGTCCTGCAGGGACGGACAGATGTCCGGGTATCTGGAGCAGCTCCAGGCTAATCATCGCAGCCAGGTTTCAGTTTACGAGGACAGGCTGACGTCTTTACGCTACCAAAGGGACAAGGCTGACACAGAGCTGAGAACGCTGGAGACCAAGGTCAAAAGTCTGCAAATCCAAGTCAATAGATCTGTCCAGGAAAAGGAGCAGATGGCAGCGAAGATAGAGTCGTTTAAAAACTCGATGGTGTCTCTGCAGAGCGAGCGAGAGCGGCTCATATCAGAATACAGAATACTGGAAGTAAAGAGCCAGCTAAGTTTGAAGGGTAAAGAGGGTTCTCCTGATGGGGAGACTGGTGCAAACAAAGGCCTTAAACACGAAATAAGGAAGCTGCTGCATCAAATGGACGATCTGAACTCTGAGAATGCCATGCTGAGGGCTCAGCTGGTTCGCTACAGAGAGGATTTAAATCAGGTTTTATCTCTCAAAGACAACCAACTGAAGGTTCTGCTCAGGAAGCAACAAGATGTGATCAAAACCCTGGAAAACCAGAAGGCTGCAGTCGAGAAGCAGCACAGAGAGTCTCAGCTGGAACTCCAAAGAGAAGAAGAAACAAGTAATGCTTTAGAAACCCAGAATTCAAAACTGAAAGCTCAAGTATCAAAGCTGGAAGCTGAAATATTGACACTGAACGAGAAAAGAGCCTCAACGAGTGAAGGCAGAGTGATCGCCGACCTGCAGGAAGCCGTGGCGGCCAAGGCGGCCGAATGCAACGACCTGCAGCAAAAACTTCTTTCACGGAAAATCTTGGCCGACGAGCTGCAGCAGCTGGGAAATGAAAGGGAGAAAACACTCGGCGAAGCGGAGGACGGATACAACAGGGAGCTGGAGAAGTTTGAGCGCGAGGTGGAGCTCATGAGAAGTGAGCGAGAGACAGCGGATCGGAGGGTGGCCGAGCTCGCCAAAGAGCTCCTGGATTTGGAGCAGCAGCTGTCGGTGGCAAAATTACAAAACAAAGAGATGAAGGCTCAGAACGAGTCTCTGTGCAAAGCTATGGCCGCCCTGCAGAACGACCGAGACCAGCTCATCCAGGACTTTAAGGTCCTCAGGAACAGATACGATGAAGAACTCAGAGAGACTCGGACAGCCTTGAACAAGACTGAGCGCAGTCTGCAGGACGCCTCCTCAGACTCGGCCATGTTCGCCAAAGAGCGGGACATTCTCGTCCACAGACTGAAAGCTGTGGAGAGCAAAGACGTGCACGCAGAGCTGAACAAGTTGTTGGACGAGGTGTCAAAGGCCCTGACGGAGAAGGAAAGAGAGCTGAAGCAGGTGGTTGGAGAAAAGAACAGCTACAGCAGGCAGCTGTCGGCATTCTCCAGATCCATGGCCAGCCTGCAAAACGATCGCGACAGGCTGATGGAGGAGCTGGCGGGGACCAAACGAGCTGTCCAGTCCAGGCAGGGGTCCAGCCCGGAAAGCGTTTTTACCACTGAAAAGGGAGGAGGTGTCCTGGAGAGTCAGGGAGACGGGCTGGTAAGTCGAGCCATCAGCTTCCTCTGAGTTTGGCTGCTGCTTGCTCTTCCTCCTGTGTTGTGGTTCATTTCATCATCAGCATGCAGGATCCACAGAGGTTCTTCACGGTGTCTGACAAACCATCGCTTCCTCTCGCATGGCTTTCTTTTTGCTGGGATGCACCTCGTCTGGTGGATGTGGACGTTTTCCTCATTGATGACATCATTGTTTTTGTTTATTTTATTTGTTTACTGTGTGCAGGTGAGGAGGCTGAAGGCTGAAGAACTACAACACAAAGAAGTCAACAGCTACCAAGAAGAAGCGCCAGAGACCGGGTAAAAACGCTTTTTAATGCTTCGTTTTTCTACCTATTTTCTTATTTATTTATAAATATGTTTTCTATTTATTTATCTTTTTCGTCAATTTATTTAGTGTCTGTATTTTTCTCTTTATTTTTCTATGTTTGATTTTCTGTATTTTACAATCTGTTTATAAATAAATTTATTGCTTTTATTTTTGTTTATTCACCTATTTTTCTATTTATCAAATTATTTAGTATCTGTATTTGTTGGCAAGGCAAATTTATTAGTACAGAACATTTCATGTACAACACAATTCAAAGTGCTTCACATAAAACATTCCAGCAGTACAAGAGCATTAAAAACCAAAGATTAAAAGGAATTAAATGAATGAAATAAAAACAGAGGGAAGATACTAAAATAAAATAGATAAAATGTAAGAAATAAAGTTCCAGTGTGGAGAAAGACAACATTAAAACATGATTCCAGCTTAAAAGAACCAGATCTGAATTTTGACTTGTAAATAAAAACTAGTGAAATGCAGCAGATGGTTCTTTCTTGTTCATTTTTTATTTTTCTACTTTTTTCTGAAGACATTATTTTATTGATTTATTATTTTTTTGCTTTTTAATCAATTTTTCTGATTTATTTATCAGTTTGTATCTTGTTCAAAATATCAACTCTTGTCTTTTTTCCACTTATTAATTTCTTCATGTACCTAATTTTTATTTTATTTTATTTATTTATCTCTTTCTACTTTCCCAGAACCTCTTTCATTTGTGTTTTCTAGCAACAATAAAAACAGGTGGTTGTTTATTATGACGCTGGGTTTCAAAGCGAATGATACTGAAGGTTTTTCTGTTCTGCAGGTCTGTAGCTGAGAAGAAGGAACCTCCTCCAGTTAAGGTGAGTTAAACCTGAGTTTCCCTCCTTTAATCTGAAGACTGTCTGGTTTCTGTCTTCAGCATGTTGATTATTATGTAAATGTGTCATCAGAGCAGGTTTGTGCTGCAGCTCAATGCACATCTTTCACTTCTGTGATGAATCAGTTTCAAGTTCGGCATTTTATTGTTCCTAATGGGGAACTTTGTTTACGGACATGCCCACAAGGCATTTCAACATCAGAACAATACCTGTCCAATAAAAACCACTAATGAAAGGAAAAATCCAAACAATAAAATGAAATAAAAATAGAAAAACTAAAGATTTGGTCCCTCAAAGGCTGCAGTCCTGCAGGTTTTTAGTGTTTCAATGCGACTTGCATCAGACACGAGACCACGTCATTCTTTAACAAGACACTTGAGTTAAAGTACTGGACTAGTCATTCTTCACTTTTTACTAGATAAAAGTTATTTAATCAGCAGTGTAATGGAGTCAGATAAGGGGGGCTGTGTTTGTCCGTTATACCAGCCCTGTCTCCAGAAGACCACAGCAGTTCATCTCCTTAGCATTAAGCTAACCCCTGTTTAGTGTGTTTGAGGTTGTGTTTTGGTGATTCTACTTCCTTTTCCCTTGCTCATGCTAATATGAGTTTTATTAAGATTTGTGAGTCGGAGAATAAAACAAATGTTTTTTGCTGGTTTCTTCCTCTACGCAGCAGGACACTTCGGCAGCGCAGAGCGGACTAGAGGAGGCGGTGAGTCGGATGGAGGCAGAGAGGATGCAGCTTCATCGAGACCTGCAGCGCTGCATTTATGAGATCCAGCAGCGGGACCAGTACCTCCAGCAGATCAACACCAAGGCAGGAAACTGGTTTACAGCGTTGCTTCATGTGGTCACTGCAGACATGAATTTAAACTCAGCTTAGTTTGAATCAGTCTGCTGTTAAAGACTCACTGACCTCTTCATGTTTCCCACAGCTGCAGCAGGCGGTGGAGGAGAGAGGTTCTGTTGCAGCCCAGCTGAGGGCCGTTTCCCAAACGCTGAGGGACACCCAGAACCGCTGCCACTGGCTGGAAAGCCAAATCCAAGGCCAAGCACAGGTAAACATGCCGCTCACTCTGGCTGTAAACAGAAGGTCCCACACTCTAATATTTGGTTGGATCTACTGTTTCTAGAAGCTTCTGCAACGTCACAAGTTTTATTTCCATCCATTAATTTCTCTCCAAGATCTTATTTTGATGATGGAGAGTCCGACCACAAAGCCTCCAGCACATCCCAAAGATTCTCCATGGAGCTCAGGTCTGGACTCTGTGGTGGTTAATCCATGTGTGAAAATGATGTCTCCTGTTCCCTGAACCACTCTTTCACAACCTGAACCCCATGAATCCTGCATCGTCATCTTTGAATATGGCCGTGCCATCAGGAAAGATGGAATATCCTGCTCATTCAGTATAATCAGGTAGCCAGCTGACCTCGTAGTCTCTGGACACGTAATGTTGCTGAACCTAGACCTAAACCTGGACCTGAACCTGGACCCGACCAACTACAGCAACCCCAGATCATAGACTGCCCCCACAGGCTTGTACAGCAGCACTAGACATGATGCTGCATCCCTTCATCCTCCTCTCTTCTTACCC
>JBAFTC010000001.1:2571028-2584731 GCA_037177435.1 Melanotaenia nigrans | reverse complement strand
CAGCAGCACTAGACATGATGCTGCATCCCTTCATCCTCCTCTCTTCTTACCCTGATGCTCCATCACTCTGGACCAGGCTAGACCTGGACCCATCAGACTACATGACCACCTTCTTTGGCTCCAGAGTCCAGTCTTTATGCTCCCTAGCAAACTGGAGCCTTTTTCTCCGGTCAGCCTCACTGGTTAGTGGTTTTTCTTGTGGGTCTACAGCTGTTCAGTCCCATGAGTTCCTCACATTGTTCATGTGGAAAAGTTCTAACTTTTAACTATTAAACATGGTCCTGAGCTCTACTGCTGTTTTTCCTCCATCTAATTTTTAATTGATCACTGATCACCGTCATTCATTTGTTGTTCCGACCACATTTCTTACTTGAAGACAATCCTCCCTGTTTTTAATGATGCGCTGGACAGTTTTAAACCCAGTTTAGTTCCTGCATCTCCTTTGATGTTTTCTCTGCTTGATGCCAATAATCTGACCCTTCCCAAACAGATTAACATCTTTTCCACGACCACAGGATGTGTCTTTCCACATGGTTGTTTAAGAAATGAGAAGCTGCTCATTGCAGGTGTTGTGGTTAAATAACTTGATGCCAATGGGAGGTTAAATGTAGGCGGGGACTTTTCTTGGATCGATAATGTTTGTCCACGTGGTTTATTTCTGTTCTTCCATCTCTGATCCATTTTAGGATTTTTCTCTGAAACCTTTCTCTGTCGCTCTGCAGATCATGACGTGTTTTATCTTTCTGTGCAGCCATGCTGTAAAATGAAAGAATGAACATGTGTGTGTCTACCTCTCCCATCCACCAGGGTGCAGTATTTACTGAAGTTGCACCGGGAGCTCCGCAGGAGAGGAGCAACGACTCCATGATCCCTGAAACTGCTGAAGCCAGTCAGCTCAGAGAAAGGTGACGAGATAAGTCCTTTTTTTAACCTGTTGAGCGTCTCTAAACCGCTTGAAGTCATGAAAATATCGATATGTCTGTGTGAAGGCTGCTGGAGATGGAGCTGAGTTTGGCCGAAGAGAGAGCCAGAAGAGAGACGACTGAAGAGGCCCTGCGTCTCGCCGAAGACCGAGCAAAGAGGTGAGTCACTAAAACCCCCCCGTTTCATGATAAGAGGCGGAGTTCAGGTCTTTAACGCCTGTTTTTGTGGCCCAGCGTCACTTCCGGCCTGTCCAGAGACGCTCAGAGGGACTTCAGCATCGAGATGGAAACAGAAGAGGAGTGGGAAGCTCTCAGTCTCAACCCAAACCAGCCTCTGATAACACGGAAGGTACAAAATGTTCAGCAAAGACACTTTACCCTGGTTTATTATTCAGTTAGCTTTATTTGCCCAGTGAGGTTATAACCAGTCACATTAAATATGGATTTAATGTTAGTAGTCAAGTCTGTGGGAGATAAAAATACAAATAAAAGGGAGACTCAACAACATTAAAATAGATCTAAAAGACATTAAAAAGACAAGCATGAAACTAATATTCAGCAGAAAAGCACAACTCAGTCTGGTTTAAAAATAAGAGAGTTAAAGTGAGTCTTTAAATGAGATTTGAACATGTCCACGGTTGGTGAGGTCTTAATGTGGAGGGCGAGGCGGATCTCAGACTGGCCCCCTCCCAGTTCAGCCTGGACCTCCAGGACAACGAGGAGAAAGTGGTTAGCAGATCTCTGCGATCTAGTGTGTGAAGTTAAAAGGTCGCAACCATAAGACCGTTTAAAAGCTTAAAAACAAACAATAAATCGACTCTAACGCGGACAGAGAGCCGGAAGATGAAGCCAACACAGCACCAGTTAGCACCGGCGGCAGGACGTTGGACCACGGAGCAGAAGGGACCGACCCACACCTGAACAGAGGCTGCTGCAGATCTCAGGCCTTAACTCACCGCCCCTCAGAAAGTGGCTTTAGTCCAAAGGCAGGTGGAGGTGTGATTTAAAACTACACAGAAGAAGAAAGCTGATGGAGACAGTGCAGCTTTTATTCCTTTATTTATCTACATTTTTCTTCTGTAGAAGAAGAAACTATTTAATGTGTTT
Source organism: Melanotaenia nigrans (assembly GCA_037177435.1). Classification (NCBI taxonomy): domain Eukaryota; kingdom Metazoa; phylum Chordata; class Actinopteri; order Atheriniformes; family Melanotaeniidae; genus Melanotaenia; species Melanotaenia nigrans. The sequence continues at coordinate 2,582,701 of JBAFTC010000001.1, read as the reverse complement.
GTTTAGTCAGAGGAAATGTGTTTACAGCTTTTTCTTTGGTTTAAAGGTTTGCTGTTTTACCAGCAGGATTCTGGTCTTAGACCAGACAGAATCCTCTTCCTGCTGCTCCTGAGCCGTACCTGTTGACCTCTCTTACAGGTGAAGGGCGGCGTGGTGGCGTGCCGGCGCTGGCTGCGAGGACGCAGCCTCTACTTCTCCAGACTGCTGACGGGTCGCGCCCGCTCGCGGTACTTCTTCCTGGCGTATCTGCTCACGCTGCACGTGCTCGTCCTCATGTGCCTCGCTGGGGCTTGGTAGGGAAGTCGCTCAGCGTGCCCGACGGATGAAACTCTGAGGTTTTATTTGTTTTGTTTGTTTCTCAGCAGGCAGGGTAAAACACTAACACATATGTCAGGACAGACGGTTTTATTTCCACACGCACACGTTTTGCAAGATGAGACAAAAACACGGTGCTTTCGTTTTAGTTCGCCAACCATCGAGGAAGAAACAGACTTCATGTTCTCTGTTGCAGTTTCTCCTCGTAGGTAAAGCGAGTCTTAAAGCGTCTTCCTCCCCGTGTTGGTCGTGTTTGCTGTTTGCAGTCTGTTAACACCACCTCTCCGTCTCCATCGCCTCCCTCAGCTGTCAAACACAAACATTCACACCAGCTGCTGCTTTATTTGCCTGCCTGATGATCGGAAGTTGCACATAATCGTAATGCTGAGTTAAAACTATGCACTGAAAGTCGGAGTGTGTGTCAAACCATCCGATGTGAAGCACTACACCTCTCCCACCCTGCGCCCTTTAAACTGGAAGCCAAAGCCGTCTGACTCTGGCTCGCTCGCTCCGGTAACTTGGGAAACGATGGTAGTGAAACAAGTTTAACGTCAACTCCTGTATCAATGCGTGCCATGAAATGAAAGTACATACTGTGTGTATTTAAGATTTTTCCTGTATTTAATGATCTGGAGAGTTTGCTGTACAGTAGGTGTGTATATTTGCTTTTCATATCTTCTCTGGCTGATGTTTGACTGTATATTTCCTCCCGATGTTAGTTTCATAAAACAAGATCAGGTAACAAGCCAGAGCTTCTCTTTTTAATTTAAAGATATTAATAATAATACAGACGGATTCTTCCTGGCTTGTTAACTCGTCTGGTTTTATGGAAAAGACGATGATGTGATCTGTACATGAAGGTGTGATTCCTGAGCGAAGCGATGATCCAAATCTATTTATAAAAGAAAGAAACTACTGGAAAATGTCCTCGTGACATTTGTTGTCTACTGCCTCTGTTTTTAAGAGTTAGCGACGCCGTCGACGACGTGAAGCTGAACTTTGTGCAATACTGAGTCAGAGGTCACCGTTTACCATCTCCATCACTAGTTAATAAATTCTATTGTAAACTTTTTCATTTGCCCTGTTTTTATTTAACATTTTCTGCTTAATTACACATATTCATTGTTTTTGTAGCAATATTCTGCAGGACCTCGAAGCATTGTCCCTGTCCACATCCTGGACAGGGACAATGTCATGGGAGAAGAGAGACACAAAAGATGGATCTGTCAGGTCCTTCAGGTCGACCCTGCCTTGGAATAACACAGGCTCCTCCTCAGGCTGCACATTATTTCTTTATTTTAACATATATGACCCTCCTACATGCGGCCTGATAGCAGCGCCGCTCCGTTAATATACTTTTTTTTTTTTAGGACAATCCGTCCAAGTTTTTACAAAATCACGTTCATGTACGTGTTTAACAATAGAGTTGATAACAATAGAAACCACCAGCACGTGTCTTTCCATGTTTACACTGATACTGTTCACATCTGGCAACAGGAAACATCATTCTGGAAATAATTTAAAATATGAAATGCAGTAATGAGGAGCATCCTAGCTCCAGGTGGTAAATGCCTCAGTGCCACTGCTGGCTCGGTGGTTTGATGCCACATTGACCTATGGTGAACACACAATGGCAGTTTATTTGAAAGCAAACATTATTTATGTTCATATGTACTTTATGGGTACTTTGCAGACTTTTATCTAAAGTGATGTTAAATTAGCTACGACTTAGTCAGCGTTACCATGGAAACGGGCCGGTTCTCTAACCAGCGGTGTTTCCTCATCAGTTTTCAGGGCAAGGACCAGAAACCCCGCAGTGCTTCTGGAAGTTCAACAATCATGAATAAACATACGGAACCTATAACATTAATCATTTCACACTAAAGTCCATCTATGTCCGTGAAACCGGCTCAAAAACTGCTAACATCTATGTTGCTAACTCTACTGCAGCCTCCAACAAATAATCAGATCCATTTATTTAAAGATTTATTATGTATTTCTTGACACAGTTAATGTCTTAATTTAATAACAGAACTAAGCAGTTAAATAATTCAGTCATTAAAATTAACGGAAATTTGAGTTTATTTCATAAATTACTAATAAACCAGGTGCAGATGCAGAACTTAAAACAGCGAAAGAAACGGAGCTGTGTCTCCATAGTAACAGCCCAGCTGCTCGGTATCTATGGATACGGCTGCCATTGTAGTTATTGAAGTAGAGATGTACGATACCGCTGATTTTCTTTCCAATCTGATACCAAAATTCAAGCCAGTATCAACGATACAGATACTTTGTAAAAAAACTTGATGTACTTAAAACGTGACTTCCACAGCAGCTTCCTCCATCCCGCTCTGGTCTGGTCTAGATGTTACACAGATGCAGCGACTTCTTTTCTTGGCGGTTATCACCAGCAGTGAGGAGGGTGGTCCAGAACGTCTGAGGCAACAACTGAGCGGTTAAATGTGGTCAGTCATCCTGCAGCACCCTCTAAACGCAAAGCTGGAACACTGTCAGTGTCTGTCAAGTGCTTTCTGGTTCTTTGTTGTTAACGCGTTAAAAATTTGTACCTAACTGCTTTCCAGTTAGTAATGAACTACATCAGAGAAGTTTTCAGGTTTAAAAAATTCATTTCAGACTCTGAGAACGACCCGATTAGTTTGACCTGATTTGAAAGCACCATATCAGCCTGATGTGGTGTTTTAAACGTGGTATTATCAGGTGGGAAACTCTCCACCGTGAGAATCGGGGGTGGCAGCATAATGCCAGAGGGAAAGAGCACAAAGCAATCGATCAAAGCCTGGAGCAGCAGTTTTAGCTTTGACTGGTGGTAAGAAGGAAAAAATCTTAATGATAGTTGGGAGTCACAGAGCGAAGCTTCCCTGTGGACCCTAAACCTTCAGCACACACACAAAGACCAAGTTCTCCAGACACTTCAGCCCAGGAACGGAGAGAATCTCGCTTTGAAGATGTACCATCCAGTTTAGGTTTGAAGCCTTCAGCACAGACTCTGCACTTTGATGTTTTTACAGCATTCAGGGCGAATACTGTAAGTTTCAGTTTATTTCAATTAACAGGCCAATATAAATCATCCTCTAATATCCAGGAAAAATGTGGTTAAATAAAAAGATGTGGTTGAAGTAAAGGGCCGTTTTGATGCTGTATTATACGAAAACATGGACCTCCAAGAGAGAGAGCAGGTCCATCATGCAGCTGTTCTGTTTCTTTAGCGAAGTGAACATGTTGAAGATCTGCAGGTCTGGTGACTCAGACGTTGTCGCTGTGCAGCAGCTCTGTGAGTAAAAACTTCCAGAAAGATTCCAGCAGACATGACTACTGTTCCACAAGAAACCCATCAAACCTCAGAGTGGTCGTCTTCTCCCTCAGCAACGCAGCGATTAGAGAAAAGATGTGTTTGAATTTTACTTCTTGACCACACTGACACCTTGACCGAGTCCATGACATCTGACAGTTCAGGACTTGAGTCTTTAGCCAGAAGGGACTTCCTGTGTAGCAGGAAGTGCATCCAGGTCACTTGCCGAGTCGCGTCCTTTACAGTCGCGTTTAGTCCACCAGTACATTTGGTACATTTGTAATTTAAGGCCATCTGTCTCCTTGAAGATAAATCCAAACCTCAAATAACTATCTGGACATTTCTCTCGGTTACACCTTATCAGGCTGCAGGCGCCTCGTCACTTCCATTTTCCCCACTGGCTACTGAGGAGGGGGATTTCTCTCTGGTGGAGTTTTTTGTGGACTGCATGATGGTCCGGTGGTTCACTGGTTTAAGCCTCGGCTAGAGGGGATGCACACCTTGACCTTTGTGTGCGGAGTTTGCATGTTCTCCCTGTGTACGTATGAATGTGTGCAACTCTGACTGAAAAATAACATCTTTTCCCTCATTTATCCGTTCAGTACAGTTTATTGGATTCATCTTAGTGTTTATTTGAATTTGTAGGAAAAAAATGTGAGAAAATATTAAATATATATATTAGACAAAAGTAAAAATGTCTGGACTCCCCAGCAGTTCCTCCGCTGACCCCCTGAGAGTCACAAACTCCCTGTTGAGGATCTCTGCTCAAATACATGAACGGAATTAGCAAATCCCAACCTCTAACTATTCTAGAGGATGCATGCAGGTGTTTACTAATAGACAAGGGAAGAGTTTTTTATTTAACTGTAATAATCAAATTTACATGTGTTCCAAATTATTCCAGGTAGTAACTACATGTTATTACTATGTTATTGCTTCTTCAGTCACATGACTTTTCCACACTGTGTTGATAAAAGATGTCAGAGTGGTTTCACAGTTCACCACCAAACAACAGTTTCCTCTCATCGTTCTTTCCTCTCTGAGATTTCTCCAGACTCCGTGAATCTCTCCCCACGATTCTGCTCTGTAGATGCTAGAATTTATAATCTGTCAAAGAGGAAAATGTGTTGAGCTTATTGATGATTCTCTGAAGGAGTTTGGACCAAAGTGTTGAGAAACAACCGCATCCTTGGTGGATTCTGCTTTCATACCCAATCCTGGCACCCTTGCTTTGCATTTTTGACAATTTTTCCAGCTTTACTTTTAATTTTTTAATTATTATCATTATCACTGAATTAACTGGATCCGACAGTAAAGGAAAGGTTAAAGAACACGGACTTTTCACCACATGACAGGATGACTTCTGTTTTTCATGCTGGATGTAATGTGCACGTGAAGCCACTAGAGGACAAAGTCTGCCAGTGTGTGGTGGAAGCCTTTCTGTAGCCGGGGAGTAGTTTAATCTTACCTGAAACAACCGTAAAGTGGGTGAGTTCTGAATGTGGCCTGTGTTCCCATTGCAGACAGAAATGGGGCCATATCTATAAGTATTTCCAGGATATGATCACTAATTTATTGCGTCTGAGGCCAATCTTCAAAGTCATGAATATTAATGAAGAATTTCTTCTCTTCTTTGACTTGTACAACATGATGTCCTGTTAAAGGAAAGATATGTGAGGAGGGTGGGGCTTCCTCGGGGAACCCGGTCCACTGACTTCTTCTGTGGTCTTTCTTCTATAAAAGGCCTTCGGATTCTAATCAGAGGTGAAATAAATCTCAGTTTCATCATTTGAGTGGCATGATAACGAAGTCCTGGATTAGACTTTCCTCCTTGTTGCTGATGGAGATGAATCACCGCCTTAACAAGCCCGAGCTGTGCTGTTTAACGCTGGACCGCTCACACTTGGCTCTAATAAAAGCAGATGTGCATCTTGATTTGCTCCTGCAGCTCTACATTTATATCTCCCAGCCAGAGTAAAAAAACGGTCCTCTGGTTGCTGGTGACCCACTTGCCTCCAGCAGCAGAGGAAGACAACCGGAGGAGTGGAAGAAAAGGGGCGGAGAGGAGGTGGAGGTGAAAACGTGGGAGACTGCTATGATTTATATGCTTTTAGAGGTGGACGGGGTGAGGGAGAAGAAGGGCGACTGTGATGTGCTGCTGGTAGGAAAGGTGTGCTCGATGAAAAAAGGACCTCAGTGCATCCATGTGAAACACACGGACGCTTCCCCTCTACCCAACCACCCCACACTGCTGCTGCAGCCAAAAAACACACCAGGAAGCAGGCAGGACTCTTCAGATAAATCAGCTGAGCTACCGTCATCCGCCGTCCCACTTTGATCACCCTGGTAACCAGAGGATCGATGGCACCAGCAGCAACCTCCTCCTCACCATGAAGGAGGTGAAGCGTTCGATCCCGGTGCTCCTGCATGTCAGCAAAAACTAAGACGCACTCTGAGATTCATCGCTTCAAATTTAGCAGATTTAAACTTTAGTTTTCTTTTCTGTGTACATGAAGGTCAGAGTTTTGCTCCTATTTTCACATCTCTGTGTTTTACCCTCCACCCTGGACCACGCAGCGGGCGCATCGATACTCTGGAATCAATACTTTAATATGTACCAGTCAAAATATGCAAACACCACTGAGCTGATAGAAAACAGCCATTTTGTTTTCACCTGTGAGAGTTTCAGGCAATAAGATGAGGTGTGAAACCCGGCCGCAGGTCAGCCTATCATCCCATGATGATGAAGATGAAGATGACGCTCTTGTTACTGATGATGTTGTGTTTAAATATTTTGCTGGCATGGTCAGGGAGGGTGAGGGCCATGGGGACCCTTTACACCCCATTCACCCTGGGTGATGGTGCCCTGGTTCCCGGGTTGTGCAGCTGAAACAGCTGCTACACCTGTTTCTGTGCAGGTGTAGCAGCTGTAATTTGGATTGAAGGGACGTTGCTTTTAGCTGTTGTGTTTTTGTCTCCTCTTTCTTCTTTCCTTTTTGCTTCTTTTTGCTATGTCCCTCTTTTTTTGTCCCCTCCAGTCTGATCCAGATTACATAGGCTCCAGGACTCAAAGTAAATAAATAAATAAATATATCAGATTATCGAGAGGAGCCTTACACCCATAAACCTCCCCTTGGTAAAGCAAATTTGTTGCATAATGCAGGTTCTTGAGCATTATGTTTTATTATATTTGTTTTACTGCTATTATATATTATATTTGATTATATTAATTCAAAGACATTTAAATAATATATAATTTGGAGTCTAATTACTTTATGATTTTTAAAAAAATATTTTCAGTCTTGTTTTTATTTAATTTACTCATTTTAATAGTATTTCTTTTAAGTATTTATCTTCTAATCTTACAGATATTAATGCACACTGTAAAGTTTTGTAATGGTCTTTTAGGAGGAAAAAGTATTGATCAGTATTGTTTTTGATATCAATGAAAAAGAACCATAAACTAACGATATCATATTGACAAGAAAAAGTTTGGTATCGCCCATCGAGGCCTATCCAGGATCGGGTTGCAGGGGCAAACCGTTGCAGAAAAACCCAGACTTCACTCTTCCCGGCCGTTTCTTCAAGCCCCTCTCGGGGGAATCCTGAGGTGTTTCCAGGCCAGCTGGGAGACAAAGTCCCTCCAGTGTGTCCTGGGTTGTCCCCAGGGCCTCCTCCTGGTGGGATGTGCCCAGAAAACCAGCATCGAGAAGGCATCAGCTCCTTCTTCACCACGACAGCCCGATGCAGAGTCTGCATCACTGCCGACGCTGCACCGATCCGCCTGTCGATCTCTCGCTCCATCCTCCCCTCACTCAAGACTCCGACATACAAATGAACTCCTCCACCTGGAGCAGAACCTCATTTCCGACCCAAAGAGGGCATTCCATCCTCTTACAGCTGGTCTCGGACTTAGAGGAACTATATTTTGCTACCAGTCAAAACACAAAGCAGAAGAAATGTGTCCAAAGCTGATAAGAACCATACCAGAACCATGCTCATTCAGATTGAGTTCACCTGTTTGTATCTTGGAAGACTGTTTGGACACCTTTCAGGGGACATGTCCCACTGTGAGGAGGCTACAGCCCAAATCCAGGACTTGCAGGAAAGACTAGACTGCTTCGTCGGCTGTGAAACATCTGGGAGTATCTGTGGAAGAGCTGGGGAAAGTGGCTGGGGATCTCTGATCGTCCCAGAAACATTGACAGTAAATGGGTGGATGTTTGTGTCTCCACAGCTTAATAACTGTGGTCTGTAAATGAATAAAATCCTCTATATAATTATACGTACTTGTCATGTCCATATACTTAGCAAAGTTGTTAAAATCTCTGTACAAGAACGTTTTCTGAGTCCTCTGCTGAATATTTCTTGCAGTAAATTTGCATATTTATCATCCTGTTAGTTTCTGTCTGTTGAAACTTTGTTAAAGCTGACGTCTGAGATGTGATCCAAACTGGATCAGGAGGGTGTGATGATGTCCCCGCATCACTGCCATCTGATTAAAGTTATTGTCTGAGGTGAAGCTTGATTTACAGACAACAGTAACAACACAAATCCCAAAACTAGTCTAATCAACAACAAGTGAAGAATTAATAATGAAATGTTGCAGAAATCAGAGATGAAGGTCTGTGCTAGTTGGCATCCTGCTCATAAAGTTTTAATTTGAATCATTTCTTAGTGTTTCACATATTATCCCGCTGACTCAGTTTTATGGTAAAACTACGTCCAGAACGCTTTACGTTGCATATTTCTGTGTTTGAAGTGAGAGCTGCACATAAACGCTGACATATGATAGAAAGAAGATAGAAGATACCTCTGATGACCCAGTCTCAGTTTATTGACATGTTAATTAATTTACAACAAAGTCAACTCAAGGCTTTTAAAAATCTACTCAAACTCAGTCCCGTCCATTGTGGTCCAATTAAAATCCACATAAAACAAATCCATCATGTGATCCACATCAGTGCAGTTTATATTAACTGTGTTCATATAAACCTGTTCATCAAAATAATCTGGCTGAAAAACGAATCCATCCTGAGCTGCACGAGGACACAGCGGAGAGAAAAACCTGCATCAGAACCAGAACCAGGAAGGAAAACCATCTCCCTGGACCGTTTGGGGTTGGATTTGTGGATGGAAACATCTGGAAATATCAATTTTCTGCATGTTTACCTTCCTTGACAAGTTTGTGTTGTAAAGAACTCTGAATGTTTGATGTCAGATCATGAAGACGATCTTCTTATCATCTGGAGACAAGGTCTTGTTCAGCAGCAGGAGGACGCTGCCCTGTCAGTCCAAAGGGGAAGAAGGACAGCACTGTTTCCTAGCCTTTAAATGACACAGATTTTCTCTGAACAGCTGATTGTGTTTCATATTAGAGCCACACACCTGAACTTGGGCAGATATTCTCTGTGCGGCGCCCAAGCTGTAATCTAAAATCTCTCCATCCAGGAAAAGACCTTCTTATTTTGACCCTCGTGTCATCTCTTGCTCTGTCTCTTTCTCTTTCTTTTCCTCTCTTCCTTCGATTATGTCGGCTTACATTTCTTTGCTGAATCAGCCAATCAGTGCGCGTTCAAAATGGCCAGTGTGTTGATATCCTGTCACTGGCATGTAACACGGTGCATAGAGTGAAATGCAGCCGTAACATGACTCAGCAGTATCAGGTGTGGCTTCTTAGTGTCGGGACGCTGTGGGGCAATGACAGGAATGTACATCCAAACAATAAGAAAGGTAAGACCCTAACACAGGGAACCAGCAGATTTAATAAGGTCCAACCACTAAAGGCTCTTTTATGCTTCCTTACATACGTAAGTAGCAACGTCCATTTCTAACGTCATGCGTCGCTTCCTTGCGTATTTTGCATCGCCATGGTTGTTAAATCAATTCCTGCACTAGTGGGAAGTACTGAGTTCAAAGTTCAGAGTGATCCAAATCCCCCTCAAAACCTAATAACTTGATCCTGATTCCATTTCTAAACAGTTCCTGAAGATTTCATCAGCGTGTCCGTACCTCTGAGACTTGTTGCTGACAGACAGACAAATCACCACTGCCATGACCTCCACCTCCACGGAGGTGATCAGTATGAGCTTTAGCACTTTTTATACAAATAAATGCTGCAAATAGTGCCTTACAAAAAACAAACAAACAAAAAACAAAACAGGAAAGTAAAAGATTGTGCACACACACACACGTACACACATATTTACAATGGTGTTTTTTCAGTTACAGACTGAAAGAAAAATAAAAGGAACAACAATTACCATTAATAAGAAGAGATAAGTATATCAGATTAAGAACATATACATTACCACAATAAATAAAATAAGACAGTAAAATAAGTAATGAGAGATATAAAAAGATCCAGTTTAGTTAAACCTACTGATAAAGTTTAGTTAAACCTACTGATAAAGTTTAGTTAAACCTACTGATAAGGTTTAGTTAAAAGCCAGACGGCTTTTCTTTTTTTAATGTTCTGCTCTCAGGTCTTCAGGTAGGCTGGTCCACAGACAGGGAGCGTAATAATAACAGGTAAAGCGCTTTGTGATTTTTATCTTGAAAGATGTCTAAATTCAAATTTACTTTGCTAAATAGATAAAGCTGCTGGATTCAGTTCTGGTTTAGGGACTGGTAAAAGGCCTCTATCTGAATACCTGAGGGCTGTGGTGGGCTTATAAGTTAAAAGCAAATCAGACAAATAAGACTAAGACCATTTAGAGCTTTAAAACCAGTGAAAGGATCTTAAAATCAATCCTGAAGCACACAGGTAGCCAGTGCAGAGACTTTAGGTGTAATGTGAAACACGAGTTTGTTGTACAATCAAGCAGATAAAATGATGACAAAACATTGTTCCGTCCATTGTTTACATTCAACCTTGCCATGCTCCGCCTCTTCTGGCGCAGAATTGTGACGTCGTCTTACTTCAATGATGTAAAAGTTGAATGAAATGTGACATGAGCATTCAGACTGAGGTCGCTTTGAAAAAGATCAGATATCTGCTGCAGCACCACACGTGGAAGTGGTCTAGGTGATGAAAAAACACTGGATATGGTCACATATGGACATAAAAGTCAGATTTGAGCCACTTTTCCCTGCAGCGTGAACGCAGCCCTTGTGGCTTGTTACAGTCAGATAAACTCTGGTCAGCAGTGAGTACAATCCTGTAGAAATGGGCGAGAACCTCCAGCTGCCGGTCTGGTTTGGTTTGTGTATTTCTGACCCTGCTGATGGCACCGGTTTTAGGAACAATCTTATTTGCTGAGTTTAATCAACTCATAACTGTACAATGAATAACATCCTCATAGCTGATGCACTAAGAGCTGCTGAAGAGCAGAAAACTGCTTTTATAGAGGTGATCACACTGAGAACGATCAGTTAATCAGAGTATTGATCAAGTGGCTGCTGCTCATCCTCTTCACACCACTGGAAACAGTAGGGATGGGTTTAGATTTTCTAATTTTCTGTTCAGTAAATAATGCAAAATGTTTATTGCCTGGGTTTATCTGAGGTTTTATTCTAATTTTAAGATCTAATGAGAACCAGATTTGGTCTGTTTCCATGTTGATATGGAGTCCCTAGAAGAAGAGAAGTGTCTCCAACAGGACCTACCAGGCCAAATAAAGGGTAAATAAAACAGGTAAATAAAAATAATATTTAGACTTTCTTCAGGTTTAATGAAAATGGCTAAAATATCACAGAAAAGAAATCTGATAATCTGAAATAATGATGATGATTATGGGAACCGTTACCATGGGTACCTGCGTTATTAAACTTGCATCAGGTATGTGTGTGTTTGTGTTGTTTAGATACAACTCTTCCCTGCATCTTACTCTTTCTTCCTTTTCCTGTTTTAGCCCTACAGTTTTTCTTTTTTTGTGTGTGTGTGCCCTATATAATGTCCCACTTTGGATTTAGGTCTGCTGCTGGTGTTTAGAGACGGCTACATGGAGATCCCTCCTGCTCTGCAGACTGCTGGATGTGTGTGTGTGTGTGTGTGTGTGTGTGTGTGTGTGTGTGTGTGTGTGTGTGTGTGTGTGTGTGTGTGTGTG
>JBAFTC010000001.1:2536659-2547062 GCA_037177435.1 Melanotaenia nigrans | reverse complement strand
CTGAACGCTGCCTCTCCACGTTTAGTTCTGACTCTGGGAACAGAAAGTAGACCTGACCCTGATGACCTGAGGGATCTTCTGTTCCATGAAGAACCAGAAGATCCTGAATGTATTCTGGTCCTAACCCATTCAGGTCTTGTTTTTTTGATAAAATGGCCTGATGAGGGCTTTTCTTCTCTTTAATCCTCTGACTGGAACAAACCGATAAAAAGGGAAAGTGAGAATCAGCTTTTCCCAGCGCTGCATGATGGGAAACCAGAGCACCGCCTCGTCGCCTCTCCGGTCGAACATGGGGACGGTAGCATCATCGTGGTGTAGACTGCCATGGAAAAATAAAAAACAGTCCTGAGTGAAAAACTCTGAGTTCTCAGGCTGCTGCAGAGATTTCCATTTCAACCAGACATCAACCTGAAACACACCAGGGAGGCACGGCTTCAGGAAAACTGGATTCCTGGAGTCACTGAGCCAGGTTTCCAGATGCCAATCACTGCTGACACCGGAGGATGATTCAACATGCAGATGTCAGCCAGCAGGTGGAGGTGTGGACAGTAAAGAGACACCTTCAGCTCCTTCCCTCTGATTGGTCACCGCCCTGCCAATCCCTACTCCGACCATCAGCACACCGGAAATAAAAGGCTGCTGTGTGTGTCCAGTCAGGAGGGAGAAACACGGTTTCCTCCTCAGCTTGTCGGATGTGTGCTGGCTTTGTGATTGTGTGCTTTGCTGTGTGGTAAATTTGGCTTTTGTAGTTCTTAGTAATCGGTTTGTTTTGGATATCGTGCGGCCCTTTTGGCTGCTCTTTGAGTTCTTCTGAGTTCTGCGTTTAGAAAAAGTCTTTTTAGTTAATTCATCACTGAGGAAAAGTGTTGGGCTAGATTAGTTTCTGCACCTTTCTGCATCTCTTTTAGTTTATTGGGCCTGCCTTACGTTTGTTAACCCTGCTTAGTACGCCAGTCTTTTGTTTATTCCTTCTATGTTCTGCAGTTTTGTTTTATCTGACTGGATTTTGATTTAAACTTTTAGGCTTAGCGGTTGTATTTTGTATTTTCTTTAAGCAGTCCCACTAACTCCAACACAGGTTGTTTTACCACTGTTGTATTTGTTCTCTATTTCCGCTCATAACAATAAAACTGTGTTCCTATAGTACCATCTGCCCACCTCTCTTTTCTTTTGTTACACCCTTACCGTCACAAAGGGGTCCCATGGGAGAATTAAACTTAGACCATGACAAGGCTCGTATAACTGTTGGAGGAGTTCCAGCTTATTCAGGTGGGTTGAAAAGGTATTACACAAGGTGACATTGCAGTAATGTAAATGAGGTTCAAATAGAGCTTTAGAGAAGACGATATAACTTAAAAAATAAAACTGTATATTTAGAACATTTTCTTGGTCAAATCATTACTACGCCGTTTAAAATTTGGACAGAATTTGGATAGAAACTTTGTAATTTCCTCCCCATTTATTATAAGACTCATTTGCTTTGCATCGGGTTTTGTATAAGAAAGGAAAACAATATGATTTGTTTTTCTAAGGTTAAAAGTCTATTTTTACAAGCTCAGTTTATGATTTGTTCATTTGGATTTTTGGTTTCAGCAAACTTGGACAACCCTCATAAACAATAAACGTACTTTTCTTTAGCATTTAAACAACGTATAAGAAGTGTGATGTTGATGTTTGATTAAAAGAAGTGGACTCACCTGCAGCCGGTGAGAAATAAGAAGACTGACAGCAGTTGTATCATCAGCTTTATCCTTGTATAAGCTCAGCTAACTCTCCCCTGCCTCTAACTTGATATTGTTGAGAGGAAAGACTGATATCAACCTTCTCATCAAACTTTAATAGACCAGCTAAGTATAAGTCTGAGTCAACCTACTTCTCTAATGGCAGCGTTAGCTCTGCAGTGCTTTGTGGTGTTTGTCCAGTTCTGATCCAGATGAAACTCCATGTTTAACTGGTGTGTTTATATTTACCATGGAGAGAAAAATGGCTCAGCTCACATGGTTTTCATTTCTGTGATTTTATTTAGCTTTGGATGCAGTCAGTATATTTGCACTAGAAGTAACAGTCGGTGTGTGCACACACTAATATCAAAACCTGGAGTTCACACATTGACTTGCCCCCGGGGTAGAGCCGGGCTGTTGGTCTGGCTGCCTGCCACTGTTGCCATGATCAACATCATCCTGCTCCATCTTGTACTGCTGTTGTCATGGTGATGGCCGTTTATTTGCAGGGGGCACTCTCGTCTCCAATATTTCCGGGACACATGCAGACAGAGAGAGGACGTGGAGGTGAAAGCGAGAGGAGGGGAGTTTCCAGGTAGATCAACCGGTCTGATCCTGTGGGCCCTGACAAATATCAGCAATTTACTAGATGTTTTCCAAGTCATTTATTAATATCAGAAGCAAAGAATTCCTCATTAGCATCTAGTTTCTGGTTTAACCTCAGTTTTTACTCTAACCCTGAAAATAATTAAAGATGGGCATGTGTCCTTGCCACAACATGTTCGAATTTAGCAAACAAGATGAAATAAGACATATTAAAACCTGACAGCGTAGTGCAGCAGTGGAGGACTGAACAACAAGAAGGCGGTGGGTGAACCAAAAATAAATCAAAAAGCAAATAAACCAACAGCTCTGCAAGGCATGAAGCCCAAAATCCAAACTTAAATACACCAAATAATCTGAAACGGCCTGCGTTTCGCAGCAGAAAACAGGACTTGATGGCTGCAGGGTGTCCACATAAACACTTTTTCCTCCCATGTTCTGTCAGTTTGTGAAATTTGGCTCTGGTTTTGTTTCCTGTTAGATTTCTAGTTCAGGTCTTGGAGTTTGTTCTCTGGTTTTCAGTTGAGTTCAGGTTGGATTTTACACCTAATACACCTAATTTCTATTTATAGGTGACAAACAGATGTGTAGAACGTGGCTAACTGTTAGGAGATCCGTCGGAGCAGGGAAACTTCTAAACCCCTCAGTCTGGTTGCCTCGAGGACCAGCATCAGCCATCCCTGTTTTAAAGCCATGCTACTGAACTTTGATAGATTTTCTCTTTGGTGACCCCAAACAACCACCAGTCCAGCATCTGTCTTCATCCTGTCTCTTCTCTGAGATCTCTGCAGCAAAAAAATCAGTCCGATGTTGCCTCTTGTCCTATAATGTCCTCTCGGGTTTCATTGATGGTGTGCATTCAGAGCTGCCAGTATCTTGATATCCAGTTGCTGGTGCGTGATTAACACAACGATAATGTGATGCTGCAGGCTGGGAAACAGTGTGGTTTCTCAGCACTGGGACGCTGCAGGGCAACGACGGCTGCAGGAATGTACACGATGCATATCAGTAACTTTAGGACGTTTTAAGCCAAAACTTTGGGCTAACTTTTGTTCATCTTCCACACAACGTTGCACATGGTACAAAATAGCTTACCTTCATCTTCATGGTCAACACTCTAGCTCTGGGGTCTTTATCAGACAGCTGACTGACAGGAAAGCAGGTTAGAGAGAGACAGACGGGGTGACGTGCAGCTACAGACCCAAGTTTGGGATTCAAGCCAATATGGCTGCTCTGAGGAGCTGGAACTTCTGTATGCGAGGCAGCTGCTCAGCCAGGTGATTTTAGACAGCAGATGCTCTCACACAGGTCTGAATGTTGATGATCAGAAACAGAAGTAAAGCTGATGATGTTTCAGCTGCATGGGATGAATTGTTTCTCCAACTTGATGAAGAAACAACTCTAATAATGGAAACTTTTGGTCCATTAGCCTCTTAGATTTCCATCTGGAATCTTGGGGTAAATCTTGGGGTAAATTTTTTTGTTTTACTTTAGACGGTCACATCCATTCTCTGGTTTGCTCAAGTTTTCATGAATATTACTAAACTAAGTAGTATTATCTTTCGAGCAGAACTGGAAATCTTTATTCGTGCAGCTCATTATTCACCTGCCCAAACAAAGCATCATCACCATCTGCAGAAGAACGCTGCTGCCAGGCTTCTGGCTAAATCTCTGAAGTTGTCTCATGTCATTCCACTGCTGGCCTAGCTCCAGTGTCCCCCTGTCCAACTCATAGTGCACTTCAAGATCTTGGTCCTCACCTATAGGGCTCTGAATGGTCAAGCACCAGCTTAAGAACTTTTACATCCATAGGTCCCTAGGAGATCCCAAAGATCACGAGACCAAGGCCTGATGGTTGTGCAGCCTTCTCAGCTGTTGTGCCAGGACTCTGGAACTTTCTCCCCTTTAGTTTGAGGTATGCAGACTCTGTAGAGCTTTTTAAAAATGCATATTTGCTTTTATCAAACTGTTTGGTCGTACTGTTTTCTAATGTTTTTATTTTTCTTTTGTGCAGCACTTGTGTTTAAAATGGAAATAATGTGTTGTGTAAATAAAGTTTTAATTACTTAATCAGATAATTTGTAGGAGTGCTATGATTGGTCAAAGCTGCATTGAAGTTGCAATGATTGGACAAAATTGAAAACCAGTTTACAAAGATTGGCTGAAGTTGTGTTAAAGGTTTGCATCATAACACTGCAATTGTTAAAAGGCTCATGGAGGATTTTAACAGCTTCACATTAACTTGAACAGTTAATGGTGTTGAATGAAGCTTCATATAAAGAAGCTTTTGGTGAATCCGTGGCTGGAAAGCCTCTCGGCTTGAGGGAACTTCATTTGGCCATCACTAAAAGTCCGTGCACCACAAAAATGAGACTCAGAGCTCCGTGGTCAGAAACGTGTGTAGGGTTGCTTTTAGTTTTACTCCCTGTTCCATTTTCTAGAGGTTTTCTCTATTCTGTCTTATTTTCCTGTTTCTCTGTTACACATTCTCATAGTTTGTTATTTGTCCTTTAATTCATTATCTGCCTGGTTTCCTTAATTCCTTTTCATGTGTCTGAGTCTTAACCTTCCCCTTGCTTTGTTGGCAGGTGGGTCCGAGCAGCGAGATGAAGCTTCATAAAGCCTTGAAGACTTGGAACAGGTTCGGGCAGCTTAATCCGTCTGCACCATTAAAATCTGAAATCTAAGCGCTCTCACTTTATTTTTTAATAATGTGGTCATCTTTTAGCAGAGACTCGGGTGCAGGAAGATGCGGGAATCTTGGTCTTGCTAAGCAACTCCTTCATGTGAAATGGCTTCATGATTTCTGTCTTTCTCACCGCCTCTCCAGATATTGATCAGAATGACCTTAAATTCACATTTTTAAAATCTTGCGTGCGGAATTTCGTGGATGATTTTTGTTCTGGGTTTGTACGGGTGAGAAAAGGAGAAATTTCCACACACACGCATCCACCTGTGTTGTCGGAAGGCGCTCGCTTGGTGTCTCTGTAATACACCCCCTCCCCTCCCCTCCCCCCCACCGGCTCAGTGTTTCGTGGCAGGCGGGGAGACGTGCTGCTCGGAGCCGCGCGCAGTGGCTGTCGCCGCCTCGTATTGAATTTCAGCGCGGAGGTTCTCGGGTTTCTCCCTCCCCAGGAGATCAGGTGGAAAGCGCTCGGTCCGTCCTCCTCTCCTCCTCCTGCCCGTGTTTTCCACCGCACTTTGACTGGAAGTTTTCCCCGGCAGAGCCGCTCCTCCGTCCGCGGTGCGCCCGGAGAGCCGGAGCCATGACGCGGCTTTAGGAGACACTAGAAACGGGAAGGAATAACGCTTTCAGAGATACAGAGGAACCAGAACCACTTCCAAGGTAAATTTTATTGTAAAGTCCTGCAGCCTCTGTAGCTCTGCATGCACTTTCTCATGGAGTTCGCAGCATCTCTTTCTACTTTTCTTGCAGCCTTTAGATGATTGTTTGTCTTTGAGTGATCTCATTTAACACCCAGAGCATCTGCAAGTGAATCGATTACTTCATGACAAACCCCATTTTTTATGTCGGGTAAAACCACCAAACAACTTTTTGGTTTGGTTGTCAGGGTCAGAATCATCTCTGTCTGGCGAGTCAAGCGACTGGTGTTTAAACCAAGCAGTGGACATGAACGCTGGGGAAACTATGCAGAGTATAATAATGCTGAATTGGCGTTTTTTTTATTATTTCCCCGTAGGGCAACTTGATGTAACAAGCAGGTGTAAGGGAAAGTGAATTGATTGAGGTAGTGCTGGAGCAAGACCACAGCAAGCTGAGTGGCTGAGTAATGAGCTGCACACACTGGAGCAGTCATCTGGGCTTTGTTACTGGTGTTTGCAGCGCTGCTGATTAAAACACTTGGAGGGTGTAGATTGGGAGATTTGGAGTGCGCGGCATGAGGGAAAAGTTTGAAGCAAAGATGGGATTTGTGGCTCTTTAAAAGGAACTTAAATAATTGCTGGTAGCAGTTAAAATATATTTGTATCAGAATAATACAGATTTACACACCCATCAATATATACTTTGTTGGTGGGAATTATTTTGGAATATTGGTTAGAATTTCATTTGACTTGTGTTTTTTTTTTCCCATAATGTGGCTCCAGATCTCCATGCTTTGACAGGATGATCACTATTTTGGATTTTCGCTCACCAAAAAACATTGTTGCAGAACTAAAACTAAGCAGACTGCAATTAACTCCAAAACAACTTTACTCCAAAATTTTCCTCACAAGAACGTTTTAGTACAAAGCAAAATAAATAAATTATTAAATAAATTCCCAAAATAATAATAATAATAATAATAATATCTACTGTACATGATTAGAAAATACAGGAAAAATATTAATAAAAAGCGAATAAACCTGAGCAGTCATGAGTGTGAATTTTTGTTAACATACATAAAAAACTCATTATTTGTTTCTGATCAATACTTTCTGGCCACAGATGTGTCACGTGACTGGAGCGACTCCCATGATTGCACATGCATGCCACGTGAAGCCAGAGAATTTGTAGATAAAAAATGAACAGCTTGTAGGTGCAACTTGGTTCTCTTGGTTAATTTGAAAGAACCGTTCAAAATAATCGATTCGTTCATGAATGTCACATCTCTAGTTTTAAGACAAAATAAACCAACAGCAGCGACTACGGAGGCTCATAAGCTGCCTTGTTATCAGCAAACAGCTACAGTTTGGTCTCCATGTTGGCAGCAGCCAGTCTGCACCAGGTGATGAATGAGTTAATTATTTATTTAGGCAACATGGTTCTGAAGTTATTGGTTCTGTGATTGTCATCAGAAGGCTCAGGATTTGAATCTTCGTCTGGACGCATGATGATATGACTGAATTACCTGTCACTGATGGATGATTTAAAATGAAATATTGATAATGGTTGCAGAGAAGCGATGACAGGTGATCGTTTCTATTTGATTACATCATAAAATTCTTATTCTATTTTTATGTCTTCCATTAGGTCTTCATAAGAGCTGATATACGTTAATTCCACAAAAGGAGAGACTTTTAACTCTGACAAACAAGTATTTGTATTATTTGGCTTTACAAGCTACCAAAAAGCAGCAAAGATCTTAAACTCTCTAAGAGAAGGAGACTTCCCAAAGCACATAAGCTGTTTTGTTTAGCCTTAATAGTCCCTCAAATGAGTTAATGACCTTTAAAACATGAAGAATAATAATTAGTTTTATATACATATATATATATATATAACAAATAAACAGCTCAGACATGACAGGAAAGGAGAGCAATAGGGTATAAATGTTTGGGTACAACAGAAAAAGGGTAAAAAAGAAAAAAATAAGAGAACAAAAAATAAATTATAGCGGGCACAATTTCCATTCAGCCTTATTCTTAACAGACTACCACAGCAAGGCAAGACAATATGGCAATGACGGTCAATACCGAGGATCCAAACGGAGCAAGGCTGAGAGGCATTTGTTAGATAGTGAATACTTTAGAACAAGCCACAGGAGTAGGCTAGACTGATCAGGGAAATCCATAAAGCAAAGAAGATGAGAGCATGGGCGTAATATACTGCAAGTAAGGGTCCCAGACCCTCTAAAAGGCGTCTATATTAGAGTGGAGCATACAAGACATGTACTCACAAGGAATGCGGTCCATGATGATGTTATGACCCGATTTATTTTTTGAAACATCATTCTTTGCCCAAAAGAGTAGAATATTTTTCCTGGCAGCAAAAGTCAGTATATTAAAACGTCTCCTGTGTTTACTGTTAGTGGTTTGACCATCCGGGAGGTCAGGTATGAAGCACAAACAGTCCATCCGTATTGAGACCCCATGAATAGCATTCAGTTCATTCACAATACTAAACCATTATCTTTGTAGCTTAACACATGACCAGAGACAGTGAACACAATTATCAGTTTCAAAACTGCATTTCCAGCAGAGCGGGGAGTTAGTAGCGTCCATTTTGTTTTTAACAACAGGTGTTGTATGCATGCGATGTACAATTCTGAACTGAATGAATTTAGTATGGTTACATTCAGAAATTTTCATGGCCTGGGACCAGACCGCCTGTGAGGTAAGAGAGGAATTAGAGTTCAGGGCTCTGTAAAAAGCAGACACACATTTTTTGCTAATTAAAGACAGGGCCTTCTCCACACATGACAGTGTTGTTAGTCATTAAGGTGAAATATTCAGCAATAAAATGTCTGATTTGTAAATATCTATAGAACTCACCTTGATTAAATAGGCCAAACTGCTGTTGTAAGTGCTGAAAGGACAGTAAAATCTGGTCTTTAAATAGATCACCTGTTTTCTTCAGCCCTTGGGAGCTCCACACCTTAAAGCCATGGTCATTACAGTCTGGCAGGAAGTCAGGGTGATCAGGAATAGGAGTAGAGGAGATGTTAACTTAGAGCGGCCTTCTATGGAATGGATCTCCTGATAGTACTGAGAGTAATAGGGTTAGAGCACAGCTTTTTGATAGATTCAGGGTTGTTCAGGAACAGTAGATTCAACAAGGGACATTTAGACTGGAAGGATTCTATATCATGCCAGAATCGAGAATGGGTCATGGTTGCACCAGCTTGCAATCACTCGCAGGTGAGATGCAAGCTGGTAAAATCTAATATTCAGTACTTCTAACTCTCTATCAATCTGAATCAAAAAAGTATTCAAAGCAGCACGTGCAGCTAACAGTTCCACAAGCATACAAGAGCTCAGGCTAGACATGTGATTCTTCTCAAGTTCAGCTAGTCGAAATTCAAGAAGCTTACGCTGATCATTCTTCCCACGTCTCTTGGATGCAACAAAGGACATGATCAGTCCAGAAAAAAAGTGAACTCCGAATCAGTAGGATGAAGCTGCCTCCACACATCAGAATAACCAGTATCCCGACATATATTACTAAGCTCCCTCGCTAACCTAGAAGGGAGGGAAGTGACAGGTGGAAATTTGAAGGAACTCAGATGGTGCCAACAGAGCTCTGAATTCTATGGAGCTATCATCCAGGCAGAGAATCAATAAAAGCAAGTACTTCCTTCGGGGAGGAAAACTTCTTTCATGTATCACCTGCAGAGTAGCCGGGAACAGCATGGCGTACATCATCCCTTTTTCTCGCAGCCGCTGTTTCACCGTGTCAAACACCTTGCGCTTCTTTATCACTGACGAGGAGAAATCACTGTAATAAGAGACCCTGGATCCATTGTATATTTAGCTACCATCCTGGCTCAACCGGCACGCCACATCCATAACCCCCCATTTGTCTTTGAACTTGTGGAATCACAGCAGCAGCGACCTGGGGCTGTTGTTTGAGCCTGGCTTAGATGCGAGGGTGCGATGGGCTCTCTCCAGCTGTATGCGGCTGGTCTTTGTCGTCATCTTCAGGACACGCGGCAGCCTTTCCATTTTTTTTCCATCCTGCCGCTTATCCGGAGTCAGGTCGCGGGGGCAGCTGCCTTAGCAGGGAAACCCAGACTGCCCTCTCCCCGGCCACATTCACCACCTCATCCGGGGGGATCCTGAGGTGTTCCCAGGCCAGCCGAGAGATGTAGTCCGTCCAGCGTGTCCTGTGTCTTCCCCGGGGCCTCTCCCGCCTCTGGCTGCCACCCAGCTCACACTGTACCCAAGGTAGCCATGACTCGAAAAATCCAATCGACTGTCCAGTCTCCGTATCCTCCACCAAGCCGACAATTCGAATGTTTAGGCGCCTGTTGTAGTTCTCGGGCATATCTAAACTCTCCGGGTCAGGGAGCTGACCTGCTTTTCCAGCTCCGCAATCATCGGCTCTTGTCCCACAGCAGAGTTGTCAACTGGTAACGGCCTAGCCTCGGCCTCATCTAGCTGCTTGCCAGTGGGGCTGCAAATAATCACTATTCTGAAGCGCGATTAGTCAAGACTATTAAAATGACTAGTCAACCAGTCAGATTATGTATCTCATAATTATTAAATGAATCTTTTTTCACAAATAAAAACTTAAATAATTCCTATAAAATGCACCTTAGTGAGCAATTTACCAAGTATTTCTTTTCTATTCTATTCTATTCTATTCTATTCTATTCTATTCTATTCTATTCTATTCTATTCTATTCTATTCTACAGTCA
>JBAFTC010000001.1:2439265-2450514 GCA_037177435.1 Melanotaenia nigrans | reverse complement strand
GTGTGTGTGTGTGTGTGTGTGTGTGTGTGTGTGTGTGTGTGTGTGTGTGTGTGTGTGTGTGTGTGTGTGTGTGTGGTATCAGGGTGATACTGCTTGGCGCAGGTGGTCTCATCCTGATCTTGGCAGGAGTTTTGGTAGTAGGGCCTTTTTGTGCTGGCCGGTGTGAGGACTTAGTTATGGCTCTGTTTAGGTTGGATTCACCGTTCTTCACCCAGTTTCGTTTGAGCTTTGCTACACTTCGGTTTTTGTTCTGTCATAGTGGGAGTTTTGTGTTTAGTTACAGTGTTGGACTAGATTAGTGTTTGTTTTGTTTGTGACCGCGGTCACTTTATGGATCTGCTGCTCTTTTCTTTGGTTTTAGTTTCACCGAGTTCTGTAGGCAGTTCTTTTGTTTTACTCGGTGGTTTTTGGTATATGTTTTGGTATATTTCTTTCAGCAGGTCCGCTAACCCCAACACTTGTTTCATTTTGTGTCTTTTTTTGTTTCAGGTGTCATGCAAGTTTAATAAAATGTGCTTTTAACAATTTTACCAACTGTCCTCAACGTTATCCTTTTATTTTCTTTGTTACACCCTTCCTCATACCCCTGAACGTTGGGTGGTAACACACAGTCATTTAAATACACCTTTCTAGATCTAAAGTCCTGATGATGACTGATGCTAACAGCATAATAGCTTTAATTGTCTCTTTATTGACAGCCTGCTATTAGCTTTTAGCATTTAAAGCTGTTTTTTGTGTGATTACAGCGTTTTGTCTGGAACACTCTTTTCTTCTTACTTTATTAACAAAAGTACAAACTGAAATTCCTAACGTGTCCATGTTTGAATTTTTTTCTTTTCTTTTCCTTTCATTTTATCTTTTATATTTTTCTGAGAAATTATGAGATTGTTCTTAACATGTTCTCTAAAAGGAAAATGTAAACCTTTCAATAATGTACAGCACTATACTTTGATATTAAAAGAAAGGGAAACATTTGTAGTTTTCATTATTTATATTAGTATTTCTTCTTTTACGGGTCGAAACCACGTGAGTTGTGTGTTGAGTGTCTAATGTGGCCCCTGAAGTAAAATGACCTTGACCTTGTTCTGATGGGTATAAGCAGTGTGACATGTCATGTTTCTGAATCCCTCCACTCCTGAAAGGTTCTTTAGTTTCACCACAACACACTTTAGGTATTATTTTTTTTTCTTTAATCTCTTAACATACACACTTTCCATTATCACCACCTGCACCGTTGGAAAATTATTTTATGGAAACCTCCTACCTGAGGTCCTTTAGGGCCGAGGAGGCAGCAGTGGTAGGAGAGGATGGACATTTGCCATGTAATAAAACAGCAAACAGACTAAACCACTCCAGATGCCAGACATCTGCTTCTGTAAACCTTCACCTCTTCTTCCCCTCTCTCTTCATCCCTGTCCACTCCACGCCAGGCGAGAGGATTAGTTAGGCCGAGTTCAGACTGTTCATCCCTCAGACTTTGATGGACGCAAGGCTGCTATCACCTGCTGAGCAGCACATCCAGCTGTAAACACTCACAGATGCTTCCTGGATGCTGCAGCCAGCAGCAATAATCCTCACTTATTCAGGCAAAGCCAGAAATCCAGCATTGTTTTGTTTTGTTTGCTTGTATTAGGAAGGTCGTGTTAATCATGTCCTCAGCATGTCCCTGTTTAGCACATGGTCACATTAAAACACAGCATGTTGGCGGTGACGTGTGGTGCCCATGTGTTATATGGGCTGACAGGGTTTGTTAATAACGCAGCAGTTTGGATGTGTCTCAGCTTATTGAACACCATTGTTCTGTGGCTCTGCACTGTACCCAACTTATTTACTTCTGTTGGAAGTCAGCAGGTGAGACGACTGCCACGAGCTGATAACAGTTCACAGCTCTGCTTTGTTGTCAGGGAAGAATATTTCTTTTGTAATGACCGCTGTAGTCGCTGCCAGTCATCAGTGTTCTAATCAACATGTCTTTCTCCTTTCAATCTTTTTCATTCTCCAAACCCCAAACAGAAATGCATGCGGTTCAACCCAGATGCAACTGTCTGGGTTGCCAAGCAGCGGATCCTGTGTACGCTTAATCAGACCCTGAAAGATGTGCTCAACTATGGGCTGTTCCAGCCGACGAGCAACGGCAGGGATGGCAAGTTCCTGGATGAGGAGCGCATCCTTCGAGAGTATCCTCAGCCAATAAGCAAGGGTGTCCCTTGTTTGGAGGTAAACTCAGAAACTTTGACTCGTATGAAAATATACATGAATGAAATCTCATTGACTGAACATGATCGCACAATAGTTGTTTCTAAATTAACTCAGTTGTTCCCAAACTGGGGGGCAGGCCCCCCATGGGGGACCCAGTTATGATGGGGGGCACAGCAAGGCTAATAAAACTTAATGCTTTTGTACTGCTAGCAAAACATGGACAAATTTGTGAAAGTACCAATGAGCAAACAATAATGAATCAAGAACAGAGATTTCAGAGACCAAAAACAAAGAGGCATGTCTCGCATATTTGTCCAGACAGGATTCGATCCCTTTTGATAATGTTCATCCAGAGTTTAAAGAGAAAGGTTATAGTGTCCAATAAATAATTTCTTCTTCTCAACAGTTCCGCTACAAGAGTCGAGTCTACAGGCAACCTAATGTTGATGAGAAACAGATCGCCAAACTGCATACAAAGGTAAGGATTTGCCAACAGTATACAATACTTATTTTCATTTGAGCTTCATTAAACCAGGATAAACCCTGATGAGAAAAAAAAGAAATAAAATCGAGTGTCCTGCCAGCAGCAGGGTTAATGAGCATATCACACTCAGAAAACCTCATAGATCAAGAAGAGGATCTACAAACAGATTCATCTGCCTCAAAGTCATCCAGAATTCTCATAACAGTGTACAGTGAGACCAAGTCATAAAGCTTCAAGTCTTTTTGTAGTTCGTTTCAGATGAAGGTTGTAGCATGTATGTATGCCAGCCCTGTTCTAAGCCTTGGGACTCATAATAATAAAACATCCTCCGAACGAAGATAATAGGTCCCTGAGCTCCTCTGGTAGAAAAAGGTCGAGAGGTAGAAAGGAAGTAGACCTAGAACATGCCGGTTTCCGAAGCCTCATTTATATTCATTTTACACATGTAAATAAGTACTTTCGTTGCAAGCATTGTCAAACATCTCTGCCCACATACACCCATGTGTTCTTTATGTTGCCATGTTGGGCAAAATCTCCACAAGAGGGCAGTGCAGAGCTCAACGTTAGTTCCATCAGTTTCAATTGCAAACATGGTGACAATGGAGATATTAAAAATGCACAAAAAGAGACATAAAAACAGGCAGCACAGTACAGAGTAGTGGTGGGCGGATCAATCCAAATATTGATAATATCGATATTGGTACCAATATTCGTATTGATGTAGATCAGTACTAATGTGATGACATCAATACTTGAATGTTAGGTTTGAAAACCTTCAGAATCTTAATAAATAAGGAGACTAAAGTGTGATTTGGTGGATTTGGTTCACCTTGGTGAAAAGGACCAAAACCAGCTTTTTGCTGAGATTATGCCTAATTTGCATTTTTAAAATGGCACCAACAAAAACTTTGTTTTTGGACACCAGATTAAAAATTCTAAATGTTAGGCTTTAAATCTATCAAAAACTTCATAAATAATGAAGATATGCAGTTTTTGGTGGATTCAGCTAAAGTAGGTGACAAGGCACCAACATGCCCACGTTGAGCTTCTCTTGCCGAGTGTCATAACCCGGCTCACGGCTATAACAAAATTATGCCAAACAACAGATGAGGCCAATTATGATCATTTATTAACAAAAGATGAACCAAAACTAAGGCAAAATAAGATAACCATGAAGTTTGGTGCGTGCATGGTTGTGTGTAGAATATAATGAGCTCGGTGTTGTATGGTGTAAAGCTAAACTAAAAGTAAAGCTAAAGGCGAGGTGCAGCGGGCGCAGGTGCGGCCTGGGAGCAGAGCAAGGAAAAGAGAGGGCTGAGGCCGGCTGTAGGCGGGTCTTTTATACGCGCAGTGTGTCGGGCCCTTGACGCACGCACGCACGCACGCACAGCCAGGTACACTCCAGCTTCACCTGCACACACACATAATTAAAGAACACGGCCACGCCAAAGAAGAAGGGGCCGTGACACCGAGATAATGTCAAATTTAGGTTTTTAAAGGTGTAATAACTTTTTTTTATACATTAATGTGTAAAAAATGTATTAATGGCACAGTTTAATATCTTTTCATAACTTGTTAGTTTTAACAGCCCTATTAAAAAGTAGCAGGGTATCTGTATCGGTATCAGTATCAGTATCAGTATCAGTATCGACGATACTAGCCCTTTATTTACTCGGTATCAGATCAATACCAAATCTTGCATTATAATACACTCCTAGTAGCCCTGGTGGCTGTGCAGCCATTAAATACATAATGGCTTCTTCTTTGCCTTCTTTGTTCCTTTTGCTCGTCTCTCTTGAGCTAAATCGTGCAGCACTGCCCCCATGAGTACCAACTACTGCTTCATTTGGCAATGAATCTAAAACAAACAAAGATGTGTACACAATTAAAACAGAGGAAGGATAGAAGGCTCCATCCACATGCATATTTAACACTGAGCAAAAATGAGCCCTTAGCCAGGCAAAAGAGGCCATTCATCACATTTGTATAACAAACACTGATGGGTTAAAAATGTAAAATTAGTGATGAACCCCATGACACACACTATCCAGAGCAAACTGGCTGAGCTGAAGCATGCACATGCAAAACATGCTCTGTAATACACAACCTACATGATGGTGGCTGCAACCACCAAAAGACAGAATTTAACCTCAAATATAAACACAGCTTCAGTTTCGACTTTTTTACCAGCTGATGAACATGTAGAGTAAAAGAAAGTAACTCATCAAGTAAAACATGGAGATATCTGGAACGCAGTGAAACCTGAGAAAGACAGCCGGGGGCAGGTTCTCTGAGCCACTTTAAACCATCGTGGTTTGGGTTTCGTCTGCGTTTGTCAAAAGATTTAAATCACAAAAATCTGACAATAAGTGCAGTAAGGCTTTTATATGACGATATTTGGATTACAAAAAATGTCATCTGCAATTAAACGGGACAGAAAATAACTAATCACGCTATAAAAAGCTCTTACTCTAATGAAAGAGTGATGCAGATAAAACAATCAACTTCAAAATCAGCTCGACGTGTTTGTTGTGACGCGTCCTGATTTGGCCACTCAAACAAACAGCGTGCATCACTTCCTGTGTTTACATCAAATTATCATCATTTCATACTGAGCAGTTAATTTGATTCATCATGTGTGAGAGTTTTTCAAATAAAATGTTTTGATTTCAATTCAAAATGAATTTTTTAGAGCAAGACTTCAAAAGGAAGTACTTTTTGAGAGCGTTGAGATAAAGACATCCAGTAAAATAGAATAATGCTGAATATGTACCTGCGTTTGTGATGGGAGTAAATTTACTGAACTGTTTTGCATACTGATGGAGAATCAGCCAATATGTAAGTGTTTTGTTTGTGTAATCTGCTCCGGATGACTGACAATGATCGCATCCTCATCAGCTCAGTGGGTCTTTAAACTCGGTTTTCCTCATACACTTTGATAAGTGCTTAGACTGCAGATGCACGCATCTGTCATGTTGTGGTACAAAGCAGTAACAGGTGTTAGCTCGTCTCTTTCTGGAGATATGGCCTGTTTCAGCTACATTGCTTGGTGCATTATACTTTGGCGCTCAGAGGGTTAACTAGATATTAAAAATAAAACTGGACTATTCTTCACTAAAATACAGGAGAGAGGTTGTGTTCTTTAGCATGAATGAGAACGTACCCATCATCCTCCTCTTTCCCACCACCTCCACAAGGTCCAAAGGGCACCCCAGTACAGAGCTGTCCTGTCCCAGTACAATTAATTCAGCGGTGGATGCAAGCTGGAGGAACATCCATCACTAATCGTTGCAACCGATTTTACTTTTATCTAGTCGAATAAAGGCTGAAACGAGGATCTGATAATTAAGTTTTACCATCAGTCATTCACAGACTTGTAGCCCTCCCCAAGCTGCCATGAGTCAGTTTAGATCAATGAAATCAGGTGTTAACCACCTTAATCATCTCGTTATCTCGAGAAAACAAACTTCATTTTCTTGATCCCGTTATCATGAGGAAGTAGTCCAGAATCTTGAGATATGGAGAGAAATGAACCCGTCATCTGGAGATGACGATTATAAAAAGCCTAATAATCAAGCATGGTCGCTCTCAGCTTCCGTCCTGAAAGGATAAAACACAACGTTTGCTGTATAAGAGGTTCTTTCTGAAAAGATCTCAACAAATCCAAGTTTTTCATATGACAGATAGCAGAGATGGCTGAATCACTGTTTTTCCTGGGCGGCCGGGGAATTTTTGTTCTCCTGCTGTGTTTAGATGAAACGCATCACTGCTAACATGTAGAGAAACTAGCAAAGCAGTAGCATGAGGAGCTGGACAGCCTGACAAGAAATTCAAGAAAAAAGATGTCACACTTCCGCCCACCTCAGCCTATGTGCTGGCTCTGGGATGTGCACTGTGAGCCACCAGCCTTAATGTAAAAGATAATGTACTTTACTGGATTATTTAGACTGCTTTCACTCCTGGAAACCTGAACATTGTAGCAGAGGAAAAACAGAAACCAGCGGACTTGTCAGTTTGAGCTCATTTTGATGTTTTTTTTCTGATTCTTGAAGATACATGATTTATAGCAGAGGGGACTCCTGTCTCTGTCCTTCCTACACAAACTACAATATATTCAAACATTTAATTTGAGCTTTTTGGCCTTATTCATTGTTTGAGGCTAGCTGTAATCCTGTATGTGGCAGCTCTGTTACCAGCACACTGGGAAACTGTTTGACAGCTGCTCTAATTCTGCATCCGCATGCAGGGAAGAGGCGACAGCACCGAGAAAGGGAAATGAAAGAAGGCAAGTAGAG
The DNA here is from genome assembly GCA_037177435.1 of Melanotaenia nigrans. Lineage (NCBI taxonomy): Eukaryota > Metazoa > Chordata > Actinopteri > Atheriniformes > Melanotaeniidae > Melanotaenia > Melanotaenia nigrans. Next base: position 2,443,536 of record JBAFTC010000001.1, on the reverse strand, counting down.
GAACATGCTCTATAAATATGGATCAGGGGGATGGATTCAGACACTCAACCAAGTTTCTAAAAAGTTGTTCATTAGATAAAAGTAGTTCTTCTGTGGCAGTCTTTTTCTAATTGGTTTTGGCTTGGGTGAACTTCTTAGTTTCAGCCTTTTCAGCAAAGAGATGGAAAGAAAGACGATGTCCTCCAGACCCCGGCTGATGAAGCCTGGAGAAACATACTGACACACACAAACACACACCGGGGACATATCAGCTACATTAAATATATCACCGGATGGAAACACAAGGCCACAGACCTGAACCCTCGACATTTCCAGATATTGAACTGGCAGTGAGTCATCATGGGGAAAGGTTTAAACAGCTTTGTCTCTGGTAAATATTGCCTGCTCTCAGTCATTTCCAATTATTTTGGTTTCAGTAATGATTATAGTAATGATAAAGTGACATTTCTACACTGCTTTACACAACAGTTATCCAGCCAAACATCTACAGATGCATCTTTTATGAAGATGAAGCACTGTTCCTTCTGGGCTGGTTTCTGACAATTAGCAATAAATCTAATGACAAGTTACAGGATAAATTCCTTCTTGTAATGTACTTTCTAATTAATAATATTAACAAAAACAAGAAATGCCTTGGCTGAAGACACAATCATGTGCAAGCTTGTTGCTAGGAAACAGAAGATTGCATCACCGTCAATATGATGCTAAAATCAAAAAGTGTCCTGCATCTTGTAACATGGGATCTGTCATGATCTGCAAAGACACGTTACAACGTCATTCTGTTTTCACATTTTAATTATAAAGAATAAAACTTAGAAATAGAAATTAAAGAAAAATAGAAAGAAAAAAGCTCAAATAAAATGTATAAATCAAGACATAAAGTTCCAGTGTGAGGAATTAACTGTTGTTTTGATAAAAATCCAGCAAATAGAAAAGTTTTTAACCCTGATTTAAATAGCTGAGTTTCAGCAGACCTGCGGTTTTCTGGGAGACAACAAGTCCTAAAACAAACTGGTGAACGATGGTCTTGGTGTGAAGCTGTATTTCAAATAGCTGTATTTCAGCTGGGTTGGGTCTTCCAACAGGATAATGACTCAAAACACAGAGCTACAAACACCCAAGAACGGCTAGGAGCAAAACACTGGACTATTCTAAACTGGCCTTTTATGAGTCCTAAGTCCTGCTGAACATCTGGAGCTTAAACATGCCGTCTGGAGAAGGCACCCTTCAAACCTGAGACATCTGAAGTAGTTTGCTCACGAGGAGGGCGCCAGAATACCTGTCGACAGGTACTGGAGTGCAGTGATTGCCTCAAAAGGTTGTGCAACAAAATAGTAAGTTAAAGACGCCATTATCTTTGTTCAGACCTGTTTCATGAGTTTGTTTTTAAAAATGATTCTGTTGAACAACAATTCATAAGCAGTGTCTGATTTTTCAATGGTTAATTGTTAGTAAATCTTTATTTATTATCACTTTTGTCAATTTCAAGTTATTTCATTGACTTTTGTGGGGTTTTCTTTCATTACCAGAGGGTGCCAACAATTTTGTCCATGTCTGTTGGTAGATATGTAGACTGGTGTTACAGCAGCAGTTAGACTACCATAAATAAGGAACAGATACAACAACAAATAAAAATAAACTCAGTGGACACCCAACATACAGGAGAAGCACAAAACACACAAATAAAATAAAGTAGGATTCGTGTGTGACATGGATCCAGTGCAGAGATGAAGATGTCCTCTCACACACGGAGTTCTTGTAAATCTAGTAAACAGAAGGAATGATTTTCTGAACCTATCCGATGTCCCCCCACTATGTTGTGTAATGATGACTGGTCCACGATGGAGACCAGTTTGTTCAGAGAACCCCTGTCTCTGACCGTCTCCAGTGTGTTCAGGTTGTGTCCAATGGTCTTACCAGCCTTATGGGTCAGTGTATTGATCCTGCTGGTATCCCTGGAGCTGACCAGTTCAAAGAAGTCTCATCCATTTCTGATCCACTGATTAGTTTCTAACTGTAAGCTGGCTGCCAGACTACCGCAAATATCTTCTACACTGCTGATGAAGTGAGGAAAGAAGCTTCTGTGCATATTGTCTGTTGATGGATGAGGAATGAAATATCTTTAATTCACTTTATGTTCATCCCCTTTTACCTCTAAATGTTCTTTTCTTTTCTGTCTTTTCTTTCATTGCTACCGATTGTCTCTGTGTTTTGCTCTCTCCTTCTTCTTTCATCACTCTCTCCCCTCCTTCGGGGAGCTGCTCTCTTATCTATTTTTATCGACTGGCCTGGAAAGAAAGCAGACAGAGCAGAGCAGAAAGGAGCAGCCATTCCTGTCCTGTGCACCTGCCTTTCACTTCTCCTCTATTCCACCCGATGTTCAGCCTTTTTATCTACAAGAAAATTTCACACTGTCTTCCTATTGGCTTATGCTTTTTAGGGTCATGTTTGACACCTTAAAAAGTTTTTATTTCAGCTTCTATTTCAGTCTTTGCAGGTCTAACGATGCATCACATTCTTTTCTTTCTTCTCTCTCTAATAGCTCTTTCACTTTTGTGGTGTGTGCAGGCCAATCTGAGGAAGTTCATTGAACTCATTCAGCATAATCAGGTGGACAAAGTAGCCAAGATGTTGGAGAGAGGCTTGGATCCCAACTACCATGACAGTGATACTGGTGGTAAGGCAGCGCACACATCAAACACTGTGTTCAGGTCAGCTGTTTTGTCTTAGAGAGATTCTCTTTCTGACGATATTCAATGATGAGAAGGTACAATATGATTTACTGGCTTATTGACGTCACAGAGATAAACTGTTATGTAAATATAAACGTGTGGTATCCACTGAAAGCCCAAAATGTCCACTATAAGCTCACTAAAACCATCTCTATGACCACCGAACAAGTCAGGACAACAGCAGGTAAACAAGGGCCACAATCAGACATAAACACAAGTTATGAGGATCCACCTTTCCATCCGAAAGCCTGTACATGGACTAACAACATCTTTACTGAAACCACACATCTCACAGATTCCAAAACTGTACGTTTCACCCCTCACCGACCCAAGATTCATGGAACCAGAAGCCAGAAAAGCCAAACATCTTCTCCGCATTTGGTAAACATCATCATGAATTCTGTTTTAACTTTGCTGCCTGGCCTCCAAACCCTCTTTCCATCAGGATAAAACCACATTTATCTCCCAGTGTCCTTTGAGAGCGGTTTCATGTCCAAAATCACTATTTTCTGCTCAGTCAGTGGGTCTGCTCCTCTGCAGTCAGCCGAACGATGACCCGGGGAGAAGTGATGATGAGCGGCGGAGGAGGAGTTTATTGTTTAAATGGAGGGAAAAGCATCTTACTGGTAGAAAGAGGGTTTACCAAAACAAAGGAGGCATGGATGTTTCAAAATGAAGCTGATAATAAAAATAATTTTGAATGCATTTGTTTCAGGCTGCTGTCTGCTAAGTGCAACTGTCCACTGAAGGTCTGAACAAATAAGGACAGTGGAGAATCAAGGAGTTGGATTGGGTCAGCTGCTTAGAGCAGCTGACCACAATCATAGTTGAAGCAAAAGTTCCTGGATGGATCGTTTTAATAAACTTAATTAGAAGCCACAAAACATTGTTTATTATGTTGGAACATTTTCTGCAAACCCTCTGATTGGTTTGTTCCACCCATGTGTTTAAAAGGAGCGATCTCACCGAACGAGCCGTCTGATCTGAGTGGGTCATGCCCCAGTTGATGGAGTGAAAACTCCGCCCACCCAGCTAGCCACTTGGTACCCGGGCGGTAAATCCGGATCCATTCTCCATCACAAATATTCCCCTCCTTACAGTTGATGAATGGTGAGATGGATGGAACCATGGTGACAGTCTCTGAAAACTCTAATTCCACAAATTTTGGGACTCTGTGTAAAATGTAAATAAAAAACTAAATGCAGTAATCTCCAAATCTCATCAAATCGTCTTTTGTTCCCAGTAGAATATAAACAACATCTCAGCTGAATAAACTCAGACATTTCACATGTGACAGAAAATATAAGCTGATAGTGAATCTGATAACAGCAACACGTCTGGAAAAAGTAGTTCCAGGGTGTAAAAAGTAGTCCCAGGGTGGTGTTCAGCATGGTGTAAAAAGTAGTTTCAGGGTGATGTTCAGCACGGTGTAAAAAGTAGTTTCAGGGTGGTGTTCAGCATGGTGTAAAAAGTAGTTCCAGGGTGATGTTCAGCACGGTGTAAAAAGTAGTTCCAGGGTGGTGTTCAGCATGGTGTAAA
>JBAFTC010000001.1:2421790-2434337 GCA_037177435.1 Melanotaenia nigrans | reverse complement strand
GGTTTTGGTTCTGTACTGGTAAGAACTAGTTGTGGTTCTGTACTGGTAATAACTAGTTGTGGTTCTGTACTGGTAATAACTAGTTGTGGGTCTGTACTGGTTATAACTAGTTGTGGTTCTGTACTGGTTATAACTCTGGAGCTTATTGTCAGGAAAAGACGCTACACAAGCTGCTGAAATTTATGCACAATTCTTCTCATCCTCTACACACAGTGATGGAACACAGTGTGTTCAGTGTGAGGCTTCGCCAAGTCCAGCGTAAGACAGAAAGATGCTGAACTTTATCCCTGCCAGCAGGCATCACCCTGCAGAACAAGTCATTATCTTATTCTACTTTATTTCTTTCCATTCATTTAATTTCATAACTGAAGGTTCTGCTTCATGAAGCCAAACTGGGATCTGGTTCCTGGTTGGTAATTTTCTACTCTGTAATGTCAGGGTTGAGGCCTGAATGAAGACTCGAATGCAAGCCTCACGAGGCAGGAGGCAGACTATTGAAGAAGTTTAATAAGGAAGCATTGGAGAACACAGGAAACACAGCAGGTACATGACATGCAGACTAACTGACGTGAAGACTAAACTGGTAGAGAATAAATTAAACCGTGTGTGTATATACCCCTCGTAAACCGAGGGGTATATACACACAGGAGAACTAACATGAAACAGGTGAAATGAGTTAGCTAAATCAAACCAGGTGGACTAATGACGGGAAGCAGAAAGTAAAACAGAATACAGGGGAAAACCTACAAAATAAGAGAAGGTAAACAGAACTAAACATGACAATACCATAAAACCGAAACTAAAAAAGGGATCACAACATGTAAATTATCATTGTTTGTGGTTGGCTTCTATCATACCCATGCCACTGGTGATGGCTTTAAATCCTCATGTGGTTGCAAACTCAGAAAAATGGTTTATTTTTAATATGCACTGGAATATGTGTGGCAATCTGAACTAGCATTTGAAAGTAAGAGAAACCATCAGCAGACAACACACATTTAGAGAAAACAAGGTAAGTTTCATTACTTTTATTTTTTAAGATCAATTAATCAATTAATTTGGTTTACCAACTAGGGCAAAGCTTGAATTTTATTACCACAACAAATCATGAGTGAAGGAGCTCCCTGAGTTTGTTGTTTTCACTCAGAGTTTTGAGTCTTAAGAAGGTAGTTGGGTAATGCAGGAGGCTGGTAGATGAAGGCAGGTGGAAAGTGGGAAGGCCAGGTGAGTAGCTGATGAACAGGTCGCAGGTTCCAAGGCGAAACTCCAGGAAGGAGGCAGCAGCTCTTCAGTCTTCTGGCAGTGCAGCAGAGACAGCCATCTGGCAGGGAACTGCTGCAGCCTCCAGCCAGATAAACCAGACTCCTGACTGCCAGATGCAGGACAGGTGTGGTGGGGGCGGCTGGGGCAGCTGAAGCACAGCCCAGCTTTCGAATCCAACAGGAAGGTCCAGGACTCAACCTGCAACTGGGAGCAAACTAAATTAAGGTTCCCAGCCCAGCCAGCTGCCCCGACAAACAGCTTAAACCTGTAGTCAACTTGTCCTTGACTTCTTCCGTTACTGAACATCAACAATTCAAAAAATTAAAAAAAAGTGCACATGTCCCATATGACAGGGGCAGCAGGCACTGGGTAAACTTATAATATTTGCATGCAACTATGATTAAAAAAGTTTATAATTGAATTTTGATGTGTATTACCAATTTTATCTCAATCATTCAATTATATATTTTTGTTTTTATTAATTTATTTATTCAAAATAATCATAATATATTTTATTCATAAAGCATTTTACAGGATACTCAAAGTTGCTGAGTAGGGATGTGAATGTGGGTAGATCTGTGCAGAGTTCCAGAGAGAGGGGGATGCAATGGAGAAGGTTCTGTCTCTCCAGGTTCTGGGCTTGGTCCTGAGAGGAGGGTGAAGGGAGATTGAGTCTGAGGACCAGAGGCTTCAGACAGAGTGTAGGGGTATATGAGTTCTGTAAGGTAGGACAGGGTCTGGTTACGGAGGGCTTTGAAAGTGAGGAGGAGGACTTTAAACTGGATGTGTTGAAGGATGGGAAGCCAGTGGAGGTCCTTAAGGACAGGGGTGATGTGGTCTTGAATGCGTGATTGGGTGAGAAAGCGTGCACCTGAGTTCTGGATGTACTGGAGTTTATTGAGGGTGAACCATAGAAGAGGCTGTTCCAGTAATCCAGTCTGGAGGTGGATCAGACATAAAGGGCAGAGGAGGAGATTTGAGGATGGAGGAGAGCTATGTTGTAGAGCTGGAAGAAGTCAGTTCTGGAGATGTTGGTGATGTGGCCTTCAAATGAAAGGGGCTGTCGAAGATAACTCCAAGGTTGCAGATATGTGAGGAGGGGGTTAGTGCGGACTGGTCGACGGGAAGCAGAAGTCACGAGTAGATTTGCTTATTCGTTGGATCAGCTTTGATTTAGTGACCCAATCATTTCAATCCATATTCTCCTCCTCAGGAGATACTAGTACTAAATGAGTCCTCAATCACACTGTTAACCAGTGACAGAACATATAGAAAACAACCTCAGGACTCAGCACACACGATACTTAGCTGGACATTTTATCCTCAAATACTTTAATTTTCTCTCATCTGCATATCAACCGTGTAGCGTTGGAGCTGGAAAATGATTTAATTGATTCTGTTAACTATTAAGTCTCTGTCTGAATCCACTATCAAACTGGGGCACGGCTGTTGTCTGCAAGCATCTTGTTTTGGTGACCCTGTTTAGAAATATTTAGATATTTTTTTAATTACCTCAGGTTTTTTTTCCTCGTCTAATTATCTGAGACAGACAGTTGACCTGCTTTCATCGACCCAAAAGAGGGAACAAGAGCAGAGGAAAGTGGAGAAAAGAAAAGTACAGAACAGGGAAAATATGTTGAATGAATCGCATGTAAGTGATCATTTTATTCCTTTATTGTCTTTGTGTGACATGCAAACCTTCACATTTACACTTTCTGCTGTTCTTTCTTTTTCTTTTTGCATCCTGCATCAATTTAGATGGAAATGTGAACATTAGCCGAGCCTGTGTAGGGAGTCTTCTCTCAGACCAGGCCGAGTGAAAAAGGAAGGGCTGTCATTCATTCTGTCACCTTGATTTTCCGATGCTTATTTCAACCTAGAAATTTCTAAAATATACATAAAGAGAAAATATTTCAAACCAACAGAGCTCACCAGGTGATAGTCTTCACCCTGCAGGTGGTGGATCCGGTTTTAGCTTCAACCGATGAATTAAAACCAGCAAATCTAACAAGGCAAGCAGTCTTTTCCCCTGTGGTTTGCTTTAAAACGTGCATCACACGCCTCGGTATCAGTCCCTGGAGTCGGATGCTCCACTGATGTGTTTTTACTCTAAATAAATTTGTCTTCCATGTAGAGCTTGTGTAAAGCCAACAAATGCATCTCAGAACACTGTTTTACTTCCACAGAAACACTGCTGGGTTTGGTCTACTACAGGGAAAATACCTTTATTCTGCTCCCCCTTACAGAAATATTCTTTTTCCTCTTTTCTTTAGAGAGTCCACTGACGTTCGCAGCTCACCTGGATAACGTGGTGGAGATGATAAAGGTGCTGAAGAATGGAGGAGCTCATCTAGACTTCAGGGCCAAAGATGGAATGACTGCCCTCCACAAAGCTGCAAGGTCCAAGAACCAGGTTTCGCTCATGGTAAAAAACCTCACTTGCCCCTTTTTACACATGCTTGATCAGGTGCTAATAAACATGTTATGTTTAAAGTAAGAACATTTCCACATGAACAATGTGATGGAATGTGATGGACTGGGGCTGAACAGCTGTGGAGCCAAAAGAAAACAACTAATCAGTGAGGCTAACCAGAGAAAAGGTTTCCGGTTGCTAGGGGGCATAAAGACTGGACTCTGGAGCCGTGGAAGATGAGTCCAGAACTCTGTTCCAGAGTGATGGAGCATCAGGGTACAAGCTTACTGAAACAATGATTCAGCAAATTATGCTTAAACCAAATATCTGAGTGTGTGACCTTTTTGTTTGGGTGTCGACTTTTTTTTAGAGCTGTATATTAATGCAGGGTAGCGGTCAAAAACATCCTGCTGCTGCTGTTTACAGCTGATTCAATCACAAACATCTCACGTCAGGATGGAGAGTTCCTTTCAAATCATTTTTATTTAAATAGCACTTTTCATACAAAAGAGCAGCACAAAGTGCTTTACAAATTAACAACAGTTACATATCAAATTAAAATCATTCAAAGACATGCTACATAACTTTCTGACTCTGAAACTGCTTTCTGGACTTGTTTGATGACACAATGGCATCTCTTATTTTTCATTTTGGGAGCCTTTGCTATTTCAACATTAAATTAAATATAAACCTTCACATACCAAAGTAACCTAACCCAATTTAAAACACACACCTACCTCTTTCATCATCTCTCACACACTCATACACATAAAGCACCCACCAACCCCAATCCCTAATGCCAGGCTTGATGCTGCTGTGAGGAACAGAAACCACCCAGATCACTGCCAGGTCCCACACCACAACCACTACGTTCCACTGCAGGAACCCACCAACCCTCAGACAAGGGTGATCCCTCCAAACTGAGAGGCACACCCCCGCTGTGGGGGGTCCCAGTGAGGAAAACACTGGGATTTACATAAAAATGTAAAGTAAAAAAGATCAAATAAAGCTAAAACAATGAGAGAAAATAAGAGCAACAAGAATGAAAGAGTTGTAGAACCAAACAATAAAAACAGAACAGAGAAACCAATAAAAAGTATAAAGATAACGGCAAATAAAAATAAATCAGGACCAGAGGAGTAAATGACTTTCATCAAATGAATTTAATTATATAAAGCCAGGGTAAAAGAGAGGTCTTGAAAGTGGTTTTAAAACTTCACCAGTTTCAGCTGCTTCGGGCAGACTCTTCCACAAACATGGAGCAAAAAACGTAAAAGAGGACCGAACGCAAGTCTTTGTCTGGATGTTTAGTTCATGCAAAAGTGGCCTAATAAAGGACAAGACGGCCTGGAGTTATCACGGATGTCTAAAAGATAAAAAAGCCAAGACTGTTACTGGTTATAAACCAGTAAAACTATTAGTATTTTATCACATCAGGAACCTTCTGGAAGAATGTAACCTGAACTTAGGGCTTCCTCTTCCATGGGAGCTCATCTGCTTCTCCGAGCTCTCCTGTAGTTCGAAGCTCGATGGATTTCTGTGCTTTCTGTCAATTCTTATCCAGAAGCCCAGATAATTATCTTCATATCTCACAATTCAATAAAAGGCCGCTTTCTTTTTTCTCGTTTTTTTATCAGCTTTGACACTGAAATCAGTCGTACTTTGTATTTTATGACAGACTGAAGCTTTGTAATGTTTGCTCTGAACAGAGGAGATGAAGTTTTTCATGCTATTATTATCATACAATAAAGAGAAACTTTCCATCATGACCTGCCTTAACTTCTTTTTTTTAACGTGCTGGTGACCCCCACCTCACACACCTGCTCCCCTCTCAGACCCTGCTGGAACTGGGAGCCTCTCCAGACTACAAGGACAGTCGTGGTCTGACTCCTCTGTACCACAGCGTGGTGGTTGGAGGAGACCCGGGCTGCTGCGAGCTCCTGCTGAACCACCACGCCTCCGTCTGCTGCCAGGACGAGAACGGCTGGCATGAAGTCCACCAGGTACAGTCACACACACAATCACACACACACACACAAAGAAGCTAGAAAGTGTCTGTTGGATATCTGGAACAGCTTGCATTGAAAAGCCCCCTCGGCTGTGGTGACTGTCTTAGCAGCTGTTACCTGTTGAAGTAGATGAAGCCGTTTGAAGAGAGCAAGCGCTGCAAAGTGTCTGCGTCTTCACGTGGCCTCGTGTTTGTGTGTGCATGTGTGTGCGTCGAAGCCATTGCTTTATCAGATCGCTTCTCTCTCTCTCTGTCAGGCTGAAAAAAGCTCTGCCTTCAACATCTGTCCCGCTGCAGATGTGATAACAATCAGCTGTCAGTGAGCAGGAGAATGGCTGCTGCTGGTTCACAGGGTCAAGGTTGTGTTCATGCCTACATACGATAGGAGCTGCTGTCAGTCCGGTTCTCTCGGGACATCCTGCTCCATCCCAGTGGTGACTGGGAGTGGCTTCAGTTCAAGCCCTGGTTTCTCCCCCTGATGAGATGGAAATGTTCATGTCCAACTCGGGTGCTGTGTGTTACTGCAGCCTGTGCCCCAACTCCTCCAGACATGAGGTTCTTGTCCTCCCATCATGTCCAAGCAGACTTCACCTGTTATAGACGTCTGACTTTTCACACTGAAAGGATCAGAACTCAGCAGAAAGACACAGAAATTTAGCTGCTGTACAGATCAGAAGCAGCTTCCTTTATAAAACATGCAGAGCAGCGTTTACAGGCCATTTTAGACTTTCGTCAGTTTAGATTTTTTCAAGTGAATTTTTCTTTTTTAAGCAAACATGAAGCTCTTCGTAAATAACTTGATGAACTAAAATATAAAAATAATCATTTTAGGGATCAAATTTCCATCCATATCATAACATTTCTCTCCTCCTTCAGATGCACTTGGTTCGGGTTAAAGCTCATAGATGATGGATGTAGGATTCTCTGTTGTGATCATGAGAACTGTAGTGATTTATTTCATTCATCATAGTGATAGAGGTCCAGCTTTTTTATTTTTTTTACAGGGATCTAGGGACCTCCTGGAATTATCTTGGGACCCCCGTGGGGGTTGGGACCCCATGTTTGGGAAAGACTGCTTTATTTTCTTTTTACGAATCTCCTCTCTTTTCAGTCTCCAGCATACTTGAAATGCAGACAGACCTTTTCGGGACAAGCTGTCATCTAAGTCTGTCTTTCTGTCCCTCTGTGAACCTGGTCTGTACCGCAACACTAACCTCCCTTCTTTTACACAGCTAATGGTACTAGCCAGGTAATCCTCGCATGTGATTGGCTGGATAGTGTACCCATCAAACCTAAGTCCCACCTTGTCTGCTGAGCAGCCAACCTGCCATCCAGGTAGACCAGGCCCTCACGGTGAGCCAGGTGAGAAGAGACAACACGTGGCCTGCACCTGCCCCAACTGTAAAGAGGCCGTGAAGAGCCACATTCTGTCTGCGAGAAAACGTTCAGGAAACTGCTGCTCACATCTCACGTCTGCTTACAGCGGGGGAGGGGGGGCCTTCGTCTGCAGCTGGGGGGGCATTCACACACATGGACAGGCAAGCAAGGACGTGCACAGGAGACAAGCGCTTTGAGTGCAGCCAGTGTAAGAAAGTCTTCATGAGGAGCGACTACCTGACGAAGCGTTACAAGAATAAATACCAAGAACAGAAGGGAAGGGGTCGTTGTGGTGTGTGTGTGTGTGTCTAGAGGATTAACCGGCACTTCTGGAGGTCCTGAGGAAGACCTACAGTTATCACAACAACAGCAACCTGTTAGACAAGCCCGAACTGTTGGAGGGAGTTGACCAGTGCCTGCATTGTGTGACACAATCTCAACCCTGCCCCTCTCCATGTCCTCCCCCCATATCCTCCCCCCCCGCTAACTCAACTTTCACTGAGAACCTGCCATGCCCTTTGACCCCAGGTCATGAGGAACCTGTCTCTATGGAGTCGGATGAATACCAGCAGGAGGAGGTTAGTGAAGACATGGAAAAGGACCCCCTGTCTGGCAGTGGGTACATTCAGTTACATTATTACCAGTCTAACCAGTACCTGTTGCTGCTTGGTGACACCGAGCTGGACTTGGAGACTAGAGCTCCTTCAGCTTGATGCCGAGGCCCAAGGGTCATCTGGCAGGTGGTTGATATTAGTTCATAAAGGTTAAACTCATTCTCAGGGGTGGAAGGAGTGCTTCCAAATCAAATGGCGGTACCTCGAAGAACACAAACTGGTTTCTCAGAAGAAAGCCGGCCACAGAGCCTTGGACAACATCCAGGAGAGTATTAAAGAGCTCCCTTTCTACAGTACCTAATCTAAAATTGGCAGGATTGACCGTCACTGTGAAGAATGTCTTAACTGATTTTAGTTTGGGTTATTCAACTTCACAAAACAAGCTAAGGTTGTACCAGGAATGTTAGTATGCAAACCAAAGTCCTTCATCCAAAATCCATGGACGGTTTATAAAAAAAACACACACACCAACTTGACAGGGAGCTGGAAGTGATCAATTCAGGTCATTTTAGTCTGGATATTTTGATGAATGGGCTGACTTCGGCTCGATAATACCGTCCTCATCGGTGAAAAAAAATTCTGTAAAAGCTTTGGTTTCTCCAAATTAACCGCCTGACAGCTTGCATCCAGTTTGCAGCGCTTTCATTCAACTTAGCAAAGGGTTTTTAGACATTTGTCAAAACATGGAAGCAAACAATAAAATATGTACATTTTTTACAAAAAAGACAAAGAGTTTTCTTGTTTAGACCAAACGGATAAAAGCATTGTTCAGAAAAGTCTTCTTGTTTTCAACTCTTTTTATAGTGTGGCTTTGTGCTCAGATTCAAGGCAATGCCAATAAAAATCAGATTTTACTTGCTTCACAACCAAGCGCCTCAGCTGCTTTCAAAACAGAAGCGGAGCATCTATTCTTTATGCAGCAGAAGAAGACATTTTTCTCTTCACAAACATCTGTGTACATGGTAGAACAGCATCATTATATTCTCAGGATTTCAGCACATCATAAACAGCCGTCAAATCAGCTGTTACTGTACTTCTCCGAGCTACCGGAAGAAAATGAAATGATTATTCACGCTTTGGACCTTTTTTAGTTCTCTGCTCAGAAGTTGCATCTGCATAATGAAATTAGTTTATTTCTGCAACCACAAGGTCTGTTTGAACACTTTTGGAGTCATAGTAAAAGATGTTACTGTTGAAGAAGAAATGAAGATGGCACATAGCACAAATGGAAAAAAAGTCAGGTTCACCTAAACAACAAGAAAAAAAGCACTTTAGCATGAATATGAACATCTCTTAGGGACAATGCAGCTAAACCTCCATCAGATCACAGAACAATATGTGAATATTATCTCTGCAAAGGCCAACTCTGATAAAGTAAAACTGAATTAAATTAGAGGTTTTAGTAGAGTTCAGGTTCGGCACCAATAATCCAGTTAGTGTAAACCACAATGTTAGTTTTCCTAATCGGATGTTTTGTGCTGTTCTTCATTTGAGCCACAAATAACCAAAGAAGGTTAAATGTTGTTAAAGTCCTTCTAAGCTGTCTTCTGCTGGTGTTGTTGTTTCTGTTTTTCCTATTGCTGGTGCTCCTGATGATCCTCCGCTTTGTTTTCTTACAAGCTTGTTGGCTGGTCGTGCTCGTACAGTTTTTGTTGTTTTCCATTTGTCTCCTTTCTCTTCTATTCTCTCTTTCCACTTCTCTTGATTCTGCTGTGAGCTCCAGCATTAATATAGAGTTCAATAATAAACAAACAGTATTTGAGCAGCCAGGGGAGCCGCCTATCTGCGTAGCTGTCCATGAAGCTTCCCGTAGCAAGCAAATATTTTTGGCATTAACCAGCAGTCAGACCATCATCCTGCTGCCACGATGCTGGACAGGGCAAGATAAAGAAAAGAAAAGAAAAAAAAGGAGTTGTCTTTTCCCCTTAAAGAGTAAACAATGCAGATGACTCATCCATCATCCAGGGCTGCGTACTCATTTTGAATTCAATTAAAAAACAGTGTTTGATGATTTAAAACACAGATTTTATTTTATTTTACAGAAAATACAAAGTAAGTAACCATTCCTATGATCTCTGAGCCAGTGGCCTGAAGCAGCAGGAAAACGAAAAACTTTAATACAGAAATTTGAAAGGTTATTCATTTTTAAGTTTCATGTTTTTGCTTTGCTAAGAAATCATTTAATTTTGTAACACCCTGCTCAGCTGATAAGGACAGACACACACACACACACACACACACACACACACGCACATAACTGGAATCTGCCTCCACAACTCCCAGCAGTAAGGCTGTTTGCAGGGAAAGTTAGTTTATAAAAACAACAACTTCTCTTCCAGCCCGTCTGAGGGGTTACATCTGCATCTGAAGCCCGTCTGAAGACGTGCAGCATCTGAAGCATAAAAGCAGCATTATATTGCATTTCAACCCTGATTCCTTTCAACTTTCCCCTCTCTCATCCCATCACCCCTTCTTTTCATTACTGGGTTCAAACGGAGGGTACCAGCTGCTCCTCATCCTGATGTCATCTCCTCTGCAGCATACTGACACCTAGTGTTAAAGACATCTTACTGCAGATTACCTCACAGAGAAGAGTCCAAGGCTTCATCTGACATTTAGCTACGTTGTGTGTGTGTGTGTGTGTTTGTGCAGGCATGCCGTCACGGGCACGTGCAGCATCTGGAACATCTGCTGTTCTACGGAGCTGACATGAGCGCCCAGAATGCCTCGGGAAACACCGCTCTACACATCTGTGCCCTTTACAACCAGGTGAGCAGCAGGGTGTGTGTCCTGTAAGGGTCTCTTTGGCCCCATGTGTGTTAATGAAACCCTCATTCCATTACACCCATAAACAGTAAAAGAAGAAAAAAAAAGTAAAAGAAGAATTTTAGAAACTATATAAGCAGAATGGGAACTTATAGAACTAAATACTATAAAAATTAACATATATTGTGAAATACAATCCTGTTGTTATTGCACTTTATTCTGTTATCAACAGATAAACCACGTGTGAGGTAGGGAATGAAGTCTGCATGTCAGAGGAGCAATTGTACGAAGTCTCTGTATGACGGAGACAAACTGGTGTTTTGGTGGTTAGATCAACATTTTCTCTTTTTCCATTATTTCCTTTCCCGTCAGTCCGTTGGTTGCTGGAATGAAGCTTTTGTGAAATTGGGCATCAGCAGTGGGAGAAATGCAAAGTGACGTACTAGACTGTGTCTCCGCCGTCACGGGAAAAAAAGGATGTGTAGTAAAAGAAACCTGCATTCTGACGTTTGTTTATTTTTGTCAACAGGAAAAGTTGAAGCTCTAGATGCAGCTGTAAAGACTATTACAATTTAGAGTTGCCTAGGACGCAAAGCACGCAAAGGGAACCCAATAAAATAAATAAGCAAGGCAAGCAATTTATTTGTACAGCACATTTCATGTACAGAACAATTTAAAGTGCTTTATAAAACATTAAAAGCATCACAGCGTGGAGCAATAACAAGATCATTAGAAGAAAAAACATTTAAACAAATAAAAAATTAAAACCAAAAAGTAAAAGCTAAGATAATATAGGTAAAATACAAGAAATAATCCTATATAATACATCAGTCATGGTTATTTTTGTTTATTATTAGTGTATATTGTTCATCAGTTTTCCTGTTGGAGTTGTTGCAGAGTTCTGTTGTGAACTGACGTCTCACGTAGACTCCAACTTGCTGGAAGGAAGTTGTTTGATGCAGCTTCAACTTACGTACACAAAACTGATATTTTTTTGTTTTCAATAACAGACCTGGTCCTGTTTGATTTCCTTACATATAAAAAAAAACTGAGCAGTTTAGTCCTTGGTATACTTTTCAGATGCTGTGGCTGTTTGGGAGATTAAGAGTAGAAATTCTCATGTTTCTTAAGTGATAAGTGTGAAAGCTTTGTCATATTTCTGGAGTGAAATGGGCTTCAAATGTGGTGTGAGAGCTTGTTATAATAAACACACAAGGCTTCTTTATTTACATTACTTTACGGTTTGTTATGCACCTATTCCTTCCACAGACGCAGTTCAACGGCTCAACCTCTGAAAGTTCTGCCTGATACTGCAGCCTCTGTTTCTATGTTTGTGTAAAACCTGCAGGGCCTTTGTTCCTTTCCCCATGAGACAAATTATTTGTACTGTCTTTGCATGTTATTAATCATGCTCAGATAGCTGTGGCTCTAATGTTGGACAACTGGAGCTCCAGCATCTCGGGAGTATAGCTGCACTGGCTGATCTTTTGCCTTCTTCTAATTGCAGTAAATAGCTGCACTATGTCGCAGTGGAAAAGAAGACTTTGCTGAGGGCCAATTTCCTGTTATGATGTGGAAATTAAACATATCAAATATGATAATATCTTGATAATTTCTAAATTAAATTATCTTACATGAAAACCAGTCATTCCCCACACTTATAATTCTGATGGTAGTCTAAGCCAACATTATTTTTGAATTCTAAGACGTGTTTTATGAGTCTCTTCAGGAACCAATGTGATCTGGAAAATTGAACATATCTGGTCATTAAACCCCTGCGACATAAAACACTGTATAAGAAAGTCTTCTGACAAACCAAGTGGGAAATTTAGTTATTAATTGTTTTTGTCTTTATTGTTGAAGAATCTAACTTAATCTAAATTGGTCTGAATAAAGATTTAATAATCTATTAGCTTGTCTGATTAGCCATTAGCTAATCCATTAGCTAGGTTAGACATTAGCAAATTTAGCTAATCTAAATATAGGTTCAAAACAGCTAACCTAGCCTGCAAAGTTTTGATTTCCTCTTAGGCAAGGCAGTTTATTTGTACAGCACATTTCATGTACAGGACAATTCAAAGTGCTTTACATAAAACAAAAGCATTA
>JBAFTC010000001.1:2351917-2365711 GCA_037177435.1 Melanotaenia nigrans | reverse complement strand
GATGTGGTGGAACGGGAGATTCTCATCATGGATGCAGCCGACAAACCTGCAGCAACTGTGTGATGCTGTCATGTCAAGTCACATAAATCCCTTTTTTCCTTCATTCAGTTTGAACTTCAAATCATTTTGATGGTCAATTTGCAAGTCATCTTGACCATGTCTATGTGACTAAATGTATACTTGTATTGTTACCTGAGCCAGTGTTTGGTATAAATGGTGTGTTCATTTTTATAAATTAACCTTTAGGTTAAACTTTTACAGTAAATGTGTTTCATTGAAAACTCAGCCAGGGTGTTTTGTCCCTCATCTGCTTATAAAATAAGAGCTGAGTGTCATAACCACAATATGATTAGATATTTGTTTTATTTCCATGAGTTGAGCTAGTTGGAGCTTGTAGATTCTGAACAACAGGAGGCCCAACATAGAGCCTTGGGGAACTCCATGTCCTCTTTCTTTGAATAGATCTAAAGCTACAAGTACATAGAGAGTCTGCAGCTATTAAAACACTAACTTTTGTAAGTACACAACTTGAGGCCAGAGAATAAACTCATGATATTTCTGTTAGTAAATCTCTCCAGCCTTACATGGACTTTGTTCATATCAGTCAGATAAAGCTTAGTGACATGAACTTTAAGTGTGCAGTTTTTTGCGTGTCAGGACTGTAGTTGCTTCTTCTCTTCAAAATCCCTTTTTTTTCTAAGCATTCCTGATTTTCATGGGTCATCTTTAAACACTTCCCAAAAGGCATTTAAAAAGACAAACAAACAGCTGGACCTGTTGTTTTGGTTAATAACGTATTAAAAAATATAGCAAATTATACTCCAAGATTGCATTTATGTATGTTTGCGATGACTTTTTCTGTAAACTGAATTGAACTGAGTGATTACACAGCAGTATTTGAACATCTGACTCTTCCTCCTCCCTCTGCAGTGCCTTTCCGTGAGGCTCCAGCCTACTCCAAACGCAGGCGAGGTCCATCCTCTGGCAGCGGAAACGGCCAGTCCCCATCCTCGTTGTCTGCGCCACGCGTCCTCCTGCGCTCCAACAGCGACAACAACTTAAACGTCTCCCAGTACCAGCAGCAGCACGGTTCTCCAGGCAGCTGGGGCCCCCATCTGCAGCAACAACACGCTCAGCCCCACGCACACAGGGCCCCCCTGCAGGGTCATCCGCAGCCTGGCTCCTCAGCATTACATCGCAGCCTGTCACCCCAGCTGGTCCAGCAGATGCCCAGCGGCAGCCCCAATGGCACCGTCGTGGTCCGGACCATGGGGAGGGGGGCAAGGAGCCGGTCGCCCTCCCTCAGCCGGCTGGGGGAGGAAGCCAGACGGGCTCAGCCTTCACAGCGCCAGCCCAGGTGAATGCCAGCAACACTTAATATTTACTGTTCTATCTATTTAAAATGTAGGCTAAGTCAGAGCTGGTTGGAAGATTTAAGGGAAGAAAATAAATCTGATGGTGGGGAGTCATAAGAGGGAATCTTTACGTCACTGTTGACATTTTCATTAAAATTCTCATATTCACATCCACTAACATTTGGCTTTTGGCTACAGCTAATGGTAAGCTTTGACTTAGACACTTACAGAGACATAACAATGTCCCACAGAGGTCCCTGGAAGAAAAGTGTTTGCTTATTTGCAATGCAATGTACAGTAACTGAGTGGATCTGAACAAGCAGAAATTTATAATGCAAAATATTCTATTCAGGGACTGACAAGAAGTTTTTTTTTTTGTCTAAACTGAATCCAGGATTATTTTATTTGATAATTACTGCAATTTTATGTTTGAAGACTTATGTTGGTACAGTATATTGATTTTACATATTGTTCAGACAAGAAAGTAGTTTAATCAACTTTAATCACAGTACAAGAAATCTACAACTAAAGTTTATCAGCTTAGTGAAACCATGAAAGTAAATGTGACCATTAACAGACAGAATAAATAAATAAAAGTTATAAAACATGAAAACAAAGTTCATCTTTATAGCTGTAATCATTTTAAATAAGAACATTTATATGTGATCATTTTGATTCACTGAAGTGGTACAGAATTAGTGATCAGTTCAAAAACATGTAAAACGTATGGTCCGGTTCTTCTGCAGGGATCTGTATATAACAAAGTGTTTTTAATCTGTATAAAATTATGTCAATGTAAGGTTTTAATATGAAGCTCTGATTTCACTTAATCATTTAGCCCAAGTTGCAACTCTGACTACACAGCTGGAAAGCTGGATGGGCATCTCAGTTAGTAGAGCACTTATTTCCCATGCAGGAGACCAGAGTCCGAGTCCCCCAGGGGATGAATAACCACATCTTCCAGTTGGGTGCTAAGACAAGATGCTAAACGCTACTGTCTGACCACTGCAAGTTGCTTTGGATAAAAACGTAATGTCACAACTGATGTATGCTACGTTAACAAGTTTGTTGCATTGCGACTGTTATTATCACCATGATTAATGACTAAATAGCAGATGTAAAATAATGTCGTTCTTTTACGTTGACTCACTCTGAAATATCTCCTGATGTCCTCCTTTCTTTTCTTTGTCCTAAAGTTCTGACTGAAGACACAACCACCATTAGCTCCCTGCTACTAGCTAGCACTAGCCAGAAGCATAGAGTGAGTGACAGCAGGGACAGACAATCACGTTAGCAGGAAATAAAAAAGCAGAGCCAATCACAACAGCTGAAATAGGTCATAAGGTGGTACTTCTAACATCAATGTTGTGGATACGGAGCACGCTCAACTGTTTGTGCGACAGAAAATGATAGGGCTACTGAGGGGTTGCTGGATATTGGACATGTCTCTACCATCCTTACCCATTCTACGCCCATGGCTACAGCTCATGGCACATTATTGAGAGTGTAGTATTCTTGGATATTTATGGGACCTGGATGCTGATGCTGACGTCAGTCAGAGGCTGGTTTTTCTGCAGCCAGAAATCACCATGGTGACGACATAACTTGACGTAAACGTACTCTGATATGCTCAACATTAACTCTTGTTTTTTAGGGTCTTCAGATCTCTTGTTATCTCTCCCATGGGGGGGTTGTTATATATATATATATGATCTCCCCTCAGACAGCTCATTTTCTCTTCATGGTGATAATGTATTCTTGTTTCAATTTCCATGAAGACAGCTGGGAGGAAAAGTTTAGAAAGAACATTTTTGACCCATTTCTCTGTAAAAAAGCAGCATACACCAGAAACATTTTCACTTTAATGACCAGCAGAGTGGATTTCTGTTGTGCAGACACTTTTATTCATTGTAATGGAAAAGAAATGGGATTTTTTTAAGCTGCTGCATGAATGTTTCTTTCTACAGGGTTATATTTGCGTTAATGTATTTCTTCCTCCACTTACTAATTATTTCCCTTTATGTTTAACAAGGATCTAAAAAGCCTGGAATCTTACCACTAGGGACAATAAAACCTTAAATTGCCATGTATTCATGGCATCCTTTAAAAGAATTCTTGGGGATTTATGTTTCCTCGCAGCCCTGCTGTACTGTATATACAGTATACGTCCTCTCCCATCACCCCCACCCTCCACAAACCATGCAAAATGTATGACGGGTTCCTCTGGGAAACATGCCATCAAAAGCCTGGCTTCCTACAGTAGCTTCGGCAACTGTTGCCATGGTAACCTGCAGACACTTTGCAAATGTGCACAAGTTTGTATGTATGGAGTGTGTTGGCTTCACATGCTGATTAAACTTCATTCAGGGTTCATTCAGAAAAGCAGCGTGTTTGTGGAAAGGTGCGGCGTGTGCAGCATGTGACTGCAGGATTAAAGTGTGATGGGCATCTATCTTGAAGTGATGTAACTGTCAATCCTGATTAAAACACATGCTCTCTGGCCTCTTCCTTTACCTCTTCCTCCTCCTTCCTCCTCCTGCTTCTTGGCAGATGGAAACATTGAGAAACACTGATACTACCCACATTCTGTAGCTCAGCCTGTCTGATGTTGAGAAAAGGCAAGGAGAGGTACTCCAGTTTTCTAAAGGTTGAGGAGAAGATGTGAGGACAAATAGTGGAATGAGGACAGTGTGGGGAGGAGGAGGAGGGAGCTGAAGGAGGGCGAATAAAAGCACAGAATGAAGGGTTTAGAGAGAGGGTGGAGGGGACGGAGTTGAGGGAAGACAAATGATGGAGGAGATTAAAGAGGAGGAAGAGCAATGGGGGAGGACAGTTGCCTTGGCAGTAACATGAACATCACTTTCACGTCTTTTGACATACTTCACTGTGAAGCTCTTGGGCTTGAAGGAGGAAAGTTGGATTGTTCTCGTGTGAACAACAGTTTAGAGAGTATTGGGCTGTTTCTGCTTCCCAGGCTGAATCTGACAGATCTGCTTTTCTAAGCTGAAAACACTGCAGCAAACAAATGATGCTAAATGGAAAGAAGATACGTTTGTCACGTCCAGATGTGAAAACTGATGGAAGCGTTTCAGTGAAAATGCATTTAATGGAAATGATGAACAGAAATCACATGACCTCAGTAGAACTCAGAGCTCATGGTATTAACCATTTATTTTACTTTGCTTGAGATCCTTTGATATTCTCTTCATCGCATTGCACCAACTCTTGATAATCCATAAACTCATTTATCCTGCCTGTCTTCTAATAAAATCTGTGAAAAGTTGTATCTGAATGGAAACTGAGCTAATTTTAACAGCAAACGGCCCCTCTTAGTTTTATCTTGTGACCATATTTAATGTTTATGTTTAATCACCTGAGAGATCCCAGTTCAGCTCCTTCCTGTTGTCGATATCACCGCTTCACTAACGTTAACGCAGTTTTCTTCACAGAAGGATGTAGTGACAGAAGCAGCCTCTTTTGGTTGATAAATCTCTTTATGATAGCTGTGGCTTCCAGAAGCATTAAAACATGGCTTCCTAATTGTTGGGAGACTGAGCTGATTTTGAAAGTTCCTTTCTGGACTCTGGAATATTTCTGGCTTATTGTAACTGATCAGAATATTGTTCAGATTTCTAGCGCCGTATCCAGTCAGCTGTTCCCTGAAGGTTGTACACAGATCAGCAGGAATGAAGATGTAATGACTGTAAATGACATCATGGAAGACGGACTTGTGATGACAGTTACAGTGAATGAGCCGGAAAACTGTGACGCACTTGAACACCTGAACTGAGCGGCAACAGAGCTGGTGAACGCGGGTGATTTTTTATGTATTTATGGCAAAATTGTATAAAATCCAAGCAAGAATATGTCCTGTAGCTCATAGAAATTTATTTATACTTGAATGAATAAATGTCAGTCACGATGCTGTTTGTATGAAGAAATAAATACGTACTTTAAAAACATAAATGGGTCAATGAATACATAGTTGTGCAAATATTTGATGCCAAAACTTTAATTTCCTGTCAAGTTCATTCCTACCTCGTTTTTACATTTTTTTATCATAAATTTAACCAGAAAAGGAGAATTAAGAAAAATAAAAAATCTTTACATCATAAATAAATAAACACTGAAAACTTACAAACTGGTAACATGAAAAAAAAAGGTATTTTATAAAATACCCAAAAATAACGTGCAAGCAAGTTATAGGTTAATTGATGACTCTAAATTCTCCCTGGGACTGTGTGCAGGTGTGAGTGGTTGTTTGTCCCCTATGTGTTGGCCCTGCGATGGACTGGTGACCTGTCCAGGGTGTACCTGCCTCTCACCTGTTAATGCTGGGATAGGCTCCAGCTTAGCCGCAGCCCCTCATGGAATAAGCGGTACAGAGAATGAATGAATGAATGAATGAATGAATGAATGAATGAATGAATGAATGAATGAATAATAAACTTTTGCAAATAAATGAAAAAATAAAACTATAAAAATATTAAATCTTACTAAATAAAAAAATACTATTAGTTTAAATATAAATGTAAAGAAGATATCAAATATATTTCTATAAACTAGTAAACAGTAAATAATAAGAATCATAAATAAAAGAAATTATATACAAAATTAAAACTTTATTGACAAATAAAGCAGAAAAAGCACTTATTGTCATTTTGAGAGAGACGTATCAAGCCTGAGATGTAAATGAAATATCTGTGATACAATTAGGTCAAAACACATCAAAGAGTTCAGAACATGCTCTTTAATGATACCGTCCAATTCCATCCAGTTCACTCAGTCCAATCCAGAGTGTCCCTTTCAGTTCCGGGTTGGCCCGCTGGAGAGGGATGCAGGGTTCAGGTCAGTCTGAATCTTGTGCACTGGTGATTGTTTTAGGTTGTTTTTGTCTGGAAGGTTGCTGGGTGGTCCGTCACCAGTGGGATATGTGGGTGTATCTTCGTATATTCCTGGATGTGCATGGAGTCACGTTGCTGGGGAGAGGGACTGTGTGGGAATTTTTCCTGCGTTGTCATAATCTATGTTTTTGGTTTTGTGGTTTTATGGTCTTGTCATGTTTAGTTCTGTTTTGCTTTCAGCTTCCTGCCGTTAGTGCTAACTCACTTCACCTGTTTCCATTTAGTTCTACTGTGTATCTATGCCCCTTGGTTTTATCTATTCCCTGCCAGTCCATTGTAGATTTCATGCCAAGTTTTGTTCATGTACTACACCTTGTTCCTGCACCTGTCTCCCTCCTGCTCTGTCTGCCTGCATTTGGGCCCACACCTTCCATTCCACGCAACCCTGACATGCATTAAGCTAGTGTGTTTATTTCACCTGACTCTGCAGCTAGCGAGGGCTGACAGGGAGGGTTGTTTAACTGGACACTCATTTGCATTTCGCACAGGTTCATTTACATTCATGTATATTTTTATTCAAAATTGTACTCAAATATCCCACTATAGTATTGGATCAAATCCAATTAGAGTGTATCTTTATATCCCAAATAAAATCCCATTACAACAGATCCATAATATGACCCACATGAGTCCAGTTTATAATAACTGTGTGCTGTAAACCAATTCATAGAAAATAATTATGCCAAAAAGACCAAAGAATTTCATTGAATCTCAACTTTGATTCAATTCTCCAATGTGAGCTGCACAAGGAGATGGTGGAGAGGAAAACCTCCATCAGAACTAGGAAAGGCAGCCATTTATCTGGACCGGTTGAGGGTGGAGAGAACAGGCAAGAGGGAACAACAAGGAACAGAACTCTAATCCAGAGTAAAAGAGCAGAGAGGAGCTCAGTGCATCATGGGACGTCCCCCAGCAACCTCGGCCTATAGCAGCAAATCTAAAGGAATAGATCAGGGTCACCAAGCCAGACCTGCTGAGATTTACCAGGAAGGAAAGTTTTAATAGTAGTTCAGAGACAAAAAGGAAATTTGCATTTCCACTTTCAGACCATGAGGAAAATAGAGAATGTCCATCTAGATATAAGTTAAAATGACTCATCAGGGTTTAAAACATCAACTGGCCAAGCTTTATAAACTCACTTCATTCTCTTAACGGAATAAACTGACAATGAGAATTTGTTATTAAAAGTGAATAAAAGAGTTAAAAAGTTTCAACAGAGAGCAAAATGGGGTTAAAAATATATATTAATGTGTATTTGGGATTATTTTTATATTGTCTCTGTTTCCGTCCTCCATTATGTCATCGGCAGATATCTGCTGTAAGAGCACGAGTGAATTTTTCTGAACTCACAGAAAAAGATGACCTGGAGCACAATAATTAGAAAATACATAATTATTACTAATGTAGGTCTGAAACCTAATCACTTCTTGTCTATAAGGGTTACGTATCAGGGACAGTCAAAGCCCTGGCCCTGCACCACTCCTCTTGGCCCACTTACAGAAACCAGGCAGTTAGTGGTAATATTCAGTAGTATTTAGCTGAACTGTTTCACTGCATAACAGGCTGTTTGTTCTGACTCAGTCCTGCATTTTCTTGGTGCTGAAGACAGTCAGCATCAAATCTGTACTAATCCACAGCTGAAAATAGTCCCCAACTTAAATAGACTTTATTTTTGTGTGTGAGTAACCAGAAACAGCTGCAGACAGCTGTTGGAGGAAAGAAAAACTGCTCTCTATATTTAGCTTGAGGCTAAGGCACAAAGACAAAATGAGGAAATTAGCGGAAAAATAGTTCAGTTCCTTCAGAGAGCAGAAATCCTGATCCAACCTTCATTTCTTCATATTTGACTTTATTGTAAAGTGATCTTGATCGATCTTGATTGATAGTTCTCCAGCGTTTTCCCTCATTATTTAGTCCAGTCCTGATACCGGACCATTTATAGAGGAACTTAACTCTATATACTGACCTATGAATCATTCAAGCATAGAAAGTCCCCTGAGTCAAAACATTAAGAGTTTCGTGATGGCACATAACAGTTTAGGAAAGAACCGGCTGTTTCTTAAACTGGATCTATAGGCGCTTTGTTACAAAGACACATAATTTATTCCCATTTACTTAGATTCATGTGTGAAAACCAGCAAAGATCTGACAGTCTGACAGACAGGATTTTAGCAGCAACAAGATAATTACTAAAGAGCTGGTAGCTGGAAACCTGGCTTATCTCAGCATGGAGGCAAAGGCTAGATACGTGGAGGACAAAAGAAGAAGAGTCAAGACTAAAAAGCTTTCAACAGTCATTTAGCAGACGTTTTTCTCCAAAGCGACTTACATCGGAAGGACGTTCGGCAGTAGCATTAAGGGTTTGCCTCAGGACCCAACTGGAAGGGGCTAATATTTGTCCCCTGCAGGATTTGAGCTCAGGTCTCCCACTTGGAAGACGGGTGCCCTGGAGGGAACTGAGGAGTGAAGGCAGAAACAAAGAAGGAAGTGCTGGAATTATAGAAGCTTTAAAGGGAATCTGGATGGGAAAAGAAACATGAACCAGTACAGCAAAGATCTGAAGCAAGACCTGATAGAGTCATCCGGAACTTCAGGTGATCCGTCTACTGTTGGTTGAAGCCTCAGGTCTCCATGGAAACATGGCTGTTAAGAAGTCGTTATCAAGGAAGGTAAACAGGGAGAAAAGGCTGGTAGGTCACATGACCCATAAACTTGACTAAAGATCAATGGCAACAGGTCTGATGGAGGGATGGATCCTTTCCAGAACCCAGACCTCAACGGGTCTGATGGAGGGATGGATCCTTTCCAGAACCCAGACCTCAACAGGTCTGATGGAGGGATGGATCCTTTCAAGAAACCAGACCTCAACAGGTCTGATGGAGGGATGGATCCTTTCCAGAACCCAGACCTCAACTGGTCTGATGGAGGTATGGATCCTCCCCAGAACCCAGACCTCAATTGGTCTTCTGGAGGGATGGATCCTCCCCAGAACCCAGATCTCAACAGGTCTGATGGAGGGATAAATCCTCCTCAGAACCCGGACCTCAACAGATCTGATGGAGGGATAGATTCTTTTCAAAACCCAGACCTCAACGGGTCTGATGAAGGGATGGATCCTTTCCAGTAACCAGACCTTAACGGGTCTGATGGAGAGATGGATACTCCCCAGAATCTGGACCTCAACATTATTGAAGGAGTGTGGGATCATCTGGACAGAGAACGGAAAAAAGGCAGTCCTCCTAAGAAGAACTTTGGAAAGTCCTTCAAGAAGAGAACCATTCCTGAAAACTACTTAAAGAAATGATAGAAAGCTTCTCTAAGAGGGTTCAGACTGCCATCCATCCATCGATCCATTTTCTGCCACTTATCTGGAGTCGGGTTGTGGGGACAGCTGCCTAAGCAGGGAAACCCAGACTTCCCTCTCCCCGGCCACATTCACCAGCTCATCCGGAGGAATCCCGAGGTGTTCCCAGGCCAGCCGAGAGATGTAGTCCGTCCAGCGCATCCTAGGTCTTCCCCGGGACCTCTTTTCGGTGGGACGTGCCCAGAACACCTCACCAGGGAGGTGTCCAGAAGGCATCCTAACCAGATGCCCGAGCCACCTTATCTGGCTCCTCTCGATGTGGAGTAGCAGCGGCTCTACTCTGAGCCCCTCCCGGATCACCAAGCTTCTCACCCTATCTCCAAGGGAGAGCCCGGCCACCCTGTGGAGAAAACTCATTTCGGCCGCTTGTACTCGCAATCTTGTTCTTTCGGTCACTACCCACAGCTCATGACAAAGGTGAGGGTAGGAACGTAGATGGACCGGTAAATCGAGAGTCTTGTCTTATTGCTCAGCTCTGTCTTCACCACGACAGACTGATGCATCAGTGAGTCCGCATCACTGCAGACGCCGCACCGATCAGCCTGTCGATCTCCTGCTCCATCCTTCCCTCACTCGTGAACAAGACCCCAAGATACGTGAACTCCTCCACTTGGGGCAGAACCCTATTGCAGACCCGGAGAGAGCACTCCACCCTTTTCCAGCTGAGGACCATGGTTTCAGACTTGGAGGTGCTGATTCTCACCCCAGCCGCTTCACACTTGGCTGCGAATCGCTCCAGTGAGAGCTGAAGATCACGGGCCAGTGAAGCCAACAGAACCATATCATCCACAAAGAGCAGAGACCCAATCCTGAGGCCACCGAACTGGATCCCCTCAACACTTTGGCTGCGCCTAGAAATTCTGTCCATAAAGGTTATGAAAAGAAACCGTGACAAATGGCAGCTTTGGCGGAGTCCAACCCACACTGAAAACGATTCTGATTTACTGCCGGCAATGCGAACCAAGCTCTGACACCGGTCGTACAGGGACCGAACAGCTTGTACAAGCGAAAACCACACTGCTCCTCCTCAATCCGAGGTTTGACTATCCGATGGACCCTCCTCTCAAGTACCCCTGAATAGACCTTATCGGGGAGGCTGAGGAGTGTGATCCCCCTGTATTTGGAGCACACCCTCCGGTCCCCCTTTTTGAAGAGGGAGACCACCACCCGAGTCTGCCAGTCCAGGGGAACTGTCGATGTCCATGCGATGCTGCAGAGGCGTGTCAGCCAAGACAGCCCTACAGCATCCAGGGCCTTAAGGAACTCTGGGCGGACTTCATCCACCCCAGAGGCCTTGCCACCGAGGAGCTTCTTAACCACCTCAGTAACGTCAGCCCCAGTGATGGGAGAGCCAACACCATCTTATGACCACAGCTGCGGTTGGCCGCCTCGACAATAGAGGCATGGAACACAGCCCATTTGGACTCAATGTCCCCCGCCTCACCCGGGACATGGTTGAAGCTCCCAGATGGGAGTTGAAACTCTTTCTGACAGGGGACTCTGCTAGACGTTCCCAGCAAACCCTCACAGCACACTTGGGTCTGCCAGGCCTCACCAGCATCCTCCCCCACCATCTGAGCCAACTCACCACCAGGTGGTGATCAGTTGACAGCTCCGCCCCTCTCTTCACCCGAGTGTCCAAAACATGCGGCCACAAGTCCGACGACATGACCACAAAGTCGATAATCGAACTGCGGCCTAGAGTGTCCTGGTGCCAAGTGCACGTGTGAACACTCTTATGTCTAAAAATGGTGTTTGTTATGGACAGTCCATGACGAGCACAGAAGTCCAACAAAAAAACACCTCTTGGATTTAGATTAGGGGGGCCGTTCCTCCCAATCACGCCAGGGTCCCCGCCTCTGGCAGCCGCCCAGCTCACAATGTACCCAACCCCTATGGCCCCTTCTGCAGGTGGTGAGCCCATGGAAGACTGATGAAGGCTAAAACTGCTCACACTAAATATTCACTTCAAGTTCCTTAGAACTGGACTGACTCTGGTTCTGACTTTTAAGGCACATACACAGCAGGATAGTCCAGGACCAGTCCAGACCTGGAAAACCTCATGCAGTTACAACAGCTGCAGGAGGTGTTCCCCAAAGTGACCACTTACCAGCAAGAAGGAAGAAGAAAATCCAGCTCATTGATTGGTCACAACTGAAAACAGCTGGTTCACCGCAAGCAAAGAATGGAGCAACAAAACATTTACTGTAATAATGTGGTATTTACCAGAACATGTCCAGTATGAGCAGCAGGAGAGGCAGCCAGATATCCACCATGCTGCGGTACGTCACTTCCTCTCTTTGGTTCGCTGGATGGTTTCACACCGGAAGCAAATCACACCAGGGTTCACTTGCAAGTGAAGTGAGACCCCTGGTTTTTAAAGCAGACCAGAGTTTGCTTCTTTGGTCCACACCAGATGAACCGTACAATCCGTGAAAGTGGACCAGGGCTCATTTAAAGCGGGCCAAACCGCACCAGTGTAAATGCACCCTAGCATCTTTATAATTGGACCGACAGTTTTGGACTCATTGACTTTATATTTATGTTTGCAGCTGTTTCCTGTTGTTCTGACTATCTATAAAGAGAAAGGGTCAGTTTAGACTGAAACATTTAGATTAGGATTTACATAGTTTCACAAACCTGAGTCCAACATGATCAGTAAAAGCAGCTTATGACTGGACGGTAATTGATTTCCATCTGTCAGCCTCTATTTCAAGGTCTTTGCACTTCTGTGAACTTCAGCTGTTGAGCTCATCCAGGAACTCCCACCCAGCTGCCCTTTAAAGCTCCTATAATTCCAACACTTCCTTTCTTTGTTTCTCCTTTCACTCATTCCTCCTCATTTCCCTCCTTCCTCCACCTACACACACCCCACAATGTCTCTGTGGCATTCCCTCGCTCCCACTTGACATGTCATTTCTTTTGCAACACACAGGCTCATGTGAGTCAACAACCTCCCCTCCTCTCTATCTCACAAACTAACAACCCCATGGTGACAGCTGTCAGTGATGCTCTGGGCGTCATGGCAACAGCTTCCCAGTGGGAAATGAGACATGTCCTGTGTGTGGACAGGCCAGAGCTGCTGTGGTCAACAGACCTGCTGGCTGGTTGTGCTGATTAGCAGATCTGAGGGTGATTACAGGCTGGAGAAAAGTGCGTCTGCTGATAAATACTTTTGCTGTGAGTTTTAAAATGAGGAAGTCTGAGGTTGATGTTCCATACGACTCATAAATATTTTACTGCTAATATTCTCCAGTGTTGCTCAAGCTCAGCTGTGATCCGATCATTATGTGTGAAGCTGCGTCATCGTTTCACTTTTGTGTCCAGAACTTCATCAGGGAATTGCAGTTTAAGAAGATTCAGGGTTGATATCACAAAGCAAATAAAATTACAGCAGAGAAGATTTCCTCTGTGAGTTTGATGTGATTATGAAACTCTGATTTGAGTCGATTCAGTATTATTAATATTCCAAACACACTTGTAAATGAAGAAATCTCTGAGAACAAGAAAAACACAAATAATTAAAAGACACAAATTTAAAGAATAATTCCACTGGAGTTAAAATGAGATTTAAAAAGAAGAAGCTTTCATTTACGCACAGGAATTTAATTTAATGAGAGACGGGCGGATGGATCGGGGAAATAATGAGGGAGCTGCTTAAAGACAAAATGCTTAATTTACCGGTTTGTCTGCGGTCCAGCCCTCACCAAAGCTTCCTTTGGAAGGTGGACATGCTCAGCCTGAGAGATCAGGTGAGGAGCTCAAACATCCAGAGGGAGCTTTGAATGGACCTGCTGCTCCTCCATATCTAACGGATTCAGCTGAGGTGATTAGGATGCTTCCTGGTCACATGTCCGTGGAGG
The DNA here is from genome assembly GCA_037177435.1 of Melanotaenia nigrans. Classification (NCBI taxonomy): domain Eukaryota; kingdom Metazoa; phylum Chordata; class Actinopteri; order Atheriniformes; family Melanotaeniidae; genus Melanotaenia; species Melanotaenia nigrans. Next base: position 2,352,225 of record JBAFTC010000001.1, on the reverse strand, counting down.
TTTTCCATAAACATCCTAGAAAGAGGAGATACCAGGACCTCATTTACACTCCCTCTGTTTACATAAATCGGTACGTCTGTGTCAAACATCACTGCCCAACTACCGCTTCTGTTCCAACATCTGTTTGGGTTCTGAAGATGCTTGTAAATGCACCAGACCCCAAAGTCTGCAATGTTGGTATCAAATAATCTACTATCATTTCAAAGATTCAAAGATTCAAAGATTCAAAGTGTTTATTGTCACATGCACAGTAAGGAAACAGGTTTCCCTGTACAGTGAAATTCTTACTTTGCCGTCCACACCGAATG
>JBAFTC010000001.1:2263261-2274658 GCA_037177435.1 Melanotaenia nigrans | reverse complement strand
GGTGAGTGTGTGTGAATTGTAGCCTCAGTTTCCTGTTCTTAGCTGGAGGAGGAACCCGGTGTGTCTTCTGCTGCTGGAGCCCATCTGCTTCAAGGCTGGACGTGTTGTGTGTTCAGAGATGATGTTCTGCAGACCTTGGTTGGAACCAGTGTTTATTAGACTTGTTGCTTTTCTATCGTCTCCATCCAGTCTGCCCATTCTCAGACCAACAACCATGCCACGTTCAAAGTCACTTGAATCCCCTTTGCTCCTCATTCTGATGCTCAGTTTGAACTTCAGCAAGTCGTCCTCACCATGAATACATGACTAGATGCTGCCATGTGGTTGAACAGGTGGACCTAATAAAATAAGTGTAGCTGAATTTTTTCATGTTAATTTGGTTTTGTTTTTTTTTTCTTTCTAATTTGTTCAACTTCATGTTGCTGGAGAATCTTTGTCATGGACGTTGAAGACACAACGGTGGATGTTTGCATCTTCACATTCACACCTGCACACGCAGGGCTCGAATGCTGCGGATCTCTGAAGGAACAGCGGCAGGGATGGAGCCGGTTTTCCTTAAATATTTACTCTCATATTAGTTTTTAATCAATCAAAAATTAGTTTCTCAATGGATGAAAAATAAAAATGCCTGTCAAGTGGGGAAGCTTTATCTCCTGGAAGTCAAATGTAGAGCTTTAAAACCTGGTGCTTTAAATGAGGGTTTCTGGATCAGTCTGAGACTGCGGACCTGCACGGAGGCTGAATAAAATCATCCTCCTGGATTCAAAGTTAATCCCGTTTGAGCTGGGCCAAGCCCCACCTTTGCAAATCACGTAATAACTTTTTAAGGGAAGGACCGTTCATCCTTCACCAGGTCGATGTTATAATTAGGGGTTTTTATTCTTATTTTCAGTTTCACAAAGTAAAATAAAAGTACCAACCACATTATGTCCTCAGTGATTATAAGAGAAAACATAGTTATTAATCATGGATATATTGAGAAATTAGAAGAAAGAGCATGTTTTCTGAACACACTCGGTAACTAACAATCAGTTTTGTGTGTTGTGTGTGTGTACACATGCCAGGCAGCGGAAATCTGACTGCAGCTTTTTCTGAGGCCCCAAACCAAAGTCCTGATCCAGCGCTCGTTTCCGTAAACAGCTGCTCAGACAAATAAGTGCAAACATCAATATATGCAGCACAGATGGTCCAGTTCTAAGGAGCTTAAAGTGAATATTTAGTCTTAACAGCTTTAATCTTCATCCGTCTGAACCCTCTTAGAAAAACCTTCAGTCTTTTCTTTAAGTAGTCTTCAGGAATAGTTCTCCAGGCTTCTTGAAGGACTCTTCTTTGGATATTTCTGCCTTTTGTTCCGTTTTCTGTCCAGATGATCCCACACTGCTTCAAGATGATCTCCACAGAAAACTTCAAAATGTAACTGCAAAATGTTAACAAAAAGTCTGGTTCCTTGGAGGTAAATAAAGGAAGGAGAACTGGGTCAGGACTCTTGCAGGCTAATGTATAGCAGTAGCTACGTTTACATGGACAAAAATGTCATCTGTCCAACTGAAATCGATCTGATCAGAGGTTCCAGCTGACATGTTTACCCTGGACAAAGCGATCTGATCAGTTGTGTGCACATGCTGGACAGATTTAATGACTGTAACGGCTCTGACATGCACAGTGCTGCTAGGTGGGAAGAAGAAGTGTTTTCCTCATTTTGTTATACTTAATCTTTTGACAGTCGACAGACTCTTTTAGTTTCTAACAAAAACATCGTATCCGCCGCAGTCCTGATCTGTTTGGCTGCCGCCAGGTTTCAAGCCTTCCCTGAAACTCACGTAACCCCCACGTGGTTCAAGCATGCACAGAAACAACATCCGCCACAGAAACAGTCAGATGAGTGTAGATGTAGTTATTTTTTCCTGCTGATCCGATCGGGAGATCTTGAACCACCCCTCTCAATCGGATTGAAAATTCTTTCCGATCGAGACCGATGAGCTGACATGTTTACATGACGCATTTTTATTCTGATTGGATGTTTGATCTGATCAAAAGTGCTCCATGTAAACGTAGCAAGTGAGTCTGTGTGCATCACTTTTTTCCTTTTTGGATGGTAACTATGGGACGCTCCAGGACAAATAAATTAATCACAACACACAGACTGTATAGTTTGTTTTGTTTGTTTGTTTTGTTTGTTTTTTTTTGCAAATCTTAAAAGTGAGTTTAGATCCAGGTGAGCTTTTATTCCTCTGGTAGAAGGATTGAGTCTGCTTATATGCTCTGTAGACTCAGAAATCTTTTTCTGTCACCTCTTAAGCCACTCTAAGGAAAAAGAAAGGTGGTAAGTTTCTGTGATTCATGTCCCCCCTCCCTCCCTCATACCCCACCTCTCTGTGATGAACTAACTCTGCTGTTTTAGTTACTGTTTTTATTTTTGTAAAGAATTGGATTTGTCTGACTGGCTCCTTCAGACAAACCACATGATGCTGCACTTTTGGTTTGCATCAGCAACTGCATGATTCCCAACACACCGAACGTCCGTCGTATGCGTGTCGTTGCTGCATGTTTTCATGTCATAGTAATGTCAAACAGAAAAATCGCAGGTTATCGTTTCTTCATCCCCGTGTCAAAGGTTAGAAATTGCATGGCACAAAATGACTGATGGAAAAGGAGCAGTTCACCTAAAATGAGCGCAGCTTCCTTCAGTCCCAGAACCTGAACTGGCTTCTTTATTCTGCTTTATATTCATGTAAACAAACAGCAGTCACTTTGCATGCTGCAAGAGTGAATAAAGAAAAGGCTTATTTATGCCTGTCTGATTGCAGTAGCCAAAATCTGCTAGAGGACTAAATATAATACGTGATTACATTATATATTCTACCTGAAAATCCTCACATCATAGTCCTTCATTAATTCACATTTAAAAGATTTTTAACTAAAGAACATGCTACCTGATTTTAACTCATTAAGAAAAAATTTAGAACGTTTCATTATTTAACCCCAAAACTGACACTTAATGTAAATAACCCTGTAAATGACAATTTCATTCTCAAAAGAAATCATTTCCAGTAATTTTATCTTCCCAGCATCTCACATCTTAATGGTTTATATTATAATTAATATGTTCGTTTATTCATTGTCAGAGTCATTATACATGAACAGTGTGCTATATGCATCTTCAGACTGAGTTTATGATCTATAACCACCCCCCGTCCAGAAACTGAGGTCGCCTACTTTTTCAGTTTTAACGGCATTTAACAGTTTATGTAAAATTATTACAAAACATCATTAATTTTGTTTTATTCACAGTAAAAAATAAACATTTTTTCAACACTGAAAGTCTCTTTCTGCTTTTTTTAATAGTTATTTCATCTCTGGAATAAAAGCATTCGCATCATCTGCAAACATTATGATTTCAGTAGCAAAATTTGAATGTGTATAAACAGTACATAAAAATAAGTTGGCCCGTATATCAAACCCTGAAGAGCACCACATAATAATCTCCTAAGCTGTGATACTGTATGATTAAATCCTCACCCCCGTACTGCAAAAACCTAGTTTTTCACCTTGTTGACGTGTCTGAACGGAGATTTCCTGTGTTGCAAGATGTGTCAAAACTGATGACTGATGGTGTATAAACACTGAAGGAACCCATCCAGGTGAGACTTTACAGCCAGTGTTTATGCTCTGTAAGGAACTAATAGAACAGTTAGTAAAAAACACTCAATGAGGGAAAATTAGTGGCCCTGAGAATGAGTTTAACCCTTAAAACTCCAAGCTTTTCTGCTATTTTTGGTCTGCCTGTTGCATAGTAGCACAGTTTTAAGGGTTAAAACTGTTTGGTTTTTTTAACTATTAGTTTATATGGGGTTAATATTTATTTGAGTTTAACTTTAAATAACATCTTAACAAATATTCTCTAAGTTTCTGAAGAAGCAGAGGATGAGTAATTGGTCTGAGATCGATAGAGTAATGTCTCTCGTCAGCTGTGGTTGGTAAACGTTACGCAAACAGCTCGTGTTGTGTTGTTGCATGTAAGCCATAAAACATTTGCTGTAAATCACTGTTGTTTTCTCGTCAATGTTTTCCCTCCTTTTTTTTTCCTGTATCACTGCAGGTTTGTGTGTGTGTGTGTCTGTGTGTGTTTTTGTGAGGAGGAGGAGGTTTATTCCAGGAAATGTTTCACTCACAGAGAGGTTTCCTAGGCAACGGTGCTGCATGTTGTGCGATATGCTGTAACCTCAGTCCAGCTGGGAGGCACATTGGACAGAAAGAAAAACCGTGCATCTTTCTGCTGTTTTTTGTCTGTCTTATTGTAGTTCAGGTCATTGATGGTCCTTTCCTCCCCTCTCCTCTCCTCTGTGTGTAGATGCGCAGAAGAAGAGGATTGTTTTCCAAGTCACTCTAAGTAATCACTCCCTTAATGCATGGAAGCTTTCTACATCCTACACAGGGGCAGCCAGGGAGGCGACAGTGAGGGGAAAAACCAGGGCTAGCATGTAGCTTCCTTGAGAAAAAGAAATCCCAGGAAGTTCAGATCTGCCAAATTTGCCGTTGACACCTTTCCACATTGCAAGCGGAGAAAGAAATATGAATAAATGAATAATCAGAAAGAAAACGGCAAACTTGACGGACTCCACATTCATTGCTCATTTTACATTAAATGAGGAAGCAACCCTGAGACTTGGATGATGCTTCTGAGTCGGCTGTTCTGTTTTTTTACATTATAAAAAACAGCTACAAAGCTTGCACGGCTTCCAAGGCTGGACATAACTCATCAAAGTCCTCATGCCTCCCACCCTTCCTGCTCTTAAAAGAATTTAGTTTCAACGTTTCCTGTTTTATTTCCATGTGCAGTTCAGTTCAGGGCAGGGTTGCTGTGAATGACTGGCTTGCGTTTGACCCATCAGGACCTCACTGCAGCTTTGCAAGTTTAATCCTGCCCCCTTATGACGATACTCACGGGTTACGGCTCGGTTTGTCTTGCAGATAAAGTTGATGAGATGACGCATGCCCAGAAGGCCTCGCCTGTGGATACGAAGATCGCCACGATCAAACCTCGCCCATCCAGTCGCTGCTTGGTGACACCCACGGATATGAATGTAAGGGTACACACACGAGCACATGCGATGGGTCTGCAGTCACGTTTGAGATTTGAGGGAATTATTATTGATAGTCAAAATGTTTAGTTTTTTTCACATTATAATAATATGAATAACATTTATTCCCTTTCCATTGTGAAAGCTTTTGGTACAGTTAAAAACCATAAAAGATATAGAAATATGAAAGCTATATATACATATATATATATATGTGTGTGTGTGCATATATATATATGTGTGTGTGTGTTTCTCTGGGTTGGCCCTGTGTGGACTGGCAACCTGTCCAGGGTGTACCTGCCTCTCGCCTGCTAATTGCCAGGATAGGCTCCAGCTTCCATGCAACCCTGAATTGGACTAAACAGCATAGATAATGGATGAAATGCATTTCTTTCCAAAAAGTGTTTTATGTGGCATATTTGAACCAAATAAAGTTGGTTACAGTTATCAGAAGGGAAATAGAAAGTGTGTATGTCTTAGTATATCATGAACAACATTGTGATTTTCAGTCCATGTATCACGACCGCCAGGGAGTAGCAGTGGTGCCGCCCACTGTGCCGGGAGCCTTCCTGGGGTTACCTGAAAAAGGCACCATAAAGAAGCAGAAGTCTATAGGTAAGAGTTTCTGTGTCAGTCAAGTCATAAACTGCATGTCCAGTACTTTATGGCTTTAGCTTGTCATAATATTATGAACGCTCAGAGGACTTGCTCTGTATGCTCTTGCAATATTTGCTGCTAATTATAGAGAAATTAGAAGGATCCAGTCAGCAAAGTGTGCTTTCAGGCGATAATATTGGAGGTCATTAAGCATATGCTGAGACTTCACTCTTACTGCAGAACCAGATGAACGCCATGCAGGCTAGTATTACTCACAGCTCTCTTGATTTGCAGTGCTATCAAGAATGGGTGTAATGGAAACACACAGCAGCATGTTCAACCCTGCACCCCTCCTATAATTTACAATAACTGTACAAATGAAACAACTTTACCTACAGGCTTGTTAAATCATCCACAAATGACATTGGAAAGCTGAACAGTCATCTTCTAACTTAGATTCACAGAGAACTGGTTTTACATCTAAATGTCGGTACATCTCTAAGCAAAAAATGAAATGGATGTATATTCATATGAGACATTTTGGCCCTTGCCTTCAGATAATAATACTAAACCTCTTTTCAGTGTACACAGCTGCATAATGGCTTCACAACTCACAAACAGATTTACACTCAGCGCTTTGAATATTAATGTCTTTTCTTGTCCTAATTTCCATTTTCAAGATTTCATTTCAGGTAATTGCTCAACTTAATTTGCCAGAAAAATCCCAGATTCCTGCTGCAAACCGCTGCATCAATTTGGCTGCTCAGAAATTTCAGCCTTTAATAAAGGCCAAAAAAGAACTGAAATCAGGAGCACACGCAGTGTGGGACTTGGAGGAAATAAAAAGAAGGGATGTTTCCCTCGGGTCCTCACATAATTTTTCTCTCTGCTCCATTTCCCCAAGGTACAGAGGATGAGAAACAGGGATTCCTCACACCTCCCCTGCTCAAGTTCTCCCGCAGCCTCTCGATGCCTGACACCTCAGAGGACATCCCTCCTCCCCCAGCCATCTCACCCCCTTCACCACCTGCCTACAACTCAGCTGCTGGCCCAACATCCAAGAGCTACGGTACCACACGGCCTGGCTTCACCCAGAACTCTCCTAATGCAGTGACCACCATTAGCCAAACTAGAGACGTTGGAACATTAAGACGCGGCTATTTCCGCCAGAGCTCGGAACAGTTTGAGAGCACACGCACCCGAGGGCGCACGCCAGTGCCCGAGAACCCTTACTCTGAGGTGGGCAATAAGACGCTCTATGTACCGGCAAAACCGGCTAGAAGGAAGGGAATGCTGGTAAAGCAGCCAAATGTGGAGGACAGTCCCGAGAAGTCATGTCACATGCCATCAAGCCCTTCAGGCCCAGTTTCTATGCCTACTACACCTGTAGAACGGACATGCTCGTCCATTCCCATACCCACCATCATCGTTAAGGAGCCTTCCACCAGCAGCAGCGGTAAAAGCAGCCAGGGTAGCAGTATGGAGATTGAACCCACCACCCCTGAGCATCCACCTCTCACACCCACCGTTGGTGGGAGTGGAGGTTTACGTCCAGAGGACCCCCTCTCTCTTAGCAACCCTTTTGCAGCAGCTATTGCTGGGGCAGTCCGGGACCGCGAGAAGAGGCTTGAGGCCAAAAAGAACTCGATTGCCTTCCAGTCAATAGACATTGGGGATGATGAATTGAGCGGTCCCACCCCAACCCCTCGTCTTCGACAGTCTAAGTCCATTGATGAAGGCATGTTTAGTAGTGATGAACGTCTTCGAAGGATACTGGCCCCACCTTCGGCAGTACAGCTCGGACCGCCAGTTGGTGGCGGTAGTGGCAATATGACAGATTTCAACACTCCCGAGCCGACAGTGGTTCGGGAGCCTCTAAACACCAGAACAGGCCAGTGTCCTAATCTGGACAGTCCTGTTAGTCTCCCAGCAACTCCTCCTAAGAGCCACTACAAGACCAATGGGACCTACCTCCATCCTGTCACTGGAAAACCCTTGGACCCTAACTCTCCTCTTGCCTTGGCACTGGCTGCACGTGACCGGGCCATGAAGGAGCAACAGAATCATCCTCAGAGTCAAACAAATCCTTCTCAGGTTCAGCAAACTCTGAAACACGAAGCCCAGTCCCTTCCTCTTCAGCAGAGCCACAAACCAGACCTCAACCAGCCGCTGTTCATTGACACCAAACTACGTTCTGGTATTGAGACGAGTTTCGCTGCAATCTCCTCAGCGACCATGGGGCGGCCAGGCCGAGGCGGCCTTCGGAGGCAGATGACCGAGCAGAAGTATGAGTCTGATGGTGCACGGGAAGAGCGCCAACATCAAGCAGTCGAAGAGAGGAAAAGCGCCCCGGTAGACGTGGTCAAAACGTCACATCCAAAGTCAGCTGGGCTCCTGATGGTCCATACAAGCACAGATGCAACAGGCAACAAGGCAAACAGCCAGGAGGTGGAAGTGCAAGACAGCAACCGACCTTCTGAACTAAAGGACCCCAATCAACCTGACCCTCCCAATGCTTTGACCCTGTCCTCCAATCCTCAGTCAGCTGCATTACGAAAGAGGAGTGTTCCTCTGGGCGAATCCTTGGATGAACCAGTAAAACTGTCCTTCCGCATCCCCCCTCCCCCTCTGGCTTCAGTCGACATCGATGAGGAATTTGAGTTCTCAGAGCCCCTTCCCCCACCACTGGAGTTTGCAAACAGTATTGATATTCCTGATGATCAGGCCAGTGCCTATGCAGAGATGATCCAGCAACAGAGACGGAACGGAGGACCTCCTCTACCCCCCTACCACCCACATGCCCCACCTCCGGTCATCGATCTGCACAAACGTGTGGCAAACAATATGCCTCCCTCATATCCTCCTGCTCCACCTGACCCAGAGTCTGGAGTGGGTGACTCGGGTATCGAAGAGGTAGACAGCCGCAGCAGTGGGGATCCTCAGCACATGGAGACCACCAGCACCGTTTCCAGCATCTCCACCCTGTCGTCAGAAGGGGGCTTCTGTGACAGTGCTCTGGAGAGCCTCTACGCCACCGCAGACGGGCACGCCTTCCTGGTGGACCGTCCGCCTGTTCCACCCAAACCCAAAGCCAAATCTGTTATCAACAGAACATCACTTTATCGTGACGCCCTCATCGAAGAGCCCCCAGAGTCCTATGGGTCGCCCCCCCAGGCCCCGCCCCCTCCCCCCTCATCTTCTGAACCTCCAAGGACTCCTTCTCAAAGAACATCCAAACTATGGGGTGATCAGCCCCCCGATCTACGCAGCCCCCCATCCACACCGGACACGAAGAACACCGTGATCACTGAGCTGAGCTCCATCCTGCAGCACATGAATCGTGACCGACCATCGAAGCCAGGAGAGAGTCTTGACTCCCCCACAGGGACCAGGGGGGGCTTCGGAACCAGGTATCGGAAGTTAGATTATTTTGGGTGATATGTGGATGTGTCATGTTTTCTAGTCCCAGAAGTGCTTCATTTTTATGATTATTAGTTTTTATGTCAGATTTTTATTCAGTGTGATTTGAGCAAATCCAAACCCCTCTTAGTGTGCAGTTGTTTAATTTTTGCAGTTAATATTTTCACTGAGCTTGTCTGTTTATTCAACTGTTATCACTAATTATTTCAGTGGTTTTTTGACATTGCATCTATAATTACATGCACAGTGGATGTGTGACTGGACTGACTGATTCATTGAGAAGAGATGTGCAAGGGTTCCATATGCTTTGAAATACCAGTGGTGGATTTGTTGTAGATTTAATTCTTCCAATATTCACAGAAAATCATTCATTCATTGAGACATGTCATATAGATATTCTGCATTGTGTTTTCCCACTAGTTTTTTTTTAAATATCAGTCATAAAGAAACCTCCAAGTTGCTCTCAAGAAAGACCGTAAGTTTATTTTTTAGATATACAGATGTTTGGTCTTTTGTTGACAGACTTTTTTGTTGTATAGATGTGATGTATCCATATACAGTTATGAGGAAACGCGAGCACACCCTCTTTATCTCACAAGGTTCAATCTTTTGGGACATCTTAGAATTAAACAACCCATGACACTTCAGGCTATTATTTACATACATGACAAAAACTGAAGTTCAACCTTTGTACTGCTATAGAAATTAAGAGGGTAAACACTTCATACCAACTATGCAGCATGGTGGTGGAGGGAGGGTGATCTGGGTTTATTCTGAAGCTACAGAACCTGACACCTTGCAGTCATTGAACTCATCTAGATACCAAAGTTTTCTAGATTCGAATTTAAGGTAGGACTGAATGATATTAGGAAAACACGTGATATGTGACAACACTGTTCAAAGCTGCAATGACAACATGGTTTGTGATGAAATAAATCAGATATCACTTTGATGTTTTCTCATGGAGTTCCACTTGCAGAACTCTCATGCATGGACGTCTGTTAAATTTTATAGCTTTTGCTTAATTTAACATTAGTAGCGTTTATTAGCTACCACTGGATTTTTGAACTTCTTATGTAGGCATCTTGTGGTTGTACTTGCAGAGTTCATCTGCTCCAATTTAGCTCCAATCCTCAAAGGAAAGGTCCCAAGAAAGTGGGATGGTTCAGGTCAGATATTCTGCTAACCTTCCCAGTTTTTACCTGTGGAAACACAAAGAAAATGCGTACCGACCTGCACCGTACTAAACAAAACCTGCTAGGGGAAACGGGGATAATAAGAGTCCATTTGATTCACCATTGATGCCCACAGAGCATGAATGCACAGCAGGGTTTGGAATATTACGTCACTTCCTTAAAATATGTAACTATATATACCTGCCTGAACTATTTATTGCAGTTTAGGCAGTCGTTGCAATGCATATCTCATGCGGGTTAAACTTTTGAGATATGTTCAGCTCTTATGTGAGGTCATCTGTCAGTAGTTAAAGCTTGGCTGAAATAGTCTCAAGCAACAAAGAAATATCCCAGACAGCAGCAGATCTACAGCATTGTAATTCTGGAAAGAAGAGTGGACCAGAGTTCCTCCACTAACGTGTGAGACTGATAGTGTCATCCAGATAACCATTACTGCAACTAATGGCTGCTAGAGGAGCTGCTACAAGCTGCTGGATCATGAGGTGGATGCAGTTTTTACACATTGGTTCAGCAGTTTGGTTCAGTCTTTGTTCAGTGATGATTCAGTTTAATATTTCATGTTTTGTTGTTTACCTGAGGTTGGATTGATATGTAAAACCATTTTCACATGTCTTTTGAATGTTGACAGAAACATTAGATAAGCTCCAATCAGCAGCAGGTGTGACTTCAGGGATCTTCTCTTGTAGATATTGTGGATCTCCTGCTTCAGGTGAATTATTTGGTAGAGTTTAACGGAGATGAATCATCTATCTGTAACCTCACATATTCATCACTTTGTTAATCCTTTTATTTTGTTTCCATGTCAACATTTTTTGTCACAGTTTAGATTGAATGTGTGTTTGAACAGAAACAGGAAGGAGCAGCTCAAACTGATCCGGTTTGGAGAGTTCCAGATAACAGCTGAAGCTGTGTGCTTGTTGATGGGTAGACCGATGTTGAGGCCTGCAGGACTGTCTGCTGTAAGAAGGACAAGGTTTTGATGGACAATGCACCTGAGTCAATTCAGCTCATGCTTTTTGAGGTGCTATTGGGGGGGGGGGGGGGGGGGGGGGGGGGGGGGGGGGGGGGGGGGGGGGGGGGGGGGGGGGGGAGGGGGGGGGAGG
>JBAFTC010000001.1:2247820-2258637 GCA_037177435.1 Melanotaenia nigrans | reverse complement strand
CTTTTGTTGCTCCTGTTCCAACTTTTTCCAGACGTGTTGCTGCATCAGATTCACTATCAGCTCATATTTTCATCACATGGTGAAACGTTTCATCCTCTGACATGTTGTTTATGTTTTTTGGAGTTTTTAAAATGTGAGTAATTTAATTTTGTTCTGAAACTGTCGGAGTTCAGCTCGGGTCTCCGGACTTCTTATTGAGAGTGTGACATAGAGCAGGTTGAAAGGGATCATTTACAGCCTCTTAGAGATGAGGTCAGGCTCGTGCACCAGTAAAACTAAAACTGATGAATAACTGAGGAAAAGTTTATAATCTGGGTCTGTAAAAAGAGCCATTCAGACATGGAGTAACATATGTGTGTCCTTTTAATCTTCATTTAAGATTAGCATTGCAGATTATTTTTATGAAACATGACCTATTTGGGTATTTTTCATATTAATAAACATAAATCCATGACAACAATTTGCAGTAAAAGCATTAAAAGATGTTTTTTTTTTAGATCACAGGCCGTGGTGAGTTCACCTTCACTCCTGGGGTCAGAAAAATGAGCTGATCCTGGACCAGCTGTTACAGAACAACTGCGTGTCAACAGATAAGAGTCATACGTGCACGGCGTTCTGGTGACCCTCTTTAGCTATGTGTGACATTTTGTAGCTACAAGAAATGATAATAAGGTCAGAGAAACTAAACGAGGTGCTGTGCTAATTAGTCTTAATAGCTAATTACATGCTTTTTAAAAGCAGGGTGGTGGTGAGAGCGGAGCTTTCTGGGCTGCAGGTGAAGTGTGTGGTCGAGTGCATCATGTTTGCATGTTGTTAATGTGTGTTGCTGCAATGCTGTGCACCATCTAACGTTGTCCTCCTGTCTCCGTCTCATCCATCCGACATGTCCTGGAAAAGCTGCTGCTGAGCTGTAAGTTTTCCCACCACGCAGCGGGCCTGAGTGAAGGCAGCTCTTTCACTGTGGCCCAGTTCCACTTTGGCAGCAGGACCCTTCACTTCCCCTCAGGCTGTTCCATATGTCACAAGCAGGAAAGAGCGATATCTAGGCTAAATGCAGCTCCTTGCAATTGGTGGAAAAAGTCCATTTTGAGAGTGTGGGGGTTACGTTTGGCCTGTTTTCTGCCCCTTGGTTAAGTTTTTTCTGTACGAACACAAGCTGTGGGTTGACAATGCTCTCTGTTTGTCAGGAGACGGCTTGAAAGGGAACAAAATCCTCAGGGGGAGAGGAATTAATGTGTGATCATCCTGCATGGTTTGAAGTGAGTGTGTGTGTGTGTGTGTTCTGCCGCTCCACATATCAGCGCAGCATCACATGCATCTGTCTGCAGCAGCAGGTAGAGGAGGTGTGCTTGGTAATTACTGCACTGACTTTAAAAATAATTAAGTTAAATAAAAATAATTTATGTCAGAATGAAGATACAGATATGAAATAATGAGATTTCAAGTGCTTTATAATATGTTCTCTTAAAGGATAGTTAAATAAATGTAAACATCGTCACAATATATTTTACGTCTTTGTACTAAAACAAAGGGAAGAATTCAGACTTATTTTCTATTCATGGGTCATTTTTTTACTTTTCTGGCCCAGTTGAGACCAAATTGACCCTGAACTAAAATGAGTTTGACACCTCTGTAATAAAGGAAGATGTCATGCAGCAGTGAGCCTCCCTGATGTGTTTAATGGCTTCTGGACGGCAGAGGACTCCGCGGCATCGGGGAAGAACAAACAATCGGAAGGACACAGTTGTTGTTGGTTTTAGTTGTTTCCAGGGACTCGGTAACAGATGACCTGAGACGGCTCTCTTTTTTCAGCTCCAATCAGCTGTAAGTTCTCCTCTGAACTTCCTGACCTGACAAGGTCAAACAAATGAGAATTTTACAAGAAAGGAAGCTGATCTGATCAGATTGTTTCATTTTAGGAGATTATCTGCATGTGCATGAGCCTGATTTCCTCTCCCTTCATCCAGGACTGACTGTACACACTCTGAATTTATCGTCTGCATCTAAAGACTGAAGAAGAAGCACGTGTTCATGCAAACTTAAACTAAACGTTTCATGCTGTGTCTCATTTCTGGAATTCAGATCAGGACAAAAAATTCTGAATGCATAAACAGAGTTTAATTCAGCACAAATGATCCTTCAGTCGGTTTTTAAAACAGAAAACTTTTGTTTTCAGTATCAGTGTCCAGATCTAGTCCACATTTCTTCACATCCGACTTTGTTGTAGACTTTTAAAAAGGTATGAATGAATGGTTGTCCAGCTTTTCCCTCCTTTCCAGTCCAGGTACAAAATCAGAGAAACTTTGCTGGCTCTGAATCGTTCAGGCAGAAACAAAGCTCCTAACCAGAGTGTAAATCTTGTACATCAAGTCTTTAAGAGAAAAGTATGTTCAGTTGGTTTTAGGCCCAGTCCTCTGCAAGCTCTTAGTTAGCAGAAGCATAGTGTCCCTTTGTGATTTGGAGGTCGTGAGTTTGTCATCATCTCCAGACAACCACCAGCACCCGGACTGAGAGGATGGAAGAGCTCTGCTCCTAAATCTGTAAAAGACTAGACGTTTTCTTTGGATCTTTTCCCACAAACAGTTCTAATAAGCCCTGAATCCCCTTGTTAGCTGCTCATAACCACCATCAATTCCTTCACTGTCCAGTCCACTTCATATGCTTGTGATCCCCATTTTACATCATCACATTTATATAAATGACCTCACCAGATTGTTTCATCCATACCTGCAAGTCTGTGTGTTTATTTATGTTTATCTTAGAGTAACGGTGACAATAAAGATCTGTTCAGGCCCCTGAAATGGTTCTTTGTAATGAAAGGCACAAGAAGGAAGATGCATGAACAATTTAGATGGTTTACATACATACAGTTGTTAAAAGCTAATCTTCTTCTTCAGCTGTTTCAATGAACGATAACGTGATTGTTCTTAAATTAAAACTTTTTTTAACTGGCAGAAATAATTTAATGACACAAGAGAGTTGAATTATAAGTACGAGAAAGTCCACAGCAGTCGGTGTGAAAATGAACCTGCAAACATCCGAAACAAACATCAGCTGCTGCGGCTTGGCTGGAAAAGTTTGCATGTGGCGCCACCTTCTGTTAATCTGCAGCATTACATCCTCTTTTTAAGACTATCTTTGTTCATTCATTCCTCCTAATGGTGGTTTGACCTCTCACTAAGAGTTTGACCCAGTTGCATCATGGGAAGTTGTGAAGCCTGCTGATCATCTTGATCTGTTTGAAAACATTACCTTTGTATGTTTTCAGATTTCTGAGCTGTCGTGAACTCATCACTCTTTTCTAAAGTCTGACAAACCTTTCAGGTCAAATTACACTGCAGGGGATTGAATCAGTTTACCAGTAAGAACCAGCGGGTTTACTGGTTTAATAAAAGGGTTGTTCTCTTGTTCATCGGGGGGGTGGGACTCGGGTTCAGAGACCTGAGAATGATGTGAAAAGGGTGAAAAAAAGTTGAGATGGAGTGAAGAGGAAGAGTGGATGAAGATGAGAGAGAATGGATGAGTATGGATGAATTTACACATGAATGGATGGAAGAATGGATTAATAGATGAGGGAAGGAAGAAGGGATAGAATGGATGGACGGATGGATGGATGGATGGACGGACGGACGGAGGATGGAGGAGGGAGGGAAGAATCTGAGCCTCGGCGGTTTTTGACTTAATGTGTTGACAGTAATGATGTTGCTGTGGAATAAACCTGTGATTTTTGCTTGTTTGTGTGTGTGTGTGTGTGTGTGTGTGTGTGTGTGTGTCACCAGCAGCTCAGTGACCATGACTAACCTGTAGTCTCCTCTCTGCCCCCCCCCAGGGCTCCCACAGATGACTCAGGGATGCGTAACAATGCTGCCGCTGCTGCCCTCACCTCCACTCCCCCCAGCAGCCTCCCATCCCACACCCACCCCTGCAGCCCACCAGACTCCACCTCCTCCCTCACTCCCTGCTCCTCACTGCCCCCATCTGTGTCACCCACCCTCACGGATGTCTTCGGCCTGCCCACCCCGCCCATGGGCAGCGGCGGTGGCTACAGCCTGAGCTCGTCGTGCGGGGGCAGCGGCAGCTCGCGCTCCCCATCCCCGCTCACACTGATGCAGGCGGTGGCAGCCTCGGGGAAGCCCTTTGTCTCCAAGCCCATGGAGCTGTGGAACAAGCACGATGTGGCGGACTGGCTGGAGAGCCTGAACCTGGGGGAGCACAAGGATGCCTTCCTGGACAATGAGATCGAGGGCGCCCACCTTCCATCCCTCCAGAAGGAGGACCTGATAGACCTCGGCGTGACCAGAGTGGGCCACCGTATGAACATTGAGAGGGCCCTCAAGCTGCTGCAGGACAGATAAGGCCCGAGGAGGCCGGGGGGATGGCGTGGATCAGGGCTGAAGAGAGGGGGGCGTTATGATCACTTTTACCGATCTCTTCATCGGACATAATCTCAAGTCGTGGGTAGAAGTTTTGTCCAAGCTGACGCTGCCTCTTGCTGTTTTTGTCCTCTCTCATCCTCCGCTGTCGCCCTCATCTCAGCGCTCCGGTTTGTCCGCCCTCGTCCTCCTTCCCTCCGTCCCGAGGGATGTGTGGAGGAGCTGCAGAAGGGAAATGCTGCTATGTCCGATCAGAGGAGGACAGGACCGTGGACTGTCCAGAAGACTCTGGAACTAACTCGTCTGGAGGTTTTTCGAGCTCTCCCATCTGCTTTGGAATACTGAAGACTTTCCCTGCACCCGGAGTGGGTGCATGAAAACCAGCTGAGCTGGTCGTTGCTCCTTTTCTATCTTTGCTAGAGTTTGTTCAGAGAATATTTCTTCACTAGAGTCCTACCGGAGTTATATTTCTGGGTGCATCTGAGGTTGTAGAGAAAAATAGACTCCTGTTTTTTTTTTTTTGTTTGTTTTTTGTTTTTGTTTTTTTCCTTTGGCTTTTCACCTGTTTGTGTCTGAATCAGAGCATCAGCTGACGTGTTGAAACTAAAGCTAAACCATATCCTGTGTCCACGCACACACGGTTTCTGCACAGTGCCACATGATTCGTGATCACACACTTTCTTCACACACACACATACTGTTGGCCTTCGTCTCCTGAGAAAGAGCTAAATGAACGGAGAGGTGGTCATCAGAGCTACCGATCGACACCCGTCCAGGTCGGGATGTGAGGAAAACCGAGAGGACACAAGGTGCGAGATGGACATCGGACCGGAAAAATTGAAGCGTCCTCCTTTCGGTTCTGGTTGACCCAAAAATCACCTCAACCCGTTCACAGCTTAGACAAAGTTACTTCTCTGCTTCTGTCAAACTTTCCGCCTCACAATAAGCAGGTCAGCACGTGCAGATGGTGATGAAGTTTAGAGGCAGTGTGACGGGATGCGTTTAGAGGAAACATTTTGGGAAACACAGATTTGCTTTCTTGCTTTGTGCAGCGTGAAACGTCCATCTTCGTCTTCTTCAGCTGTTTGATATGAACCAAAACATCCAGTTTTATCTTCCTTAATTCTCCAACTCCCCATCTAAGCCGACCACAATCTCGCCATCCTTACAGAACTCAATTTCCCATAAGCCCTCACAGAAAAACTAAAACTCAGGACCACATTTCATGGTTTCACAAACACTGACGAGCGTGTTCATTTCATCCTCAGGTCACATTCTCATCCTTCATAACTGTCCGATTCCCTCCTGTAAGGCAAGGCAGGTTCATTTCTACAACTCATTACATGTACAAGTCAAGGTTCTTTAGATAAAACACTAAAAGCATCCAGTAGAAACAGAACAAGTTAAATAGAGAAACATACTGTGAGTTACATATTATACAGACATGAAGGGGAAGCAGAGTTCCCAGTGAAGTTGAACTCATTCGCACATTGTTTTCTTTCTGGTGACTACGTGTTTTTATAATCCTGTCATCTTCTGACACATTCAGACGAGGTGAAACTCACATCTGTCCACATCTGTGCTGTGACTTCAGATACAAAATATGCCTCAAACATCTCCTAAAAGTTGCAGCACTTGACACATGAAAATTAGTTCAATCTGGCAGCAAAAACCACAGATTCTTTCATTTCTGCGTGTGAAGCTGGTGCCTGCAGACGGTTAGCCAAGCTTAGGTGGGTATAGCACAGTTGTGAATGGACAGTGGCTGTGAGTGGACAAAATTCTTCTGTGAGTGGCCTCAGGTGTGTACAAGTGTACCGTCGTCGTCTATGGTCCTTTTGAGGTGCTACTCGTCCCAAACGGAGCTCCAGCTCCTGTCGAGAAAAGCTGCAGTTTTAAAGCTTCACACAGAGTTGTTTGTCCATTCAGGGACACCGTAGTAAAAATGGTGGCAGCTGCCATGTATTAGAAATCTATAGAAACACAGTTTTTAATAATAAATTTATATAAAATCTTTTTATTATTGCTTTTTTTGCAGCTTTAAAATCAGAAACTCTACGTGTCTAAAATTCTCAGACTCATTGTAATTAACATGTTACCACCAAACAGTTAAAGAATAAACTGGTTCCAGAGGACAGAACCAGCACGAGTAAAAACTGTGTTCATTTCACAGATTAATCTCTTTGCTTTAACTTGTTAAGTTTGACAGCCCTAATAAAAAAAACTAATTCATTTGATAAATGTTAGCCTGTTTTGTTTTGTTTTTATTTTGTTGCTGCTTTATTTTTTATTTTTTTTCATTGATCTGGCAACCCCCCGTTTAGGAAATGTTGCTTTAAATGAGAACATAAACTTATTATGTACCTAAATCAAAGTAAGCTAACAGCCTCCTTTCATCATTTATATTAATGACAGAAGAAACCAGTCATATATAGTTATTTATTTTATTAAACACTGAGTCACAGATGAGACCCAGACAGATGTGTCACAACGAAGCTTCAGTTTCACCATCCTTATGTGGAGGAAATGAAGGACGACTGGTACCAAATAGGAACCACACAGTTTTTGAGACCATTTTATCACCTTATGATAAAACTTTGCTCAAAACCCTGTTTTACACAATCTGGTATTTGTCTAGTGCCCCTTGGTGGATAACTTATACACTGCAACAATTCTGAGTTATCACATGGTAAAAAATGGCATATATATACACACACACACACATATATATATATATACATATATTTATATTTGTATATATATATAAAAACTTTAGAAGGTTACGTATCACAGACAAAACTACAGCTATTGTTTACTTCCTAACTTTGTTGATATCTTCATGTTCATCTCTTCCATCCTGTAAATCCTGATGTTCTCCAGTCAATTTATTCACAACATTTAAAACAACCAGAGTTCTGTCCCATAATGCAGTGCTGCAGAAACTGCAGTAAGACTTTAAAGAAATCATCTGTACTGTAACTGTAAGGAAGTGTGTGTGTGTGTGTTTCCCAAAATGTTGAACTGGTAACTGGCAGCAGCGCTTTAATGGTTAGAAACCAGCTGTGAGTTCTGTTGGATACTTTGAACACAACTTCTTATTAAGGAACTAGATCTTAAAGCACCTAAAACAACATGTTTACCAGGGAAATGGCTTTATTTAATCAAAATGATTATTTGTGCACTGCTCTTTGCTAAATTAAAGAAAAATTAACCCAGAATGCAGAATGAAGCATTTTGTGGGCTGGAAAAAAAAGTCCAGTTCCAGAGGAAACTCCACAGAGCAAAGATCAGGACTTTACTTAGAAATAAACTCATCAGCAAGTTGATTATTTGTCCTGCAGCTTCATCCAGATGAGATGAAATCTGGCTGAGCTGTTTGACTAGTAGAACTTTGTGTTGAGTTTTAGGTCTGAGTCTGGACCCGATGTCAGCCCTGTGTGAGACTAGAAAGGGATGAAAGCGGCTCTGCGCTGCTGCAGATGGTGTTTCAGTGTTTCAGAAGCTCAAAGTCTGAGGTTAAAACATGTAAATAAGAGTGATTTAACAGGATAGAAGTCTATTTGAGTCAATGTATAGCTCTATGAAGATGTTTAGAGGGGAAAAAGAAATTCTATGAGAGTTGATTAATAGTTGTCGTAGCTGACCTGATGACCAAAGTGTTGGTCCACCCACCCCCACCCACCCCCATCCTTTAGGGGATGCCTCGAACATCTCTGCTCCCTTCCTCCGCCGCTGCAGCTCAGTCTTAGTGGATTCTCTGCTTTGTGCTCGATGGCGACCCGACGTGGTTTAGACCGAAGCCGGTCCGGTCTGGTTTCATCTCACATTCTGCAGCTTCATGTAGACGCAACTTTCTGAGGAGACAAACACACACCAAGCTCTGTGTTCTGTGAACATTAGCCGTGCGGAGGCGTGCACAGGACGATGCTGCTATGATCCTGTTTTCAAACTCACAGCGGCGCGTCGGAGGGTAGAAAAGCACAGTATTTTTAAAGATTTGTATAGAGTTCTATGAAATTTTATAGAGGTTATCTGAACAAAAACTGTTCACACTGATGCTTGGATTGCCAAAAAAATAAGATAAAAATGAAGAAATACTATATACGTAGATTAAACCGTGGATTATTATCATTATTATTATTAGATTATGGGTTATGTAAGAAGCAATATTTATTCTGAATGAATCTCCTTGGTTTGTTTTCTTTTCCATGTTGAAGTTACATATCATGATGCAGCCACTCATCAGTGTTTTCATGAAGTGTTGCCTCACTTTCTACTGCAGTAGATTTAAGATATTTTGGCCAATCAAGTGACCACGAAGCCAGGTATTTTCCGACAAACGCCATCTGCCGTATTCAAACCCCTGAGTTTAGACTGTGTGTATAAAATGAGCAAAATGTACATTTTAAAGACTTTATCTGCAGGCCATCTTGGTAGGAAACTATATGAAAACTATATATGTGTATACAGAAATCCACCCAACAGATTAGCGGTGGCCGGGGGGGTCCCCGCGAGCCCACCGAGCAGTTTTCTGTGTGGAAATGTAGAGCTGAATAGATGTAGTAGGAATCTTTAAAGCGCCACCCACTGACCCACTCTCACTCTCCTCCCCCCATTTAAAGCACTTCTCCCACCTCATCACCGTCCAGCTGTTTCTTTCTTTTCTCTTTCTTTCTTCTTTCTTTCTTTATTGATTGATTTATTTTTTTCATGAATAGATTTGATTCTTTAAGTCTTCATAGAGGCTAAGATGTTTTCAGTAATTTGTGCAAAGACTTGTGTTCATGTTTTCTATGTTGCTGTAATTTTGTGCTAATAAATCATCTTAGAGTCAACTAATTACTGAAATGAAATGAGAGAAATTTCCTGTAACAGCACTCTTCCTCCTCCCCTGCCCCCCAATTCCTCAAATCTTGTATGGCAACCAAATTTCACTGTAAGAAATAAATATAATATTGCACTAGTGTTGTATCCCTTTCTGTCCTTACAGGTTCGTCAGCAGCTGGATGATGTAGGTGGAAACGTGTCACCATCCGGAGCCGCTTTAAAAACTTAACTTATAAAGGTTTTCTTTGTAACTTCATATTGAGAACAAAGATTGTCCTGCAGGAATAATGATGGAGTTGGAGTCCGTTCATACAAATCTCATTTCTGGAAGAGCTGGGAAAAATGTCTTAGATGCTGTAAAGTTTTAAATACAAACCTTTACTGTACAACCTCAATACTAAAGAAAGACTCTGTGTATAAAAAAAAACAATGCCAAGCTTTGCATATGTCATCAACCCGTATTTTATTCCCAGTGGAAGAAAACCACATGCCAGATGATGAAATGGAGACGTTTCACCATGTGATGAAAATATGAGCTGAAAGTGAATCTGATGCAGCAACATGTCTGTAGAAAGTTGGAAGAGGAGCAACAAAAGGCTGGAAAAGTACCTGGTACAAACCAGAAACACCTGGGGGAGCATTGCACAACTAATCAGGTTACCTGGCAACAGGTCAGTACCAGATGGACAAAGGTTACCAATCTGAGACAAACTGGATCTAAATGTTGAACAATTTCAGAAATTTTTTAATATAAAATTGTGATGACTGAAGACTCCCCCATCTACAGTGTATAATATCCACAGATTCTGAGAATAAGGGGGAATCTCTGTGTGTATGGGACTGAGCAGAAAAAACCCCGGCATGGAGGATCCCCATGAGGAAAACACTGGAGTTGAAACAAAGATTAAATAACCTTAAGAAACAATAAGCTAAGAGTGAATAAATAAATACAATTGAGTAAAATGAAATTAAAATCAGACATAAAATTAAAAATAACTTAAGATGAAATAAAATTTAGTTAAAAGCTAAGCTAGAAAGGTAGGTCTTTAGCCACTTTTTAAAAACATTGATGGTCTCTGCAGCCCTGAGGTTCTCTGGCAGGTTGTTCCACAGTCGAGGGCTGTAACAATGGAAAGAGGCCTCGCCGTGGTCTTCACTCTTGGAACAACTAAGAGACCGGTACCAGAGGACCTCAGGGTCCATAAAGGTTCATAAATTAAAAGCAAGTCGGATAAATAAGAAGGCCCAAGATCATTAAGACATTTATAAACTACCAAAAGAACCTTAAAATCAATCCTGAAACACACGGGGAGCCAATGCAGCGATTTTAAAACTGGTGTAATGTGTCCGTGTCCTCTGGTCCTTGTTAGAACTCATGTCGCCGAGTTCTGAAGTAGCTGTAGGTTCAAAATGGACTTTTTGGGAAGACCAGAGAGCAGGGCTTTACAGTAATCTAATCTACTAGAAATAAAAGCATGCATCAGTACCTCTGTGCTGGCAAGAAGAAGCCAGATGTGAACAGGATCCAGAACCAGCGCCGTCTTCTCTGGACCAAAGCTCATTTAAAACGGTCTGAGACAAAGTGGAAACCTGGATGAAGATGTGAACTAGTTTGTG
>JBAFTC010000001.1:2234381-2245801 GCA_037177435.1 Melanotaenia nigrans | reverse complement strand
TGGAGGTCCTTGTTGATCAGGTAGAGGTCTTGTTGAACAGGTGGAGGTCCTTGTTGATCAGGTAGAGGTCTTGTTGAACAGGTGGAGGTCCTTGTTGATCAGGTAGAGGTCTTGTTGACCAGGTGGAGGTCCTTGTTGATCAAGTAGAGGTCTTGTTGAACAGGTGGAGGTCCTTGTTGATCAGGTAGAGGTCTTGTTGAACAGGTAGAGGTCTTGTTGATCAGGTAGAGGTCTTGTTGACCAGGCAGAGGTCCTTGTGAGGCTGTTGTTGAAGCAGAGAGGAGCACCTGCTTAGCACCTGCTTGAGGCAGAAACACCTTAATGTGGCCGTTTGTCACCTACATGAAGAAAGAGTTGACGCCTTGAACAGGAAGAACCTGCCAGGATTTTTTCTCTGCCCATGATCACAGACATGTGTTTGAGTTGAGGTTTTGTTGACCTTTCTGTGGTCTTGTTGTTCACTTTTCATTTACAAAAAAAAAAAAAAGGTTCTGTGTTACACTTATTTAAAAAACAATTTAATACCTGACTACTTACACCGAATAATGGACACTTTATTAAATTTCTTCCCTTCTGTGATGTCAGTCAGCATCAGGTGGTGCTCTGTAAATGATGGTATTCCATAAATAAGTAAAGCTGGTGCTGCTGAGTTGGAGTGAAGTTAACTAACAAGGTGAAACACAGAATTGGGTGATAATGTTTTGCTACATTTTACAACCAGTCAAACCAAAAAAGGAACATTAGGCTTAAAAGAAGCAACAGAAAACTAGAAGAACCACTAGAAAACACAGTGAGCTGAAAGATTAGTTTTATAAAAATACCTCCGTCCCCCCTCTGAAATCAGAACTTCATCCCTGAGGACAGGGAAGGGAAGGGAAGGGAAGGCTGCAGGAACGTCTCCTGATGGGTAGCTGCAACCTTCAGTGAATATTGGGAAAGTTCAGGCAATGTGTGCCAAGCGTCGCGCAGCAAACCTTCCACAGATGTTGCCTGAAGGTCACGTTTGTTGTGAAGGGTTTCCTTTGAAGAACTATAAATTTTATTTTTGTAAATGTGTTATCCTTTCAGGATTTATTTGCCTTTAAATGTGGGGACAGACTTGTTTAAGATGAAGATGTCTGAGTTTAAATGAAAAAACAGAAATGGTGAACTTTGGCAACTGTTAGTGTGAGTATTGACTGCTTCAGGCCTGTTCTTACTGTAAGGCTAATGTAAACAGCGTCTGCTTGTACCTTGATTCCTGTAAACTACAGCAGGTGTGCAGTGATCCAGTCTGGCTTCTTCCGTCTGGGACAGCTAGCTGAGGTAAAGCCACACCTTCCAGCTAATGTCTCTGAACAGGTGATCACCTGTTCATCACTTGCAGGTTGGTTTACTGCAACTCCCTGGACTTCTGCTTGGATCGGTCCTCTCCATCTACGTTTTGTTTTTAAAGGACTGAACAGCTGAGCCCCGTCTTACCTGTCTGAAGTCCCTTTTATTCATGAGATCCAGCTCTTATCCAGCTTTAGGCCTGGAGGTGTCGGAGCCTTTTCTGTAGCAGGTCCCAGACTCTGGAAAAACATCCTTCTGGTGTTAGATCTGCAGTTACTGGAACATTTTAAATCCCTCTTGAAGACGCGTTATCTACTTGATTTTTAGATGATGCACTTTTTAGTGTTTGTTTGTGAAGCATCACCGCTTGGAAATGTGCTTTGTAAACAAACCTGACAAAAAATAGATGCTACAATAAAAAACTTTCCCCTCAACTCACCCAACCAACTTCATTCCCTAATTAAAAATACCAAACATGTAATTATTCAAATTATTTTAACCCTTTACAGTGCGACTGAATGTTTTTTTTCCCTGTGTAAAGCAGTGACATGCCAAATAGCATTTTAGAGGTTAGTCATTTAAATAATTACATTTTACTTGTTAGGACTTAAGTTGTTTCAAAAGGTCTGAGCAAGAAAAAGAGGAGAAAATAAAGGGCAGGAAATAGAAATAACCCAAAACCGTTGATGACTTTATTAATCAGGTCATTGAAATCTGAAAACATGAAATAAGTTTTAAATGTTCAGTCACAAACTGCGAGGACCACCTCAGTTTATGTTTAAATAAAAAGCAAAAGCACCTGATTCATACTTTATTTATTGAAACTTAAAAAACAAAAAGCAGGTAATGATGTGACTGACGCAAACAGCGCTACAGATAAAATAAAACATTTGAAAAGGTCACTTTTTATTATAAAACCCCAAAAATGAATAACTGAAAGCCTTCTCTCTCACACACACACACTTATCCTGCCCTCATCCAGAAGAAGAACCAGAAAATGAAGCTTTGTGCGGCTCCGAGTGAGAGATGCTCTGTTCAGGATGACGTGAAACACCATCTGAAGGCGCAGATGAGAACGTGTTGGCCCCGACTGAGAACGGCTGAAATGTCAGCGATCGTTTACTACAGCAGGAAAAACCCGACGACTGACGCAGAAAGCAGAACGTACACGAAGCTTCAAAGAATAGACGAGTGCAGCTTCAGTCAGGAGGGAGATGAGGCAGCCTTTGGGTCCAAACTAGTCAGAACTGGATCGAATCATCAAACATGATCATCCAAAGCGAACGCGAGTTTCTTCCACTCTGAGGGGTTCAGGTGCTCCGGCTGCAGCACGGCGGGGACCCTGAGGCCCGGACACAGTCCGTTCAGACAAATCAGGCTCATTTCTGTCATTCTCTGCTCTTTGGTGAGACTTCAATTCTTTTTAGAAGAAGAAGAAACGATACCTGATCAACACTTTGTGAACCAGAAGAAGAAAATGAAAGCTGGAGGACGCAGCCTCTGATACCAGCTGCTGAATCCTGCAGCTTTAGTGAAGGTCCTCCTGTCTACTGCTGCACAGGGACAAACTAGGTGGTCTGGAAATGGAGGAGGGAGGGATGTTACTAGAGAAAGCCCGCTAAGAGACCTGAAGTGGTCTCACACAGTGTTGGAGCTCTAAGATGAGGTGGAGAGTGGAAAGACCGGAGCAAGAGAGGAATCAGGAGACAAGGACGGGGCTCGTCTCGGATGGTGGAGCGTCCTTATTGCCGGACTTCCACGTAGTTGGCCGGGAAAAGGCCGTAAGCGCCTCTGCACACGCCGCGCCACCAGCCCTCGTCAATCATCTCGATGTTGGTGATGATGTCATCTGGGTCGAAGGATATCTCATCTTCGCCAGCTGGAACGAGAAGAGAGAGACGATGAGGGAGGAGCTTCAACGTTCATCTGACCGCTCTTGGATGATAAACATCACAGATCCCGATAACTCGCTCAGTCTGAAGTCAGCAAACACGGACGTCACGATTAACGTCAGCATAAAATAAAGATCATGTCTGATCCAGATCAGCAGATCAGGGGAACTCGCACACGGATCAAAAACAGCATCATCCGTGTGGTTATACTTGTGTTGCCTTATTTTTGTTCTGCGTTAGAGGGAAAGTGTCTAAACTTTGGATCCCAGCAGAAAGCAGAGCTTTGGTTTCACAGAACCGTCCATGAAAAATGGACAAATCATCCGTCTCTAGAAGTCTTCCCATCTGAACCAGTGAGCGCTGGACTGCGACTGGTCCAGATTTCTGTGTTTCAGACAGCGTTTGGACCAGATGGATTCTCTCTGGATCTAAGCTGCTTCTCCATCCTCTCTTCACATCGTCCTGCTCCAACGGACTTCCTGTCTGATGGATTAAACCAACCGGGCTGATCGCTGTGCTTTAAAACGCTTCTGTTTTTCTCCCTGAGACCGGAAATAAACGAGAACAAATCCAAACTAAACTCACCCTGAAAGCTTCACTTATCAGCCTGTAAATAAAGAAAAAAACTGAATTTGTTAAAACCTTTTAATCCGAACTGCTTTTCTTCTGCAGTCATTTAAAACCACACAAGGTCCATTAGGTCTGCTTTCTGATCCAGATGCTGCTTCTGGAGCAGAAGAACAGCTTGATTCCTGAGCTTTGGTCATCGGCCAATCAAAAACGGTTTTAAACTGGTTTTTAGGTTTGGTTGAAAATAAATGCCAACATTTTCTCTCAGCCATCAGCCTCACCTGCTTGGTAGTCGTACAGAGCCACGGCCGTCACCCCGAGGTCCTCACCGTACCCGTACTGCTGCTCGTCTGCAACAAGCAGAAGAAACAGTTCACACGGCCCCGCTAGCCCACACAGTCCTGCTAGCCCACATAGCCCACACGGTCCTGCTAGCCCACATAGCCCACACGGCCCCGTTAGCCCACGTGGCCCCACTAGCCCACACCACTCAGGCTTCTGCTTCATTCACCTGGATTTCTGACCCACACACATTAAACTGCTCCATCACCTCACCTGATTTAATGGAAATATTTTAGAATACCTGGTTTATCTTTAAGTCATCACCATATTTATATTTTCCTTTTTATCTGAATGTTAAGGTACTATAACAGACGGACCAGCTGTAATTTATTCCTTCCCTCCGACGATGTTTTAATGACCTGATGGGGAAACTAAGTTAAAATCTAGGTCAGAAATTCTCCATCCTGGTCCTGGAGAGATGGTATCCTGCAGGTTTTACAAGTTTCCCTGCTGCAATATATTCAATTCAGACCCCAACTGAGCCTGTAATGAATTTGCTTCTTTCTTTACTGACAAAATTCAGAAAATCAGGCAGTCAGTGCTTCCATGGCAACGGTAGGACATACGTCCCTGTGTCCACTCAAAGACATGAAGACCATGACACACTTTTAAGCATGCCTGTTCACAAAATGCCCGTAAAAAGAAAAACGCACTCTATAAACAATTCATAAAACAGAGAACTAAAGATGCTGAAAATATAAAAAATAAGGCACAAATCTACATACCCATGTCACCGGGAGCCTAAAGACGCTGAAACAAAACTGATCAGATGCATCGATCAAATTAAAGATCGGATGCGTCAGAACTTCCTTCAGTTAAATGAAGACAGAATTAAAATAAATAATTAATAATAATAATAATAATAATAATAGACAGAAGCCATTCCTTTTTGGCACTTCACACCAGCTCCGCTCCTCCACCATCGCCTTCTCTGGCCAAAACCCCCCCCCCCATCTGCCTCTATCTTGGGTGTTAAAATGGACCCTCACCTTACTTTTGACACCCATATCAAACATCTCTGTAAGACCTCATTCCTCCACCTCAAGAACATCCTGGCAGGCACAGAGAAGCCCGTCCATGCCCTTTGTCTCCTCCAGGCTGGATTACTGTAATGCACTTATCTGGACCCCTGGCAAGAGCATTCAGACTGCAACACATGGAGAACGGCGCTGCCAGGATCCTGATGAGGGTGTGCAAGCAAGATCCTGAAAACTCTTCACTGGCTCCCTGTCCCACTTCCTGCTGTGATGCTTTTAATGTTTAATTTAAAGCACTCTGACATGTCTTGTACATGAAAGGTGCTATACAAATAAACTTGTGCAGAGCTTGTTTGTTAATGACCCGTTGATCTGAGTCAGGTGTGTTGCAGCAGGGAAACATTAAAAACCGGCAGTACTGCAGCCCTTGAGGACCAGGACTGAGGATCCCTGGCATGGTCTCAAAATCATGTGAAGCTGATGGATACTGAACATGTTTTGGTTTCTAAATAAAAACCATGACCCTGCTCCACCTGCAGCCGGTTCATCTGGGTTCTGGTACAGGTCCTCCTGCTGCGTGTACTCGTTCTGTGGCTCCACCTCATACACCGGCTCCCCATTCTCAGCAGCATTTCTGGAAACATCCTCCGTGTTCTACGTTAGACAGAAGGTTAGAAACATCTGTAGACAGGTGAGGAACACATGACATTAAATGTGTGTTTTTATGTTAAAGAGATACTAGGTTCAGCTCCTCCTGGTCAGTCCGACTATCGCTTAATGATGACGTTCACCTTGTTTGAATTCATGCTTGTGTTCTTCCTCTCAAATATAAGAACTTTGGATAAAAGCGTCTTCTAAATGACCGTAGAATAGAATAGAATAGAATAGAATAGAATAGAATAGAATAGAATAGAATAGAATAGAGTAAACGATGAGAGAAAAAGACAAACACTAACTTGAAAAGTTACTGGTAGAATTAATGCCACTAACTAAACAAAAGAACAGTTTAGAAAAATGGATGAAAATAGCAGGAGGATGTTTGTGGAGATCCATCATATGACGTCAGCGTGGTCATGTGACGACCCTTCACCTTCCAGGTTTATTGTGGCTCCATCTTTGAAATATAAAGCACCTCCATGCTTGAGGAGCAGGACCCACCTGGTATGCTGGAGCTGCAGCAGGCTGAACTGGGGGAGTCGGGCTAGGAACTGGGCTGGGGCTCGCAGCAGGAACGGGAGACGGGGCCTTTGTAGCCTCCATTTTACAGCGCGCCTCCTCCTGCTCCAGCTTCTCCTTGGCCTGCCGACGTACTCGCTCCTCCTCCGCCCTCTTCCTGTCCTCCTCCTCCTTCTGCTTGGCGATGTTCTCAAAGCGAGCTTTGATGCTCCCTGTGCCGCTGCCGGCTGACCAGTGGTGACAGAAACAATGTGAGTAACCACGGCGAGTAAAGCTGAGGATGATGATGAAGACGATGGCTCACCAGCCTCCACAGGTTTGGTTTTCTGGTAAGATGAGGTCGGCTTATCCACGTCCTCAAAGGTGCCAGCACTCTGTCCAACACCAAACAGATGACGTAAGAAGACACCCCCAAAACAGCTCAACACAACAAAAACACCAACACGCGGGTACCTTGTCCATCCGGTCGTTCTGGACTCCAAATTTCCCCCCAAATCCTTTAGAGTAATCTGGAAGTAAACAGCAGATACAGAAACATCAGCTTCCGTTGAAGGTTAAAGCCTCCACCTCCATCAGCTTCATCAGACCTGAATCTAAGGAGGCTTGGGAAACCAGGCTGGTCTGAGGTCAGACGAAGCAGACTGGAGGAAACCAGGCTGGTCTGAGGTCAGACGAAGCAGACTGGGGGTGGGGAGTTTAAAGGACATGGAGGATGAGAAGCTCATGCAGACCTGAACAGAAGAGAAACTGAAAACCTTAATGCTGACAGAGAACTGGGACATCAGCCAGATTCATGAGGTCAAGCAGCCATCTGAGTTTAATCTCCGAGCTGGAGATGAGGCGTGTGTGTGCAGCCGAGACGGGAGGTGTAATGTCTACCATCATGCACCACCTTAATGAACAGAAGCAGCATCATGGCCGAGCAGGAAACAGCAAAGTCTAGGATCTGAAAATGATCCAAGACTCATGACGCTACACAACCAACATACTCTGATATGGCATTGTCTGCTGGGGAGGGCTGGGCGGGGTTAGGGGGTGTACAGTGTACTTCATTCATGCTCCAGCAAAAATACAAATACAATCAGAGATAAACCAGCCACACCTGAGCAGCACAAATCAGCTGATCTGAAAATATTTAACCAGAAATCAAACTGTTCTGTTCTTCTGTTTAAAAAGGGAACAGGCACGAAGCCAAGCAGGAAGTTTAGTTTCAGGAAGTTCTCTTAACTTTACAGGAATGCTGACTTTAGGGTTGGTCTCATTTAACAGGAGGAAAAACTGACAATAAATCCCACAAAACCAGAACCTCCAGTTTCCTTAAGACTGACATTCACCTTTTCTACCAAACACTGATGGTCAGCACTGCAGCCTCACAGCAAGGTCGCTGGTTTGAGCCTCGGCTGGGGGGGGGGTTCAAACACTGGGCTTATCTGTGGGTTCTCTCCGGTTTCTCCGGCGTCCTCCCACCGTCCAAATGCATGCATGTTAGACTGATTGGTCTCTAAATTCTCCCTGGACGTGAGTGTGAGCGGTTGTTGGCCCTGCGATGGACTGGTGACCTGACCAGGTGTACCTGCCTCTCACCTGCTAAATGCTGGGTACAGATTCCCGTACAGATGATGGATGGATGGACTTTCAGTGACAATTTTCCAAATCAAAGTTGCACATCATCTGCCGTCCTCTTGGCTCGAGTCGTTTCATGAACCTGCTCATTCCTGGAGTCCGCTCTTCAGACGACTTTTCTTCCACTCTCCTATTCAAACATTTGGTATTGGAAACCATGATTGTTGTACATTTACCCTTTACTTGCTTATAAAATGTATCTAGCCTGACTTTGTCAAGTCATTTACAACTTGTTTTAAACTGGTCTGGTCGTGTGCTTGTTTCTTGTGCTGCAGCCTACCAGGTCGTCGTAAATGAGAATTTGTTCTCAACTGACTCATCTGGTTAAATAAAAGGTTTAAATACTGTAAACTGCTTTAAGAGAAGAGATGAGGTTCTTCAGTTCTTCCTTCTTCATGTCAGTTAACAAATGAAGCAAACCACCATCTTTTATAAAAGAATTCTTTCCAGCTGGTAATTTCAAATGATCCTCAATTATTTTCACCCAGTTTTACAAAAACACGATGGTACCAGGCTGCTTTTAAAGTGACCGAAATATATAAACGACTGCTTGTCATATATTATTAAAAAGAACATTGTTGGTTTTGGTCTTGTGGGATTTTTTTTTTTTTAAATAATCAGAAAAATCTCCTGCATCATTTAAAATATTACATTTGGTTGGTGCTGCAGAGGTGGAGCATGTGGTGCAGATGTCGGGCATGCGATGCAGAGGTGGGGCATGCGATGCAGAGGTGGGGCATGTGCTGCAGAGGTGGGGCATGTGGTGCAGAGGTGGAGCATGCGATGCAGAGGTGGGGCATGTGCTGCAGAGGTGGAGCATGTGGTGCAGATGTCGGGCATGTGATGCAGAGGTGGGGCATGTGGTGCAGATGTCGGGCATGTGATGCAGAGGTGGGGCATGTGCTGCAGAGGTGGGGCATGTGGTGCAGATGTGGGGCATGTGGTGCAGAGGTGGGGCATGTGATGCAGAGGTGGGGCATGTGATGCAGATGTGGGCGGGGCATCAACAGAACAGCAGCTGTTGTTAGAAGACGGTGCTGAGGAAGCTAGATTGTTCAGGAAAAGGGAAGGTGAGGATCAGGAGGGCGAGGATGGATGATGCGTTCAGGGTAGGGGGGTATCAGTGCCTTTCTGGGACTCGTGCTTGGCCAAGCTCTCCTTGTGCTCATAGCCCAGGGCACACTGGTCCCGCCTCTCCACCTCTACCCCATACTGCCCTCCAAACCCACGTTTATAGTCTGTAATGAACACACACACACAGATATGGGCAGACAGACATCACACACATTACAAACACACAGTTTACACAGAAACGGACACAGATGCTTCACAGGACAGGGACGTGAAGACATTTTTCCTTCTTCCAACCGATGAGGCCTCGTTGGTCTCAGACTGACTCAGAGGTGGGACTAAGGCTCAGTTTTATTTGAGTATGTCTTTAATATTCAAGAAAATATTACAGACATATCTGTAAATTAATCAATATTAAATCAAATTTACGGAAATCGAATCAGGCCGAATTGATTCAGGAAATTTAGAGGCGATACCTGGACCTAGTCCTCACCGTCACAGCTTTACAGAAAACCCAAACAAACAGGCAGAAATCTCCAGTTAGCAAGAAAAGAACTCAGAAGTAGTTCTGGTTGTTTGTTTTTACCTCATGTGAATCGGAAATGATTCATGTGAGCTAAAAGTTGGTTGGTAGCAGCAGATCAACCTGAATGCTGGTTGGACATGAGCCAAGTTAAAGCTAAAACTAGATCCTGAAGCAGCAAGAAACACTGGAAGCTAAGCACTAAAAACTAGATATAAAGACTTTCTAGTTGCTGTACTTTGAGATATTCAGGACACGCTGACTTTCAAAAGGCTTTTTGCAGATTTAAAATGAATGAATCTTTTTCAGTTTGATGAGCCGCTTGTAAAGCGTTTGGAGCTGCAGATATAAATCTGAGCTGCGGGTTCCTCTTCCTCTTTTTAGCAGTTCTGCTTGTAGATGGAGGAAGTTGTTAACCTCCTAAAAACCACACTGGGGCCACAAAGAAACCACATCAGAGCCAGCGGCTCAGCTGAGAATGAAGAAAAGAGGTTTTTACGGAACAAACTAACTCTGCTAAACTCGATGCAGACAGCTTGTGAAGGTTCAGAGGTCCCAAAGTTCTGGGAAAAAACTGTTAAAACTAGAGACAACTTAATCTCTGTCTGAAAATCTGAGGAACAGCTGTTCTGTTCTTTTGTTACAGAAGAAATGTGTACAGGTGTTCATTCAGATGTTTCATCGCTCCCTATAAACTAATATCTGATAACTTTATTAGAGAGAAAACATCTACAGTATAAACTGCAAAGCTGATGATGAGCGCTGACTTCCAACATGACGGTTGTTTTATTCCCATGATAGGCCTGGCCAGCTCTGGTACCTTTCTGGGATTCGTGGAGCTGTAGTTTCTCCTGGTGATCCCACCCCAGCGCAGATTTATCCTGCCTGTCCGTCTGGACGCCAAACTTTCCCCCGAAGCCCTTCACGTAATCTGCAGGGAAACAAAAGCAGTTAAACCCTCAGTTTTCTGAAACCACTGCTGCGCTCTCCCTGCTGAAAGGAAAACATCAGCACATCAAATACGGGACCGCCGCAGTCTTAACGGGATGTGGTGGAATTAGCTGTAAATGGCAGATAAAAAAAAAACTTCTCACCCTGAAACTTTAAAGCAAATTTGATCCCGTTTCTTCATTTAACGCCATGAAACACATTTTAAATATATTTCATGTTAAAATAATTATATTAAAGAAAAAACATTTAACTTGACCTGTTTCGACCGTGTAAAAATGAAGGAGACACTTTTTACTTGTTTGGCTGAAAACACAGAAATCTGTGAAGCTCCAAAAATAAAGAGCTCTCATGTTACGTTGCCGTTTCATCTTCATAAACATGGAGTCTGGTGGTCGTCAGCAGCACTAAACTGCTGCACCTGTCGCTCAGGTTCTGCTTATCACAAAATGTGTTATCGCGTATGCAAACAGGCCTTCAACACAGCCTGGTGCATTGAGGGAGTTTCCTGAGTTATCCGTGTTTTCCACGTCAGCCCTGCTGAGGCAGAAATCTGCACAGGTGTGCCGGGCAGGACGCTACAGGTACAGCTGCTCTGCTGTGGTGAAACTAGAAGTCCAGACAAGTCGGAGCAGATGTGACTCAGTCAAGCCCTCCAGACACAGAAATCCACTTCCAGAACATCAGCGCCTGAGGTTTGATAAAGCTGGAGGGAAACAGCAGCTTGTTCTTCATCAGTGGCAAATATGAGCTAATTATTAATGTTAAAGTGTAACTACACCTCCTACTTTCTGCATAACTCCACCCACCAACAAATTTTGAAAAATGCCAGAAACTGCAAGGGTTGGGGTGCAAGGTCTGGGTCGGGACACACGGGCAGAAATGACTCAACTAGATGGATGGAAAACGAGATTCACAAAGCAGCTACGCCACAGAGCGTCTTTGAGGTGGAAGACTTTCCCTCAGGTTGTAGCAGCTGCAGGA
>JBAFTC010000001.1:2222238-2234281 GCA_037177435.1 Melanotaenia nigrans | reverse complement strand
CAATATGCGGAAGTAACCCGGAAGCCTGAGAACTTTTTCGGCGTATGCGCTGGGTGAGCAACTTCCATAGAAATGAAAGGGCCGCCATTTTCAGTCCGTCATCCAGTTCCATAATACATCCATAGGATATCTACAGTAAACGCAGAGACGTATTATTGTAGATATCTATGCTAAATCTATGTCTACGCTGTCTGCTGACGAAGCTAAATAAAATATGTTCAAGTATAAGAAAAAACAGGTCCCAAAATTAACACATTATCAAATACAACTTAGCAGCAATAGTTAAAACCAACAGCAGGAGGTTGAAGTCAGTTGAATACAGAGAACCACTATGAGGAAAAAAGGGCTTTTGAAGCCATATCTCCCTGGCAGGTCCCTGAGGTCCTGTGGCCAGGGCCTGCTGATGCTGCCCCCATACAAAGTTAAAAACTGAAGGAGCTTTCTGCTCAGTGGTTCCCCAGTTTCTGGAACTCTTCCCTTGGACTAAAGATCGGTGGACTCTGTGGTCGCTTTCAAAAATCAGTTAATGTGTAACTACACAGAGCATCTTTGAGGTGGAAGACTTTCCCTCCTTATAATCTCCTCAGCTACACTTGAACCAGGTGGTCGTCAACGTATCGGTGTTAGCTGTTAGCTGTTAGCTGCCTGTCAGCAGCTCCAGCAGCTCTGGAAAGATGTGGAGACTCGCGGCAGGTTGTAGCAGCTGCAGGAAGTTGCTGCTGCTACGATTTGAGATGCTGTCTGTCACCAGCTGAGGATCAGCAGGTAAAGAATAAAGTCCGGTTTTACTTTTACACCCTCAGAAACACAAATCCGTCCCACTGCAGGAATATTTAATCAGAAACTCTGTGAAAGAACAGAAGTCTGAAACTAGCAGATCTACACCAGATAAGTTCACATCTCTTCATATGCGTTGGTGGGCGTGGTTTTCTTTTCCTGCAAGGCGAGGCCCCGCCTACCTGCATCTGGAGGGAGGAGCTGTGGGTTTTTTTTAATCTTCTCGTGTCGTAGAGAAGCACCTTTACGGATCTACATCACAATAA
Organism: Melanotaenia nigrans; assembly: GCA_037177435.1. NCBI lineage: Eukaryota > Metazoa > Chordata > Actinopteri > Atheriniformes > Melanotaeniidae > Melanotaenia > Melanotaenia nigrans. The sequence goes on along the minus strand of JBAFTC010000001.1, from coordinate 2,233,238 downwards.
ACAAAACCAGGTTTTACCCTGTAGGCGGTGTTATGAGCCATTTTTCACCCTTAAAATCCCGTTTTTTTAAAGAAAATTGAAAATGCCAACAGTAAACGTTGTTTTCACCACATTAAAGTAATACTGTGCTTATAGCTCAAACACATTTCAGGTAGCACTACCCTTTTTAGGAAAAAGAAAAACACTTAACTAGAGAAGATTCAGACTGTAATCTGGGGAAATAATCTACCAGTCCAGGAAGAAAAATGAACTTGGTAAGATTAAATATCTAGACTTTAGACAAAACGAGGGTTATTAAGTGTAAATAACCCAACGCCAGCCTGTCGACGCTTCTTTCCATGTTGTTTCCCACTTTGAGAGAAAAGATCTTAAAAGAAGAGAAACTTAACTCGAGAATGGCTTATTTAAAATTGAGGCAAATCATTTACATTAAATTATATAAATAATGGATTAGATTTTTACAGAGCTTCACACTGAACCCGTTATTCCACATTCACACACTGGTGGTGGACAGATGGTCTGTCCAACCACATTCTGGAGAAAGTGTGTGAGGTGTGTTTCTAGGCCAGTCGCCATCTAAGTACAGCAAATCTTTAGCAATTCAGAAGCATCGACGGGACAGTTTGGAGGTTTCTTACTTAATAAAAGGACTTATCCTAGCGGAATTATCTCACTTCACTGGCAGATTATTTGACTGATTTATAGTCTCAGTCTTCTTAATTTAGGTGTTTTATTCCTTATATTGAGACAGAGTGTGAATTGGTGCTGCGAGATCCTAAAGTTTACAGCTAAAACTGGGTCTGAAGATGCAGTGATTTAACCTGTGTAATAAACAAATCTAGGATTTATTCAGAAATAATTACATTCTACTCGTGGGTGTAAGTCGCTCAAAAGATCAGTCAGACTTCTTGGCTGAATATAGTAAGACTTAGACTGTTAACAGTGCACTGATAATAAGTCATCCCTGATTCTCATTTCTCTGTTTCTAATAAACATCAAACAGCTGAGACAGAGATTACTTGATCTAGAGAAGTAAAACCGTGTCAGTCCATCATTTTTCTCCTCATTTGACCAACTTTCTTCTGGTTTCAGTGGACAGAAAACACGAACAGTTAAAACCTGGTTTTCTGCTTCTTCTACTGACCTTTCTGGGACTCGTGCTGCTCCGTTTTACCCTGGTACTCGAAGCCTACGGCGCTCTTGTCCACCTTGTCCGTCTCTACTCCAAACTTCCCACCGAAACCTTTGGCGTAATCTGCCGACGTCCCACATGACACGGAAAGAAAAAGCATAAACAGCACATGAGGACAGGAAGGTGGTCAGAAGCACGCTGTTCCCACTGAAACTAACCAAGACGGAACAAATATTCAGCTTACATCAATCCGTTCAGGCTTTTTCCACCGACATCAACAAGTCAACACAAGAAACACAGTCTGCTCCGTGTCTGAGCCTCAGACCGGCTAGAAGCTAATGGTCCGAACTGGCTCCAGCCGGCTCAAGTCTTACATGAAACAAACGGCTGCGCAAGTTCGAAGATGTAATTCAACTCTCGAGGGAAACGTCACATGTAAAAGAGACTAAAAATAAAAATGCTAACTTTCCAAGAGAAGGAAAATAAGTGAGGTTGTGTGTGTTTGTGTGTGTCAGCATGTACTAGCTCCATGTCATCGGGAACGCTGAGTGGTGTGTGAGATATGGACCAACCTTTCTGGGACTCGTGTTTCTCAGTTTTCCCTTGGTAATCGAAGCCCAGGGCGCTTTTGTCGACACGGTCTGCCTGCACTCCGTATCGGCCTCCAAACCCGGTGGAGTAGTCTACACACCAGAGCAGAGGGGGGTCAGAGGTCAGAGGTCAGGCAGCAGTCATGGTCGTGGGACGGTCTGATTCCATCAGTTACAGATGTCACTATCACCCGATTTCAGGATAACTCCCTCTTTGTGTTTACAGCACAACGTGATGAATTAAGCAGTGTTCACTGAACCTTGAGGGTACGCTGAGACCCGAAAGCGTCTCACTTTTCTCTTACAGTTTTACTCTTCAAACATCAGGCCTTTCTAGCCGTAGCAGAAACTCCAGATCTGGTCCAGGTTCTTGATCCTCACTGTTTCAGGTGATTTATGTGTCAAACAGCAGCTGGAAGTCGGAGCAGCCAGATGTTTTTCCTGCTTTCTAAACAAATGTTCACAAGCATTTTTATAAACGTAGTTTCCAGAAAGAAGCCTCCCAAGTCCAGGTAGAGGTCCTGGTCCAGGTAGAGGTCCTGGTCCAGGTAGAGGTCATGGTAGAGGTCCTGGTCCTGGTCGCGGTCCTGGTAAAGGCCTAGGAGCCTCTTAATCTGGTTTCTCTGAGAGAAATCCAGAGCTAATATGTGGGGTTTCTTTATTTATTTTTTACCCAGCAGAGGGTTATATTTATACCGTTATATTGTTATATGAGTGACCAAATATAGAAAATAAATAAAACTGTAAAAGGAGTGATCATGTGATTTTACACATTTTATATTTATAGCGTTGGGAAAATAATTATTTCTCTGATAATTGTACAAAGAAAATCTAATGATGACGTCTCTATAATATCCAGGTGTTACAGATGTGTCGCACCATCACACCATCTTCTGAACCTACGTCCTCCGATCAGACGTGTTGAAAGTCCCGCTAGCTAACAACATCTCTGATGTTCCGACGTGGAGACGCCACTGAGGAACAGCTGGAGTTAGACGAACGTCCGAGACATGGCCGGCAGCTGTTTCTAAGAAACCAACATGTCCACGGCCCACGTTTTAACACGGCTTCCCTCTGAGCTTCAGGGCTGAATTTACTCCTTCGGTTGACAGTGCAGTAACTGCAGCGTTCACCCAGCTGGAAAGTGTTAGATTAAAATCCACTTTTCTCAGTGCAGTGGGATCCTGGCAGCAGAGATCGACCTCATGGACGAAGCAACGCAGCAGCTGATCGGCAGCCAAACACAAACTACATGACTGAAACACCCCCCCTTTCACATGAAGAAAAGGCTGAAGAAACACAGTGGAATCAGGATGTATCATCCACGTCTCCAGCTTTACCCTCCCGGAATAAAGAGGAATTTTACTGGAATGTGAGGAAACATGGAGGACTGCAGCTCAATTACAAAGGACAAGTTAGAACATCACCTTTCTGCGAAGCATGCTTCTCCGTCTTTCCAGCGTACTCAAACCCAACAGCCGACTGGAATGAGAGGAAGAAAACACGTGATCTCTAACGGTTCAGAGACGTTATGCTGGCTAACAGAAGGTTTCTGTTAGCCAGCATAAACCTGAGACAATGTGTTGAACACTGAAGATAAACTGAAATCTTGTTTAATGTCAACTGGAACAAAACTGCTCTGAAACATGTTTTCAGCAACAGCTGCTGCCACCCAAACAAAACCCTGCATGTTAAACACTAAACCAGAGACTGTGTTCCAGGGATCTGCAGCCAGAGGAAAACCGACAAGGATCTGTTCTTTGGGAATAAAAATGTGTTGTTAAAGTGGTGCAGACTTTCTTTCTCTCTCAGATATGAACCCCTGAATCTGTGTTTGTGGTAAACTGTCAGCCAGAGGAAATACCTGGTCCACGCGGTCGGCCTGTACTCCAAACTTCCCTCCAAACCCCTTGGACGTGTCCGTCTGGGAGCAGTGCTTTGACAGCTTGCTCTGGTAGTCGTGACCCACAGCAGACTGAAGGCAAAGGGACAGGTTTTTATACAACCCTGTTCTGCTCAAAAACCAAAACAACCAAACCAGTGTGAGAACAAACAGGCTCTAATAGCAGTTAGAAATGTTTTGTATTACGTGGCTTTCGTCCCAGCCAGCATGTTTATATGGAGCTCATAAGGGTTACGTTTGGGCTGCTGACAAGGGTCCTGGGTGGGTTTGTCCACGGTGGCCTCACCAGTGTTTGCCCATTTGGGCCTCAAATGGGTTCTGAATGGGTTCCAATTAGGGCTCATTTCCATGTTACCCAGCTCCAGCCCAAACTCACTCAACCCACATTTATACTTAAAGGGCTCATTTAGCCAGCCCACATGGGCTCCCCAATGTGGGGCCCATTTTATAAAAAAAAGTTGGGCCCTATTTAACTTCCAATAAACCTTCCTAGGTCCCTTATGAGGCTCATACAGTAGGCCCACGTGGGCTTTGCATATGAGACACACGTTACTGAAACTAGTTCAAGCCCAGGTCCACTCAGTACCCACATAGCCCTTATTTAACCCCTGTGGGCTCCATACGGACATGCTGGCTGGGACAATGCCCATCCCAGACTACAGCTGGAAACTCAGCCAGCAGTTTGAGGGTATGTGATTGGTGACAGATGCAGTTTGGGGTGAACAGTGCTCGCTCATCACATTCATGGTGAAATGACCTCGCAGCGCTGAGAGAGAAAGGTGTGGAGGGACCGAGCGGCCTGCAGGAAAGATCGAGCGTGAAACAGCAACAACTGCCTGTTGTCACTCAGCTGCAGAGACTCGGGAGCTTTAACGCCTAAAAAAGATTTTTTAAGCTCTAAGATGAATGACACGGATGTGTTTTGGTTCTGTGGTTCAGCTGTTCAGAGAAACTATTAAGGTGTTTGGTGCGTTAGGACACAGGCCAGACTGAGGTGTATTTTGGTTTGGTGTCGCTCTCTCAGCTGTGATGATGTGTAAAAACGATGCAGAGCATAAGTGCAGCAAGAAACTGCAACTTTTCCACCAAAGCTTTGGTCCCTGCGTTCTCCTACCTTATCCATGCGGTCCTGCTGCACTCCAAATTTTCCTCCATATCCATGCGAGGCTTTGGGCATGTTCTCCAGCTCCTTCTGCTTCAGGCTGGTGTGCTCCGTGGACACCGTCTCCCGCAGCTGATGGATGCTGCAACAAAGACGAACACAGTTAGGAGGCACAGCGAGAAGATTTGCTGTATCTGACACATGAAAAATGATCTCCATCCTCACTCGATGTGCTCCTGATGTCCTGATCCGGCCACCGTTTTGGCCCCCCAGCGCTGCTCTTTCTCTGACACGTCATTCTACAATTTGGGGGGCAGAAGGTTAAAATGGATTAAAGAGTGAGGAAGGAAAGGAGAGAAGAAACATGAATGGATATCTGACATCTACCTCAAAGTCAGGGTCGGTCTCCCAGTCGTCTCCTCCTTCATCTACATCCACCTTTACGTTCTGTCCTGCTGCTGCCTTCCACATCTTTAATGAGCCAACCCCACACACGCTGGAATAAAGAATAACTGTTGGATAACAGCTCATTTCCTAAAGAAGTTCAAATTCTGATAAACCTTCAAACACAGTAGTTGTATCTATGTTTTTGTATGATAAATGATGAATAAATAAAGCTGTTATCATGGATCATAGTGGATTTACCAGATAGAACCTCTGAATAAAACTACATTTAGTGGCTGGGTTGCAAACCTCCTGGACGGGATAGAAATGCCTGGAAAACTTCCGTAGATCACCTAAAGCAGGGGTACCCAAGTCCAGGCCTAAAGATCTACTATCGAGCAACTTTTAGATGCAACCCTTCCCCAACACAACTGAATCAAATGAATGGCTCGTTACCAGGCGTCTGCAGAGCTGAATGACGTGGATGAGGGAACTGAGACATTTGATTCAGGTGTATTGGAGAAGGGTTGCATCTAAAAGATCCAGGATAGTCGATCTCAAGGACAGGACTTGGGCTCCCCTGACCTAAAGGGTAAGCTATCTGTCACAGTTTACCCCACAGAGCTACACACTACCGTTCAGGATGGATAGATAGATAAATAGATACTTTCACTGATACCAAAGATGGGAAATTAGGGGTTGCAGTTCCTGAGATTATAAGCGATAACGCTCGGGATTGCTTTGTCAAACAGCGTTGCAGTAGCTGTGTATTAACAGAATCCAGCTCCAATCAACACACACATGAATGTTTATCTTCACTTGTGCTGCAGGACTCACTTCTCTTTGACAGAAACACATTAGCACTCTGCAAAGCAGCAGCATGGTTCCCACCTGCAGCAGGCTGAGCTGACAAACAGCCGCATCAAAAATAAATCTCAGCAACGTTGAGTGGTGCTCATCAGAAACTGGTCTTTCACAAGTCCTGATCAGCGGCTGCCTCTAGGTGGACTTTACATTCAGACCAGCGAGTTTGAAACTTTTCCCACAGAGGTCCAGTTTTAATAAATGTGAAAATTTCTAAAGTAGGAATGTGCCTATCAACCCTTCGATGTCTGTCAGTAAAAATATTGGATTTAATACTTTTTAAATGTCGAGATACCAGTGAGTGCATACAAAACATGGCATTTGTTTTCACTTCTGAGAGTTTCAGGCAATAAAAGTAAATGCAAAAACCAACCAATGTTTTTGTCTTGGTGGTCACATGATCGTGGCAGCCTATCGGATGTCAGGACAATGACGAAGTATTTTAATATTTAACTGGTGTTAATATGTTCTGTTGGATTTTTTCATCAAAGCCAATACTTTACTTTTCCCCCCTAAAGGATCACGTGATTTAAAATCTTTATTGAAAGGCAACATGAAATGTGAATAAAACTCAAGAACATAAATACCTGCTTAAATATATGAAAATATGCAGCACTTCTTTAATGGAAACAGCTTTAAATGTTTGGTCTGAGATGAAAAGGGACAACATAATGTTTCATTAATCCAAGTTTTTATGTAGAGGTTGAAACCCAGTTGAAACAAATGCTGTCCCTGTACCAGAACCAACTCCTGACTCAGCACCACGTGGGCAATCCCCATCTGGACCCAGTGAGTCTGCAGGAGAACTGGGTCCATCTACTCGGCTCAGGAGACGTCTCCAGACCAGGAAGCAGCAACCTGGCAAATCTCAACTCTGACAACCACACCCGTCTGCTGGTCACATCAAACCCCTCAAAAGACTGTCTTGTTTTATCCGGACACGAGCAGGAAAGTGGGTGAATAAAAATAAAATGTAGATAACCGGGAAGAGTTGCCACGGTGGAGGAATCAGATTATATATATATAAAAAAACTTTCCGTGTGGTGTAGCCTTGACCACTGTGTGTCCATGTCAGCATTTTGGTCTCAGTTAAAGTAAACCAGATCACACATGTCAGCGTTAACGTGTCTGAACGTGTAAATATGTTTTCTATTTTAAATAAAAAATAATTAAAACTGGTGTGTTCACACTGCACGCTAACAGTACAGGACCACAGAGGTCTGCGTGTCGCGTTTTATCCCAGGTTCCCTCATCAAACAGGCTCTGGAAATGAGACAAACGCCTTGTTTGTGTTTGTCTCCGCTTGTCCAGCAATTAAAAAGTACAAATGAACGAGTTTCGATGGAAACTGTGTCAGTTGTGTGTGCCAGCCTGGCTGTGGCATTTCCTGTTCCAGTTTCCAGTCAGCTAGCTAGCAGGCTAAAGCTAACGTGCCTTCTGGAATGATTACCTGGCAGCGCTCGTGCCTGCTCGGACATTTTAACGTCCGAGCGCTGAACACTCACCGTCTGCCACAAAGAAGCCTCCGACCGGTTGAACTGTCAAATCTGGTGGTCCGGTCACTGCAGCGGCTCGGTGAGGAAGCTGTACTGGACCTGCAGCCTGTCTCTCTCTTCTATCTCCGCGGCTCTTCCGGCTCTCCCAGTATTCCCATCCTCTGCCAGCTATGGCGTCACGAGTGGGCGGGGCGTCAATGTTTAATTATTTACTATGGCAGCTGTATGGAGCTACAATAAGTACAAATATCGCTACATAATTGGGACTTACAATCTATCTAAAAAGGCCCAAAGTTAAGATGGCCCCATAATTTTATTCCAGTTATTGTAATAATAATAATAAAAACAAGAATCTCAACCAAGTGACATATCTGAATGCAGTTATGCTGACTGTGTCGTATACTTAATATGTTCATGTGTAGCATGCTTCTTGGTCAAAAAAGGGCCTTAAAGGTAAATAAACCTGTAAGGCACAGCAATATGGCCAATAATGCTGCAATATGTTGATTTAGTTTTTATCGTGATACACAATATTTACGTTAAACTATACAATATAGAAAATGTAAACTCAGTTTATACTAAATATTTGTTAGAATTTGATTGCCTATACTTAGGATGGCACCTGGGGATCCAATCAGATTTTAGGGGTGGCCCCACTTGCCCCACCCTGACACTGATGAAAAGCATATCTACTTCAAAATTCTGACAATTTTCTCATTAATGTTTCTGATTTAGTCTCTTAAGGTTATAAAAGGATCTTACAATTCTGTTTGGTTTTAAAATTCTGATTTATTGTCTTGAAATTTCTATATATCATTTCAGGATTTGAGATAGTGGCTCGTAATTCTATGAAAACGTACCGATTTCACTTGGGAAGAAAAAAAAAATTTTTTAAAAGCTATCTATGAATTATCAGAAAATTAAAATGATTCAGTTTTATTCTGAACTTTCGCAGTATTTAAAACAATGGAAAATGGTTTCTGAATGAACGAGACATGGATGAGTAGGAGGCATCTGTGGCTGGTTAGTTGTCATCCCTCAAATAAAACCTCAACAGAAACTGCAGAGCAGGCGGGAAACAACACTTTAGTCTTTTAAACTGCAGTGGAAAATAAGTTTCAGTATTTATTGAAAGTAAGCAATAAATAATACTGTGATAAAAATAGTTTATAAGTACTCAGACTGTACATCATTGTTACAAGATCAGAAGATTCAACAGGAAGAGCAGAAATAAAAACAGCAACACGATTTGTGCAGAAATGACTAAACCACAAAAACAACACATTTCTACTAGACGCTTCAGCTACACGAAGGGAAAAACTTTGGTTCCTCCTGAAGCTGGAACCTGTGTTGTGAGAGCAGACGGGACAAATGTAGACGGAGGCGTGGCCACATTCAGAGAACAGAGAGGAGCTTTAGCTCTGAAACTAGAACCGACGAGACAAAGTGGATGAGCAACAATAAATAAGAATAGATGAGAAAGGAGTTAAGAAATAATAAGGCTTGATATGAAATCTTCATACAAAGTGTTTTTATAAAAGGTGTGTGGGTGGATCGCACCGCCTTGGAGGTTATCAGTGACTGCAGCGGGGATCTGCTGAGGCCTCGGTGAAGTTGGTCCATCAAAGGAGTTCTCACACATTGGACTCGTTAGTACGTCTAAAGTCCTCGTGTACAAGCGAGTCCTCCAGAGGTGAGGAAGGTTTGATTTTCTTAAAGGGATATGTGAGTGTCAAACGGGGATATGGAGTAGTTTTCACATGCAAGGTCAACCACAGAGAACCTGGAAGTCGGATTTCTCTTGCATCCGGAAGTAGCCCTCTGCTGCTGTTATATGGCTTTAATTCTTTAGGTTTATTTTGGTATAAAAGATATGAAAAATATAGAAGGAAAACTCTTGGTTTCACATGATATCTGTCATCATGGTCACCCGGATGAGTCACAGTGTCGAGCAGTTTGTGAAACTGAGTCTGGAAACTCCAGCAATATGTCCGATATTCACACGTCTGTTGACCTAAGAGCTCCATTTACACAAAATCACCAGGAAGAAGCTACAAAAACTACAACAGTTAAACAGATGGAGGGGAGGGAGTGGGCAAAGGTTATGAATTAAGTTATATCAAAGTCAGCATAAATTCAATGATTAGAGAAAGAAAACATACATCTGGTCAATAAAATCAGGATTATAAAAAACATTAGATAAAATGTCTGTTGGTAGAAACTCCAGACAAACAAACATTCAGCTTCAAACTGTGGAGAATCTTTTTTATAAAAGTGGGTTGATTAAGAGGGATAGAGGCAAAATAAGGTTACATAGAAGTCCTAAAATCAATTAAATGTCCCATTGGTTGACATAAATATCATAAAAATGTAGATCAAGCTAGAAAGTCTCCGCTGGGGATACTGAGATTGGTGAGTGAGCGTCCTTGCAAGTCATTTCAGTTCATCATCCTGGTCTTAAATGCAGGGAACTCTCCTTCATCCTCTGACCAGCGGTTACCTATAGAAATAATGAGGATAAACTGAGAAGGGAAGACAGAAAGAGAGAGAGAGATCACCAGACACAGGAGGGGAAGCAGGACAGAAGCCAGGATTGGGTGGATAGATGGACAGATGGAAGAGGAGGAACAGAAAAAGAGAGGCGTAAAACGTGCGTTATTAAAGCAGAAACCTGCAGAAGAAAGCAGCTTTGTGCTGTGAGCGTCTCCGGTTTGATTCTGCTGATCTTACCGTTGTGTTAACAAGAGTAGGTCCTGACTGTGGCCGTGTCTAGCCTCTGTATAGACTGACCTCCTGTGTATCCGAGTGGCAGAAATCACATGCAGAGACATGCCGTTAGTCACAGCATCATCAACTAACTGCACAGCAGCAAAGCCATTCAGGAGGAATTAACAGCAGGAGGACTAAACAGCCAATCAGAGAGCCTCCTCCTGGAGAAAGCAGCAGCATACACACATACACGCATCCACACACTCTTCCATCTGCTTACCGTCCATCGGACTCCTCTTTGGCTGCATGGAGGGAGACGCCGCGCTGCTCGTCACCCGGAAGTTCGGGGGCAGCGTGTCCGACGCGCCCAGAGACATCCCCCGCACGTCTTTGGGCCGGAACTTCTTTCTCCACGAGGGCGCACGCCGGAAGTTCTTATCATCATCCTGGAAGAGAGGAAGACGAGGATGAAGAGCTCTAAAATGTTCTCAGTCAGTTTGAGCAGCTGCGTAGACGTTAGTCTGTTTCTAACCTCCTCCATCCTCCGGTCCGTGCCGATGGCCAGCAGACTGTTGTATTCTCGCTCCAGAGCTGCTCGGGCCTGCAGACCATGAGAAATACATACAGCAAATAAAATAAGAATACATGCGCAGGTTAAAGACATATAATTAAATAAAAAGAACAAAATACACATGAATATAAGAGTAAATAAAAAACAAACTAGAAAAAGAATAACAGAATAAAATTAGGGCTGTAAAGTCAAAGTCGACTGGTCGACTGTTTGGTTGATATGTTTTGAGTCAACCACAATTCTGATTGG
>JBAFTC010000001.1:2187172-2202965 GCA_037177435.1 Melanotaenia nigrans | reverse complement strand
TAAACCAACTCCAGCTCAGCTGCTTTGTGGCGCCACCGTGCATCAGAAACGTCTTCTTGGCTTTATTCCAGCCATAGGCGGTTGCATCCATTTAATTTGGACACCCCTGGTTATTTACTGGTAAATAACCAGTAAATTTTGTGGCTGGATTATAATCCTCCTGGACAGCAAATAACTAGAAAACTTCTGTAGGTCACCTACAGGGTAGGCCATCCATCACAACCTACCTACAGATTTACACTCTGCTGTCCCTGAGACACTGATGAAGATGGAAGCGATGACGCTCGCCGGAGATCTAGTGGAGCTTTAAGGGTTTAAAAAACCTAACGAAAGACTTCCTAAGAACTGATGTCAGTCCTAAATCTAATCTCATTATCTTCTTATAATTATTTATTAAAAAGCTAAATAAAAACAGCTAGAATTGTTGCTGGGCAACGATTAAAATCTTAAATTGTGATTGTTGTGTACTTTAATATTAAACCTTTAAAGACCAACCCAAGAAAAAAACAGGAGAAAAATAAACTTTTTAATCTGAAGTATTTTTTTGGTCCTTTAACAAAATGTAAAATAATTTTAATTATCTTTGCAAATTCACTGTTTAGTATGTCAAAATTATTGTAGTACATTATTATTATTGTGTCCACCAGGGGGCAGGAGACAAGTATCAGATTGGTACAACTGACTGTTGGACAAAGTTTTTATCATAGTGATGAAAATGTCTCAGAATCCAGACGTGTATGTGATACATTCGGCATTATAGGGTTTAAATGTAGTGCTATAAATACGGCAGTATCTTGGTTTACAAACACTTTAAACTATATGCTGCCTTTTAACAGCAGTTAAAATATTTCCTGTAAATCCCAACTTATGATCACACCAGTATAATGAGAATACTTTCACATCTAAAATACTGGATCAGCTGGAGAACTGCTGTCGACTTCCCTCAGGTTTGTTGTTGTTTGATGCCCACAGACCAAGTAAAACTGGAGTTCTGACAGTTTAAATTTGATAGGACAAAAATGTTTACTGTATTCTGTAAAAGTGGATGATGAGTATTACATTAGTTTCACAATAAAGTACGCTAACGTGAGAAAATGACGATCAGATCATAGAGGTGGAATCATGCTGAAAAGAGAGATTCCAAACATGGAGGTGATTTTAAATAAATAATTATGCTACAGATGAAAACATAACACCCATCTTTAGATCAGTGGTTCGACTGTGTATTTAAAGCCAGTGAGGACTGGACTTTAAAAAATGCATTAATGTGCAATAAAAGAATTAATTAATGTATTAATTACAGGTTAACTTGTCCAGCCCTAATAACAACAATACTTTAAAAGCTGTGTAATATTAGAAAATATTACACAGCTTTATATTGAATATTATAATGATAAAAGTTTTGTAAACAAACAGTAATATGTTGGCCTTATCTCAGGTGTGTTGGAGGGTCACCAGCCAAGTTGGCCGGTAGATGAAAAAATCTACCAACATATTTTTTACTGAACAAATTATTAAATTATTTCACACACACATACCTCTAGACACGTTATTTCTATAATACGACGTTATGTTGTATCCAAACTGTGTTGCCACCTACAGTCGGCGCGTGAGAAGCGAGCTGAACCGGGCCGCGAAGCAGACAGAAGGCGCTGCTACGGCCAAACCTTCACGTTTTACTGAACTTTGAGGTTGGGGCTGTAAGCTGCTGATTTATCCTCCAGCTCACCAGCTTTCTTTAGGAAAGCTGGCCCTCCTGCTAAAGATCTCCACATAATTACCTACTTCATTAGCCTGAGCTAAACGGTGAACAGAACTGAAACAGTGCAGCGCATTCTCGTGTCACATGCGAGTGTTTGCGTCAGTGCATGTTGGTGTATGTGCGCGTCGTTCATACATGCAGACGGCATTAATAAAAACATGCCTCAGCGATCTGAATATTCTGCATGTTGATTTCACGATGATAAGTGATCATGATAATATGAAGCTCCCTGACTGAATTACTTGGAGTGAAGAGATCAGTTTCAGTCATGGATGCAACATGTGAAGGAACAGCTGATCATTCATGTGATCGCAGAATACAAAACTTGTTTGTTTCCCCTGAAAAAACACTGAACCCACCTCGGTTTTCCTTTAACAACTGAGTTCTTTTGTTCAATGAAAACAAAGACAAAGAGAATGTGTAAACGAGAAGCCGGGGTGGGAATGAATGAATAAATTGTTTTTAACCCTGCTCTAGTTCAGTGAGGCGTTTAGATGCACTCTGGATTCCAGAGTGTTCTGGATAAAAGGGAGCAGGATGTCACCTATTTAACTTGAATAAATATCAAGATTCCAGATCAGCGCCAGAGATGAGCCAGATCAGAGATGAGTCAGATCAGAGATGAGTCAGATCAGAGATGAGCCAGATCAGAGATGAGTCAGATCAGAGATGAGCCAGATCAGAGCCAGAGCTGAGCCAGATCAGAGCTGAGCCAGATCAGAGATGAGTCAGATCAGAGATGAGCCAGATCAGAGCCAGAGCTGAGCCAGATCAGAGATGAGTCAGATCAGAGATGAGCCAGATCAGAGCCAGATCAGAGATGAGCCAGATCAGAGCCAGAGCTGAGCCAGATCAGAGCTGAGCCAGAGCTGAGCTGAATGAAGTCCTCTTTAGCTAACTTTTTAAGAAGAAAAGCAGGACATTTATTTTAAATTACAGCTGAGGAGACACATTTTTAATAAGGTGTTTATTTGGCTTAAAAGACACATTATAAAATACTTTGTATAGACACTAACTTTAGTCTAACGGTGTGACAAAGGGAATAGAAAGTTAATTTAGTTTTGAGTTTATTAGAGCTTATATTTAAAATGGTCACCAAAATGAGCTTTTACTCTAATTAATATGGGACTTTGTGTGATTTTTATTCAAGAACTTCTAATGCTCTGGACAGGCCTCAGATGGAAATAATCAGTTTTAGCTAAATAGTTTTACTTAACAGTAGTTTCATTATCATTACCCACAATATCTCCATCAAATGAAACAACACTAAATGACTTTATCAGAATGCGGAAGAAAACTATTTGATTTTAAACCACATTTGATGCCAATTTTTCACTTCTTAAAGGTTTTTAAAATCTAACTACTTTGTCCAAAAAAAAAGAAGCAAAAGATAGTTTGTTAAGCACGTTTGGACAAATGAGCCATTGTTGAATACTGAAGAGGAATATAGTACTGTATGTAAAATTAAATAAATATGTAAGCGGCCTGATGGATGTCATGTGAAACACTCTTGATCTATCACTGAACATTGCTGCTGTCAGCTTTGTTTTTAAATTAATCAAGTAGTACAATTTTAAATTTCAATTAAACATTTTCAATAAATAAATAAATAAGAAGGAAAAAAAGAAAGACATTGAAACCTTCGAGAATTCTGAAATCTATTAGCTGGAGGGATGTGATGGAAAGATGGGGATATGAGAAGATGTGATCAAGTTAAACAGGCTTCAGGAAAGCAAGTTGCTAGTTTACCTTCCTGCGGTGCTTGCGCAGGTCACTAGGCTGAAGCGTGGCAAAAAAGGAGAGAGGAGAACAGCAGTTAGTGAAATGCACAACAGATCAGCGGTCGAACCAAAGCCATGCACAAACACACACACGAGCAGGAAATCAGAATATTTACAGAAACTCATTTTTAATCTACGATTCAGATGAGCAGTTATGTAGAAAACAAAGTCAGTAGAAGCAGCACCACACCCCCGACTGGGAGACACAACAAAACCAGGTTGTAGGCAGGGTCAGGATGAGGTAGGATGGGTGCAGCCCGACTCAGAAAAACTGAAAGAGCCAAGCAGATGAAGGATTTCAAGTTACCGCTTACAAAAATATGAGTTTGTTCAGACGTTAGTGGAGTGAATGTGTTTGATGTTTTATTGGCCAGTCAGCAAAGGAAAGAGAGAAGAGTTGCACCTGAATTTATGTACTGTAGTAGTATTATTTTCCCCTGGGCGATGAAAAATGGGAAGGCTTTTTTTCTTCTCTACATTCCTCACAGACCTGGTGTTAGCAGAGCAAATAAACCACCCGCGTGCCACATTTCTCTGCCCCCAGGAGGAAAATACCTAATCACTCATTTCCTTCACTCGACTCGCACAAACAGGCCGAGCCAAGGAAGAGATTACTGAGCTATAAAAGGGAAACAGGAAGAGGAAATTGAGGAGCAAGCCAAAAATTCTTATAATCACCAAAAATGTCCCGTTTAATGAATTTTCTTCTGATTTGGGAGTTGGAAGGTTTCCGCTAGTTTCACTGATGCTGATTATTTGATGTAAATACTTTGAGGACTGAATAAGTCAGTTATTAAAACTAACATCTTGTTATTTTGGTATCATCTACCAAAGAAAAATACAAAAAACTGCTGAATTTCTGCCTTTTTACTTTAAACAACAGCAAGGACTAACCAACTGCTGAAACTTGAACAAATCTGTGCAATCTCATCACAAATTCCGGGATGGCTTGTAAACAGTTATCAGGAAGAGCAGTGATGGGACAGTTCTCCAGAACCAAAGCACGCACCCATACCTTAAGTTTTCATTTTAGAGCATACACAGTATGGCTGCAAGGCTGAAATCCGGGATCTGAAAGGCTGAACTTGACAGGTTGGTGTATGTGTTGGAGTACAAGTGTCTATTCGCTCTTGTTTAACAACATTAACACAGCATAGCAGAGGAATTCTAACAAGCCCAAAGAGACAACATCAGCAAACAGGCTACCAGAGCTTTACCAGCCTGTGGTGTTTCTGTGGCATACAACAAACCACAGTGACTCCACAAGCGAAGTGTGCTCTTTAGTTTCTAAAGCAAATCAGTTGCTACTTTAATGTGGACAAATATTTCTTCTATCTGACTGTAATCAGATTAATCTGTAATCTGATCAGATATTTGTGCAACAAAACCAATGTTTGCAGACACCAGGAAGCAGCAATGCTAACATGTAGCATGGAAACATGACGGAGAGAAACTCAGCTTAAAAGACTCCACCAAGCATCAGCACCCAAACCAAACATAGATCAAACCCCTAGCAGTTTGAACCGAGAACATCTGTCCACTTTAGAGCTTCTGCTAGTTTCTCCACTTCAAGCAAACCACACAAACAAGGAGTCACATGAAAGCAGCAGAGACTGCTGGTTACAAAGACGTCTGTCTCATCACTGTGGGACAGAAACTCTGGAGCTAGAACCAGAGATCAGGTCTTACTGTTGCTGTTTTGTGGTAGAAAGTTTCATAATCTCGGTAAATGTGTTTTGTACGGTGGCCGGGAAGTGCAAGACAATATTACATTGAGTGAAACACTTTTGCAAAGACAGATGTTTCACCAAAATCTGTGATCCGTCAGAATCTGTGACCACAGGGGGGCGATAGTGTACATTTCTCTGCATGTACGTCTTAGAACACGAGCCAAGTCTTGAACACTGTTATTAAAAACCATTTCTGATAGCTACCAGAATGTGTTACTTTACTGTACCTGCATTTAAATGAACTCAGAAAAGTGTTTTCAAGACATTGCTCGTCTTCTAAGACGTACGTGCAGAGGGCTCAAAGATTCTGATGGGTCACAGATTTGGTGAAACACCTATCTTTGTAATTGTGTTTCAGTAAACTTGTAAAAGTGTTTCACGTAAATGTAAAGTTTCTTTGTCGTTGGTAAAGACGTTTGTGGATTGTACTATTGTTTAGTAAATGTAAACATGCTTTCTATGATGTCAAAGTGTTTCACTCGATGTAATATTGTTTTGAACTTCCCGGCCATCGTAGTTTTGCTACGACTCTGCTTTTGTTTGAAAGGAATCGCGAAGGTACGAGTTGTTTAGAGAAGGATGAAAGGGTTTACAGTGAAGTGTGCACTCTCCCTGCAATATACAAGCTTTGGGTTTCCTCCTCTCTGTAACGTTTTTGGTGTTTCTACGGTGAATTTGGGCGTTATCCTTTTATTACCTGGACTGTGGTCAATAGACGTGTTGATCATGAACAATGTTTCCACCCTGGTACCTGAGAAAAGTCCTCCTGAACAAACCAGAGCTAAGACATGTGACTATCCGATGATTAAAAGGTTATTTTTAGCCTGAATAGTGTTTTTTGTTAGGAAATTCTAACTCCTGTAACAATCTCACACATCTCAGCTTTCTGTTGAGCCCAAGATTATATCTACAGCCCTTGTAATCGTAAAGATATATTTAAATTTATTTTAGAAATGCCATTTTAGACTGGAGGCATAAAAATAGACAAAGCTAATATGATCGTAACGTATCCTGGAGGAATATGAGTAATAAAACTATTTTGTAAATTGCAGGCAACTTTTGCTCTACTAAAGCGTGAAAACTTATCTTTTCAAGCCTTTCGACTATCGAGATGTTCAATAACCACTTTTTCAAACCATAAATAACTGCGACAAGGTTTAAACCACCCCTCCATCAGAGGCTGAAGTGTTTACATGACTTATTTTTATTCTGACTAGATGTTCGATCGGATCAAAAGTGCTTCAGGTGAAGACAGTTATAGCTTCTGTGCAACATGTCAAAGCAGTAAAAGCATTTGACCTCGGCTGCGGAGATGTTCTGCTTTATTCATCCTCCCTTATACTGCCCTGAACCCGACGGCATCGTTCCACTGTCGCACCCAGCTCACATAAGGTTTTTTATCTTGCTGCATCCTGTAAAACCGCCCTGCGAGGCGGTCATTTCATCATCTACTGACAGCTTGCTATAAAACACCGTCCTGCTGAATGAAAGGAAAATCTGACCTCATAACACCACCTGATGAGCATGATGTTTGAACCGGTTACAGATAATTAACACCAGACATGGTTTTATTTCCTGTGTGTATCTGAAGCCAATGAAAGGATGAGAAAGGAGAGGAAGTGACAGACTGCACCCACCCCAGGGGGGGTCGAAGGGTTCGGTGGGGTGATCTGCAGGTACCTGGAAGTAAGGTGAATAGCTACAGGCCTGAGGGGGGGGACTGAAGCCAGTGGCACCATATGGCAGATATGTCACTGTCTGCTGGGAGAGGGAGCTCTGGATGATGTAGGGGTCATAGCAATACTGCTATGTGCAGGGGGGCAGTTACACATACACATGGTTACTGACATATACATGCAAACATTAGTGACACATTGATCAATACACATGACCAGCATGAATACAAACATTATCTTAGAGGTGAAAACTCGATTTTAGCCTTGGAATCAATATAAATGAAAATGCCAGGGAAACAACAAAGTAAAGGAAGATTTACCAAGGTCATGACACCCATCCGATCCAGTTCTCTGTTGGGGCTGCGGGGAATCCGCCTGGGGGTGGACTGGCCCGAGCCGGGCGGTGAGCTGCCCAATGAGGAGCCGGCGCACAGTGATGGGGGGATGGAGCTCATAGAGCGGAATCGTGCTCCCAGACCGTCGCCGCTGCCAACCCTGCATTCGATCTCTTCTGCCCGGATCGCTGTGTTCTCCTTCTCCTCCTGGATCATCCTGAAAGGTCAGAGGAATAAACGCCACGATGTATTCATCGTACATGTCGCAGAGTTTCGCCACTAATGGAAATGAATGGACATTAAGTAGTAGTATTTGTTTACTTTGTTGCTATACTATTTTGTTGGGTTTAATTTAGCATAGTTAAAGTGTTGTGATCTTATGCACAAAAATTATTATGACAGCTGGTCGTACCTGATTTCATTGTTGATGGCGTCCAGTTGCTCCTGCAGCATTAAGGCAAGGGTCTGAGCGTCGGCCTGGCCAGCAGGGGACAGCAGGTCCACAGAGCTGAAAATGGTCTCCCGGTCATCCTCCAGGTCTGAGACGTCCATGTCGCTCTCAAAGGCATGGGCCACATTAGCCAGAACGTTAGCCTGCTGCATGCGCTCCCACTCCTGCTCATTCAAAGTCTGAACCTGGATTTACGTACGCAGGTATAAAACAGATGGGATGTTTAGCAACGCAGATACTGAAGGATTTTATAGGGAGATAAAAGAGGTTGCAGGCAGCAGGCAAGGGAGAGAATGTGAGGGAAGCAGGTAAATGTTTAGATACTTGAGTTGATATTGATGCAGCAGACAGACTGACTTACATGTCGCTGATGTCCATTATGGAAGCAAACAGAAAAAAGCAAAAAAGAAGAAACCCATCAGAGAAAGCTCAAACATTCAACAGGCAGAGGAAAGAGAAAGACATGTAACACATGCTGCGAGGAAGACAACGCAAAACCAGAGCAGTAAAGATGAAGCCAGTTAAAGCATGGTAAATCAATTTAACTGATACGTGTCAGACTCGGGCTCAGATTTTACACGACTACAGAGCGTAACAGCTGATAAAAACCACCAGGAGACACTCTGACAACTCACCTTGGATGGCTCGTCCCGGAGCGCCGCCACGCGTCCTTTCTGAGGCCGCCTCAGGACGAGAGCGCTGCTGTAATGATCCGAGTCGCTGTCCATCAGGGAGGAAGCCGACACCGGATACCTGAAATCTGGGGTGCTGCCCAGCTGAGAGCGCCTGGAAAAAGACAACCACAGCAATCAGAGAAGATGAAGACAAGTCAGACAGAAACTCTGAAGGCTAGCAGCTTGTTTACTCACCCATGCAGTAAGGAGTTGCTCCGACTCCGATCCTGCTCGTTCTCGGCCCTCATGGTCTCTATTTGTATCAGGAGCTGCTCCTAAAAGAAATGATGCATACGGGCATCTAAGTTATTTAGTTTGGTTGGTGAAAACTAAAAACCACAAATTTCCTCCCAAATACTAGCGGAGATGACCCTTTAACCTTCATGCGCTGTATGGAATTCTGTGTAGTTGTGAGCTGCATTATTTTGGCTGTGACTGTTTCCTAAAATTACCATGAAATTTGGGAGGGTGTTTTCAAATGAAGACATACATGAGTTTCATCCATATCTACTGTATTTCCACATGTTTTTATTATATCAAACCCGAGACTCGTACCATAGACTTCCATTATAACCACATTGTTTGACACCCTGCTTTAAATCAAAGTGAAAGAAGATTTTGTGTCATTTTCCACTGCAGGGATTAATGTTTTGTAAAAAATAAGGTCAACAACAAAAGTGACACATTTTAGCCCCTCCCCTCAGGATTTCAGTGTCTGTGATTTGATGGAAAACGATGCCATTTCTTGGCCATGGGAGGATAAAATCTGGCTTTTCTTCATCCTTTGCATAGGGGTACAGAAATACCAAATCTCATGTTTTCTTCAAAAGTTTCATTCAAATTTAAAAAGAACCCTTTCAAGGAAAAGAACGTAATTGTTAAAAAAACTTTCATCTTTCATTTTACTAACGCAATTTAAAGTTCAAACTACATATCTATGAATTATAGTATATTTAAAAGAAAAAAAAAGAAAAAGCCACTAGTGGTATATGATCAAAACTGGCATCTGGTTTAAATTATTATAAATGATAAATGATTTATTGAAAAGAACTACTACAACACTGCAACAGCTGATAAATAAAAGTATTTCCAAAGGATCAAAACAATTCTTTCTTTAACAGGAGAAGGGTTAAAAAATATTGATCTTGAAACTACTACAGTTTCTCTTTCCCTCTGAGGTAAATAAAGTAATTTTCATTTCATCAAAGTTTAAAATATATTCCTTCTAGTTCATGTCCCAGCCTAACTTTTTAAATTCCTGTTTTCAGGGCAGAGGGTTGAGCACCTGCTTACCTTCTCATGGTGAGACTCCTCAATCAGTTTCTTAGTGTGATCCAGTTCCCTTATCAAGGCATTCTGAAGAGAAACAGGAAGTAGAACCACGGTAAACAAACAGCAAGCCCTGTTCTTTCTTCACCACACTGAACGTGATGCTAGGAACTCTGTTGATCACCTTATCCTCCAGAGCCGACATCCTCTCTTTGAGGTGAAGCTGCAGCCTCTCGTTGGACTCCGACAGGAGCTTGTCCACAGTCTCTGACAGACGCCGGTTGTGCTCCTCATTCATCTTCTCTCGCTGCCGAGCCTACAGAAACAGAAGCAAATCCTGTCATCCCACTGTGACTCATCGGATGGCTGCTGTGTAGCTGTGAACGGCAGGAAGCGGTCATTCGCACCCTGAGCAGCTCCTGGTTTTTCTCCTCCAGCTGGGCCTCTAGTTGCCTGAGTCTCTCCTCCACGTTGCCATGGCGTTCCTCGGCCTGGAAACGAAGAACATTGGTCCAGTGAGACCATAGAACTGCTTAAATCTTCTCGTGCTTTTTCATCCATCCTGGAGAAGAATCTTGTTGAGAAAAATAGTTGGAGTAACCTCGGTCATGTTTGTGGAGACCAAGTTCAAACCCTTCAAATACACCAGCACACATACAGGACTGAACAACGTTATTTATTTATTTATAAGCTAAGAAAATAGGAAACAGGTGAAGAAATTTACTGAAATACGTGCAAACAAATATAAATACAGTACAAGAGCCGGAACCAGGGTTGGTCCAGTTCTAAAGAGGTTTAAAATAAACCCAGACCTGTTGAGGTCCGGGTTCTGGGGAGGATCCATCCCTCCACCAGACCTGTTGAGGTTCAGGTTCTAGGGAGGATCCCTCCCTCCACCACACCTGTTGAGGTCCGGGTTCTGGTACAGACCTGTTGCCACTGATCTTCAATCCAGTTATTGGGTCATGTGACCTACTTCAGCCTTTCCCCTGTGTTTACCTTCCTTATGAATGGCTTCCTGACAGCCATGTTTCCATGGAGACCATTTCTGATGAGGCTTCAACCAACAGTAGATAGATAAACTGAAGGTCCAGGTGCATTTCTCAAGGCCTGGTTCAGGTTTTTGCTGGATTTGTTTCTATTTCTTCAGGACCTTGGGTCCTGTTTATCTGCTGTAGATATTTTTTAGTCCTGACTCTTCTTTGTTTCTGCCTCCATGCTGAGATAAGCCAGGTTTTCAGCTACCAGCTCTTTGGGAATCATCTTGCTGAAATCATGTTTTCTGTCTGTCAGACTGTCTGATCTTTACTTACAGATGAAACATAATAAATGAGAACAAATGATGTATCTTTGTGACAATGAGCCTAAAGATCCAGTTTAAAACTGATTTTTTGCTGTCTGTTATGTGTCATCACAACAGCGGTTCGTCATGTGAGTTAGGAGCCTTTTTTCTGCCTGAAATATTAATTGGTCAGAGTTCCTCTAAAATGGCCGGATTCGAGAACTAGACTGAAAATGAGCTGAAAGTAAAAAAACAGAAAAAAAAAAGCCCAAAGAGAAACTTGGAAAGACCTTCAGAAAGCTAAAGAACTACTGATGAAGACCACTTCCGAAGATTACAACAAAGTCTGAAATGTAAAGAAATGAGGGCTGGGTTGGGCACAGGACACACAGGTATTATTTATATATATGTATGTACACACAAGGCAGCATGAGCCACAAACAACAGTGACTGATTCCCGTGATGCAGATTCACCACAGAAACTAGAATCAAAGATGTTTATCCAGCATTTTTCCAACAATTAGGAACACTGACCAATAAAACTGGTTAACAGCTGATATTACTGTTTACTAGCAATAGGCTGACTGACTTTTTCCTACAGTGAAACTTGTCTTAGTTTTTCAGAAGCTCTATAGGCCGGGCCTCCACACGCCTCAGTTGGTACTTCCTGTTTGCATTACACACCAAGGTGAAGGTTTTCTGTGTTTAAGAGGAGGGGGGGGGGCAGCATGATGCAGCAACAGAACATAAAAGCACAAACACACCTGCATACAGCAGCCAAAGCATATTCAGTCTGACCTGCACTAAACCAGGAATGTGCTGCTTTGTTTTAAATGTTTGCTATCCTCAGAACATGTTGTCCTTTGTACTGAGAATGTAAACACGGCCAGTACTTTGCATTGATCTGGTTAAACTCAGTTAAAGGACGAACCTGAACTTCCTAGAATCCAGGAGGATGTGTTGAGTAACGTACAGAAAACTGGTCTTCGTCACACAGAACACACTAAGGGTTTGACATGGAGGTGGTGGAGGAAGCATGAGCACCAAACAAACAGCAAGACAAAGAAATGAGCTTTCTGTTAATGAAACTTTCATTAGTAAAAGAAATATTAACTTTGTTTCTGTGGGGACAGAAACAAAATGCAGGAATGATCTGAACAAATTGATTTGGAATTCATTAATAATGAAGAATAAGACGCTGATTTTGGAGGTTTGTCCAACAGTAAGATCAATTATTTTTCACTATGACCATTCTGATGGTTCACAAACTAAACGCTTTTTTATTTATTTTTCATAAAACACTGGATGGTTTTACAGAAATTACTCTTCACTGCAGCCCAAGTTACACATAATCTTCTTACTTTTATCATTTCATTTACTTATGTGTTTATCTGTATTTATATCTATATTATATTAGATATAAATATCTATATTTTAATCTAATTGTTCTTTCAAAATTACTTTTTGTTACTTTATTTTATATTTTATTCTACATTTCATTTTAAATTGAATTTATTTGTGTTCACTTTATATTTAATTCATTTATTCATTTGAATTAAAATAAAAATTTCTGATGGTTTTAATATCTGACTTCTGAGCCAGTTTCTATGAAAATTTACAAAAATACTTCCGTTTCAGCACATTTATTTATTGTCCTACATTTTATTTCCGTGCTCATTTCACTCCGGGCCTATAGAGTTTCAACCTCATTCACTTTCAACAAACTCAGAAAACACAATAAATTATAAATGATGTCTCAAAGTCATGATGTGAAGCAAAAATAGCTGCAAAATGACATCGTGACTTTAATGATGATGATGATGAATATTATGTGCAGCCATAACTTGTACATTATGTAAAGTCCTTAATAAATACATTTTATTATAAAAACTTTTATGGAGGGTAAAATAAAAAATACAGAAGAAGTTTCAGCAGCTTATCGACTTCTATAATGACTTCTGTTACGTATAGCAGCTTCACGTTCAAGGTGGAGGAGCATGAGGTGAGGCACTCGCTGTGGGCCATCAACTCGAGGAAGGATGCTGGAGCCTTAGGATATCCGCTTAGGGTTAAGATATCCTTAGGAGTAATAACATCACTCAGAGATTGCTGGTGTCATTTTACTGCTGCTACATAAAAAAAGCATTTAGTATGTGTGTATATTACAGCAGCTGCACGACTTCCCAGAAGGACCTGCGAAAGGTTGTCTGAAAACTCACTGGCTGCCCTCTGCCCACACTGGAGGAACTCCACAGTACCGGATGCCTCAGAAGGGCTCAGAGCATCCTCAGTGATGCATCCCACCCTGGACACAATCTTTCTGAGCTGCTGCTTAAAACAGACAATTCCAAAGCCTCAAAACAAGGACAAACAGGCTTAAAAACAGCTTTCATCCCACTGCAATAAGTGCTGGTAATGCTGCTGAGACATAATACACATACTGTACTAGTGCACGTGTATGTGTGTGTGCATGTATTTAGTTATGTATATATATCTATGTGCATGTGTGTGTATGTCTGTAGATGTGTACATGCGTAAAGATCTATCTATCCATCAAAGCTTCTTAATATTTTACAAAACTTGTTTAGGTTATTTATTTTAATATTTACTTAATTATATATATTGTTTTTAAACAAATAAATAAAAAAAAATCCATAATATCGAAAGCAAGAAACTAAAGAAACACAAATTAAAGACGCATCACAGACCACTTTCTTGCTGATCACCTCTCAAGCAGAAGAGCACCATGAGCCAGATTCAACTCTTATAAGGTGCAGAGTTTTTATGACAAGCTGAGCAGCAGAAAGTGTCCAAGACAAAGACTCAAACTATAAATGGATAAAAACAGGAGCCACGTTGCTATAAATAGCTCTCTGTGGGTATCTGGAGTAAAAGAAACAATGGCTTCCTCCGCAGCTTCCGCAGGGAGCTCATGTCTGCAGCAAAGCTGGGAAACTATAATAAACCTGTTTGGCTTATGTGTATTATTACAGATGTTTAGTTAGAATCAGAGTTCAAGATGATGAGAAGTTAAGTCAGTTAATATTTTTGTCTGAGAAGGGAGGAAGACGGGGCAGAGGACAGGCAGGTGTACCTTCGTGAGGGCGGCGACCCTCTGGGCCAACTCGGCCTCCACCTCGGGCAGAGTCTCAGCCTTGCGGATGGTCTGTTGCAGCTTCTGCTCGGCCAGCTCCAGTTTCTCCTGGAGTTGCCGGTTTTTGTCCTCAGTCTACAATAAACAAAGCAACACATTCATCAGCAAACGTGTATATGACTCATCTGTCCTACACCAGTGTTTACATTCAGCTCCACAAGGTGAAAAGAGCGACTCGAAGTCAGACAAAAGGGCAGGAAGAGAAAGAGATAGAGAAAGGGAGACGGGAGAAGGGACGGGTGAGGATGGGGTGGGCAGGAAGTGAAGAAGAGCGCATTCAAAAAGACACAAAAACAGAAAAAACACATAAGAAAAGAAGAGAAAGACGTCTCCATCTCTAGTGCGCGCATGAAAAGAAACAAGCTAGTGTCTTTGAGGCTTTTCATTGAGGCCTGCTGCGCTGGCCAGTCTGAACACAGCGAGAATTCATTGGCAGAAATCTGGAGGCACTTTCTGCTGACAGACATCTCTGAGACTCAAACACAAACTGGACACATGCCTCGGAGTCAGCATGGACTGCATGGACGTATGCTAACGCTATGGTGAGATGTAAACAACCTCACACACCTGAATGACGCTCAAAGGAAAAGTTTGTCCAGCAGCATGGGACCTACTTGTCTGAAAAGGGACTCCTTGTTGGCCACTTCATTCTCCAGCTTATCGTTCAGGTCATGGACAGAGGTTGCCTCCCGCTGAGCTGCGAGGTAACGCTTCTCAAGGGTAGTGATCCTCTCCTCCATATCTTCCTTCTGAGCCATCGACTACACACAAACATTTACATCAGCTCGTATTTGACCCAAACTGGAAATTAAAGTGTAAACTAGTACATTTATGTAGTCACAGTCCTCTCACCTCTCTGAGGTCTCTCTGTAGCCGCGTATTCATGTCTTCAGACTTGATTAGGTCCTTCCGGGCCGTGTCCAGGTCCTCCTCCAGCTCACTGATGCGTGACACCATGGCCGCCATGCGCTCCTTCATCTGGCCTAAATCAGCTGTCTGGCGGTCCACGACCTCCTGGAGCTCACCAACCTTCCCGAACTCATCCTCCTGACTCAGCGAATCATCTGACAACCGCTGCTGGCACATCATAACACATGTTAAAAAAAAACATTTAGACACCTTCATAATGAACAACTACAGGTCCAAAGAAAGTCTCAATCTTCAAGATAAATATTAAAAGGTGTTTGTCATATCTCGCACCTAAGACAACCTTATAGCTCTTTGTGGCACAATCCAGCCATACGTATTGGGAAGAAACCTGTTTACTGGAGACAATGGCTTGTAAGGGGGATATGCAAACTGAACGACTTGAATGTAGATGGGGTGTTCATGTCCTTTGCTGATGTCATGCAAAAATATGATCTGGGATATAAAGATCATTTTTGGAGATACTTACAAATACGAGACAGCATCATAAAGGGTAAATTTTGTCACAGCAAGAATATATTGATGGAAGTTCTGGACTTACCCAATATAACACACAGAGCAGCCATATTTTACAGAATATTTAATGGTATACGAGAAAACATATGTAACACTTTGAGGATCGTATGGCAGAAAGATCTAGGGTGTGATCTGAGTGAGGAGGACTGGTTAAAGATATTGTCAAATACAGGGAGATACATGAGAGAGGCAAAGGGGAAATTTATTCAGTATAAGATAATTCATAGATTCTATTT
>JBAFTC010000001.1:2157800-2170711 GCA_037177435.1 Melanotaenia nigrans | reverse complement strand
GGATGGATGGATGGATGGATGGATGGATGGATGGATGGATGGATGGATGGATGGATGGATGGATGGATGGACAGATAATGGATGGATGTACAGATGATGGATGGACGGACGGATGGATGGATGGATGGATGGATGGATGGATGGATGGATGGATGGATGGACGGACGGACGGACGGATAGATGGATGGATGGACGGATAATTAGATGGATGGATGGACAGACGGATGGACGGACAGATGGACGGACGGATGGATGGATGGACGGACGGACGGACGGACGGATGGATGGATTGATGGATGGACGGACGGACGGATAATTAGACGGACGGATGGACGGACGGA
The DNA here is from genome assembly GCA_037177435.1 of Melanotaenia nigrans. NCBI lineage: Eukaryota > Metazoa > Chordata > Actinopteri > Atheriniformes > Melanotaeniidae > Melanotaenia > Melanotaenia nigrans. The sequence goes on along the minus strand of JBAFTC010000001.1, from coordinate 2,170,370 downwards.
TGGATGGATGGATAGACAGATGGATGGACAGATGGTTGGATGGTAGGATGGATGGATGGACAGATGGACGGACGGATGGATGGATGGACGGACGGATGGATGGATGGATGGATGGATGGATGGATGGATGGATGGATGGACGGACGGACGGACGGATGGATGAATGATGGATGGATGGATGGATGGATGGATGGATGGATGGATGGATGGATGGATGGATCGATGGATGGATGGATGATGGATGGAGTCAAACAAGGTTCAGAGATGTTTTTAAGAGTCTGTATCTCAGCTGAATCCTGAAGAACATCACTACATCTTTACGTGTCTTCTGGACAGTTTAACAAATTGTGTAAAGCATTTTATGTCTTTTTCTAAACCTTTCTACTTTCTTTTCTATTCTTGTGTTTTTTTTTCTTCTACCTTTTCTACCAAATGCTTTAAAATCTCTGCTTTGCCTGCTACTGCAGGTGGAAAGTAGCTAGAAGCTGTAATCTGCTTGTGCATCTCTACTCGGTCTGGTCTGAGTCTAATGCTTTTACTCTACATCAGGGATCACCAAATCCGGACCTCTTGAGCCAGTGTCCTGCAGGTTTTCAATAACTCCATACTGCAGCACACCTGACTCAAATAATGGGTCGTTAAGAGGCTGGTGTAGACCTGGACTATTTAATTTAAACCAGGTGTGTTGCTGCAGGGATGCAGTGAAAACCCGCAGGACACTGGCTCAAGAGGTCCGGAGTTGGTGATCCCTGCTCTACATGGTCCCTGACAAATAAACTATCAAAATAAAACATAAATAGAATATGTTCCAGAATCAGGTATTAAGATTAATGTGTCTTTCAAATCCTAAACGGACAGAGTCCTGATTAAATGGACAGAGTTTCAGGCCTCAGTAACGTGAAGCTGTTAAACTCAAGTACTCCAGTTAAAATTCGCTGCGTCTTTGTTTGTGGTGCAAAACCTCACAAACTTAACTATGCAAGGGCAAGAAAAGACTCTCCTTACAATCACATGCACACACACACACACACACACACTATGCAAATGTAATAGGAAAGCTTTTCATTAGCTTGTTAACGTGTCCTCCTCTGCCAACAAAACGACACACTCAAAGCCGTTTCCTGATAAACACAAAGTAGCGCACACTGTTAAGTCCCCCCACATGCATTCACACACAATTCATCAGTATAATTTCTGTTAATCTGCCACCTGCTGCTTTAATCAGTGAAGACTGCACACATTCACACAGAAAACAGCTCATCTGTACTTTGTCTTTGTGCACGATGTTCATTGTTCTCAGATAAAACCAGACTGTTGTTCTCATGAGAAAAACAACACAAGTGTCATTTCACTTAAAGCAAACTGTGCTCCAGTTAAAAAGTGACTTATTGTTGCTGTTCTTTCAGAAGCAAGGACGCTCATTAAAGTTTCCCTCCTGTGAGGAATCTGTCAGACCAGCAGCATTCAGTTTGTGATCACGTGACAGGGAGGAGGCTGGTACTTTGGTACTTTGGCGTTTTAATCGAGGAGAAGTGATAAATGAACTAACTGAATAGAGCTGAAGTGATTTGTGATGGCCAACTTAGTCTCAGCACTACTTATAATTTGTATTTCTATAATCTCACAGTACTGCTACTGGAACATAGCACAAAGAAAGGATCAGATATTATTTATATTTTCGCTGTATTTGTGTCATTTCTGGATGTTCTTTTTCTCATATTTGGTAATTCAGATATTATTAAGTTAGCAAGACTTTTTTAATGTTTTATGTTTCTTTATAAGGAAAATGGGGCGGAGCTAGAAAACACTTAGTTTTCCTTAAATGCCTTCTTCATAAAAACCTCCTGTAGGGGGCAGCATGAGATACAGAAGATCCTTCACCGGTGTCCTGAAGACCTGGATTAAGGAAAACTGTTCTACACACCAGGAGGCAGCAATGCTAACATGTAGCATAGCAACATGATGGGAGAAATCAGCTAAAACACTCTTGGCATCCAAACCAAACACAGTTTAAACCACAAGCAGTTTACTGGGAATGTAAAAAAACCATTAGAACAGCTCCGTCCACTTTAGAGCTTCTGTTAATTTCTCCACTTCAAGCAAACCAGACAAACAAGGAGTCAAATGAAAGCAGAGACTATCTGCTGGTTTCAGAGACGTCTGTCTCACTGTGGGACAGAAACTCTGAAGCTAGCAGCCAGAACCAGAAACCAGGTCTTAGTTTTGCTGGTTCGTGGTGAAAAGTTGATTCCAGCTCTAAAAACTCTGCTAACGTGTTCTCCTATGACTCTGCCTTTGTTTGAAATTAACCATTAAAGTCCTGCTGGTTTCCATGGAGACAAAGGAGGTTTATAGTGAAGGATTCACTCTTCCTATCATAGACTATGTTGGGCTTCACTTCTTTCTGGATCCTCATGGTGTTTCTAAGGTGAATGTGGGGTCTATTCATGGATCCTCCTCACTCTGACCATTGATAGAGCTGTCCATCATCATCATCATCATCATCATCATCGGCCAATGGCTTCCTGAGATATTTACCTGCGTAACACCTCTATTAAACACCTGGAAACCTGCTCAGGTTCACTGTTAACCTTCTACTGTAGCACAGTTCCTCATCAGACATTACTTTACTCATTCCTAGATGAACGGAGCTGCTATTCTCTGGTTTTTACTGAAAATTATGTGGTTTTCTTTATATCCTCCTAACCACTTACATTTCCTACCTACTGTGTTCCAGACGTTTGTCTGACACAGTAACACATCTTAACTCTGATACTTCTGTACTTGTCGCGTATGTCTCAGCTTTCTGCAGAGACCAAGATCATACATACAGGCCTTGACGTTGTGAAGAAGTACTTCCTTTATCTTAAGTATTTATCTAAGATCTTATGTCATTTCAGACAGAAGGACCCTTAACAAGATTTTTTTTTTGCTCAACACTAAAATAAATAGGTTTAATCTAACCAAACTAACAGTGATAATAATGATAAAACCATTGTCCCATTATTAATGAAGATAACGAACGAAGTTTGCAGACAGCAGCGGACCAACATAAACACACATTTTCACTCACAGCTTCGATGATTATACCTTTTTCACAGCACCAAGTCTAAATCAGCATCTCTGGGGTTACTGACATGACGTGAGGTAATACTGGAGCCCTTTTGGATGTGCACTCCCTTCCATTAACTTCAACCTATGAGCCTCATGTAATCTGATCACTTACGCATGTCAACCTTATCCACACCCTATAGATAACAGTATTAAATAAATAAAAGCAGACCTGTCCAAGCTATCCAAAGTTTTTGTTTCCATCATACCTCCCTTTCCTTTATGGTCAAACTACAGCTTTTCCTTTGTGATTGTTACTGTAAATGTAGAAAAAACTTTGCAAGTAAAAATCATTTGTTACATCCAGTGGTCAACAACTTAAGATAAAGAAATAATTTATTTTGCACACATTAGGCATGAAGATCCATCAGATATGCTGGACAACTGACTAAAAAGCAGCATGCAGAAGTCCTGAGGAAGAAGAGGAGGAAGAAAGATGCACATCATGAATTCTTTTTATGCTTCGAATCTTTACTTGCACAACGATTAGTTTGCAACTTTGCAAGAACTAAGACCAGCGTGACACCAGCAGCATCACCTGCGCTTTGCTTGGGGGGCCCTTCTGTTGCAGCACTGCTGCAGCACAGCTACAACATGCACACATTTTTCTACACAGGAATGTCTTTCATAATGAGCATGTATTCAGGTTTGTGTGATCTATGCTGGATGAGACAGAAAGCACATGAAAACCGCCCATCAGTTACATGCAGCTGAAAAAATGGTAAGAAACGGAGTCATCATCATCATGCATCAAGCCGCGTTAATGTCTGAAATATAGTATACACACTGAAACTCCAGGAAGCTGCAGTGTACTGCAGTTTATAAGAGGTCAGTAGGATGATCACCAAACATCTTAGTTGTGTATTTACTTCTTCCATGACACACAGCAGAGCCGAGGAAAGTCACTGCTGAGAACTGTCATGAACCGTGTGGATGCTCTAACATGGGAGCCAAATGAAAATCATAATATTCTGCACACACAACACACAGATCATGCTGCTGGTGTGAAGTCGGCCTGGAACCTCAGTGCAGAAAGACTGTTGTTACAAGTTAAATTTACAACAAATACAAGCTAACAAATGTGATGAAGTCACTCGTAATCAGTCAGTAAGAGTCTGCGTGGGCCAGCTTTTTGTGAGGTTTTACTGGTCCAAACAGTAAAACCAAGTACGCAGCTATGATTAACAAAGATCAATTTTAGCTGTAAACTTTGGGATCCTAAACTTTAAAATGGCTTTACATTAGTTAAGATGGCGGCCCGCACAGGTGCAGCGGCTCCTAGTCTGATGCTTGTTTCTGCAAAACCACAAACACGAATAAATGTATTTAAATCTTGTAAATATTTTAAAGGCACTATTTTAACTTACAGCTGCTCTACAATGATAATAAAGGCGATTCTGATTCTACAAAGTAATGACTCTTTTAAGTTATGATATTCAATGAATTCAGAGTTTGAAAACTTTCCTCACCACTGTATAAAAGCACTTAAATACATGAGAAGCAGGAACAGCAAAAACTCCCAATATCCAGATAGATATAATTATAAGCTCCCCTGAAGCTTCACCAGAAACAGGAAAATAACTGCATCAACGTCACTGAGCCTATCAAGCCCTAATTATGGACTTTTCTACAGTTCAGGCAAAAAACATTTATAAAGCACATTAAAGAACAAGCCAAATGTGTCACACTTTGCCCAGAACCATGAATTAATGAATTAATCCGGCAAAAGTTCAGTGAGAAGTCAGGTACTGTAACATTTCTAGTCATTAAAATGACTACTGCAGGTGCAGATTAACAACCACATTTCCCAGATTAGGCTCATAAGAGACGTCGTGTCAACTTGTCATGTCAGAGAAAGTATGACATAAAAGATGCTTAGATACTTTCCCAGTGGACAAAGTGTTGAGACGAATGTGTCACCACAGAGCTGCAACGGTGAGCCTTAGTTCCAAGCCGAGGGACCGTGTCGTACATTTCAGCTCCAGTCTTTTATCACATTTTAAATCTGCTTTTAAACCAAAAACACAATCAAACAGGTTTTCAAACACAGATTTACCGACTGAAACAAGCTCCTTAAATACGTTTAAAGTGTTAATGCTGCTGTATAAAAGTCTGCAAAGTCATTTGGTTTCAAACTGAACATCAAAACAAGCCAGATGTTAGTGGGTGTTACGAGTTTGTACTTAACCGAAACAAACTGATGCAAGAATTATTCTTAAAAACAAAGATTTTGAACAGAATTTTACAATAAATCCACACCAAAAATAGGAGACTCCTGTGTGTATGAACAGAATATAACACGCCACATGCCTCTACTTTATTAACATCTGGATTTCCAGATACACAGGCCTGATAGATATGTAGACTGACAGCATTCGAGCAGCAGCGTGCACATACCCAGACACCGTGTAGATTTGTTTGGTTTAGACCAAACCACCAAAACAAAAAAAAGTCAACTATCATAAGAACGAAGGCGGAATGAGGTGATTTCTGTTTATTGATCAGCAGTTAGATGATTGTAAACTTGGTCCATCATGCATACGCTGCATGAAAAGGTAAAAAATGTACTTGTAATTAAAAACATTTTAACTATGCTAGTGCTCAATATTTCTAAAAATATCTACATTTTATTCCCCTGTGCCTAAAAGCAACGCTATAAAGACGAGTCTGGGAAAACCTACACATGCAGATGATTGTGAGATGGCCCTATGTCGACAGGATTACAGCCTTAATATCTTTAGCTTTTTAGCCTGAATAAATCCTCGATTCATTGTCTAAAGGTCACAGAAATCTTTCCAAGGTTCAGCAGATTCTGAAGTCTGACTGGGAAGCAACAAACATCTCTGCTGTTCTGTTGTTTGTTTTTGGTGCTGTGACAGATTAGATGTAGAAGTTTGATGGCCAGGTTGATGAGCCAGCTGCCACAAATCCTCCAAACACAAATGAACTGGTTTGTGAATGATGACAACTTCTACATTACACGCTCATCTTTAAAATATTTTGCTCTTCTTGACAAAGTACGTCTGAATCAGACTTTAGGTTTATTGATCGTGGTGGGAATTTTTCAGAAAAGTTTGGGATCCTATGACTGAAAACAAAATGTGATCTGTTTTCTAAATGCAGCTGCACAACTCTGCACTGTAGCCTGTTATATTCCGAGCTGTGAACGCTCAGCCTGCAACCTAGCTTCTTCCCTCCCTTATCTGGACAAATACTTGTATTGATACTGGATGCACATTAAAACAAACAAGTACAACAATGTCTAACAGACAACCAGACTTCTGGTTTCTTATGCATAATTAAAAAGGTGGAAACCTGAATCCTTCGTTATGATATAAAACCCTAGAGAGTAAAAACATGAGTCATTAATACAACAAAGGCCTACACACAGATGGACAAGGGCAGGTAACCAATCTCCTCCATATTTTATCATGTGAATGGTGGAGGGAACACTGCAGCTAGCACAAACTAATTACTGTAAAAGCTTGTTACGTACGTGAAAGAAAGTGCTGAAAAGAAAATGGAAGAAAACAATCTTGCTTCAGTCTATTATTTCTCAATTCTGAGGGAAAGAAACCAAATCTGTTTTCAGTTTTATCTCTTTTTGTCAGAGCTAAGAGTAGGCGCAGCATTCTTCTTTTCCAAGAAGTCAGACGTAAAAATCTGAAATTTGTTCGATCTGACAGACTGGGATGCTTTTTTTAAATCATTAGATCTCAAAGATATAAACTCTGCTCATTAAAACGTTTCTCCAGGGAGAGAAGTAGCTCATAACATAACGTAGTGGCCAGAAATTCACTCTTCTCTTTGCAGAGGGAAATCCTTCAGTGGTTCAGTTCTAAAAACCCTACCAACCTGTGGTTTGACTCTCAGGTGTGGAACATCTGTCAGGCTATCAGTACAGAAGCTGTTACTTTCTATTTCCATCACGTGATGGATGATTAGAAATAGACATGTAGTGTTTTTAAACTGAATAATGACCCGATTCTTAATGGTGTTCCTGCGTACAACTTCCCGTCCGACTCATCGAGTCTGAACTGGCTGATTCTGTTATAAACATACAGCCACACATTTAGCATAATGAAGCATCAAGCTGCATGAAGGCAGTGCAGAGCATCAGGTGCAAACAGGTGTTTTGGCACTATTCGACTCTGGTGACTGCAACAGATCACATCCATATCGATAATAATTTAAATTAAAATCTGCAGTTAAATTATTAAATCCATTAAAAAGTTCAATTAGCAGTTATCCCCAATCCAACACGCGTGTTTAACCCTTTACTTTGTTGTCCTGTCTGGTCACCATTCCGCATGTGGTGCTAAAATAAGATGATGTTTGACATTTTACCTTTAAGGCCAACGGGACAAATTTAATACTCTTTTGGGTCATTAGAAGACAACAGAATAAAGTCTCCAAAAACTACATCAATATTTACAGTTGTGATTTTGGCTGAAGTCGACTAAAAGCCTCGAGAAAAAGTGGAAAAAATCTTAGTCTGTAATGTTTTATAGCAGCTTTTAGGAGAGGACTTTGTGTCCTCAAACAACCAGAAAGAATATTAAATTATAAATCTGACACTGATGGAAAAAAAAAGTAAAAATGCACCAAAATAAAACCCCAGTCACTTAAAATCAACTATATAGAAAATAACCTTTTCATAAAATGTGCAATTGGCATTTAAAGGGTACAAATAAATTGAATAACTGTATATTTTTGTAGCTTTGACTGCAGTTGAAAAAAGTAGAACAAATTAAGGCTGTCAAAAATAAGGCATTAACGGCGGTAACATATTTATGTAAATGCGTTTGACATGGAGGTGTCTAAGGGCAAGATGGAACAAGATCTGCTGGCTGGCTCCAAGGATGGATCTGAGAGCGTCACACCCACTGGGAATGAGTATGTTTTAACACCCACACTTTTCCTGGTGAGAAGGTTCAACATCCACACTCGTCCCACATTTTAAAACAAACTGAACATCAGTGTTCTGGTCGTCTCCGTCTGCACAGCGTGGCACGGTGGTGACGGGGGAGCTCTCCTCTAACACAGTAGCAGACAGGTGGTAGAAAGGACTCATATTCAGCCATCCAGGGCGAGTCTAGAAAAGCTTTGATGGGGGGTGGGCAGGGGCACTGACCACGGAAAGATTGGCACAAATGAAATATAGCTTTTAAGGCCTTGACCCCGTACAATAACTCCTCCATGTGTGAGAGGAATCATCGTCTGTGCATTGTACCCATACTGCAATCCAGATATACTGTATATAGTCTGAGTGTACAGCTATTTTATTTTATTGTATATATTGAGTTTATTTTCTATTTACTGTATATGTTTACTTTTTTTTTTACATATCTGTTCCTTGTTTATTTTAATCTGATGGCTGCTGCTGGAAGAGGAAAGATTTCCCTCACAGGATTAATAAAGTACCTACCTAGCTTCCTATCTATCTTATATTGAAGACTGAATTGATTATTACAACTAAAGTGATCAAGAAAAACCTAAGTGAGCTTCATCTTTCTGTTGATACAAAATAATAAAAATGGGCATATTTCACAAATGATTAATCACAATTATTTAATTTTTAAGTTGTGATTAATCTGATTAAAAATTGGAATCACTTGACAGCCCTAGACTAAATATATTAATGTGTAATAGTTTATAGCAGTTTATAGGAGAGGACTTTTTTGTCCTCTAAAGGCCAAAGAGGGTAGTAAACTGAAGAGACCATCAAGGGTCAAATAAATTTCAAATGACAAGAGTCATAATATGTTGATGCTCCGAGGTGATGCTAAATTTCTTTCCCCCTCTGACTCACCTGTGGTAAAGCGGTGTTCAGTTGCCTCTGCAGTGAGTCCCTTTCATGGCTCACTTCATGCAGTTTGCTCTGAGTCAGACCCAGATTCTCCTGAGTCTCTCTCAGAGTCTCCAGAAGCCGATCCCTCTCCTCCAGCATGGAAACCATCAACGACTCAAAGTGACCCTCGGAGTCCGACTGCAGTGGAGAACCAGAGCCTCGGCGGCCGCTGCCACCTCCCCCACCGGGCCCTTCGGCCTCGCTGATGGTGGGCATCACCTCGCACATCATCTGCCACCACAATGGCCAGGAACGGGGCAGGAGTTCATGAAAAGCAGAAAGAAGCAGGTGATGAGGAGAAGATGAAGATCTGCCAGTTACGTGTTCAACTGCGATAAATTACTTTTAAGAAAATAGATTTCAATAAAAATTCAATTTGTTTTCTCTCCCATTTAAACAGCTTAAATCTTAGTTTTATTTATGTTGTCTAAATTTCATGATTTTTTTTTTATTTTTGGAAGCACATTTATTTGCCATCCCCAATTCAAAAAACATAAAACTCCACAACAGGTTAGCAATAAGCGTCCAAAAATAAAGCATGAATAAAAAGACGGTACATAACACAAACAATTCTCAGTTTTGCTCATGTTCGAACACAATCCGTATCTTTACAGGTTTGAGATAAGACTGAGCAAGTTGAAAAGTGCTGCTCTGGGGTGATTTAATCAGTGTACTTGATGACGCCACAAAATTGACCAAAACTGAGCTGCTTATTGATTAAGCAGGAGGGAAAATAAAGTGTAATAGTCCATTAACTGATTGTTACAAATGGTTAACTACTTCTGGGACCAAAAAGCTAAAAGTAAATAGGTTAGCCTGCAGAAAAACAGTCTTCAATCAGAAAGCAGTGATGTCTGGCATTCAGTGAGATGCTGCACATTACTGCAGTTAAGAAAGTCTGAGAAACTAGAGCCACCCTCAAAACAAAGGGGCTTACCTCCTGTAGACAGACTGCCAGACAAAAAGCCAAGAATCATGTGAGCTGGATTAAACATGCCAACACAGAACAACTTACTAACTGGAACAAGTGGTGTAAGAACTCTGTGGCAGGCAGAGCTATCCCTTCAAAACATTCTTTGCAAAGCCTGAGGTGCCAGAAGCCATTTCCTTTAAGAAAGCACAGTGTTCGGTTCAGTGCCCTAAAACTCCACAGCAAAGGGCTGTGTTCACGAGCCGGACCATGCTCGTTACATACTAATTACCCAGAGAAAACTCAACCTGTCATTCTCAATTAACAGAATGTTTTCAGTGATAAAACACCATTTCTGGTGGGATGAGTCAAACTTAACCTAATTTACCAGGAACAAAATACTAAAGCAAGGCTTCATATTGAGGTCAAGCCACTCAGGATCAGCAATGAGGGGGAGGGTCGTTAAGCATCAATGAGAGGTAGTGGCAGATGGTGGCTTCAATGCAACTCAGCACAGAAGTGTCATACGTCAAAAACTAAAGACGACAAATCAAGATCTGGATGCAAGACCCTTAAGCACACTTATCATTAAAATCTCTTTACATGGTGCAATGGTGGAACATCTCTTTACATGATCCAAAGCACTAAAATACGTGTGGGACACCACATGAGCGCTACTTCCCATGTCACTTAATTAAGATGTATGGCTGTAAGTGACAAGTTCTTTTTTGCTTTTAACTGGTACTTTAAATTCCTGTAAAATAAATAAAACTCATCAGAGAGCATCCTCAACCACAGGGTGATGAAGAGGTCAGTGATCTGGTGGGATGAAATCCCACACAGCTGGAAATAAGGCTGTAAATTACATTGTAAGCCTTCTCACCTTGAAAGTATAACGTTATTCCAGATTCTTTAGTGACCCAAGCTATGAAGATGAAGTAAACAAAGTCCAGGTAGTCCAACAGTGAGCCAACAGCCTTTAACAAGCTTCACAAATATCCAGTTATTTACAATATACAAATTCCATTAAGAGGCCGGGAAGCAGTAATGCTGTCAAAGTGTACTCCTTGTGGAAAAAAGGGGGTAATTTCTTTAAGGCCTCAAATCCATACAAAGTGAGCAGAGGGCAGTATTCCAAGTTTGGCCGACTAACTCAACGTTAGCATGCTAGCTGGCGATTGTGTACCTGGATTTGGAAGTAAAGTGTCTATTTTTGCATCTCAAAACAAACGGCCACCTCAAATTATAAAGTTTAACTCGACTAAAACAGCATTTCATAACTAACAGTAGTGTATACAGTCAGGTGACGTGGAAACTGTTGCCGCCTTGCTAGCTAATTTGAAACAGAAATCTTTGGCTTGAAGTCAGTTTAAAGTCGACAGCTAGCCATCGTTAGCTACTAGCCTGCTAAGTAGCTAATGCTCGCTAGTTTAGTGCGCTGACTTGTATGCTTTGTTTCACATAAAAATAGATAACATGATCAAAATATGTGACAAAACATGTTACGTCATATATAAAATATTAAAACTTTTGAAAATGTGTCAAAAACTGTTGAAATGATTTATCAAGTAGCGTTAGCGCCTCGGCTAACGTTAGCTTCCCGTCGATGCGGTCGAGTCGCGTCACCACATCACAGCAACGCTCCACTCGGAAACTTCCAGTCCAACACTGAACGTCAGCGACGATTTAGATCCGTTCGGAAAATCCGAAGTGCAAACAAAAACTTAAATCCTGTTCCTTTTAGTCCGAGGTTTGGAGGTTCTCTTGGTATTTCCACCTTAAGGTCCTCCAGTCTGGGTCCTTCCCCGTCACCACTGCCTGCCAGCCTCGGCAGTCGGGACAGCCAATGGTGGCTCTCTGTCGGGAGAGTTCGCCTGGCAGTCTGCGGGAGGAGAGCGCTTCCCGGCTGGCAACAGGAGGAAAAGGAAGCGCAGCCGCACTTTCAGCTCCTTTGGGGATCTGAGTACTTTCTCAGAAAGGTACCGACCAAGTAGGAGTCAAACAAGCATGATTACTGAAGCCACAGGTAACGTTTTTTTCCTTTCAAGATTTATCCCCCGAAGACATTCAAATGTTTTTCCCCCAATTTATGTTCCTGAACAACGATGACATTGTAATAAAAGAAAAAATATATATTTTTATGTACAATTCATGGTTCAGAAAAGTTTTTGTTTTTGTTGTTTGTTTGTTTTTTACAGTTTACTTATTGGAGACCAGCATGATAAAGGATAATACATGAAATTGAACATTTACTCTATGAAGGATAGTATAGGATTTTAGGTATATTCTGACGTCATACAAAGGACAAATATCTCTGACTTTATGTGAGTTGTGTATAAAAGGATCTGTTTATTAACAGACTTGTAATCTTTTAAAGTGACCCAGATCAAAAGTTCACCAGCTTTCTGAAAGTCATTTGTTTCCATGTAAATTTTACTTGGGATAAACTTGTAGGCTTTTGGACTGAACTGTACAAGAAAGTTGTTCATAATATTTGTTGATTTACAAATGTAGCATAAGAAGGTTCATTATTATCAAATTATTTGTTTTATTTATTGCATTTTAAAAAGCAACATAGACAAGCAGATGGATGGATGGATGGATGGATGGTTGGATGGATGGATAGGTAGGTAGGTAGGTAGGTAGGTAGGTAGGTAGGTAGGTAGGTAGGTAGGTAGGTAGGTAGGTAGGTAGGTAG
>JBAFTC010000001.1:2082181-2096267 GCA_037177435.1 Melanotaenia nigrans | reverse complement strand
ATTTTATAGTCTTTTATTTATTTATTTATTCACTTCCAATTAAATAAAAACAGAAAATCAAGTAAAAAAATCTGGAGAATAAATAAATAAATAAAAGACTATAAAATAATTAAATAAAATATAATTAAATTAATGACAATTGATAAATAAAGAGAAATAAACTAACTATAAGAAAATACATATATAAATACATGTGAATAAAAGCAAAAACATAAAAGTAATAAATTTGTTACATAAAGATAAATGAGCTAAACAAAGGTCAGAAGTGGATTTTTATTTAGCACCAGCAGGCTGCAGGAGAACGCGAGGGAACAAATCATGCAGCTAAAATATGAAGTTGTGTTTATATCAGGAAAATGTTCCGAATGAACCAAATCAAATCAAAAATAACTTTTGGGGAACGTTTCTGCAACCAAAAACCAACATTCCTGAAGCTTTCCATGCCTTCAGCATTTTCTGATGCAGTCTTTTCTCGACCATCGACAACACCTGAACTGGAGAAATTCAGGTCTTTATTAAACATTAACTTCACCGGGACAAAATTCCACTGAGATGATAAAAGTTTTACTAAGAAGGTGCAGGCCTAAAGAGCAGCTGAACCCACTTGATGGATATTAGAAGGTCTGCTTGGAAAAAGATGCACAAGTAGAGCATTGGTGCTTCACTTACTGCAGACTGAACGTTGTTTTGTTAGTCATGACGGTGGTGGTCGTGTTTCCTTCAGACTGGCACCAGCGGCTCTGACCGGTATCCTCATCTGTTTGCAGGACAGCTGATGAATCAAGGTTTGAACACACGCCACCCTCACATGAGAAGGACGACTGAGCCGAACAATTGCTTCGCCCATTCTGCCTGCGATAGAAGGTCACCTGCAAAGTTTGGAAAAATAAGCACCAACATGATGCCGACATTGTCTGAAATCCTCAGAGCAGAAATGATCTAATACTCATGGTTTATACAGACTTACTTCAATATCTGGGGCCTTTTAGATCAGATTGATGTCACAGTGGACATGTAATTAAAATTCAAAGTGACTTCTGTGATCTTTTAAACCTTCTTTTTTTTAAAATATGTTTGTTTTTGAGCTTGAAAGATTTCCAGGAACTTTTATAGACACAAGTCATAAAATACTGTGACAGAAGGTGTGGCTGACATGTAGCTGGGAAACATACAGCTCTTCAGTCTGTACATGAACGTATGGGTTTATGATTCAATCAATTCATCAGTTTTTACTCAGATTCTGTTCACGAACAATAACTTAGCTAACAATTAACAAACAAGAAGCTGGAACTAAATTCAGGTTGTTACGCATAATAAATTAATAAGAATTCATAAATACTCATTTTGGCTGTTAAATAAATTAACCATTTTAAAGAATATTATATAAGTTTTAAGAGACTCTACCTTAAATGTTTCATCTGCTATCCTCTGTGCAGGCAGGAAACTGATGCTGTCTCCATAAAAACTGAGAGATGAACTCGTCCCCAACAATGCGAACATAAAGAGAAGAAGTGCACCTGCCTCCATGATGTCTCACCGACTCTGCTCATGCCAAACCCTGTACAGTCAGCATAGCTTTAAAGATGGAGGAGGCGGCTCCCTTTCAATCCATCCAACAGGTTTAACCAGATTTCAGATAACACAACACATTTCTGGAGATGGGGATATACATTAACATTTTTGTAAAAGGTTATTCGTATAAATTTTCCTCTATGTAAAATACTAGTTTAACACCCACACAGGCTGTAATGGTGGCTGATGTGTGTGCGTAAAAAGAAGCTGCAACAGTTCTAAATAATTTACCTTATGTGACAGGATACAAAGCTTTAATGGAAAATGACACAATGTCCTAAATAAACATAAATAAATACCTTAATAAAAGTATACCTGGAATTTTGGTGTTTCCATATAATAAATAAATAATTTAATTTAATTAACTATTTGAGGTCTTTTGGAGTAAATATGGAGAAGGATATTCTACCTGATCTGAATTAGAGATTAGATATAAAGTAAAGCCAATTAAATTTTGACAGAGGAATTCATAACAACCCCTTCAGCTACACACTAAATCTTTGTCAAGACCCCATCAAAAAGCTTGATTCCCAGTGGCTGGGTGGAGAGAGGGGGCTACTAATTACTGCAGATCATTAATTAAAAATGTTGACACGGAAAATGTTCAGACAGTGATTTTAGCTCAAACATTGTATTTTATTTTCTCAAAAAAGAGGGATGTGGTCGTTTTACGGCAGTGTTTTACCATCCCCTTCATCGGTTTGGTGATAAACAAGAACTTTCGTTTTTGTTTGATTTGGGACACACGACCTGCCGTAGTTACGTCAGCTAATGGAAATTGTCAGAGTGGCAAGATGGCTACTGAACCAAATAAGACCGAACTCCTTACCATTTTCAAAAGACTAAGATCTATTCCTACAAACAAGGTAAGCCAGAACGACGTTGTTGTTGTTTGTGTGTACGTTTGTGATCTTGTTTTTTGTTGGCACGCTTACGTTAGCTTGGTTAGTTCGGTTGGGGACCGTGAGCTAGCGCGTAGCTTGGCCCGGTTCCACGGTCACACAGCTAGCCTTGGCTAACAACTGCTAACCTAAGCTAAGAGCTGCTAGCCTGCCGGTATAGTTGTAACACATAAGGCCACGTAAACGGTGTTTGCCGAGGAAGGTGACACGTTAGCTACTGTGTTTTCGAACTCAGTTGAATTATTTACTGGTTACGTGGATCTAAAAATATTAAGATTAGGCCGTCAAAGAGAAATAACAATGATGACGTTTACGTCGTGATATAAAGTTACACATATGTGCAGGTGGCTTTGTCGGGTGTGTGTAACCATCTGAGGGGAGTTTTCTGTTGCCTCTTAGATCCAAGTTATCAATGTTTAAGTTTGCATATTTAACAAAGCTACCGCAAATAAAACCATACTTTATGTCTTTAGTTCTAACATTCTTGATTTGTGTTTGTAGTGAAGTTGTATTTAAAAGTCCCAACCCAGACCTAATTTCCTCATATTTCTCTTCCAACTGCCAGATTTTCCTACGTAGCCTTGATCAATAGTTCTCCAGCTTTCTGGAGGTCTTTTAAAGTTTTTCTTTGGACATTGACACTTTTCCCCACTTATTTTAGTCCATTCCTTGTACCTGACCATTTTCAGAGGAGCTCAACTCTGTATATAAAGCCCCATAATTAAAAATGAACCAGTGTTGAGATGACACTTAACAGACAACTTAGGAAAGAACCTGTTTAAAACTGGATCTATATGCTCTTTGTTTTAAAGACACCATTTATTCTCATTTATATGTGGAAAAACAGCAAAGAAAAGACAGTCTGTCAGACAAGAAAAAAAAATTTAAACAGCAATGAGGTGATTCCCAAAGAGCTGTTAGTTTGGTGGCAGAAACTAGAAAACATGACGACAAATAAAGAAAAAGAATCAGGACTAAAAACTATCTACAGTAGATAAACAGGATCTGAAAGTGATGTCCTAAAGAAATAGGAACAAATCCAAGAAAGACCAGAACCAGGACTTGAGAGATGCATCTGGACCTTCAGTTGATCTACTGATATATAAGATCTTCTGAGGGCTGAAGCCGCATCAGAAATGGTGTCCATGGAAACGGGGCTATGAAGAAGCCATTCTTAAGGAAGGGAAACAGAAAGGAAAGACTGTATGTCACATGACCCAAGAACTGGACTAAAGATCAGTGGCAACAGGTCTGATGGAGGGATGGATCCTTCCCAGAACCCGGACCTCAGCAGGTGTGATGGAGTGAGAGAAGTCAGACGTATTTGAGGCACTTCAATGGTGGAAAACAAACAAAAGTTCATCAGACTCATAAATGTTTAAAGGATGACTAAAACAAGTTTTACAACATCACCAAACACTGAATCACACTGGTGGGGAAGGTTTGCATATCGGTGCTTGAAATCTGAGGAAGTGATGTAACATCTAACTGTAATATCTTCAAGTGTTCTTTGAAATCTTTTCAGCACAGAATGACATGTTGCTCTAATCAGCCTCTGGGGACATGCTTTGTCTGTTCAGGCTTGTTTTGATTGTGCTGCCAAAAACCCGAGCTGGGCGAGCATCCCGTACGGTGTGTTCCTGTGCATCGACTGCTCTGGCATCCACCGCTCACTGGGAGTGCATCTCAGCTTCATCAGGTAAACTTCAACAATTATTATCAGCTTACTTCCGAGGACCAGTTTAACCACCGAGTTTATTAAACACATTCACACTGTGGATAATGGGTGTGTGCGCTATGCTGGAAAAAGTTTTCCTTAGACGACAGGTTGTGAATGACTGCAGTCTGAATTACATGCTCCTTTTCTTCCCTTCAGATCTACTGAGTTAGACTCCAACTGGAACTGGTTTCAGCTCAGATGTATGCAAGTTGGAGGCAATGCCAATGCGGTAAGTCAGAACCTCACTTTTCCCAGAAAATCAAGGGTTTGAACTGAAATAGAAAATTAGGTATCAGAATTGGGCGGTGGGCAGATTTTTCTTTGGTTCCTGACTCAGTGTGATAACCCTTCTCCTTCTGTCTGAAGACGGCCTTCTTCCGTCAACATGGCTGCTCCACCAACGACACCAACGCCAAGTATAACAGTCGCGCAGCCCAGATGTACCGGGAGAAAATTCGCCAGCTGGCAAATGCAGCATTGTCCAAGTATGGCACAGAAGTGAGTATCAGATGGGTGGAAATGTTTTGGATTATTAACACAAAATCTACTAAATATAAAATTTTGCTACATAAAGTTTCAAATTAAATAAACTGTAAAATATATATATATATTTAGTTTATTTAGATGTTGAATTCCAAAACATTTAATTCATAAAATGGTTAAAAATATTTTAAATTGTTATTTATCTATGAAACTTTTCTTAGAATTTTTTTAGGCGTTGCCAGACATGACAGGCTTTCTGCATCTGTAGCTCATTTTCATTCCCTTTTTTTTTTGTTTGTTTCTTAAAAATTCCAGCAGCTTTCCCCCAAGTGGACGTTTGGTTGCTGGCTGCTGCTTTAGTGTTGTGATGGGAAGTGTTAGCTAGCACTCCACACACACCTCTCAGCTCTGCCTTGTTACCTCTGTTTGATACAGCGTAATGCATGAAGTGGGCTGATTTTTGTCTTAATGTTTTTTTGTTTTAAATACTGCAGACTAACGGCTAGCTGAGTGTCTTTTTTTTACTTATTGGAGTTTATTGCTGCATTGCTACTGAGCTTTTAATGGATAACAGTGATATTTGCTGTGTACGTTATTCGGTTTTATGGGAGCCACTTTTAAGTTTTTTGCAGCCCTCTAGGTGGCGCTTGAGTCCCAAGCATGGGCCTCATGATGAAGAATCACTGACTTAAACCATTCTTATTGTTCGCTGTGAGGAAAAGAGAGAATAATAGAGTGAAGAGAATAAGAAAGAGACAAATATAAAACAAATGGAAAGCAACAGCAACGTCTGTGCATCAAAAAGCATGCTATAGCTTCTGCAGGCGAACAAAGCAGAGTATCATCAGGAGCACCTATTGGAAGGCAAACAGAATCATTCAGTAAAAGCAAGACTACAAAAACATAACTTCTATTGAAGGTTAAACCTTCACAACAACTGTGTGTGAGTAAAAAAATGTGTTAAATGTACATTTCTGTTGACTCAGAGCAGCAGACCGTCAGACTCCAGCGTGTCCCAGTTCAGGGTCTACGCGCTTCAGAGTGCAGGTTCGCGCTTCATTTCGCACAAGATGATGGTGAATGAGCAACAAAGCTCCCAAGAGTACGTTTTTATTTTAACTCGCTTCAAAAGAAATGTGACAAAACCAAATACATTAAAAACATGTTTGTTAAACGGTGGCATTAAAATTCTGTGATATTTGATACTCGTGGATTTTTAAGGGTTAATGAAGAATCTATCAGCTGGAAAACAGACAGGTTTTTTTAACACTTGGTCGGTGTTAACGTACACTACGACGGGCAAAATTAGTCATTTCAGAGGTTTAAGTGATTCAACGTCCTTCTCGTCGGCTAGGTAGGCTGTCCCATTTCATGAACGGTAAGCGGCTTCTGAGTGACAGCCTACGTAGGACACATGTGTAGACCTAGAATAGGGACACGGCTTTTATCACTAATTGTTGAGTGTTGAAAATAATGTGGACTTTTATATGAAGTTATTCTGGTCATCATAAACTTTCAACTTATTTTTTCTTTTGTTTGTTTTGTATTTAACTCATCTGACGTCACACTTGAGAAATAAGATAATAAACTGGGACTTAATGAACTGTTGCATCAGTAAATACAGGATGATCACGGTGAGGTGGCAAACACGAGACAGCAGACATATTATCTCCTACTCATAGTTTGTGTCTGTCAAGTGAAACACGGAAACTTTTAAGTAATCTGAAGGAATCATGTTTTTGACTCAAATGAGGGATTTTTACATTTTAAAACCTAAAAGAATTCAGATGAAGCCAAATGTTTACAGATGCTATGGTATATAATTGGTAGAGTAGCAGTTCAGTCTAACTCGGTCATCAGGTTACAGGTCATTGTGTAGCTCACAGGTCCAGCAGTTCATTGGTCTGTCAGTAAATAAGTTCTGCTCCAGGGATCTTTGACATGTTATATAAGATCAGTAAAGGGATTATCAGTGTGGTGGATCCCACCCAGATTACACGGGGTGTGTTATACTTCCTATCATTAGCAACATGATAAGAAAAACAATGTAAAATCATGTCGTCCTGTCTGCAGCTCTGGATCGACTCTCCTGCAGGAGGAACTCTGGCTGCTGCTGAGAAGAAGGAGGCCGACTTCTTTGCAGAACATACACAGGTTGGCTTTCTGCACGAGTGTGGTCACTAATTTAAACCAAAAGGCATCTCAGATTACTAATACTTGATGTTTTTAGGGTGCCAGTATGACATTTAAAAATGAATATTACCAGTGTACCAGCTGGTAATATTCACTCTTCAGTGTGTCACTAATGTCAACTAAAGCTGCTTATATGTAAATATACCATCCTCACCCATCGGCCTGTCGCGATAAGCAATAAGTTAATTAATTGCACGGTAAGAAAAAATGAGTGCAATAAGTTTGCCGGCTGCGAACATTTTTATTATCTTTTTCCCCCTATGTTACTTGTGGAGGGATCTCTCTAATGTCATACGTAACAGCAGCATGCTGCAGCATGAGACCGTGGTGAAGCACCTGTCCGAGCCGGTACGCCGCATTTGTTTTGCAGGGCTGCCGACACACATCGGCCGTGAGACTCGCGCATTTAAGTGGCTTCTCACGCTCTCGCGCTAAACATCCGATTCTCATGCTGAAATATGGAAATGAGCCGAATGGAGAGCTGATAGCTGCGAGCGCTTCCTCATTTATCGTGTTGCTGCTCCTCACATGTAAGCAGAGCACACACATGTAGCCTACGACGTCAGTACAAAGCCCCCACTTCCTGGTCGACCGTAATAACCCCTGTAATGCGCAGGCACATTACACAAATATAGTCAACCTATATACTACCATTGATGACAAAATACACATCAAGAGCAGCAATGCCGGCTAATCTAGAAGTTCAGGAGGATTCCCGGCGGGCTGCATTACTTTTCCGGTGTCCCGGCGTGTGTGAAAAAGGCGTGGCGTCGCAGCGTGGCGTCGCAGCAGCGCGGTTCACTCACTGCTCACAGATCGGTCTGACATGCGAGGATGAGGGGAGATATTTCAGCTTTACAGACGATGCGCAGTGTGTGTGTATAACAGCCTTGAAACGTGTGTGGAGAGGTTAAAAATTCAGGAGGCGAAACATAATTTTTTTGTTTCAGTCGCACCTGTTTAAATATCGCTAAGTCCTTGGAGATGAAAATCTAAGTGTAAGATTCCTAACGTGTAAGAGCATTTTACATACCATCCTGGGCAGTTTCTGGGGTTATTCTGGCATTATTCCAGGGAACCCGTTTGTTCAGCAGAGCTTTGCTTGAGGTGTTGTCCCTCTTCTCTATAAATTCTCTAAATGTCTTTTGCTGGATTCTGGTCTGGTGGCATACTTGTCTTGGTTAGAGTTTTCTTCGTTTCTTCTTCAGTTCTGATGTAATTTAGGTTTTTCTTGAACTGTCATTCTAATGCTCCCACCCCCTGCTTCACTGCACGTTCAACCCAAACCTGCTGATATTTGGTATCCATCTAAATAAGTTAAAAGGTTTTAGCTTAGTTTTGTGCCAGTGGCCAGAAAGTTTTTGTTAGATGCTGTTTGTTAAGATGACCGCTGTCCTTCACGCTGAGCCGTCGCTGGTAGTGAAGACTTCGCGGCTTTGTGTCAGGAAGACGGGTCTGATTAGTGGGTATGCAGGTTGTACTTGAAGTATTTATCTTCCACGTGGATCGATGATGCAGATATTCTGTACAGAGGATTCTGGGTTCAAAACACACAGGTCAGCTAATATTGTTTAGATCCAAATTTATGACTCCTCCTCTGAAAAGATTCGACTATGAAGTTTTCTGTCTTCTGTCATTAACGTTCAATGCATCACATAAACATTTTGAAATAGGTAATTTTGTGACTTGTGTAACCAACGATTTAAGCTGAAATTATTGAAGGAAACTGAATGGTGTTGATACGGCTTTATAACCTTTAAATGAAGTCATGTCTGCGTCGTCACTGCTGTGATCAGCTGACTGAGATAAGCTGGTGTCATCATCAGACTTTAAAGTTTAATATTAGGATCTGATGTTGTAACAAGCTGTTCTGTATTTTCCCTTTTAGTTTGCTAACGACTGGAGCATGGGGCCCCCCTCAGAACCGCAGCAGAATGGAGCCGCCATCACTCCACAGCTGACGGACACGTCGGCTAAAGGCCAGGCTGACAACCGTAAGAAGACGAAGCTGTTGCTGTTAAAGTTCATGTGCTCCGTGTGAACAGCTGCTAAGTCTTGGCAGCGCTATCAGAATTTGACTTGACTTGGCAACACAAAGTGCCTTAAAAACTGCTGGTACGGACTCTGAAGTTCACAGGCAGAGTCAAATTAAAGCCACCAATGTGTTTTAAACTGGAACAAACAGGCTTGAAATGAGATCCTGCACCGTGCTGCAGTGCTGGCCCATCCATCGCCTTCACCGTGTTTACTTGTGTTGTCATAGAGATGCTTTAATCAGGCTGTTTTGCCTCCTTTAAGAACTGATGTTGACTAAAATGACACCACTCAGCCCTCAGAAACACATTTTGGGAGATTCTGACTGATTGAAAAGCTTTCAGTTTCTTCCTGATTCAGGGTTTCTAACCTGCAGCCAATAAACCGTTTTCAGTCTGTGCTGCCACGTTAAAACTCTGGTGCATCACTGGAGGTCTCCACATATGGACAAGCTGTCAACTTTCTTGACAGTTTAATTGGACCAAAGGTCAACTCCTTCAGACAAAACAGGCCAGGCCATGGATTTCTTCCTTTTAATCAGGTGCTAGTTCTTTTGGAGACTTCATATTGGAAAGATGGCCATCTGCTTTGCTCCAAGGCCTCTACAGACAGAAACCTCCACACAGGTATGAAACTACTGATTCATCAGGAAGAATCGGGCCATCTGGGTGACACCTGTTTGGAGCATTTTAACCATTCACAACTAACACAGTAAACTGAAACTGAGCTGAAAGTTGTTGCTAATCGTCTCCATGAAGACGTTCTGTCCAGACGGAAAAGCAGCTTGTATGATCCGAGTCCTCTGAGCCGACACTGCAGACCACAGTCTGTCAGCAATGCTGTCAGACAGCGTTCCCAGATTATTCACCGACATCCTGCTTCCCTTCCAACACTTTCTCTTTAAAATTTAAACACTGGTAAATTAGAACTACCTTTGTTTTTATTTAGATTTTGAAGCAGCTACAAGCCTTGTCTTTCATTTACTTTAGAATTTTTTTTCTTATGATTTTGATAAACATTTAAATGGGATTAATTCTGTGTATCAGTTGCTCTCTTATGAAGTGGTGTGTGGTTTGTTACAGCCTAATAAAACACAATAACCACAATAATGTTCCCGTAAACTGATTTGGTGTCTGAAAACATCCGTATCAGCAGAAATCTAATCTCAGATATTGGAATCTGATCAAAACCCCACAGTAGTTGATCGGTGCCTCTCTAAATATTTCCAGCATGTTTGTGATCTATAAGAAGTTTTAAAAGTGTATTATGGGAAACGTTAGCTTAGCTCACATCTTCTGCCCCCAGTGACCCGTTTCCTGTGGCTCCTACACGTTTTATGTGCTGCCACATCCATCCTGTAATGTGTGTTAGATGAGTCCGTCGTGTTGCTTCAGCTTTATCTGTTTGCTTCCAGAGCCAGAGGAAGGACCCAGCATCGACGGTCTGAGCACATCACCCAAAGCCTCCCTCGGTGAGTAAATCAGCCCGAGAGAAGCACATCTACAGTCTACCGTTGTCTGCCATTTACCTCCTCATTCACTGTGTTCATTTATACACCTCCCTCCCATTAATCTCATCATTTCACTGCAGTGTTTCCAGCTTGTTTTAAGATCTTTTGATCCGATATGAGCTCAGGCTCTGAATTATTAACAGAAAGTAATCACTTTTAATACCGGTGTAGATATTATTGACCACTTTGGTTGTGCAGAAACTCGTCAAAGCTTTTTTCAACAGTAGTGATAGCTACTGTAGTTTAGTAATATAATATAATAATATATGTTTAAAAACCAGTTTCACAGACACCCACGAGAACAAGAACCAAGTTCTCGCAGTGGATGGGACAAGCTTCACTAAGAAGCTATCTTTCCACATTATTTTAATCAAATAGCAGATTTTATACATGAATTGAAGAAAATCTTCCACACAAATCTGGTTATTCAGGCTGTACATTAGGGGATCCGTTGGCAGGGCACCGAGTTCGATCCCACGGAGGACGAATATTAACACCTTCCAGTTGGGTCCTTAGACCAGACTGCCTGACCACCTTCACATGTAAGTGTCTTTGGAGAAAGGCTTGACTACATGACTGCAGCAGAGAATAGAAAAGCTGGTTTGTGTTCTGAGCGCCTGCAAATGGAAAGTTTTCAACCCGCATGGATAGAAAATATCAGACTTTTGGACTTGGATCTTATTGGAGGAGGTCTTCTCATGTCCAGTGTCACTCTGTGTTTGGGTCATCCCCGGTCCTACTGTCCCGTCCTGTAGAGGACTCCATGCGTTTGTCGTCTCAGGAAGGATGGACACCCAGAGGTGAAAAGTGTGTGTATCGTCCCGCTTTAAACGCATGGCCAACCAGTTCACCCACTGTGGATCTCTGTTACTGAGACTCTCCACTATGCTGCTAGTATTTAATTAAAGTATTTAATTAAAACAACGCTGCCCTCCGAAGAGGAGAGGTGGTGGTGGGCTGAAAAAAACCTGCATGGCTTCGTCTGCGTGACACGTTCTCAGCCGCTGCCCGTCCTCACGTCTCTGTCAGGTCATGCGAATATCTGTGGTGGGAGAGGCTGAGATGGTGAGAGCTATTTTTGGTGAGCACCTGTTGTTTAGCAAGATGCTTCCAGCAAAATAAAGCTTGGTATTCTCATTCAGCCCCAACAATGCTGTTGTGTAAGCATTAATGTCTTTGTGAAGTTGCAGCTCATCAGCGTTTAGCCTCAAGTCATTTCCAAAGACCAGCATAGATTCTAACAGTAGTGGTGATCGTGACAAGTCTGTCTAAAGGATGAATTCTTTCCTGAATTATATCTGCGTCTCTTTGTGACACAAATCCCGTCTGCAGCGAAACCAGGCGACTGCATTCGTGTCTAACTGCTTTTTGCTGTTTGATAATTAACCTTGAAAAGCTGCGAGACGAGCTTCCCCAGCATGACCCAGTTGCTCTGAGCTGCTCTGGGTTTCTCGCTTTGATTTAAAGTCTTAAAGATCTGAATGTCTTTTAAAGAGAGTCTTGCTTGTGTTACAGATGTGAAGCCTTCCATCATCGGGAAGAAGAAGCCCATGGCTGCCAAGAAAGGGGTGAGTGCAGCTCAAACCACCAGCAATCTGCTCATTTCAAGGTTTCGTTTAGGAAAGTTTTACATTCTTTAACCTTAAAAGCACGTTTTTATCATCACTTTCTGTCAGAAACTACACTTTTCGTTCCTTGTATCTGTGAAGTTTGAGCTGTTGGGAGGTCAAACTGGATCCAACAGACAGAAGCTGGTGTTTCACAGCGAGCACCATGTCTTCATGCAGCGGTGTCGTGTTTCTGAAACCTTCTGCATCATGGCCAGCCGGGTGTCGCATGCTCCGCGCCAGAAGAAGTCATGTTGCACTGGAGCTCATTGCTGCTCCCAGTTAATGATTAATAAGGGTTCATCCCTTTTCAAACGCTGGAAAGGCAACTAAATAAGCCCAAACTCTGAAGTTAAAGTTCAGCTTTCTGGTTAACGTCATGAGTGATTTTAAAAACCAAGAAATGTGTTTTTCTCCAGATGAGCTTTGAATTAACATTCAGAACTTTAACTGAGCTATAAAAACCTCACACACACTCCCAGAAAAAAGCATTTTTCTGACCTCTGATGTCTAATAAATACACACAGCTGATCAGTTATTTCCACAAACTATTGTGTGAATACTTCCTACATACTGTAAGACAACAGGAGTCAGTTAGTAGGTCACTGAAGAGGCTTTTAAACCCTGAAGTGATCTGTACCACATCCTTCCTGCAGCTCGGAGCAAAGAAAGGTCTCGGTGCCCAGAAGGTGAGCAGCCAGAGTTTCTCTGAGGTGGAGAAGCAGGCGCAGGTGGCCGAAAAGCTGAGGGAGGAGCAGGTGGCCGAGGCCAAGAAACAAGCCGAGGAATCCATGTGAGGACAGAAAATATTCTCCTTATCGTGTAGATGTGGGTTCAGAAAGCGAAGCGCCATGTTGGGAGGATTAAAGCGTTTCTGTCTGGCTGCTGCAGAGTGACGTCGATGCGTCTGGCCTACAAGGAGCTGGAGATCGACAGGAAGATGGAGGAGAAGAAGCTGCAGAACCTGGAAGGGAAGAAGAGGGAGCAGGCCGAGAGGCTGGGGATGGGCTTCGGGAACAGGAGGTAAGCTCGACAGTTCGACCCCTCCATGACAACGGTGCAGTTACAGTGTGTGTGTGTGTGTGTGTTAATGTGTGTATCGTTCCCGTTTCAGCGCCGTGTCGCACTCGGTCATGTCAGAGATGCAGGTGATCGAGCAGGAAACACCTGTGGGAGCCAAGTCGTCCTCTCGCTCCAAACTGGACATGTTTGATGAGCCGGGCTTCACCTCTGGACCCCCGAAGTACGCGTCACGCTCAGCCCACAGTCTGAACTCCTCCCTCTGGGTTCTGTCTGACAGAAGCAGCCAGTTTCCTTCATTTTAATGCGATTCATGGCACACAGAGTAGTTTCCAGGTTTCACTGAATGTGGGGAGTAAGGCAGAAGACAGGTAGCCCCACACCCAGGTGGTGGTGCGGTAAATGCCGTGTAAAGGTAAAACATGTAAATTAAATCAAATATAAGGACGTAACATGGTAGTAATACACACTATGATATAGTACTATAGTATAATATGTAATTTAGAATGTATATTAAATGGCAATAAAGTACATTTTACTATTATATAGGGTGTAATACAATAAAATGTAATAACAATAACAGTATAAGAGTACGAATAATAGATAATAATAAATTATTAATTGGGCAGTGTTGGCCTATGATTACAGAGGCAGGCTTGGGTCTGGAGGACTCTGGTCCCTGTTCTGGCAACAGAGGTGTAAAAGCCCATTTATGCTCGATGTAGAAGACTGATACGCAGACAGACAGTTTCATCCGTCTTCTACATCGGTTACAAGCATAATTTAATCCGTCTTCAGGGAGCTTAGCTATCTGTAAGCAATACCACCAGAGATCACAGGGGCAGCACCGCCTTTACCGCGTTATTTTGACAGCCCTAATTATAATATAATATAATTAGTGCTGGGCAACGATTAAAACTTTTAATCGCATGACATGCTGCGATTAATCGCGATTAATCGCATTGTTGCGCGCAAAATGTCTCTTTCCTTTAAAAAAAGGCCTACAGCTATAAAAAGAAAATGCAGTAAGTTTTGGTTTACTAAC
>JBAFTC010000001.1:1945846-1957466 GCA_037177435.1 Melanotaenia nigrans | reverse complement strand
CCATAGTTTTATCTTCCTATCATTCTGGTACTGGTTGCTAGTTTCTTCTGTCCATAGAATGCTGCTCCAGAACTGAGCTTTTTTTCAGTGGTATTTGGTGAAAGCAGGACTTTCTATTCCTGAGGCTGATTAATGGTTTGCACCTTGTGGTGAACCCTTTGTATTTGTCCTCGTGCAGTCTTATCTTTATAGTAGATTTAGACACTGATACACCTACACTGTATCATCTTGTCTGCAAAATGTTTTTCTCTAGAATGGCTGTTCTGAAAAGGTCTTTATCACTATGGAAAGGATCCTGCAAAGAACCACCTCTGTCGTCTTTCATTGATGTCCAGACATTTTTGAAGCTCCCAAGCTTTCCAGTGCACTTTTTTTCTCTCAAACACTGTTGATTTGCCAAATCCAAACATTTCTACTTTGGTCTTTCATGTCAGATTTCTTCTTTTTTCCATCCTAAGGATGATCTGTTTCACATCCATTGAGAACTCCTTTGACTGCAAGTTGTGGGTTCATAGCAACAATGTCCAAATGCAAATGTCACACCTAGAGTCAACTCCAGACTTTTGACCTGCTTGACTGATGATGGATTAATGAGGGAATAGCCATTAGCATGAAGTCCTCTAAATAGCTGTAGATTTAACTATCCAATTTTTTTTTAAGAATCCTTGAAAAAAGAGACAGCTATGTTAAAGGGCTGTAATTCCTAAACTTTCCCTCCAGTTTGGATGGGAATACTCTCACATTAAAACTGAGAGTCTGCACTTTAAGCAAATTTTGATTACATAACTGCATTTTTAATATGTTTGGGTAAACAGCTAAAATAACAAAACTTGTGTCACTGTCCAAATATATATGGACCCGAGTGTTGAAGTTGCAATAAGCTTCAGTATGCATCCTGTTTCTTACTCTGGCAGCTGGAATAGGCTGCAACCGTGTAGTGAATGAAACAGATAAAGAATAGAGAATAGTTAAATAGACGAGTGTTGCTTTTTTATTGGTTTGGGTGTGTTAACAGAATTTAAAAAAAAAAAATGCTAGATGTTCTCATTGAGAAGCTCCTGTAATGCAGAGAAATTATTAATTATTAATTACTAGGAAGAGCAATTATTCTGTTATTTTTTTAAATGTTCAAATATTTTTCCTTTAATGGAACTTCAACATCATCTGCATGTTCATTTATTCATAATAAAACTGAATATTAGATCTGACTAATAAATGAAACAGAAACTCAAAGAAATACATTACTAACAGAAAAATAATCAACACTAATCTCAGGCTGCTGGATGTTGTGTCTCTGTCTCCTCAGAAGAAGTGCTTCCAGCCACCATGAAGAAACTCTGTTTCTGGTCATATTGAACATTTCTCATAATGCTCTTGCCTTTTATCTCTGAGTGAAAAGTGATGTATGTGGTTCCGGATTAAAACTCTTCCTTTGTTTTCTCTGGACTCGCCGCTGCTGTGTCTCCTGGTCGTTTGTGCATGTGGCTGCGCGCACAAAGACTTACCCAAGTCTACCGTGATGCTTTACTTTTCATTAGTCAGTCATCATGTCTGTGTTTTTATATGTAATAAACAGCTGACTGGCTTGTTTCATATTTAACAAGAAACTTTTTCCATGGCAGGGTGGAGTTGTGCGTACAGTGGTGTCCGTGTCTTTAAATCCCACCTGTGCTGTTTACGTTTACGTACTTTCTCACCACTTAGATCAGCTGTTCAGTAAAACTATCAGTTAAACTCCCCATCAGGGGAAACACAGAAGCCACAACTTTTCAGCTTAATTCTTTTCAGCGTTAACGATGCCCACCTCAAATGACCAGCCAATCACAGAATAATTCTCGGAGCCCCACAAGAAGAAAGTTCTGCTTGGCCGATGTGTAGTGTAGCGAACAAGCCGCCTCATGGCCTCATTTTTGCTGCTGTTGGGTGCAAACATCCTATGTCCAAAACTGTTATTTTTCAGGAAATTTATGAAACTGTATAGTTTTTGTATTATTAGACATAATGTTATCAAACTTGGTATTGTGTTTTACATCATATATCTTTGGTTAAATATGTGTAAAACTACAGACAGACATAAAGGGTGACCAATAGTACTGATTAATGAAGAAAAAAATATCACAAATTTTGGAGGCCTTGATATCCTTATTGTAGCGTGGGAAGTTAAAAGGACCCAAAAGCAGACGAGCAAAAAAGAACAGTTTATTGAGGACTGAAAATGGACAAGCGGCAAGGCAGGTTAGCAGGCGAGCAGGAAGGAAAGAGCTGGGACACTGGAGATTTTGGAAAGAGTGGAACAAAATGGATATGATTATACTGAACTCAACACAGGGACAAAATAAATAAATAAATAAAATGCTGTAGAGACCTGATGTTACCACAGGAGTGAAAGCAATGATCTGGCAGGGCTTGTGATCAGACCAGAGTAGATACTGAGGCAGTAATGAGATAATCGCTGTCAGCTGTGTTGGAAACCTGCTGCCAGAAACCAGAAACTCCACCAAAAGGAGACATGCCCACACACCACTGCCAGGATCAGCAGAGCCATGATGCTAATAACTTTACTACAGTTTTGTACAAAATATAATACAAACTCAAAGATAAATCAGTTTCTCAGCAGTAATTTATTTAAGTCAGACCAGACGATTATTTGAATGTTTTATTGTTTTAGTTTTAGATTTTCCTTAGGGACACTGTCTCTCTGTCAAGTGAAGTTGGGATGCCTGCGGTAACCAGTGGCAAGGAGAAATGGAAGGGTGGCATGAGACATTCTCAGTGCAGTATGCACAATATGTAAATGCAGTTAAAGGAAGATCCAGAAAAACACATTTAAAAGCTTCACACCTGTAGATTACCTGAAATGAATTATTTTTTGTTTGACACCTTGCAGTGGCCTTATTTAAATCTGACCCTCCTGGTTTCTCTACCATTCTTTTTTCTTAATTTCTCTTCTCATTCTCATGGTCATTTCTCCTTTTTTTCCATCTAAAAAACTGGAATTGATTCAACTTAAATTTTCTTTTCACTATGGTAACTTCCAAGCATTACTATTTGAACATTATCACACAGTAGAAGCCTCTAATAATATGAAGCCAGAAACATGCACAGAAATCACAAGAATTTTAATTTAGAATATTCATTGTTTTTGTAGACTTTTTGTTATTTTCACAGTCTGACGGTACGGATGCATCGTGGTTTAATAAATTAGTCTCATTGCTGTGATATTGATAACACAGAGCTGTCACTGAAACTTCAGCTCCTGAAACAGACTCTCCAAACTTTTCTTTTTTTTTTATATATATATCCTAATGCTAAACTGTTCTTGTCTGCTAGAATTGAAATTAGCTACCTAACTTCTATAAATCACAAATCAAAGGGAGGCACAATTAGCAAGCGATTAATGAACATTTTAAGCTGCAACCTCGTGTCATCTTCAGCAGACATTTTATTCATTGCTAATTTAAATGGATTTTTCCTTTGTGTTAAAACATCACCTGGAGAGCCGACTTCACCCAGAGAAAGTTGGGTGGCTCAGTTGCTCCATTCTGCTGGTTTGCAGACAGACCATCTCCTACATGTCTGTGACGCACCACCACCTGCAGCCCAGTGTCAAGAGGCAGACAGTGTTTGATGCAGGACTGTAATTAAAACTTTAAGATGGCAGGCAGTTACCCTTATCTTATCCCTCTGTAGATCTGCCTCTGCTTTCTTGGTTTTTTGTTTGTTTGTTTTGTCTTTTTGCTCTGGTATAATACAATTTGAGAACATATTGAAAAAATGTGGCAACGTAACATTTTAAGAAATCAAAGATATGATGAGCATGACAATATGATCAGAAAATGTTTTAAAGAAAAGTCTACAATGGTTAAAGACGTCACCCAAACTGAAAGTTGTTTTGTTTTAGGGGCGTCATGGCTCAGCAAAGTAGAGCGGTCGTCTCGTAACCAAAGGGTTGCCGGTTCGATCCTCGGCCAAGTCATGACGAGGTGTTCTTGGGCAAGACACCGAACCCCTAATTGCTCCTGATGGGTTGTGGTTGAGCGCCTTGCATGGCAGCTTCCGCCATCAGTGTGTGAATGTGTGTGTGAATGGGTGAATATGATGTAAAGCGCTTTGCGTACCATTCCAGGTACAGTAAAGCGCTTTATAAATACAAACCATTTACTTTCTTGATTTGGAGGGGCGTCCCATTACTTTTGGCATTCTGTGGTCAAGCCGTTCTTTAAGAACGGAAACGGGGAGAAAAGGCTGAGTTAAACCAGGAGAAGGGCTTAGGAACGTCCTTCATGGAGTCTGGAGAGCAATGTTCTGAATACCAACTAAAGAAATGTCAGAAAGTTTGTCTAAGAGGGTCCAGACCGTTAAATATCCACCTAAACTCCTTAGAACTGGACCGACTAGCTGTGACTCAGATACTGGATTTATTATGTTGGTGGTGTTCGTGGGTCTGCAGATGCAGTCAGGATGGGGAGGGAGTCTGGTTTGGGAACTTCAGGGTTGCCTCCCTGCTGTTTGTAGATGATGTGCTTTAGGTGGTTTCCTCAGACCAGGGTCTCCGAACACACTGGGCCAGTTTGCAGCTGAGAAAAGTAGGAAAAGTTTGCAAGGATGTGAAAAAACTTGTGAGGATTTGCAGCATTTAAGATAATAGCTGCAATCACAACGTTCGTGAATTCCTGAAGGGATTGACATATGGATGGATGGATGGATGGATGGATGGATGGATGGATGGATGGATGGAGGGATAGACGGATGGATGGACGGACGGACGGATGGATGGATGGATGGATGGATGGATGGATGGATGGATGGATGGACGGATGGATGGACGGACGGATGGATGGATAGATGGATAGACGGATGGACGGATGATGGATGGACGGACGGATGGATGGATGGATGGACGGACGGATGGATGGATGGACAGACGGACGGATGGATGGATCTATATCCAGCTCTAGACCACTGTGCAGGTCTGTGAGAATGAGTGAATACCCTCCATCCTCGGCCCGGCTTTAAGGCTCTGAGGTGGAGCTGCTACTGAAGGATGTTTCTCTTTACCTGAAAATGAACCTGCTTTGTATCTTTGTCCAGCTCACCTGTTCGTCTCCTGCTGCAGTCATTCGTCTTGTCTCCTGTCCTCTCATTTCATGGTACACCAGTTTGCTAAATGACTGTTATCACACACTGTATGAGCTGCCGTTGGATTGTATTTGTCTTGCAGCGATGGGAGCTCATCGACTATTTGTGAAATCTTCTCCTCCATTTGAACTTGTTTATTTGGAGGAGACTTCTGTGTCTAATGGAGGGTAAATAAATGGTTAATGAGCCAACCTCCAAGATGATCATGGAGTCAACCAGTAGGAGACTGGGGAAAGTTCTCATTTAGTGGTTCATGTGACCTCTGAGATTTCTGGGCTTGTTAAGAAACTTAATATTTGAAAACTGTTTGTAGTGAAATATAAGAAACCCTGAATCAACAAAAGCTGTGGGTCTTACAGACTGAGGGTTCTATAGGGATCAATTTTTATTGACGCCAGCTCCAACACCAACAATGCCACACCTCCATCCTGCACCCCCCTTGGCCTCGATCAGGCCAGATGAAGAGCAAATGAGCGGCTGTTTGGTGCTTTGTCAGCTGAGCAGAAACACAGCAGAGAAAAGAGGCTGATGAGGTTAAATAAATCCAAACGGATTTAAATAATTAGGTTTTTAATTAGATTTTATCAATAAACAGTTTTTTCTGAAGGTGACCTGGTTTTAAATCTATTGGAAGAAGTAAAATGGGAGGGTACATTACTGGGCAGCTCAGTGGTACAGAAGCAGAGCGAGTCCGTCACCTCGGAGCCTACTAACCTCTTCATGCCTTCAGTGCTCTCTGTTAATGTGAGACGGTAGGTAACGTTAAGGTAATTATCAACATGTAGCCTTACTCTTTCATTTTTTTAAAAAATAAGGACGAATCATCTGCACGGTGGCGTTTCTCAGACACATCTCATGGATCAAAGTGTTTTCAGGCTCCCAAAACTCTGGTTCCATGTGAATGAAACACCCAAATGATTAAAAAACTAAAGCCAATGCACCTAAACTGGTCTCTGTGTGGACATGGTCTTCATTTAAATCACACTGGCTCTGAACAGTCAGGGACCCCTGCACTCTTTGGGGGACCCCGGGCTGGGGCCACTGCAGCAGAGCCGCTTTGGGATGTGGTGGGACCGGACTTCCACTGTACGTCAGGACTTTGTAAGTGCAGATGTTGCGTGTGATGAAAAGACTTGGTTGCATTTGCAGCTGTTTGAACTTTAAGCTGCTCACTTCTCACCTGAGACGATAACAGATCTGATGGAGATCGACGTATCGATCACTTGGGTGTGAACAGGTCACACTTTAGAAGTCTGCAGCATCAGGAACCTTTTTAATTTTACTGCCGTCTGATGTGAAAGATGTTGTGACCATTTTGTGACTCATTGTGTGGGAAAACCTAATATCTGTGTAATTAGTTAAACACTGGGACTTGATGACCTTTGCTAAGTTTTTATTAGAGAAAGCCGCCTGTGGGGTCCTTTGTTCCACACGGTGATTCATTTTCTCTCAGTGAAAGATGTGCTTGTTAATCCATATTGAGCCGAGTAAATGAAACCCAAACTGTCGAAGCCGACACGTTTCCCTTCATCAACTCCATTAAACGTCTGCGTTTCCTGCTTCTCTCGCGTCTCTCAGCCCTGTCAGCAGCTCTAAGATCTCCTCCGGCTCCTTTATCACTGATCTGCCTGAAGAAACGCCACAACTTCTCAAAGAATTAGGAATCAAAAGTCAAAAGCAGGCGTGTTTTCATTCCAGCGTTTTGCGTTAATTAAAAAGGTTTGATGCAACGCGGCCAGTCCAGCTGGTCTGTAGTCTGGCAGATAATGAGAGCAGCCTTTCCAGGGCGGCTGAGAGCTGGAGGAGGTAAAATCACTAGTTCAGATGTTTATTGGACTCAATCCCTGTCTCCATTATTTGGGTGCTTCTGCAGCTGGACGTCTGACAGCTGCACCGACTACATGTGATAAAACATCAGTTTGCATGTAAAAACAAAACAATTCGCTGTTTTAACTGAAGTTATTTCTGATTATTCATGAATCAACACAATGAATCATACGGGCTTCTAAATAAGAGCTGATAATGCGTGTAATGTCTTCCAACCTTAGGAGGAAAAGTATTATTTCTAAACCGGTCTGACTTGTTACCATGACTACCAAGATGATGGAGAGGCTTGTTGGAAAAGGGATGAAGTTTACAGAGTGAGGGGAATGACAGAAAAGAAAAGAGGAGGAAAAGAGCAATTAAAAACATAATAAATGAATTTTGAACTAAAAAGTACTAAAAATGAATGAATATGGAAATATAACAAATGGCAAAATATAATTGGATTACTTTTATTATTAGGACCATTTTTACATTTGGTAAATTATATATGTACACATGTTTTTAATAAATAACACCTTGTCACAATAAATAGACATAAATAGATTAATAAATTAATTAACAACAACAATAATAATTGTAAATGAACTGTTTATGTGTGATGTCAAAATGATTGCAGTGCAAAAGGTGGCCACTAGGGGGCAGAAGACATGAATCAAATTGTGTTAAACGGGGTTTTGAGCAAGGTTTTTACCGTAAAGTTATACTGAAGGTCTCAGATAGTGTTTGGAATACAGCATTAAGAAACAGTTTTTATGCTTCTCTGATTTCTGGAAAGAAGTTGGGGGGCAGAGAGGGGGAGTTGGGTGACCTCATACCGGATGGATATAGATGACTATCACCTACGAATGAAAAAAGTGATTCATACATTAATAATAAAAAGAATGATGATGATGATGATGGTAAACGTTTTCAGGTGGTGATGCAGGATGGTTTCGTCTTTTATGAAAAACACACTCATGTACTGTCTTATCTTTTGATCTGTACGTGTATGTGAATAATATCAACGTCTCATCAACCAGAAGCTGCAGACCGGAGGTGATCAGGCTGCAGCTGACGTGTAAAATCTGGACTTGTTGCCTCTATCAAAGCCACCTGGCAAAATTTTTTATCCCATATAAATGTCCTGAATGCCTTCCTAGCAAATTTCCAGCCATTCAGCACCTTTTAGTTAGAAAAGAACTTCTAAACCCTGTTAGAGCCACCCCACCTCTGTCAGTAAATCGTTCATCCTCTGGAAGAATACTGGAAATAATCTTCCCGTTACTGAACCGAAGTGATGACCTCTGATCTCCAGGAAGACCATGTTCAGTGACAGCTGAGTCCCGATGAGTCCACCAGCCTCCTGTTGTTCCAGTCTGTGTGGATTTCATCGTAGACCTCTGTTTTAAGGATGATTGATGACATCAAACACCGTTTAAATCAGAGTGAAAATCCGAGAATACAAAAAGAAAAACACTGAAAGGAAACGGGGAATGAATCCAGGT
The DNA here is from genome assembly GCA_037177435.1 of Melanotaenia nigrans. Taxonomy (NCBI): domain Eukaryota; kingdom Metazoa; phylum Chordata; class Actinopteri; order Atheriniformes; family Melanotaeniidae; genus Melanotaenia; species Melanotaenia nigrans. Next base: position 1,949,016 of record JBAFTC010000001.1, on the reverse strand, counting down.
AGAGGTGCGTTCACTGTTCCTCAATTTTACTATTATATTTATCTAGCAGCAAAATTAGCCCCAAATGATCATTCCACCAGATGTTTCAGTGCATAACTCACCTATCATTATACAATAAATGTCCCGGCACTTTACTCCAGTAAGGTCCGACATGAGGAGCAGCCCACATCTCTGCTTCCATCTGCTGTGTTTCTGGAGTCAGCCCTCATCACTTTCCATGTGAGAAATCTGCGTCTAGAAGTCCATCAGCAGTTTTATCTTTCACTTAACGGTAGAAAGAAAGAGGGCTTCCTTCAAGATTTTCATTGTTTAGTCAAACTACCTCTGAATAATGAGTTCAGATGGACTTCTGATGGTGTTCTCTTAGTTTCCTCTGTCAGAAAACAGAAGCACAGATTCTCCAGCTGCTGTAGCAGCTGGTTTGCTCAGTGGGACAGTTTGTCTCCCATGCAGGAGACCAGAGTTCAAAACCCTGTGGGGGTGAATTTAACACCTTCCAGTCGGGTCCTTAGGTAAGACCCTTAACGCTAATGTCTAACCACTGTAAAGTCGCTTTGGAGAAAAGTGTCTGCTAAACGACTGCAGCATTTTATTCTAGTTTCCTCCGCAGACCCAGGATTTCCCAGGTTGCATCATTTTTAGTTTCACTGCCCCGTCCGTGCTGGCTAAACTGATCTTGTTACTGGGAAAGCACACAGTGATGCAACAGTGATAATAACAGCCATAATATTAAATTATTCCCATCAAATTCACTCAGAGATGCACCACCGTTAAGAATGCAAGCAGCAGGAAATGCAGATGTTTCTGCAAAAATTAGGATTATAAAAGAAAAAACCATTTTTCTTCATTCTACCTCTGTCATCATTAAGTAAAAACATGATGATTTATTTACTGTCTGGATATAAATCAGCATTTGTAGCTTTAAATCTGTGAAGCCATCTGTGTAATGAGCGTCCTTCAGCATATAAAGAGGAGGCCGTTAAATTCTGGACTGTAAGTATTTATGTGAGGAACAACTTGTTGGCAGAGGCATCAGTGGCCTCCTCCATGAAGCCCCGAACGCAGCGCTTAATGCTTTAATAGAGTTGTTTAAGTCTTTTTCACTGCTGCGCTGAGCAGTAAATCACGGCGTCTGCAGCGGCTCTGGTTCAGCCCGGAGTCTGGCAGCGCTGCAGCCCTGATGCTGAGACGTTCATCCGCGCTGGGAAACTTTGTTTGACCAACAATAACAGAGTTTTCATCGATCTTCCGTCAGTTTGGGTTGCAGCTTATGAAGAGCAGCACCGAAACATTTAGACTGGAACAGAAGCAAACGGTGGTTTCAGGAATCACGTTTATTTCTCTGATCTCACACAAAGGCTGTAAAGAAACGATAAGATAAATAAAAATGTTATAGATGCTGCTGGAAGCTTGTTTTAGGTTTTCATTAGATAGAAACAACTCTGGTCATTTATAAAGAACAGAGGCCCATCAGGGACAGACGTTACATCATCAGACCAGTCTCAGTCTGGTCTGGACTCTGGTCTGCACCCTGGTCTGGATTCTGGTCTAGACCCTGGCCTGGACTCCTGTCTGGACCCTGGTCTGGACTCTGGTCTAGACCCTGGCCTGGACTCCGGTCTGGATTAATTGACTTGAGTCCTCGGATCTATGAGTCCTGCCAGGTTTATATTCTCTGAATGCGTCACAGATGGATTCTGGGATTTGTAGGCCATCAGAATGGTTTTGGAATCTATTTCGTGACTGACTGGAAACCAGTATGAACTGGAAACCAGTGTAGAGATGTAAAACTGGTGCGATGTGTTCGGATGTGTTAGTCCAGGTTAAAACTCCAGCAGCAGCATCTGGACGAGCTGCAGATGTTTGATACTCTTTAAGGGAAGTTTAATTAAAGGACGAGTACAGTAATCCAGACTACTGGTTCCTGCTGGTCGTTCTGGTCTTCTCTCTATGATGGGAACAGATGCTGGTTTCAGAGCTGGTCTGAGTCCTCCATGTTCCAGCGTCCTGACAGCTGTCCAGGTGATGGAGTTCTCCACGTTGCACCGTGCACACACCTTCTGCACACAAACCTCCGTCGTTCTTTGGTTCTGATGTTTTTGTGAATTAAATGAAGTGCAGTGATAAAATATGGCCGAGCTCAGGTAAAACCACTGCTGACTGAACATCCGATGGTCCCGATTAATCTCTGGGTTTAATCTTCAGATGGAAGCTGCTACCTGCATGTGCTGAAATCAAATTAATTACAGGAAGTGAGTTCTCTGCAGTTTTGGTGTCCTCCGGTGCAGCTAAGTAGAAGATGATGATTAAGATGTTGCTGCAGTGGAAAACTTGGATAAATCTAAAGCAGAAACTAAACTAGACTATTCAAATTAGTTTCTTATACGATGTGAATGCTCTGAGAAATACTGATAAATAACCCAGTCAGCAGAAACCCATCTTCTCTAAATGCCTTGATCTCTGTCTGCTACTCAGGTCCAGTGTCACTGCTGAGCTGCACCATCAGATCATCATCATCATCATCATCACCTTTGCTTCTGCTGCAGGTGAGTTTCTCTGCTCTGATAATCTGCATCCAATCAGATTAAATTCTGCCTGACGAGGCTCAGATTATGCTGCATGTTGCAACAGGAAGGAGACTTCTGGAGGATTTCAACTTTATGCCTTCATGGCTTTTACTTAATTTTGACATAATGTCGATCTGTGGCTCACCAACTTTTTTTCATGATTGTACATCGAAGCTCCGGGATGGGAGGAGGCGGTTTGCATTAGGATGTAAAATAGGAGGTTGTTTTGGTAGAAAAGCTGCAGTTTACAGCAGTGATAGATGACTGTGGTGGAGTGATGATAAGCTGGATGTGCAGCTTGTTCAGGCTGATGATGATACAGAGATCCTGACTTTAGGCCAACTTGTGTATTTATTCATTTTCCCTGAAGCCAGTGATGTATGCGCTAAATGAGGACATTTAATCAATGCCATTAAAATTTATAACTAGATCAGCTCACACTACCTGTTCATTAAATACTTTTCATCTGAAAACGCTCCTCTGCTTTAAGCTCTGGACCTGCTTCAGACTTAATTGGTTTATCTTTGTGTTTTTCTTTCTTTCTTTCTTTCTTTCTTTCTTTCTTTCTTTCTTTCTTTCTTTCTTTCTTTCTTTCTTTCTTTC
>JBAFTC010000001.1:1900483-1914382 GCA_037177435.1 Melanotaenia nigrans | reverse complement strand
ACCAGTCTGTAACAGCTTTTAATCCCAGTATAAACCAGTCTGTAACAGCTTTTAATCCCAGTATAAACCAGTCTGTATCAGCTTTTAATCCCAGTATAAACCAGTAAGCTGCCCAGCAGCGTTCTGAGGCTTAGAAATTGAACAATATCACACTTTCTTCAGGACGGCCATGTGGCGTTGCAGCCCAGTTTCTCTTTATGCACCGTGTCACATTCTAGTAAGTGGATGTAAACACACCGGATGTCTTGGACATGCACCATGGCTGATTCAGCAAAGAAACTCAAGAAGACATTAACAAAGGAGAGGAGGAAAAGAGAGAGAAAGAGGGACAGAACAAGACATAAAACAAGAGTCTTATACTGGCTGGAGAGGTCTCACAGTGCAGGCAGGATGAAGATGATGCTGAATTAACTGTTGATAGGGGGATGCATCACTTCATTAGTGCATCTTTAACCTTTTAAAACTTTTTAAATGTTGAGAACAGATGATGTTAGAGATAAAGTTCAGAATTTTTCCATGATCTGATTGAGGATTCGAGCTACAGATGCATCATTCCAAAGAGATATTCACATTCATCCTGGAAGTGGTTTTTAAATTTGTGCTATGTGCCGTCTTCATTTATTCTTCACCAGTAACACATGAACTGATATCTATACATCTTTAGATCTTGTGGTTGCAGAGAAATACTCATTGAATTTTGGATATGACACCACGTAAAAGGTTACAATTACTCGTTTACAAAATATATTAATATATGGATGTTTTTGACTTGACTTTCTACTTTTTCATGCCTGACAGAAAACAGGGTGTTTGGCTGCCATTTCACAAAGACATAAATGAACTTGTTTCATGGTTTTCTGGTGAAATTTGACTGGACGTATACAATCTAAGTATATATATAGTATAATTAAAGAAAAAAAGAAACTGAAGTTGAGCACAAAACACCCAGAAGTCACGTTCAAACCAAAGAGAACCAAAATGGTGTCAGCATCAGTGAAAGAATATCTGCGTGTCCAGCCTTTATCTCCTGATCCAACAAAAAGAAATCAATTATCCACCCTAGATGGTAAACTCTATAGAAAAGCGCTGCTTTGTCATTGAACAGAGGAGGTGAGTGGGATTGCCTGAGGGGGGGTGTCAGAGAGGGGGGTTTTATTTGACATCTGCTTGTAAACAACTATATTAGATTCTCCCGTAGGACATTAATTCTTCAGCGTTAACTAGAACGAGCCGCCTGCACGGTTCACTAACGTTAACGGCCTGGGACAGTCCTTTTGTTGTGTGATGTGCACAACCTGAGCTAACTGAAAGCGAAGAGGACGACAATGAGGAGGGATGATTTGATTTGTTGGCTTTCTGGGCTTCCTGCCTGTTTTGTTGGCTCTGTTTCTCATTTCCTGTTTGTGTGACTCCCTCAAATAGACATGTTATTACTTTATGCTCAGGGTCTGGTATGTTTCCTGAAGTCTGCAGACCAGCAGCCTGAGCTCAACACATCTTTAGTCAGCGTTTCCTCTCCGCCTGAGACCAGTTGATCTTGTTAGAGTTGTTCCCTTTGACATTTGTTTCCACATTTGTTCCGACTCACTTGTCTGCCCTCTTTTCTGGACTTATTCTCCTGATTTTGTCTGACCATCAGACTTTGATATAACCCCTCAGTACAGTACGATACTATAAGGGATAATGTGCTGTTTCTATAGGTGCCTTGACAGCAACAGTACACCCCACAACTCAACAATAAATCACTGTAATCTACAAACAACCATCAGCCACATGGCAGAAATTATCGATATATCACACAAATACGCATTTGGGATAAAAAAAGAAAAATAGAAAGACATAAAAAGAGTAAGACATGACCTTATTGGATGCTATTTCTAAGGATGTGTGATGGGTCCTAAAACACTCTGCTTGTCAGAGTACAAACTGCTCGTGGAGGCGTTGCAGGGAGAGGTTTCCAGTCCTCCATCACCGTCACGGCGGATGGTACAAGAAACCTAGCTTTGCCGTGTGCCGAGAGATTGCTGCACCAAGCTGATATACCATACCTAATAATGCTGATAGCGGTGCTTGTTCGTCACAGTCTGCAAACATTTTATGGTGTCTGTTGAGAACCAACTTTCAAGTTCCAAAAATCTTTTTTTGCTTTGACCGGGAAACAGAATGGAACGTGAAAGCGCTATCTGTGCTTCCATGTTTGGATGCCTGGGTTCTCTCCAGGTACTCCAGCATCCTCTCACAGTCCAAAAACATGTATGTTAGCTAAATTTCCAGATTTACCAGCACAGTTATGTTTATTTAAGTAAACTTTCACTAGTAACCTTCAGACAATAAATCATGTCCTCTTCCATAGAACTGCCATAAAACTTTACAAAAAACTTTTCTACAGAAGAACTTCGGCCCTGCTCAGAAATTAATCCTTTAAAATGGCGGTTTGATTACTAGATGTCGCTGTTGTTTTCCTTACTTTTTAGGACGAAAATGTTCCATTAAATCCACAACTGCTTTGTTTGTGTGTGCACGCGTGTGTGTGTTCTACAGTGTTTGAAAGAGAGTATGAGTGTTTTTTCTTTTAAATAGCAGCTATCTATTTTGGTGTCTGAAGGCTTGTTTTATTTTAATATGCACAAAGTGCTTTGTGTTGCCTTTGGCACGGAAAGCACTTTATAAATAAAGTTTGATTTGAATTGATTTGATTAAGAGATAAACATTTGCCCAAATGGACAAAAATGTCCATAATTATGCACAAAGTTTAACCCCCTCAAGCCTGGTGTCTCAAATTTGCATCAGACCACTTTTTGCCTTTATTTTATTTCTTTATATCTAGTTATTCTGCTTTTTTTTTTTGGTTTTATTAAAATAATAATAATAAAATCCAGTATATTATGATACATACTATACATTACAATACCGTATGATACAGTACGATACAGTACGATACAGTATGATACAGTATGATACAGTACGATACAGTATGATACAGTACGATACAGTACGATACAGTACGATACAGTACGATACAGTACGATACAGTATGATACAATACAATAAGTATGATACAGAATGATACATACAATACAACACAGCGTGATACAATTGGTTTAAAACTAGTGAATTAGAAATCATGTTTATGTAAAAGTTGTATTTCGGAGTAAAAATCTGCAGATGTCACAAATGTTTATCAGACACCTGGATTTCATTTTTAGTATTGCCAGACTTAAGTCCTGAAATATATGTTTGATTTGAACCTGAAATACAAGCAGTGGTGGAGCAGCAGCAGATTCACGGGCACTAAAATCTGCTTCAGCATGGTGAGACAATAGCTGGAATTAGGCATTGATTAGTTCATTTGATATCTATTCATCTCATTGTAGCTGTTGTTGCTGATGTAATCCTCCTTGTAGTCGTTTCTTCTCGTCTCCACAAGATTAAAAGATTAGTTACCCCTTTTTAAAGATTAATCATCTCTCCGTGAGGATTACAAGAGCTTGTGTCTCCGGCTCTTATTAAAATCTGGGCCAGCAGTTAGAAGGTATGTTATCTCCTCTCATAAAATCTGCTGAACAGCTCAAAGATCTCATCCACAAGTTTGTAAAATAGTTCATATGGAATAGTGTTCAGGTTTATCAAAGTATTTACCATACCAACTTTATTTATAAAGCACTTTAAAACAACCACAGCTGAAACAAAGTGCTGCACATAAGCAAATACTAAAAACTACAAGAAAGTATAAAAACTAAAATGGATAAAAACATTAGATATATGTATAAACATGACTTAAAAACAACTGAAATCTAACACAATAAAACCAAATAAAACAAATCAGATCAAATAAAGAAACTAAGTCTCGCTGGAGTTGAAAGTCAAAGAATAAAAATGGGTTTTAAGACGAGTTTAAAAGTAGACAGTGGAGAGGTCTCTCTGATATACAAGGCCAGGTTATTCTACAGTCTGGGAGCAGCAGTAGAGAAGATCCTGTCCCCTCCGAGTACTTGAGAAGTACATTACATGCTGCTTTTACTGACCACTGGACATCTGACGTTTACCCAAGGGAACGTCAGTTAGCAGTAAATATTTGTAGCATTGGCTCTTTCTGGTGATACGATGCAGCAGAAACCGGCATAGTCGCGATTAATCATAATCACTTTGTAAGTAGTAAGTTGTGATTAATTATGATTAATTTGAAAGCTGCGATTAACCACATGTTTAGCTGATTTCTGGTTTCTGGTTTTGAGAATCACTAATCAGGACAGACATGAACTGGAGTTTAACTCTTGATTTATTTGGAAATTGTTTGTTTTTTTGTTTGTTTGTTTGTTTGTTTGTTTAGCCTTATTGGGTCCTGATTCGGGGTCAGAGTAGCCAACAGAACAGAACAAAACATGGGGAGATTTTTCCTGAACTGATTTTCAGGAGAGGCACAAAGAAGAAGTCAGGCAGAGCAGAGAAATGGGATTAGTAAAGGTTCAGACAAACTGGCTTTTAGAAAACTTGGCTGGACTGTGACTAACAAAGAAACGGAGTGTAAAGATCTGGCAGGGGTGGAGAGTAGAGCCGAGAACAGATGCACTGCAGAGCGACTGGCAGCCTGAAAACCACAAATCGGATCCGGTTCCTGTAAGCGAACACAGCAGAAATTCACAGGCGAAGAAAGAAGCTGGTTGTGGAGGAGCGGTGGAAGCAGTGGGACACTGACGATGAGGCTCATCTCATTTCTCGTCTCTCTTCATCCTCCCACTCATGACCTGGAAATTGTTCAGCTGAATGCTCTGAAGGACATCTCAAATCTTAAAACACATCCAGATGAGGAGGACAGAGGAGACAGGAGACCCTACAGAGGTGATACAATGAGCCTGCTTCATGTGGAAAGGTAATGGCACCTGTTATCTGAAGTGGGCGTGGCCTTGTAATCCTACACTTGAATTGAATTAAAAGTAATATTTTGTCATTTAATGCTCATCTGTTTGAAAAAACATTAAACTGCATGTAAACAGTGGTTAGATGATCATTATTATATCTAATTGATGCTTTGAGGGGAGGACATCTTTATTGTTAGAGATCTCTCACCTTGTATCCTCTGGAAGAAGACAGGAGTAAAAGAGTTGAGTGTGTGTGGACCAGAGGAAGATCATCTGATGGTGATTTCCAGCAGGACAACACACCATGTCACAAAGCTCTACTCCAGCTGGATGAAGCTGAAACTGCTGCCCATAGGACCACTATAAAGGCTGAAAGGGCTAAACATCACTACCCACATACTTTCATTTGTCCCTTACGTTGTCATGGTTGTTACTCAATGCTTCCACCAGAGGGCAGTGCAGAGTTCACCTCCCAGTGCTCAGTTTCAGACAATAACAAATATCATAATGGTGGAGGAGATCACGATGGTGTTCATTCTCAAAGAGACATTAAAGTAGGCAGCACAGTGGACAGAGATGGTCTGTGCAGCCATTAAATACATTGTGGCTTCTTCTTTGTTCCTTTTGTGCGTCGCACATAAGCTACCCTGCTCAACACTGCCCCCCATGGTTTCTGGTGGTACACAGAAGATGGACTAAATGCTCCATAACTGTCTTTGGCGTAGAGCAGGGATCCTCAGTCTTGGACCTTGAGGGCTGGTGTCCTGCAGGTTTTAGAAGTTTCCCTGCTGCAATGAGATAGAAAGTAACTGAGATCGGTGAGGCTGGAAAATTGTATAAAGCTGTTTCTAAAGCTTTGGGATTCCAGCGAGAGCCGTTATCCACAAATACTGAAAACTTGGAACCGTGGTGAACCTTCCCAGGAGTGGCTGGCCAACCAAAATTACCCCAAGAGAGCAGCAACGACTCATCCAAGAGGTCACAAAAGACTCCACAACAACATCCAAAGAACTGCAGGCCTCGCTTGTCTCAGTTAAGGTCAGTGGTCATGACTCCGTTATAAAAAAGACTGGGCAGAAATATCCTGCAGGGCAGAGTTCCAAGGCGAAAACCACTGCTGAGCACAATGAACATTAAGGCTCGACTCAGTTTGCCAGAAAACGTCTTGATGATCCCCAAGACTGAAGCGAATTCTGGTCCGTTTGAAAACTGGGGGTATCAGTTCCCTTTCAAGTGAACCCTGGTGCAGTTCGCTTACAGTGTGAAAGCAAACAGAGCATCACAAACTGTATTAGGTTTAAACACTGAAATAAACACAGAAACCTAAAAACTGCTGTGAACATCCTGGCCAGCCAACGAGCCAGGTTTTCTTCTTCATTCTGCTTTTTTTCTTCCTGGTCAATGGTTGTTTGGGGAATATTGAATGATGGTTGGAGCTAAATCCAGGCAGATTGTGTGTTGAAATGATCGAGTCAAAGCCCAGACCTCAGTCCAACACCAGCAGACATCATCGAGAACCCGAAGGAACAGTTTGACACTGAACAATGGACCAAAGTCCAAGAAGCTGGATGTACTGGGATCAGAGACATTCCCAAAGAGACTTGAGCTGGAACTGAAGAAAAAGGTGGAAATCTAAAGGAATGACTGATAAAAAGTCAAAATTCTAAAATGAGATTTTTTTTATTTATTCTTTTTATTTCAGTTCAGTTTTGAGTTGTTAAATTTTAATTATTGTCTTTATTTGGATTAAAAATTTCTGGACTACTGGCGTTGCAACACCTTTTAGATTAAAGTGTATTCTTCCATCATCCTTTGGGCTCTGCAAGGCAGTGTTGGAGTTCTCATTGTACAATAAACTGCATTCAAACTACATAATTAACGCTTTCTTTGTACAAATGAAGAGCAAACAGAGGGGTCAAGTGCTTTGAAATCAAATCTTTTACACAACTTGCCCTCCACCTGAATGAGTTTTGCATGTTAGGGAGAAACTGTCCTGCAGCATCTCCTCAGTTCATGTGCCTGCGGTGGTTTTATCCTGAAAAAAAGCTGTAAAATCTTAACAAGCTACTGCTGTAAATTCAATGCTGACGACTCCTCTGTGACCCAAAATACCATAAAATCCAGCCTCACTGTTTCTCCACCTTCACTGGAACTTTATAAAAACTCAGCATTTCACTTTCTTTTAGAAAAGGCCTTAAAAAGCAGGTCAGTGTTGAAATGATTAAACCATGCATGAGCCGCGCAGCTCCGGCTCCTGCCATGCAAACCAGAGAGCAAAGCAAGGATCTTTCCGGATTGTTTGGCTTCTGTGCGAGTCCAGAACGGCAGCTTGTGTTATCGGTGTGATAGAGGAGGAAAGTCTGAGCTGTCAGCCTGTCTTCTTCCACAACAATCCCAACCTGATGGATGCTGCAGTCTTTATTCTTGATGCACAAGTGATCCCCAAAACCAGAGTTAAAGGAAAATTAGACAAAATTCAGCTTTTTTCTTCAACAGCTGCTTTTTGGTTTATTTAATTATATTTAGTTTGTTTTCATCCTTTCTGAACAACTTACTTTTTTCTTTTCCATGTGTGTTTACTAATTAACATGTAGAGAAGTGTGATCATCTTCACTTGCAAACAGAAATATTAAACCAATTACTGCCTTTCCCAGAATTCACTGTGCAGGACATATCATCACTTGGACCCCATCCACAACTTCGGCCAGTTCAGCCAGTTGCTAGGCAACCTTACCATTATAGATTCCTTCATGTCTGCAAGTTTTCTGCCGATGACACGTGTTAATGAGCTTGTGCAGAAGTTTGCATCTTTACAAACATGTTTCCAGAAAGCTGGAACACTGAATCAAAGCTTCAGAAAGTTTGAACCGAATCCCTAAAATCATTGCAGTTCTTTTTTTTTTCTTCCACACAATGCAGCGTACTTAATGAGACCATTTCTTCTGAGAAGCTGTACTAGTCAATAACATATAGTCATTTACTATCTCTTCCTATTTGTTGTCCTACAATCTGTAATTTACATGTTTGTGGTTTTTATGCTGTGTATGTATGTAAGTAGATATATGTATATATATGTGTGTATATATGTCGGCAACTTCATATGTAAAGTATCTCACATAAGTAAATGCATCCCCCACATTTTTGCAAATATTTTATTATATCTTTTCATGAGATAACACTATATAAATTAAACTTTGTTATACAGAATATCAAACTATGGAAACTAAACTCTGAAATTCTGTATGTCAACGTCTCATTTCTGTAGTGTTGTCTCATGAAAAGATAAACTAAAATATTTGTGAGGGCTGCACTCACTTATGTGAGATACTGTATATAAAATAAGCAATTTTAAGATTGAGTAAGAAATAAGACACAAACCCTTAAAACATGATTAAAAATCTTTTACATTCAGCTTTTACTGAGAGTATTAATGATGGAGATGATAAAGACTTTCTGGCTGAATATAAGCTTGTAGGACTTGGTTAGACAGTTTTGCAGAGGAGTAAAAAAAAAACTAAATCCTATATAATTAAAATTGTCGTGGAAATATTTCATGAACTCATTCTGCACATATTTCATTAGCCTTAAACCAGCATAATTCTTATTATTGTGAACATGGGACCATGAGAGGCCCCTCTGTGGATTGGTGGGAGATGGGACCGGACCTCTGCTGCTGTCTTTGTTTACATGGATGTCGTTTCAGACTCTGACAAGGACATTTTCAGTGCTGTCGTGTGGTCCAAATCCCGACTGAAAGACATCCAAACAATTAAGAACCAAATGTCTCTTTTAGCTGTGGTGTGGTCACTGCAGTTTTCAGGTGAGAGGTGTTAAGCATTTAAGTTAATGCATTTTATGGAGCTCCTCCCTCGTCTCGACTCGTATTATTTCTCCTCATCATCGCTGTCTGGACACCTCCAGCCTCTGAGTTAATGGCTGCACAAACTACTGTCAGCGTGACAGGGCGGCCCTGTGAAAGCGCTGCTGCATCATTTATCATGCCGTGAAGTGGTTAGCTGGGAAGCTGCAGATGCTCTGTGACGGCTCTCAGCTGTAAGGTTGTGTCACAATGAAATATGACACCACTTGGAAAATCTTTGGGTGAAAATGAAGGCGTGAGCGCTGCCTTATCTGTTCGCCGTACAGTTCAGATTGTGTTCCTTATCAGAACACCGGGTGCTGCCATCTTTCCATATCAAAGCTTGTTTTTCCAAGCAAATAGATATGTTAATACTCCGAGTGTAAACTTTCAGGTCCAACCAGACTTTTAGAGGTGTGCATGAAAAATGACAGAACTGCATGAGGATAATGGCATGAAAAGACCTTTAAGATCTTTATGGGCTCTCGTTAAAGTCTGACATCTGCAAAACCTGAAGCCTTGAGTCAGACACACAATTCACCTGGTAATAAAGAAAGCTTTTACAAGCTCATTATACTCTAACGGTGCAGGCATGTTAATGTTAATCAACGATACAACAGCGTGAACCTTGAGACACTTTTACACACAAGTTAAATCCAGATAAAGCAAATCTATCATATGATGATTAGTCCACTTTATAATAATTGTGGTCATGTAATGACAGTGGAGAGGAAAACCTCCACCAGAACCAGGAAGGCCATCTTCCTGGACCGGTTTGGGGGGGTTGTGACTAAATGGATGGATAAACCCTTATCCACAGTTTATCAGAAAGGAAAGTTTGAAGATGATCTGAAGGTAGAGACGGTGTTTGCTTCCTGAATATGCTACCACATATGGTTTAGCAGCGATGCAGAATACAGCTGTCAGCATGAGACGGGTTCATTCTGATGTTAATGATTTACGCCCCAACTGTTGCGCTACGATTTACACAAACCTGTCATGTGTTTCTGGTGAGCTCTGCAGTTAAGACAGAACCAACTCCTACATGAAAAGTAAATTTCCATCCTCTTCTTTCTCCTCAGCGCTGTGCTCTGAGGAGTGTGTGCACGGCCGATGTGTGTCTCCTGAGACCTGCCTGTGTGAACCCGGCTGGGGAGGCCTGGACTGCTCCAGCGGTGAGTACTCCCTTCATGAAATTCACCTCAAACCGACAATGAACAGAAACCCTGTACAATAGAACATGAATAAAAACGGATTTCTCTTTTTTCTGGAAGTTTGAAGCTGCTTTTTTTTTTAACTTATATGATCATAAACACATCACATGACGGGATTTTTAATGCTGGGATTCAACATGTATCAAAACATTTAACATCAGCTTTTGTTTTCCTAGTTTCGTTCATGCTTCTTAGGTTGCCTGTGTCTTTGTGCTGGCATTGATCACTAATGTCAGACTGAGCTGGTTGAATCAGTTATAATTTGAACTGGCACCATCATCATACTAAAAGAAACCAGAGACGAAGCTTTTGTCTTTTAATTTTTCTGTAAAACTCAAATCTGAACTGATCAAATCAAACCAAGAGTTTATTTTTAGTATTCAGGGGCAAGAACATATGGTCAGTTCATGTAGGTGCTCCTGATGATTCTCTGCTTTTCTCCTCTATGTGATGATGGAGGCTGCTGGTTTTTTTTGAATCTTTTTCTTTCTGATTTGTGGTCATGACTGTGCCTTCATTAAAAGGCAGTTCTTTGTCTGAAGTTGTCCTCACAAAACAGGAAAATCTGCCGTTGGAATTAGAGCAACCTGATGCTGAACGACGGATTGTTTTTGTTTGACTTTTGTATAAAATAGATAAGTTAGGTTTGGTTTTGAAACGCACTGGGACGTGAACACAGAACATTAAAAGATCAGATTTTTATTTAAACGGCTGTTCTGACATGAAAGCATCACAGATCTGGAGCCAGATCAATATGTTTCTTATCAATTGTGGTATTGTATAGCATCTCCACAGTTTCTGTCACGATAATTACAACAAAAAAATACAAAAATGTATTATACTATAGTACAGTACAGTATAGCATAGTATAGCATAGCATAATACAGTATAGCATAGTATAGCCCATCTTCAGCTTTTATCACTGATCATGTGACTTGCACATTGGTGACGTTTTGTCGGTGGCTTGAAGATAAACAAAGTGAGCGTAGTGCTACCAGCTCAGCTGCTTTTAGCATTGGAAAAGAATAACGGTACATCCGTGTTGTGTCTTGGGATGTTCCAATCAACCACCCAAGAATGAGATTTAATTTTACAGCTTGCTATCAGCTGTGTAGCGAGCACTTTGTCAGTGGAAAATTGTGTCAATAAACAAAGCAGTAATTAAACAGTGATGTTTTCTCACAGTAATTACAACCTTAACTCCTAAATATAACACTGAAACATGTCTATTTTTCGTTATTTGCGGCTGCTGTCTACCTTTGACATAAAGAGAAAATACTTTGTTTGGGGCATTTTTCGCAGGTAAGGGTTTGATTCCCATCCTGCCACAAAATATAAGCCTCTAAAGGTTTTTAATTCTGCCCCTGTGAAGTGCAACTATAGGTGGTTGTAAATGCTGTGATATGCTAAATCGTGTCGCAATATCTCTGTCAGTTGGCAGTTTTGGAGGTTCGTGAACCAGGATTTTGGAAAATTATACGAGTCTTGAGCACCGACAAGTGCAACTTTTCAAAATATAGCTGTCTGACCACATAAGTGCTGAACTGGCTTAGAAAGTGGGAAATCGCCATCCCTGATGAGAAAGTTAACAGCAAATTAATCTGTCACATCTGGAATAAAGCAGCAATGTTAATGTAGCTTACTGAAAACCGTCACTGTTTAACTCTGTTTGTTCAATCAATAAATTTATATTAACAAATAAATGGCAAATTAACAGTCACTTGATAATGGCAGCTAGCTTTTTGCCACCCATCGTTGAATGGTCTATACCCACCTCCTGCTGAAACCATGCTTGGTTTTATATTTTTAAAAGTGAGATTCTTAACATAAAGGATCTATTCTGGCTGAGCCCTGTGATTTGATAGAGCCAAAGTTAAATTAACAACATGTAGCCTTACTTTTTTTCCTCACAATAGGGACAGTGGTCCTTTAAATATGTTCACATGACCATTTCCAAGGCGTGGCCTCTGGACCACAAAGAATTAAAGGCGTAAATGTAAATTTTGATGGATTTCAGCCGCTGCATTTATCAAGGCCCGATCGTTCCTACGCTGGATCGGTCACATACGAACGTTTCATGAATCACACGTGGATCCAGTCGTGAGATCATTCCTGTGATCAGACGTGCTCTCATTACCACGTTCGTCTGATTAATGAGGGACAAAGTGTGGACATTAGTCACAATGGCTCTGAATGTTCAAAGCCTGGGGGACCACAGGTTGGGAACCCCTGGTCTGTAGGATAATATAATATACCATAGCACAGCTGATGATGAAGTCACAAATATCAAGCATGATGAAGATGATTTTGTTTGAGAGAAAAAAGGTTGTTTTTTGTTTTGTTTTGGTTTTTGTTTTTTGTTTTTTTTTTTGTTATTTAAACATTTTTTTTTAAATAATTTAAGACTCTAAAGATAGAAAAAAAATTCTACGTGGGACAGAAATGATCTCTGGTCCTGGTTGCAGCTGTCCGCTCCTCTCAGTTTTCTGGTAAAATATTTGTGTTTATTGAACCTTTAAACCAAAAATTCCTCACTCTTTGGTAAAAACTGGAGATGTGTGTGTGTGCTGCCGTAAGCCTCTCAGCCACTTCAGCCCCTCCCTGCATCACCGTTATTGGTCTGTGCCAGCCTAATCTCTGTTTGCCTGTTTTTATTGCTGCTCATGAGCTGAGGGGACGGAGGCCACCACAGAGGTTAGTTAAATCCACCACTTTGGCTGAAGATGAAGTATTGACCAATCCTAAATGACCCCAGCTGAAGAGAGGAGAGGAGGTACAGGCAGGATAATCAATGCAGCATGTCAGGTGAACTCAGGCTGACTTCTGTCTTCCACCTCCTGTTGATTTAAGTGAGAAAAAACAAAAACCCTGCATGCATCAGCCTCACGCGTCTCTCTGCAGACAGAAAATACATTTTTCTCTCGTGTTGGTTTGATCCACCGCTGAGCGGGGACTCTGCCTCCTGACTTCCCTGCAACACACACCGTCTTCTGCTCATTACCAGCAGAAAAATGTCATTTGTTTTAAAGATGCTGCACGGTGGGACTCAATCTTTCCTCCCATGAGGATATCGAGCTGCTTTTGTGTTTATTTTATGCATGTTTTTGTCTTCTTGGTCAGTGGGAATGAATCCTGTTTTCTTGTTTGGCCGACACATTTGTCTGTTTTGTTTTCTGATTAGCTTTAGCTGGAGAGCAGATTCTACATGATGTTTAGCAGATGCTGGAGTTTTACTTGCAGTGACATGTGGAGAGTGAATTTTTATGGCTTCATGTTTCTCAGACTGGACGTTTACTGGACTGATTGTTGGAGACCACAGGGAGTGGAGGCTCCTTAACTTTAATATTACATGCTGGAGTTGTGAGAAACGCTTCAGCAAATATTTACAAGCTGTGTTTCCATTACAGCTTTTTGCTAAATAAAAATTTCTACAACTTTGACAAGTAAAATTGGCATTTGCAGATGTTTCCACTGAACGGTGTTTAGCACTTTAGCCGTAATTCTCGTGAAATCTCGCAGACTCCATTTTGAGGAAGGAGGAGATTTCTAATTCCTTGTAAAACTGCATTTCAGTTCTATTTTTCTCTTTAATTGTATCTAAAAAAGATTTCGTCTCTTCCTCCGTCCAGACATAATTCATACCTTTACTTGAATTGGTCATGTGACCCCTTACGTCACGTCTGGTGATGTGTAAATGCGAAAAAACTTTTGCGATATACTTCTATATTGACACACCTGAAAATTACCTCACGAGAGCGCAAAAACTTTCTAGTAATATTTTATTTTATTTTTTTAAATGTAGGTGTTTCCATTACCTGTTTTTTATTGCAATATTTAGGTTTTGCAAATTTCTAGGGATAATGGGCGGCATGGCTCAGTGGGTAGAGTGCTCGTCCTGCAGCCCAAGGGTCGCCGGTTTGAGCCCAGCCCGGAGAACTCATGTCGAGGTGTCCCTGAGCAAGACACC
>JBAFTC010000001.1:1724648-1735723 GCA_037177435.1 Melanotaenia nigrans | reverse complement strand
GAAATAATCTAATCTAGAATAGGAATGGTGGACTGAAGAGAAGAAGGTGTATTCTCTTAGTGTGGGATGGTGAGAGCACCAAGCATCACAGAGGCCAAAATCCTTCATGTTTAACAGTTTCTGAGGATTTCCAGACTCGATGAGCTCCTGTGGTTCTGTGTTTGTCCAGTATAACGTTAAAATCACCTCCTATAATTAGTGTTTTATCTGAGTGAGCATAGAGGCGAAGAGGGAGTGAAAGAAGGAGGATCATCAACATTTAGACCAGATATATTTGCAATAGACAACTTAACATTTTGAATAGATATTTAGTACACCACTTTCTTTGCTGACAGTTTCTGGTTATGTGGCCTTGGATACTGCATTTGTTGCATACGTCTGCATGTCCACTATTTGCTGTCTCCGACATGTGTCTAGCGCTCCCATGTGCTCCTGCAGCCATTACATTGTCCTCGACCACTCTTGCGCACAAATTTTCAACATCTTTGTAACTTCGAAGCTTTGTCTTGAATTCTACAAGTCATCTTAACATCACTGAGTCACATGAATTGCAAATGGTTTAAAAGTTTCTGGCAGTCCGTTCAGAATCATTGCAATCAAAAGGCCGTCACTTAGCGCCTCTCCTCCGTTTCTCAGAGCAGTGATAGCGGTTTCAGCTCTGCTGATGTTTTCTGTGACCGTCTCAGTGGGTGACTTTAGTAAAGCTGTCCACTCTGTGTACAGACTTATTATTCTAGGTTCACCTTGTCCAGCATAATATCCTAACAAATGCAGGTGTTAGCAGTTTTACAGCGATAATTTGTTTACAGTCTTTATTCTTCAAATAAAGTCATTTTCTCAAAACTGTGATTAAATGCATAAAATTTTTTAGCGCATTAATTGTTTTGTAATTAATGAATCGCAATTAACGTGTTAAAGTCCCACCCCTACAAACAATTGGATGTTGGTTTTGATGCATAGAAGTTTATTTTTAAAGAGTTGAAGAGAAGTTTCCTTTTCATTTGCCTCCTTTGAGCAGCGGATGTATTGAATACGGATGAAAATGACAACTGTCTCAGATTAAGGTGATATCAGGTAATAATTGCGAAAGGTCCAGCATCCATCTTTCCGGTGTTGCGTTTTGGAGGGAGGGATGCAGGTCTGTGGTTCATGTCAACATCATGTTTTCATGACCTTTATTGTGAGGATAAAACAGACCTCTCTGTTTGATTTGGATATAAAAGCTACTAGCTGGGAATCTTGTGGTTTTCATACCTGGTGAAACTTGCTTGATAAAGACACAGGATTCCTGAACATTACCGAGTCAGAATGAAGACTATTTATTCCCATGAAATCATTTTAAAACTATGAGGGATCTGGTCTATGTTGGGTCGGCTAATTCTGCAGAACAGATTCAGGTCTCTGCTGAATTCTGAGGTCTTTTTTGCATGCCTTGATTTGTTTGGAAGTTCATCCCAAATGTCCATGATGGGGGCAGATTAAACGCTGCAGTCTCTCCCTGCAGGAACTCTGCTGCATTGTTCTCTGGCTGGTGAGAGTCAGACAGAGATGCTGATGCATGATTACTGTTCTCCAGCACGCTTTACATGAGAGCTTGTTTTCCCTCGTACCAGCTTAACCTTTCCCCCACTCGAACCAGACTGAACCTCCTCTCAGTTTGTTGGATTGGATGGTTATTACCTCCCAGCGGGGTTTCAGTCATCCATAGCAGAATCAGGATGTTAATGTATTTTAAAGTGAACTTGTAATTTGACTCTCAGAAAACACACGACTTATTGATTAGCCTGATGCTGACTGGAATCAGGGGAAGTGGATGGGTCAACACCAGGTTTGGTTCATTTCCTGTTTCTGGAGCCGCAGCGAACATCTGTCAGTTTTTATATTAAACACTTTCCTCTCAACAACTTTACAGCATCCACAGAAATGACAATGTCACAGTTTTACAGTTAAAGGTGAAAAAACGATGATGAATCTGAACAAAATCACTCCTGTTGCATCAGCAAGGATCCATTAAAAGCAGTTCAGTAATAGTTGGGCCACAATGAGTCTTTTATCTATAAAAAGCAGTTTTAGGTTAACATGGAAGGATTTTAGGGGTTAAACTCGCTCTCCGTTGCTGATCTGCTAACCTAAAATGTGTTTACTCGAATGCACGGGTTGTTTATTTTCTTCAGTAACACGTTTATGTCTCAGAGGTGTGGTGAACATGGATTCTGGTGAACATGGATTCTGGTGAACATGGATTCTGGTGAAACATGAAAATTTTTCCCTCTGGTTTCTGTTTTCAGGACTGATGGCTCCAGAGTGACATGCCATGGCTTTAATGATCCCTCCGGTGAAACTCAAATGGCTGGAGCACCTGAACAGCTCATGGATCACAGAGGACAGCGAGTCCATCGCCACACGGGAGGGGGTGTCGGTGCTGTACTCTAAGCTGCTGGCAAACAAAGAGGTGGTGCTGCTCCCCCAGCAGGTGCTGTGTCTGAAGGGCCCCCAGCTGCCCGACTTCGAGCGCGAGTCCCTCTCCAGCGATGAGCAGGAGCACTACCTGGACGCACTGCTCAGCAGCCAGCTGGCCTTGGCCAAGATGGTCTGCTCCGACTCACCGTTCGCGGCCGCCCTGCGGAAGCGTGTCCTGGTGCTCCAGCGCATCTTCTACGCCCTCTCCAACAAGTACCATGACAAGGGAAAGGTGAAGCAGCAGCAGCACTCTCCAGAGAACAACTCGGGCTCGGCTGACCTCCACTCTGTCAGCGAGCGTCCGCGCTCCAGCACCGACGCCCTCATCGAGATGGGCGTTCGCACCGGCCTCAGCCTTCTGTTTGCTCTGCTACGCCAGAGCTGGATGATGCCCCCTCCGCCCAGTCCCGGTGGAGGTCCTGGGGGCAGCATAAATTTATGTAATGATGTCATCCACACGGCCATCGACGTGGTGAACTCCCTGCCGCCCCTCTCTCTGGCCAACGAGAGCAAAATCCCGCCAATGGGTCTGGACTGCCTGGCCCAGGTCACCACCTTCCTGAAGGGCGTGACCATGCCGAACTCAGGGGCAGATATTTTAGGGCGTCGGCTGGCCTCGGAGTTGCTTTTGGGGCTGGCTTCTCAGAGGGGCTCCCTGCGCTACCTGCTGGAGTGGATCGAGATGGCCCTGGCTGCATCAGCTTTGGTCAGCACCATGGAGCAGAACAAGGTGCTGCAGAGCCAAGAGGGTCTCATCGGCTATGACTGTTTCATGAACATCC
Organism: Melanotaenia nigrans; assembly: GCA_037177435.1. Taxonomy (NCBI): domain Eukaryota; kingdom Metazoa; phylum Chordata; class Actinopteri; order Atheriniformes; family Melanotaeniidae; genus Melanotaenia; species Melanotaenia nigrans. The sequence goes on along the minus strand of JBAFTC010000001.1, from coordinate 1,732,481 downwards.
TCATGCAGATGAGGCGCTCTTTGGTGAGTAACAGTGACGTGGAGAAATGAAGCATAAAAGTCTGATTAACGCTGGCGTGTCCATAGCATCATCTTTATTTTCAGTTAAATTTCTGTCCAGACTTCAAACTATTAACCAGTTTTTTAAATTGTGTTGATGAACCAGTAAAACCAGTTGAGATCAGAATTAAACGACATCATTTTTCCATGTAATGGGGCTGGGTAACGTCACTAATTTCCTGAATCGATTCGAATCACAACAGCCTGTTTTGATTTGATTTTGATTAAATCCAATTTGTTATTGATTCATTTACAGCTAATTATAACACCACTTATTTCTCATTAATATTAAAGACGTTCTCAGATACCTGTTTCTATAAAACACGGAGCATCAAAATCAGTTATCTGGGAGTAATCAGATTACTGTAATAATCTGATCTGACACATCTACATGCATTTCTGAAATACCAGAACAATGGTGTTTTGTGCGAGCTGTACGCGTCTCCATGACGATGTGATGCTGTTGGCGTAACACCGGAGCAGGAGAAGTCCTCCATCTGCGCCTCATTGGACCAACACGCTTCCATCACCTGCTGAGAGAATCTAGAAAACTCATATTTTTGTCTGTTTTTCAGCTAGTTGAGGTGTTTTCTGATGTGTGTGTGTGTGTGTGTGCTAACTGCCGTGGACACACAGAGCAGCTATGACATGTCGTCATGTAAATCAGACAAATAGCATCAGACTGTTTACTTTTTTAAAAGGACGAAGTGTAAACGGTTCTAGAGGAAATGGGACTTTAAACAACCCATGTCGGATTTATTTTAAAATACATACGTGCATGGTGACATCACTTCCTGTTGCTGAGTGTGGCGGCACCCGCGATCTTGGCGTTAGCTGCTAATGTGAGCGGTAATATATACAAAACACTTCACAGGTGATTGTAATTCACACTGGTGAATGAAAATATCTGAATGTGACGTTGTCACGGTAAGAGAAGCTGACTGGACGGAGGAGACACAGGAAACCAGTTGTGTGTATATATGCTAAGATCTCGCTGAGCTTCGGTAAGTCATGCAAGAGTAGGGTCACGTTTCCAGAAAAGAGGACAAATAAAAATGTTGGTCTCCAAGTTTTAAGAATCGATATTGGAATTATTTTCATTTGAATCGATTTAAATCAATTTTTTTTAAACCCAGCCTACCATTTATATTACGGCATGTTTGGTGCAGGAAGAGAGGGTAAAAGCGTCTGATTCTAAGGTAAGGATTAAAGACAAAAAAAAACTAATACCCCCCCTTTCCTATTGGTGGAAAAATCAGTAAAAACAAAGTTCTGCCTCCTGGAGGACAGGAGGACTAACACACCCTGGAAATGTCCAACCTGTGACGTCCTTTGTCTTCTAAGGCAGGACCTGGTTCCTGAAGTGGAACAAATCAGCATCTTCTGCTAAAAACTGATTGTTTTGTAAAACAGACATCCATTCATAGTATTTAGATGTAAACAGTTGTTTACAGGTTTGTTAGCTAAATTTGTACATTTTAAAATCGATTGTTTATACTTGCTTTATAGGTATTAAATGTGGTTTGTTTAACATGTTTGTTTCCTCTCAAATTTTTAGTGTGATTTTATGTCCGGTGTGTTAACACAGGATGTTAAAATGAAGAAATAGCTGATAGTTGAGCTGAACGAATGAAACCAAACAAGGCAGGCGAGCTGCTTTAAAGGTGAAATATAAAAGGTAAAAACAAAAGTAGTCAAAAACGGCCAGTTGTACTTCAGACCTCAGAGGTTGGAAACTTTGTTCGTCGCGGCCGCTATCCTGCAGGTTTTTGTCTTTTCCCTTTCTGAAAAACAGAATAACAAGTCGGTTAAAAGCTGAACTTAAAAACATCAGCGCTGTCATGATGTTGAAGAAGTTATGTAATGTTGGTTTCTCTCAGATTTAAAAGTTCATGCTAAATCTGCTGTTCTGAAGTGTTTCCTTCACTGTGTAATTGGTTTGAAATGACGTGTGTGTGTGTGTGTGTTTGATGCATCAGGGCTCCTCAGCAGATCGTAGCCAGTGGCGAGAACCCACGCGGACCTCCGACGGCCTGTGCTCCCTGTACGAGGCAGCGCTCTGTCTGTTTGATGAGGTAAGAAGCTGAGGCAGCATTTTACCCTCAGGACACTGAAACCAATAGAAAGCCTCACCCTTTTCTCCTCCAGGTGTGTCGGATGGCTTCGGACTACTCTCGCACCTGCGTGAGTCCGGACAGCATTCAGACCGGCGAGGCGCCGGTGGTGTCGGAAACCTGCGAGGTTTACGTGTGGGGCAGCAACAGCAGCCACCAGCTGGTGGAGGGAACCCAGGAGAAGATCCTGCAGCCCAAACTGGCCTCCAGCTTCGCCGACGCGCAGACGGTTCGTTGAAACATGAGATGCATTTTGTAACACCTCTCTGATGAGCTACGGACACAAGGCGTTCTTTGTCTACTGGCATTTATTTGCACACACGTGCCGTCAATTATGCCGTGAGAACTAAAGGAAAAATACAACATATTTATATTACATGAACATTCTAATAGAGAACAAACATATCACAATCACACGAAACATATTTAACAGCTTAAATGATCATAAACGTGGAGCTTATAACAATCAACTGAACTCAGCTAACACATTAGTACGTACATTACCAGATAAAGAAATCAACACATAAACCTGCGTACCTTATTGGTCGCATTAACTCGAAGGGGGTTAAACAAAATCATCCCGTACTTCAGTCCCAGAGTGCTGTTTGACCTTTATCATGTTGTAGAAAACATCTTGTTAGATGCTGACGGAAGACCAGGCTGCCTCGTGTCAGTGCACAGTGAGCGACAACAAAACAAGTCCTGACTGAAACAGCACCGAACTTTGGTTCCGCTATGAATGCTGATTAAACACACATGGAATAACAATAACACAATGAAATACATTTCCTTTTAACAAACATGAAATATTTTTCTGTCTAAATCAAATTATTAAATGAACTTAAATACTGACAGTGATGGCAGCTACACTCCCACCAAAATCACTTGTGATTTGTTACAGGCTTAAATAAAGAAACCCAAATAAGAACCTTTTGGTCCTAAAGTAATAAGGAGATAGTCATGATTATGTCTTACTCAGCTTCAAGGAGGGTCACTATTTTGGTAGTAGGCCTCTCCAGATAAACTGGCTTTGTTAGTCTTTTTCCTTGGCCATCAAATGCTGAGTCACTAATAAGCAGTTGCAGTTTCCTGACATATCCATTCTTGCTAGGGTACACCTTGAAACCTTGGACAGTTTCCATTCATTTCATGGTGCTGTTTCATCTAGAAGAATCACTACATCATTGATCCTTGTATTTCTGTGTGTCTTATGCCATTTCTGTCTCTGCTGAAGATTCAGTAAGTACTCCTTTTTCCACCTGGACCAGAATTCATTTGCCAAATACTGTACTCTGTGCCATCTTTTACGAAGATAAGCATCTTCTTTCACAAATTGTCCTGGTGGTGGCAAGATCACAGAGGACTTCATTGTCAAAATGTGGTTGGATGTAAGAGGCTGTGGCCCAGTGGGATCATTGAGAAAGTGTTGTTAAAGGTCTACTATTAATGATTGCCATGACCTCATAAAAATAGGTACGCAGAGATGAACTATCAAGTCTTTTAGAAGAATGATTGAGGATGGATGTCAAGACACTCCTTACTTCTCTGATCTGCCTTTCCCAAGCACAGCCTAGTTTCCTTAGGCATTTTTGGTCCATTTCCCCTACAGTTGCCATAAGCTCACGTTTTGCACCAACAAAGTTAGTATCCTGGTCAGACCAAAGTTGGCGCACATTTCCACATAGGGCAATGAAGGCTCGAAGAGAATTGATGAAAGCATCGGTAGTCGTGTCATCTAGAACCTCTATATGCACAGCACGAGAGCATAAGCAAGTAAACAGCAGACCATAGCGCTTTAGGTCTTTCCATCCTTCCTTGATGTAGAATGGGCCAAAACAATCCACTCTGCAATAGGTGAATGGAGGAGTTGTTTCTACTCACTCTTGAGGTAAGTCTGCCATTTTCTGTACTTCAGCATTACGCCTGAACTTTCTACATTTGACACACTTGAAAATGTAGGAAGACACTTTGCGACTACATCCAAGTATCCAGATGCCATTTGATCGTAGTGCATTGATCGTTATGCCGCGGCCTTGGTGTTGTACTTGTTGATGATAATGCTCAATCAACAACCTTGATACATGACTGCTACTTAGCAAAATTGCTGGATGCTTGATGTCTGGATGGATGGTAGAATACTCCAGCTGACCTCCTACTCTCAGTACACCTTGTTCATCCAAGATGGATTCAATCTGTGGAGTCTGCTTGTCATGTCCTGTGTTGTCTTGCGTTGAAGGTTTTGAATTTCCGCAGCAAATGTTTCCCTTTGAACAATACCTATGATTGTAAATTCTGCTTCCTTTTTCTCCTCGAGTCTTGAAGCTTCATTGGTTCTTAATGTAAACCCTTTAAACTCTCTGACACAGCGTTTGAGTCTAGCAATAGCTCTGACTAACCTTTCCAGCTGGAGAACCTTGAGAAGCGACTGAGCAATGAGTCCTTTGTTGTCAAAGTTTTGTGGACAAAGGTTCTTCACAGTTCTGGGTCTTTGGCCCTTATATCTCCCACCTTAATGTCACCGCTGGGAAGCTTGTCACACCAGAGGAAATCTGGACCACTGAACTAACTGGAGGTAACGAGACCCTTTGCTGTGAGGCCCCTTGATGCATGATCAGCTGGGTTTTCTTTAGATGTCACATATCTCCATTGATTTGGATTTGTGCTCTCCCTGATGTGCTGAATACGATTTGCAATGAATGTATGAAACCGTCTTGCATTATTGTTCACATAACCCAAGACGACCCTCGAACCAGTCCAGAAAAACTCTTGAGCCTCTACTTCCAGCTCCTTTCTGACGAGCTCACTTGTTCGCACAGCGACAACAGCTGCTGACAGCTCAAGCCTTGGCACTGTAGTGACCTTTGAAGGGGTCACTCTGGCCTTTCTCATAACCAAAGCGCAATGAATCTGATTTGATACACTAATTGTTTTCAGGTAGGAACATGCACCATACCCTGAAACACTTGCATCTGAAAAGTGATGCAATTCAAAACGCTGGACCTGATCAAAGTTGTCTGGGAGATAACATTGCTGAATGTTAACATCAGCTAAGTTCTTTAGGTCCAAGAGCCAGGAGTCCCACAGTGGTCGCAGCTCATCTGACAGCGGTTCGTCCCATCCAATCTTATCATGACACATCTGCTGAAGTATTTGTTTTCCAACTAGAATGAATGGTGCCACAAATCCAAGTGGGTCATAGATAGATGCCAGAGTTGATAGGACTCCTCTTCTAGAAAATGGCTGTTCATTCACTACCACTTTGAATCTGAATTGATCTGAAGTAACGCACAATTTAATCCCAAGAGCTCTTTCAATCTGTGGTTCACCTAGAGCCAAGTCTTTGTTTTGTACTGTTTCTGCACACTCTTCTTTGGGAATGGATGCAAGCACTCCACTGCGATTGGAAATGAATTTGTGGATTCTTAGTTTGCCACTGCTGCAGAGCTGTCTGGCTTCTCTGACTAAGTTTATTGCTTCAGCCTCAGTTGCAACACTCATAAGTCCATCATCCACATAGAAATTTCTTTCAATGAAGCGGATGCTTGCCTCGCTAAAACGGCTATGTCCTTGGGCAGCAATGTGTCTGAGGCCATAATTAGCGCAGCCAGGTGACGAAGCTGCTCCAAATAGTGCACTCGCATACGATAGACTGATGGCTCAGTGTGAAAGTCTCCGTTGTCCCACCACAAAAATCTTAAGTAGTCTTGATCTTCTGCTCTCACATGAAAATGATGGACCATACGTTCAATATCACACATCACTGCTACTGGTCCCTTGCGAAAGCGACAGAGTACACCTATCAGACTGTTTATTAACTCTGGCCCAGTGAGTAGATGGTCATTTAATGACACACCTTCAAACCTTGCTGAGCAGTCAAAAACCATTCTTATCTTCCCTGGTTTGTGTGGATGGTACACTCCGTGGTGAGGAATGTACCAGGTAGGGCTCTTATTGATTTCATCCGCTGGAATCCTTTCTGCATCTCTGTGAGATATTATTTCATTCATAAAGGTTGTATAATCTTTATGATATTGTTTGTTCTTCTCAAATCTCCTTTTCAAACATCTCAGACGGTGGCTTGCACACCCTTTGTTGTTTGGGTGAATTGGCTTGTCTTCCTTAAACGGTAGAGGCATTTCACAATGACCATCTGATTTAATTCTGATTCCTTCTTTCATTATTGATATGAAAAACGCAGATCTTCCTGAGAAATATGCGCATCCACCACAGTTCTCTCACTGAAGTCTGACTGAAGCATCTTTATAACATCTGGTGGAGTGACCAGCTCTTTAACTTGGGTTCGACATATGTATTTCACTTCGCTTGTGAGTGTAGCTGGTGGCTGAGGGTGAGGCATCACCTGTCTTATGACGATCTTGTGGCTGCTTCCAATTACATCACCGTAATCAATACAAGGACTGACGCAGCCAACTAAGCTCCAACCCAGGTCTGTTCTTTGAGCAAATGGTTCATTATCCTTGCTGGACACCACTTCTCTGGGTAACAGGGCTTGTGGAAAGTTAAAACCTATGAGCAGCCCAACGTCACATTCAATCAGAGGAGCAATCTCTTCAGCAAGATGTTCTAGATGTGGCCATGCCCTTGCTGTTTTGGGTGTGGGAATGTGGCTAGGATTAGCAGGAATAAACTCTCTTGAATAAGTTACTGGGAGAGAAATCATCTTTGATGAAAACCTCTAACTTGCAACCCAGTTAACCTTTGGCTTGAAATGATTGTGTTCCTTGATGATAGTGTGGCGAGTCTCAACTGCACTGACTCTTTGTGCACATTCAGGATCTCTGCCTTTTCTTGTAAGATGAATGTAGTATCACTTTGATTGTCTAAGAGTGCATATACAAGAACTTCATTCTCTGGGTTATTTGTTGTTGACAACCAAACTGAAACCACTGTAGATGCGTACGCGCTGTTTATATCCTGCACAACTCTATTAGATGTTGCTTCGTTCAGTGTTTCAACAGTCTGTTTAGGATCAACTCTATCCTTCAGCCTCACTTTCTCTTTAGAGTTTTTCCCACTTTCCCTTTGTTCATCGTTCCACTTCTCTCTCTTTCTATTTGGTTTATCACAGTCTTCGTGTAGACGTGTTGTGGGTTTCCTCTTACATGTATCACATACACTTCTTCTTTCGCAGTTTTTTAAACGATGACCTGTTCTCAAGCACCCAAAGCCCAGTTTTTTAACCTTTACAAACTTAACTCGCTCCATGGCTTTATCCATGAACCTTTGACATGTGTGAAAGTCATGATTTGATTTCTCACAAAAGACACAGCTCTTCATATCTGTACTTTCCTCAGAACTACTCATCAGCACCTTTGCTCCGACATTCTGAGTCTTTGTTGTCTTGATCCTTTCACTATCACTGGACTTGAGGGCATGGAGAGAAGTCACTGGATTGCAAGCTATTTTTGCCTCTCTTGTAATAAACTCAAAAAACTGACTGAAGCTTGGAAATGACCTTGTAGCTTCTTCAATCTCAATAACCCTTCTGTTCCAACAAGATATCAACCAATCAGGAAGCTTGGTGAGAAGTTTTTGGTTTTCGCCACAGTCATTTAGAACTTCTAGGGGCTGATTTATGACGAGGGCAAAACTGCTGCGCTATTCAATATTTGCTGCGCAGTTTTGCTCCGGTTATGTTT
>JBAFTC010000001.1:1646657-1663080 GCA_037177435.1 Melanotaenia nigrans | reverse complement strand
GGGATTAAAAGCTGCTACAGACTGGTTTATACTGGGATTAAAAGCTGCTAAAGACTGGTTTATACTGGGATTAAAAGGTCCAGCTTCTAAATGTAGTTTTATATTAAAAATAAATAAAAATATCAAACCTGTTTTGGAGTTTTTAGGGTTAAGTGTCTTGATGAAGTTCCTCCGTGTCTGCAGGTGGTCTGCGGCCAAAACTGCACCTTCGTGATCCAGCCCAACGGGACGGTTCTGGCCTGCGGTGAGGGAAGCTACGGCCGTCTGGGGCAGGGAAACTCGGACGACCTCCACGTCCTCACCATCATCTCCGCTCTTCAAGGCAACTTTTCTTCTTCCTCTGTTGAATTTACAGTGACGTTGCTGCAGAACGTTCGGGTTGACGCTCTGACCTGCTGCACTCGGCGTTCCCTGGATCTCTGTCTTGGAATTTAAACCCGAGGTTTCTGGTCTCCATTCAGGTTTCGTGGTGACCCATATGGTGACATCGTGCGGCAGCGACGGCCACTCCATGGCTCTGACGGAGAGTGGCGAGGTGTTCAGCTGGGGCGACGGAGACTACGGGAAGCTGGGCCACGGGAACAGCGACCGGCAGCGGCGCCCTCGGCAGATCGAGGCTCTGCAGGGGGAGGAGGTGGTCCAGGTCAGTCAGGAACCGGACCCTCCAGCGAGGTCAGGTGATCCAGATCTTCATATTTCTCTGCTCTCTGCCGCCAGATGTCCTGCGGATTCAAACACTCGGCAGTCGTCACCGCAGATGGGAAGCTTTTCACCTTCGGGAACGGTGATTATGGCCGACTGGGGCTGGGAAACACCTCCAACAAGAAGCTGCCGGAGAAGGTCGCGGCTCTAGAGGGGTACCAAGTGGGACAGGTGTGTTTCAGGGTCCTGAGTCCAGATGGACGCAGAACGTTCAGTGCTGACGCCGTCCTCTGCTTCCTACTCAGGTCGCCTGCGGTCTGAACCACACTCTGGTCGTCTCTGCCGACGGGATGATGGTCTGGGCCTTCGGAGACGGAGACTACGGAAAACTGGGACTTGGCAATTCAACGGCCAAGTCCTCCCCTCAGGTAGACACACCTGCTGCCTCACCTGAGCTGAAGGTGCTGGTCCAGAGTCCGGTTTGTGACGAAGGTGTGTTTGAACCCTCAGAAAGTGGACGTCCTGTGTGGGATAGGCATCAAGAAGGTGGCCTGTGGAACCCAGTTCTCCGTAGCGTTGACCAAAGACGGGAAAGTTTTCACATTCGGACAGGGTGCGTTTACCTTTCCGCTCCATCTTTATTCATTTTTCGTACAAAACAAACATGTTTAAAATGTAAATAACAATCAGTGTCATTAAAGGCGAGACCACTGATGCAGTCAGCTGACAGGGTCCACCAGGAAACTTTCTCCTTACTTTAGTCTGAAGGAAGGAAAAAAATGACTAAATCAGAAAATTGAGTAGGTGATGAAAAAGATGGTTCTGGAAGTCCAGAGAGAAGTTTTCCCTTCAGACACGAGAACTTCCTGAATAACCCTGAACAACAAATCCCACCGTATGCCGTGTTTTAGAGCTGATTCCAGTTTCTGTTTGCCCGGTCGGACGGACAGAATCCTGCAGAACTCACGTTTCTTCCTCTTCTCTTCCCGGTGAAGACCGTCTGATCGGCCTGCCGGAGGGTCGAGCCCGGAACCACAACCGGCCCCAGCAGGTCCCGGCTCTGTCGGGGGTCCATGTCCAGGACGTCGCCGTCGGAGCTGAACACTCTCTGGTTCTGTCCTCCAACGGAGACGTTTACGCCTGGGGGAGCAACTCAGAGGGACAGGTGACAAACACTAAAACACACATGGATCTGGATCGCTCTGAGTCTGATGGAGTCAAAGACCCAAACAACCTGCTACAGAACTCAGTAGAGAAACGCGTGTTCCTCCTGACGGTCCGTCTTTGTGTTCTGCAGCTCGGTTTGGGTCACACCAACCACGTCAGGGAACCCACGCTGGTGTCGGTGCTGCAGGGCAAGAACGTCCACCAGATCTCCGCTGGACGCTGCCACAGCGCCGCCTGGACGGCTCCGTGTGTGCCGCCTCGAGCTCCAGGTCGGTGTCTCCGTTAGACAGAGTCTGTGTCCTGGACTTCAGGGTTCTGTTAGCTCATCTTCATCCGGTCTCTTCCTCAGGCTCGTCGGTCCCGCTCCAGCTGGGTCTGCCGGTGGCGGTTCCGCCTCAGTATGGCGGGCTGAAGGAGGTGAGCATGGAGGCGGTGAGGGCCCGTCTGCGCCTCCTCTACCACTTCTCTGACCTCATGTACTCCTCCTGGAGGTTGCTGAACCTCAGTCCCAACAACCAGGTAGGAACAGAACCTCGACCCGAACCCGGTCCAGATTCTTCCATTAGAAACAGTTCCCAGCTCAGTGAGGAAGAGGATGATGAGGATGTCAGAGGACATCCAAACGAACCTTATTCCTGATTTTAGATGAATAAAGAGCACACACCAGGAGCTGCTGTTTTCGGCCCAGCGTCGCTCCTCTGGGACATGCGTGTCGCCTTCACCTGTTTTTAAATTAATCCTGATTTTCACAACAAAAATAACTTCCACCCAAAAAGAATCAGAATCAGAATCACAGCCGCAAAGAATCAATAAACGCAGCAGCAGGCAGAAAGCTGTGGTTGACAAGTAAAGGCCCAGCAACGACTCATTATTGTTTCCACATTCTTTACTGAAGTGATCACACTGGAGAGCTTTCCCTTTAATAATCCCGCTTGGTGTTGTTCCACATGGTTAGAAAAACTGGATCCCGTTTTACACCCAGGTAGACGTCTGGAGTGATTCTGTAGATAAATGTGTGGGTAGCTCCCACTGTAACATCACTCGGTGGATTGGATGATCGAACTCTCCCTCAGTAAGAAGGAAATTCGGGAGGTTTGGGAGCATCCTGAACTCCTGGAGGGTCTGATGTATAAAACTCTGGAAACGGAACAAATTCACAAGGATAAAAATCTGGAGTGTTTTTGTTTGTTGTAAATCTTTTTTAATCTAATTTCTGTAAAAATTTCAGCAGGAATATTTTCAAAAAAATGAACTGACGCTTTTCCATCACTTGTCCTGCAGAGCTGCACCTCCCACTACAACGCCGGGACCTGGGGGATCGTCCAGGGCCAGCTGAGGCCCCTGTTGGCTCCCAGAGTCTACACTCTGCCCATGGTGCGTTCCATCGGGAAGACCATGGTGCAGGGCAAGAACTACGGACCCCAGATCACCGTCAAACGGATCTCCACACGGTGAGCTCCTCTGGAAACACTCCGGACGTCTATAGCGTCTCTGTGGTTCTGATCCGGTTTCTGACCCGGACCAGAACAAGCTGGTTTCCTGCTTGAACGTCTTCTCTCCTCGTTAGCGGTCGGAAGTGTAAACCCATCTTCGTCCAGATCGCCCGGCAGGTGGTGAAGCTCAACGCCTCGGACCTACGCCTGCCGTCCAGAGCCTGGAAGGTCAAACTGGTGGGGGAGGGGGCGGACGATGCGGGGGGGGTGTTTGACGACACCATCACAGAGATGTGTCAGGTAAGTCCAGTTCTTGGACTGGCTGGTTCTGAGTACGGGTTTTTCCCAGAGGCCTGATGATGTGGATGTTTTCCAGGAGTTGGAGACAGGGGTGGTGGACCTGCTCATCCCGTCCCCCAACGCCACCGCAGAGGTCGGCTACAACAGGGACAGGTGAGAGCTTGAAGTACTCCATTCAGCTGAGTCTGGATAATCCCACTGTCTTTGAATGCATCATATCTCTCTCCTCTGTGATCCAGATTCCTCTTCAACCCCTCCGCCTGCCTGGATGAGCAAATGCTCCAGTTCAAGTTTCTGGGTATCCTGATGGGAGTGGCCATCCGCACCAAGAAGCCCCTGGACCTCCATCTGGCCCCGCTGGTCTGGAAACAGCTGTGCTGCATCCCGCTGCTGCTGGAGGACCTGGAGGAGGTGGACCTCCTCTACGTCCAGACACTCAAAAGCATTCTTCACATTGAAGACAGCGGCATCACCGAGGATAATTTCCATGAGGTGGGAGAGACGGGATCCTGGGGGGTTCAGGTCTGATGGAGCTGTATAAAGCTCTGAATGTGTCGGTCAGCAGTCCGTCACCTCAGCTGCAGGGGTCCTGGAAAAGTCAGATCATTTTCCAGGCCTGGAAATCCTAGAAAGCTGAAGTTATGTAGAAATCCCGACTGCAGCCGTCCAGACAAATACGGCAGTGAGTTGTGCTTTTTCCTCATTCCACCAACATCTCATCGCGGATCGGTCGTTGTCATGACAACACCATCAGGAAAACTCAAAAACTTGTGAATGAATCTGACAGCTGTGGTGTGTTCAGGGTCTATCTCCGGTGTAAACATTAACTCGGCCACATTTACCTGATGACTGATCATCGCCATGACAACCAGTCTGCTCCTTATCATGTGACCACCTGACTCATCAGAATCACATGGCAATGGTTTGATTCCCACAGAGACAGAAACCACAGCCAGGTCCCAGGAGACCGACCCGGTTCTCAGCCGGTAGAACTAAACGTGGGTCTGGGTTCTGATGGTTCAGTATAAACAGACTGGTGTCCCATTTCTTAGCTGCTGTCGCCTGAAAAGCTCGGTCCACTTTGATTGGTCAGATGTTTCGCCATAGGAGAGAAAAACCGAAGCAGAAACCAGAACAGCATCATGTGACCAGGAAGGTCCACTTCACTGACCGACGGTTTGTCTTCCAGATGATTCCTCTGGATTCGTTCGTCGGGCAGAGCGCCGACGGGAAGATGGTGCCCATCATCCCGGGAGGAAACAGCATCCCTCTGACGTTCTCCAACAGGAAGGAGTACGTGGAGCGAGCCATCGAGTACAGGCTGCACGAGATCGACCGGCAGGTGAGGCCTTTGACTTTTAAGATAAACTAAATAAAAGTTGCTTAGCAACATAAAAACATCTAGAATCTATAAGTTGGGCTGAAAGAGGAGCTGATCTGATTCCTGGTTCTCATAAAGCTGTATTGTCCTGCACTGAATTTGATCCTGAAGTAACCGCTGCGTTGTGTACGTCAGGTGGCGGCGGTGCGTGAGGGCATGTCGTGGATCGTCCCGGTGCCGCTGCTGTCGCTGCTGACGGCCAAGCAGCTGGAGCAGATGGTGTGCGGCATGCCGGAGATCTGCTGCGACGTCCTGAAGAAGGTGGTTCGATACCGGGAGGTGGACGAGCAGCACGCCCTGGTCCAGTGGTTCTGGCAGACCCTGGAGGAGTTCTCCAACGAGGAGCGCGTCCTCTTCATGCGCTTCGTCTCCGGACGCTCCCGGCTGCCCGCCAACACGGCCGACATCTCCCAGAGGTTCCAGATCATGAAGGTGGACCGGGTGAGTGACCGGTAGCAGTCTGCACATGCTCAGTAAGAACCCGGTTTGAACTGGTTTCTGTGTCTGTGTCCAGCCCTACGACAGCCTGCCCACCTCCCAGACCTGCTTCTTCCAGCTGCGGCTGCCGCCTTACTCCAGCCAGGCCGTCATGGCCGAGCGGCTGCGCTACGCCATCAACAACTGCCGCTCCATCGACATGGACAACTACATGCTGTCCCGCAACGTGGACAACGCTGAGGGCTCGGACACGGACTACTGAGGACAGGTTCCCGGACCAACCGAGGCCGCCGCGTTTTGCATCATTTTATGTCCTCAGCTGACACAAAGCTTCAATTCTGTGTGTTTTTTTAGTTTTTAACGACATGAAAATCCAGAAAGTGCATTTAGTTTTTTTACTCCACATCCTGTTTTCAGGGTTTCTGCATGGAGCCACCTTCCGTTGGAGGCGTGTATAGATTATTCCAGAAGGAGGAGACTGTACATTGTGTAAAATGCTTCATTAGGAAAATGTTTTGCATTATTTCCATATTTATTGTTTCCATGGCGACTTTCCAAAGCATCAACAAAAACAATAATAAATGCTGCAGAACTGATCTGAGGTCTGTTTGCAAACAACCAATCAGAAACCAACTTCACTTTTTATCCACCAATAAAAGATACCACATGTCCTGGTTCTGGTATTGGTAGACCCAAACATTACAGGACTGGGTCCAGGTCCTGGTTCTGTCAGATCCATACATAGCACTGTTGCACATGATGCGTTCAGGTGCAGCGTTGATTGTGGGACGTGTGTATCAGCCGTCGATGAAATACAGGCCACCCTCTGACTGAGCTGGACCCTGTTCTGGTTCCAAACTACAAATCAGAGCAGGGCGGACCTTAAAACCATAGACACGGCTGTGGTCCTGGTTCTGTTCTTGTGTCAGAACAAGTTTAACCAGGACCAAAGGCCCAGTGTGTAGAATTACTGCCATCTAGTGGTGATCGGTGGTCTCGGGTACATTGGTGACTGCACTACAGGTAACTACAGGTGTACTGTCTTCTTCTATGGGGCTTTTAAGGTGTTACTCATCCCAACGGCGCTCATCTTTACACGCAGACTGTGTCCCAGTTCTACGCACTTCGAAGTGCAGGGTTGTCGGCTACATACGTCACAGTGGTGCGAAGCGCTGTCCCCGTCGAGGCGCCTACGTTTGGCCTGTAGCGTTGCGGCTGCTGGTGCATCCTTCACGGCCTATTTTCTCCCAGAATTCATTTTACCAAAGATGGCGGCAAGAAAACGCAGAAAAAGTGCGTTATTTTACCTCACTTTAGTAGAAATGACAAAACCAAAAATATTAAAAACATGTTAAACGGTGGCATTAAAATGAAATTTATTTTTACATTGTTAGTTAAACCAACTCGGTTAGTGTTACTTTAACTAAAATGTCCTATAATAAGCAAAACGTGAGAATTTCAGAGGTTTAAGAGATTCAGACATTTTGCTGCATGTTTGTGGACCCACGGCATGTAGGTTGTTTATTCTAAGAAAATAAAAACAGTTTTCAGGTAACAATAGAAACACAGTTTTAATGTTTTGTTACATTTTTGTGTCATTGATCTTTGATTTATTTAAACCTGCTTTAATTCATCCGGCTCCGTCATAACCTACGCTTTCCTGAAATCATTTATTCCAAAGACAGAATTTCAGATGTTCTCCAACCTGAAAATGAACGAGTCGGTACGAGCAGAACAAATAAAAATTAGTTCAGAACATTAAATTCGGAAATAGAGGCCACCTGAACGCTGCACGCTGTACTAGTCATGTTTCAAATAAGTTCAAATAAAAACACACACCAGGCCAAATGATCAAATAAGAGGGAACATACGAAAACCGGAAGGCCTGTGTTTTGTTGCCTGGCAACCAGTCTAGATTTATATAAGCGGGCGTTGACGTCGGGACATCTTACAAACTCTTCTCTGGTCTGAATGTGTTGTTTATCTTGGAAAAGTAGGTTATAACGGAGCCCGACGACGTAACCATCAACCTCAGGACCACATCTCCAGCAGGTTGATGTTCACTTCGTTTGGTTCTGGTTAAACTGGTTGACCAAAAGCTCCGAGGTTCTGAGAGTCCAGAACAGAACCAGAACCTGTCTGAAAGCACCATCAGAGACGAGGCTCGGTTCAGGCTGTACCGGTTGTCATGGAGATGCAGCGTTTCCATACATGGGTCAATGGTTGTGGAGACATAAGGACCCATACCTGGAGCAGAACTTCAAACTTCTCAGAGCTTCACGTTTGCCTCACGCTGGAGGCGTGCACGTGGCCTCTGTGCACGTGGCCTCTTCAGCTTGTAAAATTTAGGACGACATTCAGATAAATCAAACTTTGCCGTCGTCATGGTTCCTGCCTGTTGATGAGATCACATGATCTGCATGAAGCGCGTGTTTAGCTCATGACCAGCAGGGGGCGACTCGCTCACTTCACCTGTTTCAGTCTCATTTAAATAAAAACACGTTTTTAAGTCAACGGCGAGTCGACAGGAACATCTTGACATTCCTCTGTTGTCATAGCAACTGTCCCACCTGCTGAATCAGTCTGGTTTAGTCCCTCCTCGTCTTCAGACCCAACCACATCCTCTGGTCACCTGTCCAGGTGTAGATGGTCTTTGTAATGTGTTCGAGTGCCATCTGTTTTCCCAGACACACTTTATGTGTGCAGGTGGTGCGTTCACTGGTTTCTGTCGTCTAACATCGTTCTGAGTGAAGACCTGAATGGACATTGAAGACAAAAGGTGACAGGTGGGTGGGTCTTTGTCCTCAGATAGAACCAGACCAGATCACTTCTCTGACATGGTTTGAGGAAGACAGATCGCTTAACAGTCAAATCCTGGAGTATAAAAACCAGGAGTCCGTCTAGAACTGCATTTTCAGAACTGGTACCAGAGACCTGGCGGTCTTTACAGACGAAGGTCCAGCTCTAAGTTCTGATGGATCTCCAGATCAATCCCACATTCAGACGCCTGCACGGCAGACGATCTTCCGGTTCTGCAGTGAGATCCGGTCTCATCCAGAACTGGTTTTAGATCACCGTTAGGATGCTGGCACGCCTCTGTCCTGAGGATGATGATGCTGTCCTTCGCCTGCAGGAGTTTCTCCAGGTAGGGCGAGCTAATGGTGAAGGGTGGGTGGAGCCGGGAGGGCCCCCGGTGGAGCTGGGAGGGGCCCCAGTCGGTGCTGGAGGACACGGAGCTGTCCTGGGTCACTTCCAGGGAGGGGGTGGAGGCTGATGGAGGAGGGGAGGAGCTCCTGTGATGCTGCTGCACAGAAAACAACATGTGACGCCATGATGGAGGAAACAGGAACCAGAACAGACCCGTTTCATCTTCACAGAAGCCCTGAAAGCTTCTGATCGGATCCAAATGTGAAATATTCATTTTCATTGTGTGGAATTTGTAACTTCTCTCATATTTACCTTCAGTTTGTTGGCTCTGATGTGAGGAAACCAGCTCTGAAGCATCGCCTCGATCTTCAGCATGATGCTGCGGCGGCTACCCCTGGAAGAGACGAGGACGTGGAGGACAGACATGATGTCACCTCTAACACAGATATATAATCATCATGGCAGCATGTGGACATGGTGAAGACGACGTGCTGAGCATCAGGATGAGGAAGAAAGTGGGCTCGAGAGGTCCGTCCCTTCATGACCACCGTGTAACATCTCCACAGTCACCAGATCTCAGCCCAGAAGGACAGCGTGGACAGCAGCGTGGACATCTGGACCGACCGTGTGAGATGCTGATAAGTTTATCTGTTTTTCATATCAGTGCATTAATGTAAACTATGACTCGTCTGAGAGAAACATTTTAATCCAAACTGGGATGTAAAACATTTATCTGGGTATAAAAAGTTATTACAACTTGGTAAAAAACTTCTTCAAACTTCTGGTCTTCAGGCTGCAGGTCTCCGTGTACGAGATCTGTTTACTGACTAATGATTTTTATTTTCTGGTCACATCGTTGCCCTGATCAGATCTAATAACGTCACGTTTCAGCATCATCTTCTCCCAGCAACACTCCGTCCATCAGCAGTAACAAACGCTGCTCCGGAAACACGGAAACCAGAACAGAATTAGTTCACCAACCATGCTGCTGTTGAGAATAAAATCTAGTGTGTCATCCCCCTTCCTTCCCCCAGAAGGTCCAGTTACGTGGAGCTACGTTTCCTCGGGACATTTTCCTAGCCGCCTCTGCTCTCCGTGCAGCGCAGATTTCCAGATTTCCTCGACTTCATTAAGAAAACATTTTATTCTGATGCACAGAAATGCTGGCGGGTCTACTTCTGGTTTGGGCCTGGATTAATCTATAGCAGGGCTAGTCCACATGCAGATTCCACTTTAAACAGGAGAATCCAGACGTAAGATATTCCTCCGTCAGCAGAAATGAATAGTCACCTTCTCTCAACTATAAAAGTAAATGTTATATTTAAGGGACATCAGCTGTTTCACTCAGTTCATTTTCAGAGAAAAAGCTACTAAAAACAACTGTGAACAAACATTCCAGTCATCAGGCAGCAGCGTTGGGGGTCTTGTTTGGAGACCCACCTGGAAGGAGTTGGATTCAGACTCTGGTCTCCTGCTTGGGAGATAGACCCGCATCCATCTGAGCTAACCAGCTGTTCATCTTTAACCTTCCGTCCTTCATTTTTCTTGTTATGTCAGCAACTAGAGACGAGAATTTTTTGCAGTAACTTTTCTTTTTGGTTATATTTTTTAAATCCAGTGGCCTTTTCTCTCACATCTTTTATACTCTGTTGATGCATTTTACTCCTGTGTTACCTTCATGGCCACACGTAAAACTGCCATAAAATCAAACAATATATTTTCTGCTTTTCTTCATGAATCACTTCAACAAATAAGACCTGCTAGAACTACCGATCATTCAGTCCTTTTTAAGGACTTTAATCATTTAAATGTTTAATTTTTAGAACGATTCATTATTCATTTAAATAACACACAAAACATTAATTATTTCCTAGATAAATACCAAAGCGATGGGTCTGATGTCAAATATCAGCATCACATTAATTTGATAGCACTGATTTTTTTATGTAGTATTAGTTCTCCTTCAGAGAACCTTTGTGGCCAAAAACGTCCCATTGACGTCCATTACAACTACACATTTTATTTTCACTGCATTAAAAGTCATCCATTCTTTCATGTGATCATTCCATTTGGAAGAAAATTTGTGATATTTGACATTTTTACTGGATTCAACTGCTTTCTCATTGCAGACACAAGCAGGAAATTCTGGTATTTTTGCCGGTTATATATTTAAACCCTAAAATAAATGAATGTTTAGTTGTGGAGAGCAGAAGTTGTTTAAATGATTAATGAGGGATTCGTGCTGGCAAACAGAACCAGAGGAGGACGACATGTCCACATTTTTACCTCATGTCTGGATTCTGAAGGACCCCCATGATCCTCTGGATGCGGTCTATGGCAACACTCTCCTGGAAACTGCTGAGACCTGCAGGAGGAAAGAGAAATCTGCTCAGAGGATGAGGAGAAGACGAAGAAGAGTTTTGTCTACAACATGAACGACCACATAATAAAAACCATTTCTGCTCTGAGGGTGATTCTAGTTGAGAAGCAGCAGCTCGACACCAGCATCCTGCTTCACGTTGGTCAGCCGAGGAGGAGAAGGGAAGTAGATACCGTATCGTCATGGCGACAGGACAAGGGAACAGCATGCTCAGAACAACCGAAATTTATTTACAGCAGAAGATGTTTGAGGAATTATTCAGTTCAGATTTAAAATCTGAATAAAGCAGCACCTTACTTCAGGTTAAGTTTAATTCAGAACTGGGTGTTAACATTTAAAGAGGATTTCATTTTTATTCTGAATTAAAACTCGTAAACATGGCCAGTGTCTTTTCAGCCCGTTTCCTGATCCAGCCTTAAAGAACTGTTCCATTCCTCACTTTGTGACTCAGGAACTGGTTTTCCAGGTCTGGGGTGGATCTGTGTGTGTTGTATATTTGCAGCTCAGATGTAAACCTGATGGAGGTGTGTCTGCAGGAATCACAGAGACCAGCATGTGGGCTTAAGTCGGTTTTTGTGCGGTCTTGCTTCCCGGTCTTCACCCAGCCGGATTTTTTACCTTTAGTTTGTACATTTGTTATTTAAATGTTTACATCTGACGTGGACACTTACGTTCAGAATACCTTCCTGATTTCAGGCCTCGAAGGATTGATCCCAGTGGTTGGATGTAGCACTGCGGAGGAAGAGGAGGGTTAGCCTTCATCATATCAGGGCTCCACAGAGTAAAGTAGTTTTCAATGCCGTTATTAAACTCAGAGCCACATCCTGCCCAGTTCTCTGATGCTCTTCCTGCTGCAGCATCCTCAGTCATCGCTGTTACTGCTGCTCATGTTTCTCATGTTACAATCAGTGTAGCTCACCGTGTCTCTCAGAACTACCTGAACCCCCAGGTCCTCTCTGACCATCAGGTGGGACCAAATGTCCAGGGTGGGCGATATGAATAAAAAAATTCTATCTTAATATTTTTAAACCAAATGATTATATGTAGATCCTGTAAAGCCACCTTCACCAGCCGGGCGGCAAGTTTGTCATCAGCATGTAGGATCCCATAAAATCCTTTAATTTTCAGAAATTCCATGTTTTTTTTCCCTCCCGAATTCTGTGTTTTTCCAGGTAATTTCAACAGGAAAATCTTTTTCTCTTAAAGATCTTATTTTGGCTCTAAAGGGTTTTTATGACACAGTAGGGAGACCTGCTGAAAAGGGTTCCAAGATGGGAATCGAACCTGAGACGGCTGCATCGACTAGCCGTAGTTTCTGTTTTTATGGGGTTTGGCACCATAAACATCCTTTTTTAATTTTTCCAACGATTCTCTATTAAACACATCAGTGTCTCCTGCAGGAGTTTCATGGACATGGACGGATATTTTCCCACCGGATCTTCTCCAGGACAGCGTCCAGCCTCAGCTCACATCCTCGCGGGGAGTCTGAGGGAGGCTGGTTTCTGACGATGCTCCACCTCGTTTGTAAAGCTTCACCAAAAACAGAGGCAGATTTTAAATTTGTTCCCCAAGTGTCCAATCAGGAACAACCAAAGACCAACAAGTGACCAGAAAAATATGTGTCATATAAACAAACATATATTATAATTTACATTATTTTAGCCTCATAATCTGACAACTGAGCCTGAAAGAAGAACACCTGGAATGGTGACTGGGATTAAAAGGGTTCAGCTTCTATCTTTACATAGAAAAATAAAAAAACAGGTAAAAATAGTAAAAAGTGTAAAAGTGTCTTTAGTTTAAAGGGTTTTAAAGAGAGTTTAAAGGGTTAAAATTGCTTCTATGTGTGGTGTAAAAATAAATCTAAGATAAAATAAAATGAACCACTGTTTATTTTTTGCACATTGATTTGTAACAGGCTGATTTATTGTCTGTTGATCTTGTGGTTGGATGTCTTTATTCGTGTTTTGAGGTGTAAGAATCTGTGTTGCTATGAAAACTTGAGTTTCATTCTTTTCCAAAAACTCAACATCTATTTTATTTATTGACATAAAGAGGATTGTTTTTATCCATTATCTTGCTTGAGTGGCTCAACTCGAGGTATTTAAATTTAAAATGAGATGTTTTCGTGGCTTTAGCCTGAAGTGTGACAGACATGGTGTGGATCATGTAGTTGGACAAAACTAAATCCCCATGTCAGGAATGCGATGTGTCTGAAACACAATTCTCCCCCATCCCTAGCTGATTTGAAGGACACCTGAACAATCCCATAAATTCCCAGACTAAAGGCCCATTTCTGCTCCATGATAGACGGATACGGAGCATTTCCTCTTTTTTGTGCAGAATTTGGTGTGTTTTCAGGGCCCTTGTGGATGCCTACCCTGATGCAGCTAACAGGGTAGTACCACCAGAAACCATGGGGGGCAGTGTTGAGCAGTATAGCTGATATGCGACCTCTGAAAGGAACAAAGAAGAAGCTGCAACACGTTTAATGGCCACACAGTCCACCTCCATCTACTGCACTGCCTCTTTTTATGTCTCTTTCTGAGAACATTTTCCTGATGTCCTCCATCGTCACCTTGTTTGTTACCTTCGCCAAGGCGGAGGTTGTGTGTTCGTGGCGTACGCCGTCTGTTAGCAACGTAACTAAAAAAGTTATGGATGCATTTTAATGAAAGTTTCAGGAAATCTCGGGAATGGACTAAGGAACAACCCAGATTTTGGGGGTGACCACCTGGATCCAGGACTTTTTTTAAAACAGTAAAACTGCCAGAAGGGATAAAAAAAAAAATAAAAAAGCTAAAGATGGCATTTAAAGGGGCCATTTTTCCCTTTGAATCTTTTTTTAGTCTTTCAGAAGTAGATAAAGTGCCAATAAAAAAAAACATTTGATTAGCATGTGTCATTACTTTGGGCTTGTGTTTTAAATAGAAAATACTTTCTAGCTTCAGCTAACATGCATTAAATATTTTTATCGATTATTTGAGGGGGAACAGTTAGAAAAAAGCATCATATAAAACTAAAATTGTTCAACAGAGCGCTGGATATCAGCTGCTTGTTATTGCATTACTAATGAAGGCACGGCGGGTCATTCTGGCAGGGATGCAGCTCCGGTGCAGGACCACGCATTCAGTGCAGCCATGTCCACATCGTTATAAAAACACCACAACAGGCCATCTTCTCGTTGCAGCTCCGGATTAATGCTGCCTCAGCATCTGGTCACAACTTCTAACTTGGTCCTGTTGTAGTAAGAAGAGCTAATCATTTCTCCCCCATATGAGTCTTCCTCATTCCTTTGTTTGACCAAAGCTTGGTTAAAAACACGAAACTGGCTTGGCGGAGGTTTGAGTGTTTCTAGTTCTCTTAAACTGACATCGGAACTCGGAGGGAACTCTGCACTGCCCTCTGGTGGATGTATCGGCTAACAACCGTGTTAATGTGATGAGAGAATGAGGGCAGTGATGTTTAAAACATACGTATTTACAGAAATTTAGCAGAAATGGGCCTCAAACCCAAGACCGTCATCCTCCAGTAAGCCTGGGAACCACCGGAGGAGAAAACTCACCTTGTGTGAGAAACGCTTATTTTCTGTGTCTGAACCATCCCCAGTGATCCTCTTCCTCGTTGGTCGAGGTTCCGCCTCCCCAGGAAGTGTCTGCAGCTCACAAGCAGAAGAGAAACCCTGAACTGGACTAACAGAGTCCAAGCCAGCCAGCCAGGGGCTGGATGATGGTGGTGGTCCAGGTGTCTCCCCTCTGAGCTGAGGACTAAATGGGCTATTAGAGACGTCTTCATCATTGGCGAGCCAGCCGATGGAGCAGTCGGAGTCTGATGTGGACATGTTTGTGTGTCAGCCAGCCCGGATAATCATGGACCTGCAAAACAAAAACACATGAGACCAGTGGAACATCTGGACTCCTGACACTCTCCTCCCAGAGGGATCCAGTGATGCTCAGAGCTGCCTTTCCTACCTTCACTGGACATGAACCTGCCAAGAGCCTGACATGATGTTTAACCCCGTCAGAGAAAAACATTTCTCTGCTTATCGTGTCACGGTTTCAGTTGCAACATGACACGAAGTTCGCCTGTAAGTTGGTTCTGGATGATTCGTCTGTGTGGATTTGGACCAGGTCTCTGTGACGTGAAGGATCAGTCAAAGAAACATGGAAAACTTCCCAGCAGCCCACAGAGAGGGAAGGACGACGTAAAGAAACAACAGGCTTCAGGACCAACACCAGGACCCAGACTGAGTCCTGATCCAGATCAGTCCAGAGATGGAGACTGTCAGACTGAACAAGACTCAAGACGTCTACTGGTTCTAAAGATGATGGCCTGTCCTCTGAGGACAGCAATGTCCTCGGTGAAGACAGATGCTTTTCCTTCTCTCCGTCCTGCTACTTGTCCGGTCATCTCTGAGCCTCTCTCTGCATTTCTGTTCTGAAATTAGAACCATGGATCTGATCAGCTGGTCTCTCAATGCAACTGACCAAATTTATTTGAACCGCAAAACAGGCGTAGGGGTGCCCGCTTGTCCTGGCGGAACATTCACGGCTGGATGTGTGATGGACTCCTGGGGGGTGTGGAAAGTCATGGGTCTGTTCCGTTGAGGACGTAGAGAACATCTACACATTTGGATTCATGATAACTGGGTTTCTGCTGTTTGGAGTGGGCAGTTTCCTGGTGTATTGCAAAATTCGGACACTGTTGGCGCCCACTGGCAAGCTGCCGGACCTTTGTGCAGGTGTACCGTGCCAAGCTACGAACAATCAAACTATGGTGTTGCATGAGCTTAAATGTAAACTGGAGGCTATTCTGGCTCAGAATGGCAAGCTGGTTGTGGTTCCGGAGCTGCGGAGAAGCTCGGAGAAGCTGTCGGCTCAGCTGGGTGGAAACTGACTCAGATTCGTAGATTAGTAGCCAGCGAGACCACTGAGAGACTTAAGGCAGATGAAACATGCTCTAGCCTGAACCAAAACAAATGCTGTTATTTTAATCCGGCTCCCTGAACTGTCCTTGGATGGCTGGTTATCAAGTTCCCCTGGAATGTTAAGCAGTCCCCCCCCCCCCCGTCCTTCTTGGGCTGTGGACCTTTCCTGGATCAGCTCCCAAGGCCGCCTCATTCCTTCTGGCGGCAGAGAATAGGGACTGAAGTAATGAACTGGGAAAGAGAGTTCACAGGCTTTACTCACACTTACTGACGCATACACGTACACAAGCATGCACTTTCACTGCCTTCATTGGACCCTTACCTCCTCCCTCCACTCCCAGCCAGCAGGGTGGATGGATGTGCTCTCAGCAGCTGCGTCCACACCTGGCTGTGATAGGAGACCCCACCATCACGTATTTTTATGTTGTAACTGTCTGAATGTATGCTTTTATGTACTGAGGTGTGTTTTCTTTTTTTTTTATCTCTACACTGAACCCTTGAGGTGCAGACAATGGCGCCACCACATTGTATATTATACAGGACTGTCTCAGAAAATTAGAATATTGTGAAAAAGTTCTTTATTTCCTGTAATGCAATTAAAAAACATG
>JBAFTC010000001.1:1560696-1571106 GCA_037177435.1 Melanotaenia nigrans | reverse complement strand
ACTCCAGTTAATACACGCAGGAGCTGAGGAACGCTGGTGTCCGTGTGTTATTTAACTCATTCTCCCCTTTATCAGGGCTTTTACAGATGCAGCATCTGTAACCAAGCGTCTCCCCTTACCCTTGATTCCCCGCTCTTCCGTGATTTATTCTTCACATCTGCCAAATCTGCCACACCAGTTGTGTGAGTTTGAGAAAAATGTTCCACACCTAACAAGAATGTATTAAGGGTTTTCTCCTCTGTGATGTAGTGGCATATTAGGCATAAAAAAGCCTCCATATTCATGAATGTCCACATATCTGCTATCAGACTCATAGCAGAAGCATTCTTGACCTTTTTCCTTCTTGCCTTCTTTTTTGCTGTTGTATATTTCTTCCACCATAGCCTTCAGAGCCTGGAGACCAAAACAAAGGTAAATGACAGGGAAATTATTAGTTTTTACAAGTAAGGCCAATGACAGCATCACTGACATGCAACACATACCTGTCTTGATGGAAGAGTGTACGTTGGATCAAGGATATGGATGAGATTCATAAATCCTTCATCTTCCAGAGGTTAGTGGATCTAACTAAGTTACCTAAGTACCTCAGCTTTCCAGGTGCAGCTGATGTGCTGACTGTGGCTGAAGTCCAGAAAGCTCTGAAGTCTTTCAGTCAGTGCCACAGCTCACGTCTCCAGTGTCGCCTCCACCGTCTCACGCCGGTTCCCAGCTCCCTTCCAGCGCTTCTGGAAGAAAGAATGGCTCCGGAGCAGGTTAGCCATTCAGCTTAAGTTACCTTGGTGATTTACCCCCCAGTAAGACGTTAACCAGTGTCATAGTACAGAAAACTCCAGGTTAACCATGACATTACACCCATACGAGAAGATCCAGCTAGTCAAGCCAACCGTGTAGCACAAGGGAACCAAAAGAGACATGTCCCCATTTCATCACAGCCTGGCTCATAAGTTGTGACAAAAACAGGAACAGACCCCAAAAGCCAGTGAAAAACCATTTTAAAGCAAAAATAATATGAAACCAGAGAAACTGTTGAGTGTGGATGGTTGTTTTCAACTAAACAAAGCCGAAACAAAACCAAGCCTTGGGGGTTAGAGAGCAGAAAGAGCCGCCTGGAATGCTGGAGCTTTTATATCTCACGGTTTCCAGGCTCTTAATGCACCGAATCAGGTTGAATTAGCCAATCACAGCAGCCAGTCCCTGCAACAGCTGGAGAAAAAGGACACCATGTTCACAGCACACGCATGAGGCCGTCGGACCGTCCATCCTTCTGTTGAGGTTTATACAGGAAGTGAAGTCTTCACAGTCGGCCGTTTACACGTTACCTAACGTGGAAAGGCAGAGACATAGTCCTTGGATCTGTGATCACACCAACATGACCGGGTCACATGACATGGTCTCAGCGCTGTAACATAAAACCAGGTCACCCAGGAGCTGCTGTCAGCTTTACTGGAAACCTCTCCCAGTTTGATGGTGATGGACCATGAAAACCAGAGTGGTTTGGTTATAATTATCTGTAAATGATAAAAAAAAGTTTAAGCATACTGTGTAAATCGGTTGATATCAGAAAGCTCTTCATCGTACCACTAGAGGGAGACCAGTAGTAGTAGTACTAGGGGTATACATGTATTACAGTTTGAGAACCATGGCCTTAAGGCAACCATGCAGTGTAACAGTGGTATTTTAATACATTTTCTTTATTTAATTAGAAAATAACTTGCCTTAAAATCAATGGTGGGGACGCATCACTAGTAAACCTGCATTAGTTCAGTACTGTCTATAAGAAATGTCCAAAAAAACAAAAAGAATTTACGATGCAAAAGAGGGTTAAATTGTGTAAAAACCAGAAGCATGTTTGTGTTTCACTGTTGTCAGAAATTATCAGTCTGTGGACGTTTTTTTACCGTACTTAGCTCTGATTTATTTCAGGTTTCAACCACATGACACTGTGTTACAGCACATTGATTATATCAGTACAGACACAGAACACAACTCACGGCACAGGTCAGATCTCCCTGGAAACACAGGCACGTTCCTGTAAACGTGTCAGGAGACGGAGGCGAAATGAATGTCAGAGTGTTTGATGGGTTTGTGTCAGAGAGCACGAAAGCCTATTTGATTGGTTGTTCCTCCAGCTAAAAACCTGCTGAATTTCAGATGTTCTTGCTTGGAATCACACTGAGGAAATACTGAATTAAACTAAAAACATGTATGCATGACAGGTAAATTGGTTATTCTAAACTCTCCCTAGGAGAGAGTGTGCGTGTGCATGGTTGTTTGTCTATCTGTGTTGGCCCTGCGACAGACTGGTGACCTGTCCAGGTGTACCTGCCTCTCACCTGTTAAAATGCTGGGATAGGCTCCAGCTCACCCGCGACCCGAAATGGAATAAGCGGTCCAGATAATGGATGGATGGATTAACTGTCTTCGGATGTGTAATTATTTACTAATTACATACTAACATCTAAGCTAGTTCTCCAGACTTCTTGAAGGACTTTCCAAAGTTCTTCTTATGATGTTTCTGCCTTTCGTTAAGTTCTTGGTCCAGATGATCCCACACTGCTTCAATAATGTTAAGGTTCTGGGGAGGATCCATCCCTCCATCAGACCTGTTTCCACTGATCTTCAGTCCAGTTCTTGAGTCATGTGACTTACCTCAGTCTTTTTCTCTCTGTTTCCCTTCCTTAAGAACCTCCATGCTGAGATAAGCCAGGTTTCCAGCTACCAGCTGTTTGGGAATCACCTTGTTGCTGCTAGAATCCTGTTTTCTGTCTGATCTTTGCTGGTTTTCACACATGACACTAAAGAAATGGGGAAACTGATCCTTTGCTAAGTTGTTATGTGTGCATACAACACTGGTTCACCCCTTGAGTTAGGAGCCTGTCTGGTTCAGGTCTGAGTTTAATTCCTCTGCAGCTGGTCTGGTATCAGGACTGGAAATGAGGGGAAAAGACCTTCAGAAAGCTGGAGAACTATTCATCACAAAGTCTAAGACGAAGAAACGAGAACTGGATCCGGACTTCAGGACAGAGCGACATCTTGTCATCTACACTGTGATTTGTAATATTTTATGTAACTTCGATACTAAAGAAAAAACAGGCATTAAATTTCTAAATAAGCTTCGAGTAAACAACAGTCCAACAAACTGAGACAGCAGTTCATGTGAAGATATTTAATGCAAATGATCTCCAACTTCCCACAATCGTGTCTCAAATCTACAACCCACACGAACACACTGAACCAAGTCGTCTTTGTGTGTACTGAAACGCACACACACACATACACACATCCGCTAAGAAGCTCTTAACCTCAGATCACAGCTTTCATTCAAACAGATGGGGGGTGGAAACGAGGACTGTCACCGTGGTAACTAGACCACAGACACTTCATCCTCACTGTGATTAAGATGCACACACATGAATGAATGAACATGTTTTTAACGGTTTCTGGACTTTTAAAGGGCAAACAGGAGTTCCCAGCACCTGGTTCTGGTCTAGATCTGCTGCTGTGTTTGAGATCATTGTCCTGCTGCATGAGAGCTTCAGACAAGCGTTAGCTGTTGGACAGATGGACTCACATCTGACTCTAGAAAAATTTGGTATCCAGAGGAGTTCGTGGTCCACTCAGTGACAGCAAGGTGTCCAGATCATCATCCCTCCTCCACCGTGCTAAACAGGAAGTTCCTCACAGCGACTTCCTCTGCCCCTCCCCTCCCTGCCGCTGTGACTCCTGCACTGTGTGTCTCTCTCTCTTCAGCTCGACCGTTCTTAAAGGGGCCACGCTGTTCTTTTAATGTCTTTGCACAATGAGACATAACTCTTGGGCCAGATTTTGCCCGCGGGCCGCCAGTTGCTGACCGCTGTTCTATGGATTTTGGTTTAGTTTCAGAAGTTTGTTCAGATGCAGCTTTGCCAACCTGATTTGTGTTTTCTGGTTGGAGGGTGCTCACCTGGATGATTGCTGCAGAAATCATGTAGGAGGAAAAGTGGCGCTGCGGTGGAAATCAAAGATCAATAACATCACACTGGAGCAGAAACCTGTTCTAGAGGCAACTTCAGCGTTGCATCATCCAGGCTGCATCATGTAAAAGAAGCCGTCCAGAACTACACGTCTTGGTTAGAATACGGAGCCGCTCATATTTACATGTCATGATCATCCTCCATCTCATGTAGAAAATATATTTCTGCATGAACGCTGACCAGAAGCTGGAAATTAAAAGATGAAATCACATCTTTGGTCAGAAAAATTGCAATAAAAATGTTTCCCATGTGGTTCAGGCCTAACGGGTGGCTGATAATCTCTCTCTGTAGAACGATGGACTCCAGATAGAAGAGACCTTCTAACCCCTCCCAGACTGATGGACAGCAACAGCTGCTTCTCCCAAACTGCTGCTTAAAAACCAAACAAATCTTTAAAATCACAGTAAAACTCCAAAAAGAAACTAATATTTTTACCTTTACTTTTACACGAGTTTGTTATGTTTCCTCTTTTTAGTGTTTAATGAAAGACGTAACGTAAAACAAACCGTGTTACGTGGTTGTGAATTCGGGTCTTCATCTCATTTTTTTTTGTTTTTGCTTTCAGTTTGAAGTTCTTTCGAATCCCAAAAAAACTAAAATAAAAATGTTGTTGGGTAAAAAATAAAACCAGAACTTTTCTGTATTTTTCTGTTTCAGATGTTTTCTGTTATTTTAGATCAGACCTGTAAATCTGCATCTATTTCATCTTAAATTTTTACTGGCATTTTCCTGTATTTAAAAAATTGAGAAAAAAACTGAAATAACTCAGAAACGATCACGTTGCAGTTTGAACTCAAACTGTTATTTCTGCTGTTATAGAGGCGATCAGACCATCGGTTTTCTGTTGTTTGGTCATGTTTAGGTCAAGGATGCATAAAGGAAACAAATCTGCTGCAACTGAGTGACTGTTGAACCGATGCTGGTCTGATCTGTAGGGGATGGGTGGTGATGGCAGCCGTCCTACGGGGCTGCACATCGGATGCTACTTCAGCCTATAACGTGCCATATTTCACTCTGCCATGCTTCACCACATGCTCTTGTGGTAAATTCTTGTGGTACTCTGAGACTTGTGGAGTATTCTGGAACTTTTACCACATGGCCCTCCTTCAGACTCTGTGGTACCATACGCTGTGAAACAGATCCATCAGTGTTCCTGGTATTTGATGTTTTTTGTGGTACTGCATCGCACCCCGTGCTGTTTTACAACGTTAACACTGATGCTTTGGGAACTTTATTGTAAGACTATAACAATGACCTCTGTTTCTGTACAACTGGGTCGTAAAATCTTTAGAGATACTCACAAAGAAGATGAGGTTGAAGAGGAACAGGAAGTACTTGCTCGCCGTGATGCAGCCTTTCCCCATGGTGCTGTTCTATCTGCAAACATGAGACACATACAGTCAGAACATGGGCTGATGGAGGGGCTTCTGCAACCATCAGATCTGTTGTAGGGAAGTGGTGACAGATGCTCTAAGAAGCACAGACCTCTGCAGTTAAGCTGGCCTGGATGAGCATGATCTGGCCTGGGGGGGGTTCAAATCTCCAGGATTACACCCACAGAACCAGCACAGCCTCAATCTGTGAGTATAAGGAGGAGGGGTCTGTCTTCAACTGCCCCCTGTGACCCCCACATCCTAATCTGAACACGTATCAGCCAGCAGTTCTGCAGAGCTTCATTCAGCTCGTTCACGAGGTAACATCAGCTTCATCTCTCTTTTCTGGAAGATTTTTGCAGATCAGAAGTTTCTTATTCATGGAAACAAAGACAGCAAGAGATTCAGGCCGTCACACATGAAGACACGTGATTTCAGCCTCAACAAGGACAACTGAAACTAAAACTTGTGGTTCATTTGTCACAGACGCCATCAGAAACATCTGCTGTGCTTCACTGTCAAAGTTCCTGTTGATGGATTTTAATTAACGTGTGATAAATAAACAGATTTTAGCTTAATGGAGACTTTCAGGCGACACCACAGCTCCCCTAACAAACAGGTTAGTTAATTATCATCTTTATCAAACTCAATAAAAATAAAAATCAGCTGTCCAAAGAGCTGAAAAGTATGAAATATTATTCATACATGACGACATCCTGAAATAATCCATTCTAACAACTCAATGTTTATCTTTTACGTTCTGATCTCACTTTGTTGTTGTTGTTGTCATGGTGCGTTTACTTGCCATCAAACACATTTTTAAAAACCAAACATAAGTAGAGTGTGCACTCAGCCTTCGTGTGTTAGAAGAGATGGTCTCTTTTAGAAAATAACCGACCAGGTAACCCCAGTGATGGTTCATATTTATGGAAAATCCAACCCGACCTGAATGCAGCATCATACACACAGTACTGTTCTTTACTGTCCAATAAATCAATGAAAATCCGGGTGAAATATGGAGGTCCCGCTCAATGCTTCCTCCTGGCAGTTAGGCCCTGCAGCCGACCCACTTTCCAATCACTGTAAATGGGTTACTGTTACAGCACGGAGCAGGGGAGGGGGCACCTGCAGGGATGGTGCAGAGAGGAGGGGGCAGATATTTTGGCAAACCATCACAGCAGCAGCGGATGGAAGGTTTTGAGGCTTTAAACAAAGAGCAGGTCTGACTGATCCTGAACAACAGAGCCAGAAACTACAAACCAGACGGGCCTGAAACAAAACCAGAAACAAAAACAACGTTCAGCATGTCACGGAAAAAAAATAAAATAGTTTTTGTCAATCTGTGGTATTAATTTCTAAGAAAAGACGCATCGCACTGCATGTTTTAATCAAACCCACTCAGACAGGAAACGCAGCAGATCTAATGGGGACTGGTTTCTGGGCTGGATTAACACACATTTAATGTTCCTGAGTATTTACAGAGTTTTTCAGCTTTCAGCTGTTTAAGGAACAAAAGGGTTAAACTTCTTTAACTGGTCTCAGCAAGAAATGTAAGATATTTTTATCATCTCACCGTTGGTAAAAAAACAAAAAACTAAAGTTTCCAGTCATGATGGTGCCTTCAAGGCTCCTGAAGATCTAAATCCTAGACTGGTGGTTATAAACATGACAAAGCTTTTATGGCTGGAAAGAAGGTTCTGTGTTAAATTTAGAAGCAGCACGGAGCCACAACGAGCTGCAGCTGAATGAGAAGCAGAAGTTTGGAACGAACACGAGGTTCCAGTTACATCTGCAGTAGGAAAAACCTCTGAAGTCAAACAGCAGCTCTGCTTTGCAGCTGCAGGAAAACGAGCGCTTATTCCCACACAGTCCCTGCAACATGAAGGCAGCACACGTCACCGACCGCCACCAAAGCCAGCACAAGTTCTGACCCAGTTCACACAGAAACTGGGTCTGTACGCTCTGACCTGCCCAATCAGGCCCAGTTACCCAACAAAGGTCATAAACACACAAACACAGAAAATACTTGAACACTGAAACAAAACCTTCATTCAGTCTGAAACAAACATCACACACACATAAAACACAGCTACTTGGTAAATTATAATTTAGTTTCAGTTCTAGTGAACAAGTCATTCTAGTTGTTCCAGTAAGTCCTGGGTGGCACCGGTTCACACAGTTCATAATGGAATTTACACTTAAAGCAGCCTAAACAATGTTGGGAAAGTGTTACAGGAGACAGTTAAAGGGGGGATCTTTTTAACTGCTGCACCACCAAACATGCATGCAACAGGAAACGGTTTGAGGGGGATCTTTTTAACTGCTGCACCACTAAACATGCATGCAACAGGAAGCCGTTTGAGGGGAATCTTTTTTAACTGCTGCACCACCAAACATGCATGCAACAGGAAGCGGTTTGAGGGGGATCTTTTTAACTGCTGCACCACCAAACATGCATGCAACAGGAAACAGAAAAGTGGATGTAGTAATTTCAGAAAGTGAAGCTGTAGCAGATGTTGATGACGTAGATTCTTCGGGTTTAAAAGGTTGGACACGGACCAAACGGCTAGTTACTGAAGATGATGTCAAGATTAAGTTAACTGCACCATCACAGCTGAAAATGCCTGAAAACTAAAATTGTCTCCATCCTCATCTTCAAGTAACACGCTTTTAACTTTTAGTAATACTGTGATATACAGTGTTGATCATCCCATCCACAACTAGTCTCACTAGGTTATTTATAGTCAGAGTTTTATCACTGTCTTCGTGTTTTATTACTAACAAGTTAGTTCTAGCTGGATTTAGAAGAAGCAGTTTTATTTAAAGTTAGTTGGTTAGTCGTGGGTTTTATGTTAGAAGGTATAATCATTAGTCATAATCAGAATTGGCTAGTTAATAATAACTGGTTAATGAAAATGAATTATAACAGTTGGTTTTAGTTATATTCAGAGCTAGTTTATTAGTCACAATTAACAGATATGGTTAGTGGTCATAACTGATTAACTTACGCTAACCCCACTTACTTCATTTAAGTTATGTTAGTTAATCAGTAATGGTTGAAGTAAATGGGTTAACTACTAAGTAGTCAAAAGATATAGTTACAGATGACATCAACTGTCAACAAGTGACTATAACAAACAAACTTTCTGGAGCCGATTAGCTGGTTAGAAGTTAGTTGGTTTGTCATGAACAAGTGTTGGTTCATTAGTCAGGAGCTATAACTGGTAGTCAGAAATAGCTGGTTTATGACTATTTAACCAGTAAACTTAGGTTTTAGTGAGAGTTAGTTTATTTATCCCAGTTAAGTGATGTAATAAAGGTTGTCAACACTGTAAAATTTAATCTTCAAAACCTGAAACAAATTACGTCTTTTTCTCCAGTGATGCTGCAAAATCAAACCTTCATTGCTTGATTCTGTCTGAATATTGTTTTATAACATGGTCTTTTGCAGGCATCACTGTACTTTAGGGCAGTTGTATAAAAAACCAATCAAGGTGTTTGCAAAGAAGCCAAATTTAACTCACCATTGTGAAATTTTATAGAAATACCGGTTTTTAAGTTTTGACAATTTGAAAAGTTTTAAATACACTCGTCTATAAATCTCTTCATGGCCGAGCCCCTCCTCCCCTGGAGGAATTTATAAGATGTAAGAATAGTAATCTTAGGACCAGGTCTGCTTCTAGAGGGGACTGTGAGGTGCCATTTAGGCGAACGGCTACAGGACAAAACACTATTTCCGTTACGGGTTGCATGATGTTGAATAATCTT
Organism: Melanotaenia nigrans; assembly: GCA_037177435.1. NCBI lineage: Eukaryota > Metazoa > Chordata > Actinopteri > Atheriniformes > Melanotaeniidae > Melanotaenia > Melanotaenia nigrans. Next base: position 1,561,952 of record JBAFTC010000001.1, on the reverse strand, counting down.
CCAATAACGAGCACTTTTATTGCTTTTAAAAGAAGAACTAAAAATGGCTAAAACCAACCAAATGTGTCAACATAGGTGAGGTTTGATTTATATTGTGCATTGTAAGTCTATTATTGTGTATTTATTGTAAAGGCTATTGGTTATTGTTTGCTATGTTGTTGTTTTCAATGTCTGAGGACTACAGATGGAAAGTAGCTTCTAGCTAAATCTGGCATAAATGTCATGAAAATGTACAAAGTGTTCATTAATATGCATTGTCCTCATTAAATAAACAAAGTAAAGTAAAGAGAGTGGTATGAGTCACAGATTCATAAATGATTAAATAAGGCTAGGTTCACACTGCAGGCCATGATGTTCAATTCGGATTTTTTTGTGAAATTTTGTGAAATGTTTTGAGTCTCTTCACATTTGCAGTTAAATGCGACTTGTATGTGATCTCCTGTACGAACCTTATGAGCACCGAAAGTGTCCTGCATGCGGAGAAGACCTGATGACGTGACAGCGAGCGTGTGTGCGGCGACATGCTTGCGATAACAGCGGAGTGTATGTTGGAGTTTTAAGTTATTGTCCAACCAAAGCCAGCACATTTTCAGCGGCATCGTTTTAAGGAGGAGATTATAAGAGAGGAGAGGCAGACTTGTGGCCATGGCAACGTGGCAGAAACATCTGTACAGAGAAACGTGGTACGGAGGCGCAGCCACGGGTGGTGGAGAGTGATGTGGTCCTTTGCAGATAAGAGTTTATAAACAATGTCGTGTATGACGTGAAGGTCGGATTAATGCGACCTGGCTGTTCAGACTGAGGTCGCATGGCAAAAGATCAGATACGTGTCGGATGTAGGACCAGTATCCAAGTGGCCTGGGTCACATTTGGAAAAATCAGATCTGAGTCGTTCAGACTGAAAAGATCAGATACAGGACGAAAAGTGGAAAAAAAAATCAGATTTGGATCAGTTCAGCCTGCAGTGTGAACCTAGCCTAACTGGGTCAACTTACTTCAACTAAATGTACCTAGCATTAATTCATCAGTTATAGTTGAAGTAAGTGGGTTAACAGTCAGGGAACACACCGTTAAGTTCCATATTTAGTCAAAACATAAAGTTACAGGTAGTGATGGTTAGTATTAGTCAGATCAGGTTTACAATCCAGCCACTAAATGTAGTGTTCACGATCATGAAGATGATGATCACCATCACTACTATGTTGCTAAGAGACCTATATTTAGACCTGGACATGATGATGAAGCCACTTCCTGTC
>JBAFTC010000001.1:1531383-1545080 GCA_037177435.1 Melanotaenia nigrans | reverse complement strand
TTGTTTGGTACTGTTGCCAAGGTTCCTAGTTGGCTGTTGTAGCAAGGGGGGGCTTAATTAGCGACGCACCGTAGCAGCATGTGTGACGTTTTTCAGCCTCGCGGCAAAAGCTGGAAGTCAATTGTGCGGGGAACGGGGAGAGACCGTGTTGATGTCTGACCGTGTTGCTGTCTGTGTCTGACTGCCCCTCCTGCTATCCGCAGGTGTGTGTCTTTAATAAAAGTGCAGATCCTGATCCCTGCTGTAACGTCATTCGTCAGCAACCATTCAAGAGCCGTTACACACATACATGTGTCAGAGCATGGGCCATTTTCTACTGAATCACAAAAACCACTGACGTCTTCTCCTCCTTCCTTGTGATGTAAATGTACATGTCCTGGATAAAGTGGGTTGAGATCAGGACTGTGGCCTACAAGGACCGGGGTTTGACATCCCTGGTTAGAAGATGGATGGACGACAGCACATCTGGTCTTCATCCTGATGCCTGCACCAGGTCGTGTACCTGAGAAAACAAGCTCAGTTCTGAGAAAATCCTTTCCATTCTTGTAGCATTTTGTTATTTGTGAGATCACAGCAGAAAAAACGACAGCTGAGGTATTGTAGATGGAGAAACTGAACCGTAACTAGGCTGCAGGTTCAGATGGTGTCGTCTCACGTTGACTGTTATTGGCTTACCTCAAAGAGCAGGTGAACAGCTTTCAGGACCCATTCCAATTTGCTTATTATAATGTTCTTGGGTTTGAAGATGCCATTATCTACCTGCTTCAGAGAGCCCTCTCTCATCTGGTCCAAAGTGCTTTAATCCGTTATGTGAGAAGCTCCATAAATTCCAGGTGGAACCTCCACCAGCACCTGGATTTATGACTAGCTAACAAACAGACCGCAGTTTGTGAGGCTGAAAGGTTGTGTGTCTGAGATGGTGGTCGGCAGACCTGGAGCTCCACAAGGGACTGAACTCTCACCACTTCTCTTCACACTGTACACTTCAGACCTTCAACCCAATTCTGAGTCCTGTCATCTGCAGAAATACTCTGATTACTCTGCAGCTGTGGCGAGTATCAGTGATGGACAAGAAGCTGAGTCCAGAGCAGAGTCCATGGCGTAATGAAGTTACGGAAAATAATCACATGTGTGAGCCGTTTGTACAAAAACACCAACAGCAGGACTGAAACAAAATCAGGAAACATGAGTCACAAAGAAACTTTATATAGTTTTCAAGTATTCAAAACTGTTAAATAAGTACAAGATGTGTTCACGTGATTTACATATCGGACAATATATGCACTGCCCATTTTTAATTCTCTTTACATGTTTCCCACTACCCACGCAACAGGCTAAAATGTCCGCAATCTATTCACATTTCATTCCATTTTTCTCTGTTACATTTTGAATTTACTGGAAATTTTGACAGCTGTCTATTGAACAAACACAGACGGTGCACCTGGAAGAGTTTACAGTGTGTGATGGAGACGTCCGACAGAGGAGGAGTAGGGGGTCACAATGGTGATTAGCTGCTGGTGATGTGAACAGGAAACAACAAACGGGGTTAACATTCAGTCTCGGTTGATCCCTTGGTCTATCAGACCAACGTACACAACAGAAATCAACAAGGTCGGACTAAAGGAGTCGTCCAGGTGCTTCAGGAGGAGGACGGACCAACATTTTCTTTCTTGGTTTCATCTTAAGATGTCAAGCAGCTCTTTAAGGCACCTAATGCTGCTGGAAGGTTTCATTTAAAGAGTTAACACACAGTTACTGAGGAGGTGACCTGATCTCCAACAGGCAGGAACATGACGCAATTACATCCCAAAAAAAAACAAGAAAACGTGTCGCAACAAACGTCTGTGTTGAAACTTTATGTAAAACAAAACATATCAAGGACAGAGGAAAAAAATGAATTGGGTCTTTATATTCTGCCTCTTAGAAGTCAGGTCGTTTTTTTTTCTCATTCAGCTACTTGAAGCAGCGTCCATTTTGATTAAAGGTGCCCAAACTTTTGCATGTCGCTGCTTTGTATTTATGGAGGGAAAAAAAAAGTCAAAATGAAATACATAAATACAGCATTTAAAACATAATTCCATCTTTTATTGAAATTGGAAATAAACACAAAATAAATTCAATAACTACTTAAATGTGTCAGTTTATGAAAATGGAAATTATAAAAATTAAATTTAAATTAAATTTTTACATAATATATTCAAATTGAATATATTTAATAATATACTCATGTATTTAATTCCAATTTGAATAAATGAAAAACATTTACACATTTAATTTTGGCACTTTTCTCCCTCCATTCGGATATTTTGGGGTCCCTGTTGGAGCTAATGATGGTGTAGTTCTCCGCCTGCAACACCGGACAGGAAATCAAACAGATGTGAAGGAAATCAAAGTAGCACCACAGAAGAAGAGAGAACATGATTCAACACAGAAACTTGTAGTGTCAGTGAACGCCACCTATCAATCAGCCAATGATTAATAAATAGTGATTCTGAAGGAAATGAATTGAATAACTTAGATGAGGGACAGGGGCCAGTCTTTCAGAATAAAAAGCATCAGGCGGCGTTTGTGTGGATGTGGTTTGGCTTCCAGCTGTGCCATGTTGCCATCTGAGCCAGAACAGCTGTGCTTCTCATTCAGGGTCATAATGCAGCTGAACCCACCTGCAGGTACGGAATCCCATTTGAACCAAAACTGAATAAAACTGCCAACGAAATAGATCCCAAAAAAATATGCGTAAAAATATAAATCGGAATATTTAAGCCCCCCTCTATAAAAAATCAAGTTTAATTAACATGTTCATTGGTTGTTAGGATGCCAAATTAATAAGACGTATTCTGAGCAAAATTAGCCCGTAAAGCTGCAGCTTTGTGCTTTGATTATAGAAACAGCCTCAGCAAAGCAACATCCGACCTGATTAAATGAGACTCAAATGAAAGCTAGTAGAAGTTAGCCATGAGCCAACAGCCCCCAAAGTTTACCAAGCAGAAACTAGCTGTTAGCCACTGGCACATTTTACACCTTCTTCCCACCAAATTCTGATTTCAGGGCAGAAAGAGGGCGGAGCCGGAATTAGCAGATTAACCCCTTAATACCTGTTGTTGCAAATTTCCGACAAACTGCCTCTGGCCTTTATAAAAATGTATTTTACTATTATTTATGTATTAAAATTATTAACTTATTTAACAACATTTTTGTGAATTAACATTTTTTACTATATTTTGAATTAAAATAAATTTAAGTGTTGGTGAGAATAATTATCCTCATTTACTGCAGTGTATATACATATACAACCTTTACATGGCAAAATCTTCAAAATGCAGTTTTAAGGAAAAAATATGTTTTACAGATAAATAACGGTAGATAATTTTGTATATCAACATTATTGAAAGGACTTCATTTTTAACTTTACTAAGCCACATTAGCAGCGTTATTGGGTCACTGCTGCTCCGTTAACCACGCCCCTTTTTGTTTCTATTAGAAATAAAAATAAAGGAAGCTTTTGAAAATCTAATTTCTCCAGAGAGAAAAACAAAATTGACTAAATACGTCTACTTATTTGGATGTACAGTCTTAATTTCAACAGCAGATTTAAGCATTAACTTTTTGACCCCAACAGCATTCCATACATGTTCAGGCAGCTGAAAGATGTTAATGAGTGAGACGTTTTTAACGACTTCCCCTTGATCAGCGGTCACTGGTAGGACTGAATGAAGCTGTGGTGACTGAACTCCTGATCTGAACTCTAAGCACACATGATTAAACTTTATTAAAAGTCCTTCTGCTGGCAGGTGGCAACATGATGAAAACATGGCACAAGGGGGATTTAACTGATGCTCTAATGCCTCTGGACCAACCACTCCACATCAAACTTACACACTAATGAGACCAAAAAAAAAAGCTCAATAAAACCTGCCCGTGAGACAGGGGGTAGGGTGAGGGTCACCATACTGTACACTTTCTACAATATCCATGTCTGTATGAAAATAAGTGCATTCACGTAAAGGTTCAACCTAAAACAAACTCTCCGGTTTCACTGCGGTGAGGTTTAACGGGTCTTGATCAGAACTAAAACGTTGAGCTGATGAGTGAAAAACGGAGAGATTTGTTTTAGGTTAACAGCACCTCCATTCAGGTTTGCAATTTTTCCACTTTTTGTTGTTTTTGTATTTAAATTACTTCTTTTACATCAACACAACAGTTGATCAGCGGTGGGGGTATGTACAGGAAGGTCCACAGCTTATGCGTTGAGCCTCAGAGACTGATCCTCTCTCCTCCTGGAGGAGATATCGATGTCTATGGAGTCTTTACCCACGATGAGTCGGAGCCGCTTCGCCGGGGGAAGTGGAATGAAGTCATCTTCGAAGTCATTGTCGAAGTAGTCGTCATCATCATCCTCTTCCTCCTCTTCGTCATCAGACGAAGGTTCTGCCAGGACCTTCTGAGTCCGATGCCCACCGTTCCTGGTCTCCAGATTCGAAGCTATGTCCCCGTTATAGGACATCTGCTCCATCTTGGTGTGGGATATTCTCCGTGCATCTTCCTCCCTCTTCAGCTGGATCTTCAGCTTGGTGGAGTTGCCGTGGACGACAGGTGCGAAGCCGTTGTTGAGCTTGGCGATGTACGAGCTGCCCTTGTCCTTGTCGTGGTCCTTGCTGAACTTGATGCTGATTTTGCTGGAAGAGGCGGAGTTGGCGGCAGGGAGGGCGGAGCCTGTGTGGTCGTTGGGGTCGTTGGTCTTGCTGCTGCTGCTGTCCCTCCGCCGGCGGAGCGTCAGTTTAGGGATGCCCGTGTTGTTCTCCAGGATCAGCTGAGCGTCGTATCGCGTGATCCGACGCTTCTTCTTCACCTTGTCCTGCGAGCGGCAGCCGCTCTTCCTCTTGTCCCTGCGCAGGGACTTGTTGCCGTTAGCAACGCCGTTGTAGTCTCTGTGCCTGTCAGCGAAGCTCAGCAGCATGTTACTGCAGTCTGAAAAGTTGGGGCCCGCGGCCACCGGCGTGAACGGCTCGCCGTTAGAACCCTCACTTTTAATTGTCCTCTCGGTCCTGAGCCGCGCCGGCCGTTTCCGGCTCGTGTGCGACCCTCTTCTGGCGTAACCGCCGTCCAACGCCGGCTGCTCCAGTCCGACTCCGTGGTGGAGGTACTCCTCCATGTCGGCGGGCTCTGTTTTGATGACCACGCCGCCAGGAACTGGGCTCAAACCATCCATTGCACTGGGTTCCAACTTGACACCAGCAGCTGGTTCCTGGGTCTTTACCAGGGTCCTGGTGGACCTGCGAGTTCTGTACGTGGAGCCCTGGCTGCCATCGCCGTTCGCCCCAGCTGGAAGGTTGCTGTGCTCCTTGGCGGCGTGGCGGGTGAGGCAGCCACGCTGGCCCAGCGGCAGCTGCATCAGTTCCTGTCCGTCCTTCTCCTTCTTAATAGTGATGCCTTTACACTGCGACACCTTCGAGTCCCTGAGACCCAGCTGGCAACTCTCTCCTTTGGTCAAAGCCCGTGGCTCCGCCCCCCTACGGTGACTCCGCAACTGGACTTTACTGAGTGAAGGCTTGGATTGGGATTTTAGTCTCTTTGGTACCCTGTTATTGTTTAGACGACCTTGCTTTGAACATGAGGTAGAAAGGGCTCGTGACAACGTCTGTCTGGTTTGAGTCCTGTTTTTATACTTCAGGCCAGGTGATGAAGATGATGAAGATGATGTTCTTTTTCTGGCAGCTGCAGAAAAACAAAAAACAAAAACCTTCACTTCCACGTATTTTCAGACAATGAAACATGACGTGATCATGACTTTCGGCCGTCTGCCAGCATTAATACCACTGCAGTGAGGAAGACTCAGACTCTTCATCACGCCTGCAGACTGAGTTCAGGTCTAACATGTTAGAACGGATGTGCAGCAGCATTAAACTCAGGATTCTTACACTGGTGTGTTTTTGGCATTTCCTGAGAGTCCACGTCGGTGTGGGAGCCCACGGAGTGGCTGTCCGAGCTCCGGTTTCCTTCTCCGAGCTTCTTCAGCCGGTTCAGCCGCTTGTCCGTCTCCCGCAGCCCGTACTTGCTGTTGATCACCGGCACCTCCACCGGAAGTCCAGCTTTGGATTTGAAAGCACCAGTTCCCCGTCTGCAGCAACCAGAAGCAAAAGTCTGTTCAACCACTAAAAATCTAAAAGCTACATGTTATGTTGACTCTGTTGTTCATGAGTTTGAAGCACAGCTCTGAAATAAGATGGCGGCAGGTGCGGCTGCGTGCTGGATGAACAAAAACTGATCTGTGTGTATAAAACTACTGACTGTAGAAGATGAGCTGGTGAATTTACTGTTGTTGAAATGAGACACTGCCCCTCGATGAAAACGTTTCACTGGTGTCAAACAATTTCTCTTCCGAAGGGACTGAAGAGACCAAGCAGCTGCTGGAAATGTGCCCAACTGAGCGTAAAGCACAAAGGGACTCAGACGATGTCAGCAACATAAAAAACAGTCTAAACAAGTGTGGTGGCATCCCCAGATTTCTATCTCACAATCTGGATGTTCTCCCTCTCGTTGGATGCGAGCATCTGCGTTACTCAGCAGAGTCCAACAGTCGAGTCGAGAAGCGTCCAGTCTAAGAACGACAATGGAAACTCAGACGGGTGGAAACGTGAGCGTGAGGGCGGCTGCAGCAGCTACGAGCTGCGAGTCAAGGCTTTGGAAAGGCTGCAAGTACTACCAGGGCAGGCCTTCACAGACGCTGGACAAGCCTGGGAAGCTGCCTCTGTGCCACCAACAGGGGTGGAGGATGCGACACCACCGGCTCGCTTACTACCGGGAGAGATGGGCCGTGGACAGAGTGTGACCATGAACGCCACACCGTAGAGTACTGTATGACCGAACTGTATGACGCACAGCTCTGACCGGAGGGGGTGGGGGGGTGGGGGGGGTGGGGGGCTGGTAGGAGAGGCTGAACGCAGCTCTGGTTCTGGTCCTACTTCTGTGTCTACAGCGTTCGAGGCGACTAGCGAGGCAAACGCTCGTGAACTAGTGTGAATATTAATATCAGGTCATGACGAAGCCGAAAAAGCAACTTCTAGAAAGCTGCGATATAGTGTGTGTGCAGGAGGACTGTCCGAGCTAAACAGGATTTGGAAAGTATAAAGTCCATACTTGAGGACTTCAGTGGAGCAGGGTAGTCTACCACTGACTCTAGTACCAGGATAGTCCGCGGTAGAGTTCCTGGATAGTCCGCGGCAGAGTTCCTGGATAGTCCGCGGCAGAGTTCCTGGATAGTCCGCGGCAGAGTTCCTGGATAGTCCGCGGCAGAGGACTATCCAGCTTTAGCTGTGTTTTAACTGTATTTTAGCTGTGTTTTAACTATTTTAGCTGTGTTTTGACTGTATTTTAGCTCTGTTTTAACTGTATTTTAGCTCTGTTTTAACTGTATTTTAGCTGTGTTTTAACTGTATTTTAGCTGTGTTTTAGCTGTACTTTAGCTGTTTTAACTGTATTTTAGCTGTGTTTTAACTGTATTTTAGCTGTTTTAACTGTATTTTAGCTGTTTTAACTGTATTTTAGCTGTTTTGACTGATTTTAACTGTGTTTTAACTGTGTTTTAACTGTATTTTAGCTGTGTTTTAACTGATTTTAACTGTGTTTTAACTGTATTTTAGCTGTGTTTTAACTGCATTTTAGCTGTGTTTTAACTGTATTTTAGCTGTGTTTTAACTGTATTTTAACTGTTTTAACTGTATTTTAGCTGTTTTGGTTTTTATTTTATTTTTTTTTAGATGAGTGTCTATTTTTAAGGCTTTTATAAGTATCCCCTTAAAGGGTTAAGAAGCTGATTTAATTTAATCAAATGTTCCCTAGTTTATCACATTGTTATTTTACCACACAAAGTTTATTTATTTTATTACTATGACCGCATACTGGTTGCACAGTTTAAGTGGCTGTGAGTCTCTGAGTATTAACATTTAGTGAAGAAACAATTTCCTTTATTACAAGAGCTGGTAACCTACATATCAAATTTAGTGGTTGTGATTAATATAAAGAAACAAAGACAAGCTAAAATCTTTGTGGCATGTCTGGCTGTGAAGATTAGTATTGGGATTCTACTTCTACTTGGGGTATCAGAAATTATGACCAGGACTGTACGAAAAGACGTAAAACGAGGACAATTGGATTACATTTGAAATTTTAACAGCACAGATGCTTTCTGGAAACAATGGCCTAAATAAGCAGATAATCCACTAAACACACAGTCTGATGTTAATTTAATTAGTTGGATGAAATGCAGTTAAGTCTCATCCGATCAAGGTCAGTAGGCTTACCGGAGTAATGGTTGCACTGATGGAAAGGAAAGGAAGGTTTATGGAAATATAGATGGTGTTAAAGAAGATAACTGTAGGTATAACATAGCAGTCCATTGCATTTTGTTGGTTATAATCATTACGCAACAGTACTAAAACAGTAAAAATTGCAGTGTCAACCACACACAGCAGTCTTATTTCAGCGTGTACAAATATATTTGTTGAAATTCCAGTGAATGATGCTGTATATGTGATACACTGAAACATGGAATTTGTCCTCTTTCCCAAGTAACCAAATACTCTGTAATGACTCTTCCATTAAAAGTCATAAATGTGAGATCCCTGTAACTAAACAGCTTTTTTTATTTGTTGGCTTTATGATATAAGCACCATATTTTAATAAAACTGGGCAAATAGTTGTGACTTTTCATAAAACTCGCTCTTTCTCTGCAATGCTCACTTTCTCTCCTCAGTGTCCCCTTTCTGCTCACCCCTACCCCAGTGAAGAGGAAGAATAGGGGTAAAGACAGGCTGCTGAGAGGCGAATGTGCCGCCGGAGTCACTCTCAAGAGATGATGTGTCATCCTGGATCCTGCTGTGCTTTGTTCACAAAGACATCATGTCAGCCTGAGAGAAGGGTCATCTCGGTGCGTTCAGTCACAACGCTTTTTTGTCGTCAATGCCAAAAAAACGCGCTTCTCTCGCTGTGACAGTCGCTCTGTGTTGCAGCACAGAAAGTCGCATCTCTCTGACCTAGCACACTTAAACCAGTGATCCCAGGGACGAGCTCTGTCTGGAAAAATCTACATGCCAGATTAAAAAATGGCTTTGAGGGAATCACTTGATTTCATGGGATTAACAAATGGCAAAATTAAACTTACAGATGGACACGGGACAGGAACATCTGAGCTCATGTGGCCCTTCCCTTCACCCAAAGCAACATAGCACTAAATACATTTCTAATGTTTAAACATTAGAAATATTATCTCATCTTTACTCACATGATGCTGTAAATAGAGAACATATTTTTAAAACAAGACCAAGTCCTAAATGGATTGCATTTAGAATTAATTGCTTAGCTGTATTCAGATGTTGTCATGGGAGCATGTCTGTGTTGCACAACAAAGCAGTCACAGCTGTGTGCAGCAGCTCCAACCCATGAAAGGGTGTATCAAACAGCCTCTGCAGTGACAGTATTATACACCTTGTTGCAGTTAGTGGTAAGCTTTGGGGCAGGCTCATATCTAAAATACACATAAATGAGCAAATATGCTCACGCACATTTAATTACACTGTTTGCAAATGCATGTAAACATCTACCTAGATGGAGTAGAACTATATTTTATTTTTATTTAATTTATGATTATTATTATTGTTTAAAAATATGAATGAGCTACAGATTTGTGTCTTCACAATTTTTTTGGCTGACTGAGAGAAGGCTGGGTGCTGTCTGTGAGAGTCTCAGTGGCGTCATTACTCTGTCATCACATAGCTCAGAGCAGGGAAACCCCCATCAGCTAGGTGATAGTGCTGTGTGTGCGTCATTGGTGTCCCACTACATTTAGTTATCGCCAGTGACGCACTGTCACTGCAAACCTTATATAGTTATACACTTCCGTCAACTGTAGGTGAGGGTGGTGCCTTGTATTTTGGAGTCTGCCTGGATTTACAAAACAAAGATAATGTACAGGTACAGACTGTGTTGCGTCTGTCACTGAGCTGTTTAGATGTGTGCTGTGCATTGCCTTGTAGGAAATTCCAAACTCATTTCCATATTCTGTTATTGAAGAATAGGCGGCAAAACTAAAGATTTAAATATATATGTATTTTTATTTTAAATAGATTTTGAATAGACTTTCTTCATGCCTTTCATCCACAGAGAAAGGCTTGCTTCATCTCTTTAAAATCAGCAACCACAGGCTCTCAAATGTTGTTCAAAGCATGAACATTTGCTTTTCTTATCTGTAAATCTCTAGTATGAGAAGGACTCACAACTTCCCGGTAGGATTTGCTGGCTAGCCAAGTAGTGGAGTACTTGGATGCATATAATGGAGGTTTGTCCTGCATGAAGATCATGTCCTTCCAGAAAGTTGTAGATTTCGCCCTGTCTTACTGATTAAAGATTATTTAAGAATCTGGCACGTTTGGACATTTTCAGTCCATTAGGTTTAAACTAGCTTGTTCTAAAGAAAATATATAAGGCCCTTAATTTCGGACATTTATAGTGATTAATCTTTTCTGCATAATCTTATAGCAAGTCACGCAATGAGCTGACCCAGTTTTATACAGGCTGTTTTTAATGTATAGGAGACACTTTACAGATGTTACATGTTTGTTTTTGTAATTATGGAACTGCTGTTGCGCTAATGAACTGTAAACATAATTTATCTACTAATCGAAACCTTTAGATTTCTGTCATTCAACTCTGAAAACAAATTAATTAATAAAAAATAAAAGGGAACAAGATCTCAGATTTTCAGGTCAAGATATAAAATATTGGCTCAAGAACTTACGGCTGATTATTATCTTATTGCTTTCTTAACCCTTTAACTCCTGCACCTTATTTGCTGAATGATGACATACCCATGAGGAAATTAGCATATTTCTGGCTGGCGGTTGATGTCCCTGGACTCTTGGGGCACGTTCTCCATGGCCGCGGGGCCCTCTGGCTGGGGGCTTCCTCTGCAGCTTTCGGGAGCGAATGCATGGTTGACACTGTGGTGGGCTGGCTGGGTGTTCTGGGGTGGCAGCTGGTCTCCGGGGTCTTTGGGGTCCCCTGGTCTGCCTCTGGGCTTTGCAGTGACCTGGTTGCCTTTGCACGTTCACTATTTATGCTTGTTATTTTGCCCCCACATTTATTAACCTGCATGTTGATACAGCCAGTGTGTTGTGACCAACAACTACAGTTACCTTCATGTTTTTTCTTTGTGTTTCTGAGGTTTTTGTTGTTGTGATTTATAATCATTATTTTACAGCTTGTTTGTCTTTTTGACATGCTCCCGATTGTTAGCTTTGTTTTCTTGCAGATGTTGCAACTACTTTTGTTTTCTTACAGGTGTAGCATCTGGTTGTCTGGTTTTTCCTGTGTAGATTCTGTCTAGTCCATCCTTGTCTCTTTTGTCCTTCTTTTTTTTTGCTCTCTGTTTTACTTCTGTTTACTCTGTAAAAGAAAGGGTCTTTTACCCCCATCCCTCTTGTGAGGTAAGGACAGGCTGCTGCTAACAACTGCAAGTAGAAATGAGCTCTTTAAATAACAAATAAACAGCATCTCTGGGGAAACCTGAGGGTTTCAGATAACCAACAACCTCACATAAACAAGGTACGGTCACCGATTACTGCCAAAAAGCAGCATAACAGAGGACAGAGACTGATGGGTCAAAGACAGAGGACGGTATCTGAGCCCTAACTGTTATCACCTTATCTACAGAGAAATTTAAAAAATTTTTTACATGACTCTATTTAGGGATCAAAGCCAACAGTCTGAGGAACATTAAGAGCACCATCTATAGTTTTAAATAAAACCCAAGGCTTATGGCAGTTTGACAGAATATTAGATAAATATTTCCTTTTTGCATCTTTCTCAGTTATCTGTTATCGATGCCAGCAGTCCTTTAAAATTTGGAACAACACCTGGAGTTTGTCCTTCCAATTTCATTCAGCTTTTCTGCACAGCGCGAGTTGTTTCATCCACCCACGGCTCAGCTTTAGTTTGAGGGAGTCTGGGTTTTAATGGAGCCACAGCATCTAAAACTCTCTGACAGGTGGAGTGAAACCAAGACCTCCGTTTCATGACTCTCAGGAACGACATAGACTGTATTGAAAAAGGTCAAGAACTGACCAGCAGTGGAAGGGTTAAACATACATGATGACCCGGAACAGGTTATCAAGTAAAGCAATGTCAAATATCAAAAGTGTATGATCTGAAAACGCTGCACCACAGATCCTACATTAAAATCCCCAATAATAAGGACTTGATCATATTTAGACATAATTTCAGTCAAGAGTTCGGCAAATTTATTTAAAAAGTCATAATTGTACTTACAGATGACTGCACATAGTACAGGACAAGAGGGACCCAGTTTAAAGACATGAAATTCAAAGCTTGAGAAGGATAATTGAGGAACCTGCTTGCATTTGTAGACGTTCCTCTACAGTCGCTGTTCCTCCTCCTCGACCAGAGATCTGCAGAGAGTTTTAAAAAAGGCAGAAAGGCAGTGTGTCTGATGTGGAGCTTCCAACTGAGTTCATTGTTTAATGTCTCACACAGGATCAGCTGAAAAGCTGGCAACAAGTTTTTCAGCCCCAATTAATGCAATGAGTAGCTTCTAAATTCTTAAGCAACCATGCCGAAAGACACATCCTGTGGTTGTGGAAAAGATTTTAGTCTGTTTAAGAAGGGTGAAATCATTGGCATGCATCAAGCAGAGTAAACATCCAATTAAACATTGTAGAAACTACTAAAACTGGGTTAAGAACTGTCCAAGGCATTTATAAAAACTGGAAGGATAAGTGGGGAAGAAATGTGGTTGAGTAAAAAATGTGGTCTTAAAAAAATCCTGAATAATCTTGATCGGTGAACACTTCTGTGAAGTAAAACAACAGTAGAACTCAGGGCTTTGTTAAATAGTAAAAGTAAGAGCATTTCCACATGAAGTGTGCAAAGGGAACTCAAGGGACTGGGACTGAACAGCTGTGTAGCCATGTGTGTGACCTTTTCTTTTGGTGGCATCTTTTTTTTTTGGCCAGGCTGTGTGTTAAATAATTTTGGACCCATACTGAACCCTGGGGAACCCTACAAGTGATCTTTATACACTCAAACATGTAATCACCCATTTCTACAAACTGTTGTCTCTCAAATAGATAACGGGTAATCTGGTCCAGTGCCACTTCTCTATCGCCATACAGCTGTAGTTTGTCGCATGATTTATTTTATCAAAAGCTGTTTTCAAACATCTGTAACTCAGTTCTGATAACACTAACAACAAAAGGAATGGAAAAAATGTTTTATTCACATCTAAAAGAAACAAAATCAAGCATTTACGTGTAGTTTCTGGAACAGCTCCCACCTGACTTGCCATGGATAGACATTTTATGCAAAATATCCCAGAATTGAAAAGTTGTTTTAAGCAAGAAAAAATCAAAAGCAAAAGTTCCCACTAATCACTTCAAGGTACTTTGATTGCAGAATAATTTAAACTATAAGTTGGTGAAGGTAAAGATGAGGGAAGCTGGATAATTTAACTTTGAACAGGTATAGTGATACAGTATACTACTGAATATATCTGAATGGCGCTAAAGCAGCATGGTTGGAATTTTTTATTCTTAGTCATTCAAACATACTTTTTAGCTCAAGATAGTCTGTACTTGTCTTCCAGTCTTCTTTTACACCTTGCACTGTCTTTTCTTTAGTTTTTTTTT
>JBAFTC010000001.1:1491353-1508876 GCA_037177435.1 Melanotaenia nigrans | reverse complement strand
GTCCAGGGGGACTGTCCCCGATGTCCACGCGATGCTGCAGAGGCGTGTCAACCAAGACAGCCCTACAGCATCCAGAGACTTAAAGAACTCCGGGCAGACCTCATCCACCCCCGGGGCCTTGCCACCAAGGAGATTTTTAACCACCTCAGCCCCAGAGATGGGCGAGCCAGCACCAGCTACCCCAGACTCTGCTTCCTCATCAGAAGACATGTTGGTGGGATTGAGAAGATCTTCGAAGTATTCCCTCCACCGCCTCACAACATCTTGAGTCGAGGTCAGCAGCCCCCCCCCATCCCCACTGTTGATGGAGCACTGATTTCCCCTCCTGAGCCGCCGGATGGTGGACCAGAATCTCTTCGAAGCCGTCTGGAAGTCATTCTCCATGGCCTCTCCAAACTCCTCCCACATATAAAACCCCATCCCTCCCCCCTTTAGTATGAAGTTCTGGGCCATCGGACCGAGACCTCAAAGATTTTCAGCAGCCCCCCTCCGAAGTTCTTGATACATAAAAGACACCAAGTTTCTTAGTTTAACATTTTTATTGAAAAACCACTTCCTGTTTACTCAGTTGGACACTCGACTTTGCCGCTGTTGATGTCGTCGATGACGTCGTGGGGATGGCGGCCATCGACGGTGCATCCGACAGACTGAGCGGTTCCCAGGATCTCCTTGATGGTTCCTGGTGAGAAAGAGCAGGTCAGATAAACGGCTTCAGGACAGCGCGGCCGTCTGCTGTTTGTGTTCCAGACTTTTCGGCACAGAGGTGTCCATTCACGTGGGCAGCCCTGTTTCCTGAAGCCGGGTCACTCTGAGCCTCCACTGGAATACGCTCTGTCATGGAGGGCAGGCATAGTGGCGGGAGGCTGAGAAGTCTCAGCACAATCCAAAGTTTCTTACCGGAAAGATCTCTGGCAAGGGAGCGAGGCCTCATGACACGAGCGACGCCGACGATCTCGTCGAAGGTCACGCTGCCGCTGTGTTTAACTGGAGGATGGAAAGACGACATTAAATGCAGCCGGTCCACCTCATGCAGACATCTGCTGAAGTCCTGACGATCAGAGCCACTTACTGTTCTTGACCTTCTTCCTATCGCGAGGAGGCTCCTTCAGAGCCTTGATGATCAGAGCCGATGCAGATGGAACCACCTCAATCTGTTCAGAAACAAAACATTTTACTTCTTTTTAACAGATAAAACCACAAAATATTTACAACCTGTGTTTCAGGTGGCATTTCTTATCAAACATGATCCAGTCTAGGTTACGCACCGCTGCCTGCCTGTTCTGGATGGTCAGCTTCACGGTGATCCTCAGGCCCTTCCAGTCACCGGTGGCCTTGGCAATGTCGTCACCAACTTTCTTGGGAGACTGTAAATGAACCAGCGATCAGATTAACCGGTTCACATCAGAACATACGGGTCAAAGAACATTCTGGCCTCGGCTTGTGTTCCAGACTTTTCGGCACAGGGGTGTCCATTCACGTGGGCAGCCCTGTTTCCTAAAGCTGGGTCACTCTGAGCCTCCACTGGAATACGCTACGTCACAGAGGACCGGCATAGTGGCGGGAGGCTGTTTCAAGTCACATTTAAATGCTGATACTCACCAGACCCAGAGGTCCGATTTTGGGAGCCAGAGCTGAGGTGGCACCAACTTCCCCTCCTGTGCACCTCATGTACACTGAAAAACAGCACAGTGTGGATTAAAGGTTTCATCCACTAAAAGCACTCAGTCAGCTGATCTGCAATGTAGTCTTAACATGAGACTCTGAGCTTAGTTAGTTTTGGAACCATCACCAAACATGACCACTCAAACGTTCAACCTGGTACAAAATCATCGTAAAAGTAGGAGATTAAGACGATCCGACAGGTACATTTTAGAGTTAAAATTAGTCATCACCATGGTAACAGATGCTGACCAAGCTGATCCAGATGAGTGCCAAGAAGAACAGGTGATAGTAAAACAGTACAAATCCAGGCTACTGGAACAGATTAGCACATCCAGGATCTGGCAGGTTTTATGTTTAAGAGCTTACAAAAAAAACCTGCCAGTGCCTTTTTCATTTTAAACCAATCGAGCGTTTAAAGAAAAAATATTTCAGCCTGGATTCAATTTATCTGGATCCAACTTTCTAGCCACGTTCTGCTCCTCTGAGGCTGTGGACCAATGCTAACGTTAGCAACATTAGCCATAGCAGCTACAGTACGCACGTGGAACCGTACCCGGTACTCTTCACACCCCCAGTTTCACGCCCCAGACCCATCTCATCTCACTCTTTACCACACTGAAAAACAACAAGCCAAATTCGTCCTTCTGGTTTGGGTTTCGTGTCCGATCTTTACCGTTGTGTGTGCTCGACCCAGAGGCCGACAGGCGCGGAGGGAGCCGGGATACAGCGGCTCCGCCTCAGCTGTGAACCAGCTTCTGCTGTTATTACCCGCTGACCCACAAAACATACCGATTTTAATTTCGTTGGGGTCGAATTTGGGAGGCATGTTGCTGCTGTGGAGGTTGAGCTCAGTTCAGCTTGATTGGTGAGGGTGTCGGATGAACCCGGTACGGGGACGACCGATAACTGCTGCACCTTCACCGCTAAAGGGGTAAAGAAAGGCCGAAGGAAGGCCGCGGAGGAATATATAAACCTCGCCAAATCTCGCGAGAAGTTGGCTCTTAGTTCCCGTTGTGACGTTGTCATGTGTTCGTGTAGTAAGTTATGGGATGAACGGATGTTTGGATGTTGTACATATTTAATAGGTTGGAGCGCTCTGGATGTACATACACAGAAAAGGTTGATAAAATAATTACAGTCAAAATAAGAGTCGAGAAGACACCGACCATGCTGTCCTTTAGAGAACATATGAGTCCAAAGAAACATGTTTATGATTTTCATATCAGGTGGATTTTTAACCAAATGTTACACAAATAAATAAACATAGAATTAAACTGAAACTTTTAAAACAACAACCGCAAAACAACATTTTATATTTATTTAGCTCGTGAATTTGGATGTTGAAGCAACAACAAACAAACACGCACAAAGTGTTACATTTATTTCACTCACAAAAAACAATAAAAACAAAAAATAAACAAAAAGCCCTTTTGCTCTATAGAAAAAACTACTTATCTTATAAAATATCATTATCATTAAAAAAGAAATCTACAAAAAATAGAAATGTTTAAAGAATTCGAATAAAATCATATCAATGACTACAAATGAAATTAATGTGTAAATAATTTCCAACATGTAAACAAATAAACAGTTCTAAAGACGTAAAAACCCAGCAGCAGAAATGGATGAAAAGGATTTTATTTTCCCATGATACCCCACTATATGAATCTAATGACTGAATAATTAAATACATAAATAAAGAAATGAGTTAAATAAATAAATAAATAATGGGTTGGTGCAGCACATCCATGCAGATACGTTTTCATCTTTAGAAGAACGTATATGTTTTCAGTTTAATACATTACTTGTATTTGTAGGTTTGAGCCACAAAATGACCGTGTATTAACGGTATGAACTTCATACATCTATAACAAATATTATGTCCAACATTTCCTCTTGAGCTAGTAAATAAACAAAAAAAAAATGAATAAAGATACTTATAAAAATCTTATAAAAATCTCTTGATGAGGGCGGTTTATGATTTCTTTGTTTTGTTTATATTTTTTCACTTTTACGCCACAGGGGAATTTTATATATATATATATATATATATATAATTATTCAACAAGACTGGCTATGGCTACCGACTCAGGAAGGGTAAATAAAGTCAGTCATCTCCTCCACAAAGATGTTATCCAGCTGTACGCTAAGCGTGAGCGAGACATTTACCTACTGATCCACATCACCAGGATCTCCAGCGGAATGGTGGCTGAATGGTAACGAAGAGAGGGAAGGTCCATGAAGAGGGCTTTGCACTCCCAGAGGGCGGAATAACAGATGCTGAGGAGAGCTACAGAAACCTTGGCATTCCACAAGCAGATAGCAACCATGAAGAAGCTGCCACAGCCAAATATCTGCAACGAGTAAGGAAGGTCCTGAGAAGTCAGCTCAGTGGCAAGAACAAGTTAACAGCTCTGCCCTGCCAGTGACCAGATACCCAGCTGGAATAAAAGCTGGCCAAAGGAGGACGTTCAGGCCAGAAATGTTAAAATACAGACGCCGGTCACCATGCATGGAGGTTCCACCCCAAATCCAGTGTCAAGAGGCTCTACGCTAAGCACAAAGAGGGAGGCCGAGACTAGTGAGCATCAGGACCACTATTAAAGATGAATATATATACAGTATACATATATATATATATATATATGATATAAATATCATATTTTCCAATCTCTTATGCTCCAGTATTTCTAGGATTGCAACAACATCTGTAGCTACCTTGATTCATGTTCTTACAATAAAATTTATCACGTGATAAACTTTATGCATTTGCTTAAAGGTAAACATCTTCCTAATGGCTGGATCTGGTCCTGCAGCCTCCACGTTGTTGCCATTTGCTGCCACTTGGGGGCAGTAATCATAAATCTGCCGTGTTGTTTCGCTGTTGTTTGTTTAGCTTTGCTTTGCTGATGAAAAGGTTCAAGTCAAAGTGGATAAAGATCTGCTTTTTGTAAAGGGGGGAAACTAAATGTTTAAATAATAAAGGTTGTTCAGTGCAGCTGTTTGAGTTCAGAGCCAAATGTCTTTCTCTGACCATGCTCTCACCCGCACCAGCTAAAGATAAAATAATGTAAATAAACAACTTTAAGTACCTTCTATGACATCAGAATCTTTATCTACAACCTACAACGGACCTCTGCAGGAAGCAAAGTCAGCTGGTCCAGTTCCTGCAGAACCAGACGCTGCATGTGAACCCACATGTGGTTCATATATGGATCATATGATCTTTACATGAGGATCACATGAAAATGTTCCACAAGAATTTTGTTAGTACATGTGAACAACGGGTTTGCAAATGTGGATGAAAATCATGTTTTTCATGTTCATGTCCACGTGGCATCTGACGCTAGAGAACATAACTTGTGAAAAATTGGATCAAAATGGCTTTTCTGAGTATTTCTGAATTTAAATCATCGTGAATCCATGCGCTCAGACACACCCTCATTTACACGTCATAAACCCACTGGGCGGGGCCACAAGCTCCTGCCCCGCCCTCTCTGCCCGTTCTGACTCTGTGGAAGAAGGATGGCGGATCGACACATATGTGCCGGAGCGGGTTGCTAATCACGTTAGCTTTCGTTATTTAGCGAAAACTTTGCAGTGACAGAGCGATGGATGAGGTTCCTCAGTCAGCATAACAAACCACACGTTGGTTTGCTGTCAGCACAAACATGGGTCAGCAGCTCCTGTGTTACACCACTTTTTTTTTCACCCCCAAAGATCAGTTGATGTGCTAGCATGCAGAGCCAGTACATAGCAACAAGAGAGAGAGGGAGGGGGGGGGGGTGGGGGGGGTGATGCTCGGCGCCAACGGGGGAGGGCACTGAGCAGCGCTAACTCCGCCCACAACTCAGAGGCAAATTGCTAATGAGCTACTGGTCCTCTGCAGAAGCAGAGTCCTGGAAAAGGGCCCAGGTTTTAAATAGTTCCAGATAAGCGCTGGAGTGTTTCTTTAAGTCCAGTCGACTTTTATTATTTAACGCAGTAAAACGGAGGTTTGTGTAAAAGAGCCGGACGGAGCGGCTGCAGCCTGAACTCTGGTTCTGCACACACCTCCTGCTCATCATGTGTATATTTGAAATCTGTGGGATTACATGTGCAACCCATGTGGTTTTGCACATGTGAGACATATGTTATACATGTGAAACAGATATTTTGCACATGTTAAACATGGTTTTTGCAGCGAGAGTGAGAACATCACTGGACCGGTGTTATAAAAACGGCTGTCATCCAGAGAGCCGTGCTGGATGTTTTAATGGATGCTGAGCGTTTGGAAATGTTCTCACCTGCTTTGTGAACTGAAACGAGGTCGGAGCTGCATGTGGGTGCGGAGAGGATGAGCATCCCGTGCAGCAGATGATGGGCCCCGGGGCCGCTGGTGTGTATAAAAGCATCATGGAGCAGCGCAGGTCTTCGTCATCATCAAAGCGCTGCGTGTTGTGGCTGTGTTTTCCTGTTCGGGTCCTGAAGGACTTTTTGAGTCAGAGCTGCTCTACAGGAATAGCTACAGAACACAAGAGGGAGTAAGTGGGTGAGAGGCAGAGATCATCACTGCCGGCCTGTTTAATATGCATCACCAAAATCTGTGAGGATGGTCAGAATTTCACAACTCCCACTACAAAAGGCCGGCTTTATATGTGTTTTCAGAAATCCTCAGCATTTACAGGAACTAACAGGTCTGACAGCACCTGTGATAGCAGGCTCGGACCTGGACAAAAAGCCTCTTATAAGACGCGATTATGAAGTTTTCATCCTGCAGAAAAGCCAGACGCTCAGCTTTTCTTTCATTCTGAGGAGCAGTGTGAGGATGACGATGGAATCAGATGAAACAAGAATAAATGAGAATAAATAAAGGCCGCCATGTCTGCAGGTTCTGCTTCTGAGCTCTGATGAATATTAAACACAGATGCAGATTTCTGATGGATGGCATCAGCAGGGACAGAAGTCAGACATGGTTATGAATAACCCGGCCGCTGCTCATTTTTAGTGTCCCTCCACAAGGGACTGACTGAGTCATGACATGTAAACTAGTTCAGAACAGAGAACTCAACAGAGTCCAGGCTGTGTGGAAACAAGGCTGTGATGATTTCAGTATGTGTGAGGTAAAAACCTGTTTTCATGGTCTGGATCGGTTTGGGGTTAGTGTGAAGAAATGCTCCATGTGACCAGAACACGTGTAAATGTGTGTTTTTGGACATTTCTGGTGAGGTTAGTGATCTTGTTGGGACCGGTAGTCCTCATAGGGACCTAAACCCAGTCCCAGTCAGAGGATTTCTTTCCAGATCATTTCTGTATTTCATGTGACTTCATGTCAGGATGACACTTTTAAAAATGAATCCATTTAAGACCATTTCACTGAAAGAAACATGTTTCACATTTGCTCCCATGTTGTTTTGCACATGTAAAAGACACGTGAAACACAAATCTTGCATAACATGAAAAATGTGGTTTTGTAACATTTTGGCAGTAATAACACGGGAGGCAAATTCCCACGTAAAACCCTAATAACAGATCAATGCGACAGTCCCATGGGATTACATGTGCAACCCATGTGGCCTCACACATGTGTGTAAAACGCATGTTTTGTACATGTGTGGTTTTGGAAGATTTTCATGGCAGTAGCCAGACACCCATGTTAAACCCCTGCCATTATATATGCAATCCATGTGAATTTTCTCATGCGAAACACATGTGAAACGTAATCTGGGAACATTTCCGTGGAACAACATGCTGAACCCATGTAAATGAACCCATGTAAAAGCCCGTGTAGAACCCATATGATGTGAAACCTGTAAGATTACATGTGCTACTTGTGGTTTTGAACCTGTAAAACTTTGTGAGACATATCTAAAACATGTGAAATACGTGTTTTGCACATGGGAAACGTGGTTTTGGAGCATTTTAATGGACACGAATCCCATGTGAAAGCAATGGTATTGCATATGTAATCCATGTAGATTTGTACATGTAGAGAACACGTGAATGGTTGCACCACATGTGGTTTTATATGCTGTTATTTTAACATGTAAAATGTGAGCATGAATCTGTTTGGATGAGAAATGTGTGTTAAATAAAGCTTAAACTCGTGTGATGTGGTTTCATGATGCTAAATGACTCTAGTCAGAACTATGCTGGGCACTAAATGCAGTGAAGATTAAAGTTCTAACAAACCCAGTCAGGTGGAAGTATCGGCCAATGGGTCCAGGGAGTGAAACCATTAAAAACCAAATCCAGAGAGGATTTGTCCTCCTTGTTGAAAGCAGCCGGCGGAGGCGGGATGTGCACTGAGCGCGAGTCCTCGGCTGCAGCAGAGTCAAGAAAGTCGATAAGAGGAAATTGTAAGTGTTGATTGTAAAACAGGAGGAAAAGGTCAAGCAGGAGACGGAAGAGAAGAAATCAGATCAATCCTCCCAGTTTCACTGATGAGCTGTCCAGCTGGGTGTGTGTGCTGGTAGGTCTTTGTGAGGAGGACTCTGACTGGTTTTCAGTCAGGTCATCATGATCGTGAAGGTTTAGTAGACAGCTGTCATACATGTTAGAAATGAACTGAATTATTATCTGTCCAGTTTATTTCTGTTTTTATTGTGTCTTGTAAGAATATCGACTCCCCGTTAAACCATGAAGAGAATTTAAAATTCTTTTACGAAGCTCTTCGTATCCCTGACTCAGAGTTATGCTGCTTATTGATCTGTCCTGTCCACCCTAACCGGTCCAGACAGATGGTTGTCTCTCCTGGTCCTGGTTCTGATGGAGGTCTTCCTACCTGGTTTTGGTCCAGATGGATCCGGTTCTGACGGAGGTTTTCCTCCTTGGATCCGGTTCTGATAGAGGTTTTCCTCCGTGGATCCGGCTCTGACGGAGGACTGAATCAAAAGAAAACTTTATTTATATGAACTGGTTCATGAGAGCGGCTGTACACGTGAACGTGGACGGTATAATGGATTTGTTTCAGCTGGATTATTACTGGAACATGTCAGTAAAGTTTCTTTGAGGTAAACATCCTGGACAACATGGTGCACGTCAGCCTGACCAGTAACTACTGGTTTTACTGGTTTCCTTGTTGGTTTGAGTCACGGTAATTTCTTTGGTTATCGTTGGTTGTTTATTTAAGCCTTTATGAATTTATTTTCAGCTTTTATCTCATTTTTATCTTTCTTTGATGAGTAATTACAGTTATTGGATAAATAATGTGGAAAAGTAATGAAACTGGGCTAAAAAGGAAAAGAAGAAACAGCAGTACGAGTTATCCAGCTGGACATCAACATGCTCAGATATCAGCAGAAATATTGGAAACAAGATGAGGAGCAGCGTGCAGACGGAAAGCTAATAAGTTCATGATGAAATGATGGTGCTGCCTAGTGATGAAGGCCCCGCTGATGCAGCTCATCCAGATTCAAAGCAGAGTTTTTGTCTCTGATGAGTTGGCAGCATCATCCAGTTGATATTTTCTACCTGAGTAAACACGAGTCAACAGGGACGACCAACCAGCCGTAAAGTCAGAGCAGGCAGCATGACGAACACCTCTGTTTGTCCTCAAACTCATCTGAGTTCAGGAAGTTTCCTTACAGCAGAAAAAATCTAGGTACTGTTTAACACCTCCAAGGTGCTGCCGGTTCAGAAAAACCACCATCACCACAATGCAGTCATCCACAAAACCCACTGCTGCCAATAAAACCATCAAATCAATGTGAATCAGACAGCTGGACCTCCACCCGACCTCAGCTGCATGTCTATTTACATTTCCATCAAGAAAAATATCCCATGCCCAACCAGGAAGGACGGCCATCTTCCTGGACCGGTTGGGGGTGGAGAGGACGGGAAAGACGGGTCAAGAAGCAGCAGAACTCTGATCCAGGAATTCCTGCTGAGAAAGAAGAAGAGAAACACAAACAAATGACAACAACGTCAGATGTTTCTACATGGAGAGTAAAGAGAGCCGAGAGGAACCCAGTGCATCATGGGAAATCCCCCAGCACAGAGAAGCCCAGTGCATCATGGGAGATCTCCCAGCAGCCTCGGCCTATAGCAGCAGGACTAAAGGATGGATCAGGGTCACGAAGCCAGACCTGCTATAAGATTTATGAGGAAGGAAAGTTTGAAGCTGAAGGTAGAGGCTCTGCTACCTGAGGTATCTGCTTCTGTAACCTTGAAAATAACGTGACAAGTATTTATCACCTTCACTGAAAGGAAACTTTCTCTGTGTTTGAGCCCATTTTTAAAAATACAGACATATTTCCTGACTCGTTAGAAACTGTGACATAGTAAACGTGATGATGAGCGCTGCTTATATCATTTTCTGTCCCCGAGTTTGTGGAATAAAGTTTGTGTTTCTTCCCGTTTCAAATGTCTGAGGAATATAAACAGTGTTCAGACTTTAAATGAGCTGCATTATTCTTTAAAACATTCTGTCCTTGTTCCAGTGTTTTTCCGAGCATGACTCAGCTCCATTTATCTCTGACAGCTCTACCGTCCCAAAGGATCACCTCTCTCCCATCATGCAACTCTTCCCTGAAGATAGCAGCGATGTCCAGAGATGTTCTTCTTAACCGGTTTCAGCAAGGCTGCCTTTGTCTTCCTGATCCGATGGACTGAATCAGTGGTGTTTGTGTGGCTGAGAGCTGAGTGTGTGCTTCCTGCTCATCCAGACAACAAAAAATAAAACACACTAAACTATCAGGTCCGCCTTCTAGTACCGGGTCATGGTCTTCATCAGGTCCGCCTTCTAGTACTGGGTCGTCCTCTTCACCAGGTCCGCCTTCTAGCACCAGGTCGTCCTCTTCATCGGGTCCACCTTCTAGTACCGGGTTGTCCTCTTTATCGGGACCGCCTTCTAGTACCGGGTTGTCCTCTTTATCGGGACCGCCTTCTAGTACCGGGTCGGACCTTTTTAATCCTGGTGTGATAGATGAAGCAGGTGGCTGTGGTTGCCGTGGTGACGCCGGTAGTCACGTGGTTTGCTGGGAAGAAAAAATAGGCAGTTTCGTGTCTGAATCGCCAAGAGAACGAGTCACTATGTAGTGAAGGAGGAGTGAGGGAGTAGTAATGGTTGGGGAGTAGGGTGGACAGCTGGACACAGCCCAAGAGATGAACCAGTCCTCTTCTTCGCTGTCGGTCTCCTCTGCTCTTTCAGCAATTCTTGATGTAGCGCCACCTCTAGCAAGGAGTGGAATATGTTATTTAAAAGATCTGATTTGCTTCAGTAGTGCAGCATGAATCCAACTGCAGTTCAGAATAATGTTGCAACCTCATAACATTGCTCTGCCCAAAGTGGCAGCTTTCTGAACTCCTGTCAGATTCTACTGGGTCAGAGCTGATCAACACTGAAAGACAACCAGTTAAAGTGGATTGGCCATGTCCACGCCGGCATGTGGTTTTCAGAATGGACCCGCCTCTTTAAGAGCCGGTGTCAGGTACGGGGTCTATCTATTCTAATGGAAGTTGTGAACATTAGGAACTCCAACCAAATTAATACTTTCCAGACAAATAAAGCAGCAGAAAACAAACTTTGTTTAAGGGTTGTCTGTGTCTCAGTAGAAAACTCTATCTGATCTGGCAACACAGAGAAAACTACAATTAGACCAGTGCACATATGACACTTCTACATTTTCTCATTAGCCATTTACTTGATAAAATCATACAACACATCCACACAAGGCTTACAGCATTTCAAATGTACCCACATGGGAGAAGGGAAATATGTACCATTTCATACCATTAGTCCCAGAAAAGTCCTTCATCACATTAGTTTTCTAATTGCAGACAGCATGTGGTACGAGCATTTTTCTGGTTTTTAAATGGTGAAAAGCATGTTTCAGTCTTGATTTGTGGACTGTTTTCCTCAGTTTATGATTTGGTCAAAATACAGATAGATTGTATTTAACAATTTGAACAGAAGCGTAGAGACATCAGCCAAACCCCATCAAGTTAGTTTATTGTTAAAACATGTAACATATCGGATGGAAAAATCTTGTATTGACTGAACTGAGGGACCATCTGTGAGACACAGCTAATCATAGACTGGGATCAGAAGCGAATGCTGAGTTAGAAATTAGTAAATGCTAAGCTAAATTCAATGTTCACCTGACCAAACCAAGCTAACACTAAGCTAACAAAAAGCAAATGCTAAGCTAACACCAAGCTAATGCCAAGTTAACAATGAGCAAATGTTTTGTTTTTGTTAGATAACAAAAACAAAAGCTTAGCAAATTAAGTTAACACTAAGCTAGTGTTCAGTTAACAACCAAATGCTAATGTAAAGCTTAGCTAACACTGAGTTAACACCGAGCAAATGCTTAGCTAACAAAAAGCTAAAGTTGAGCTTACACTGAGTTCTTTTTCTTTGTGGGAACTGTTGAGAAACATGAATGTTTGGAGCTTATTGTCCACAAATGTTGGCTGGTTATTGTGTTATAATGTGAGTTGGTGTAGCTCAGAAACTCTCACAACTGTTTCACGTCTGTTAATTCATGGTCATTTCTCATTTGTTAGACTAGATTTTTATTTAATTAATAAATGAATGTGTGTTTTATTTTGCCAAAAACACATCAGGTTTAATTAGTAAACCTGATGTGTTGTGAGGCACTAGAGCTGAACATCCAGAACTGCACCTCAGATCTTTTTCTGAATGGCCCCGAATCTCACAATAGAAAGAAGAAGCAAATGTACTGTTGCATGTAAACCCCCAGGAATATTAAATTCATAATATAACATGCTTGCTCAAAAAGTAAGAATTGTTTTCATTTCTGTATTTCTAACAAGCAGCAGCTGCTTCCAACCACCTGGAAATAAAGACTGCAGACGGCACCGAGCTACAAAAAAGTGGATCCTGTGGAAATGTTAAGCTAAACAACTAGCAAACACTAAAGTTCAAACTGAGGTGAAGCTAGGCTAATTTTGAGATTAAACAAAAATATCTGTGTGAATTTTAAATCACATGCAGGCAGCAGGCTCTCTCAGCTCGTTCCCTGTGATCTGAGCTCTGTTCAGGATCTATCAGCAGATATGTAAACTGAGTCGGGGGGACTTTCAGGGAAATGCATCAATAGGTGTAATAGAACACCCGCCCTACATAATCTGATTCCTGTGTGTGAATTTACTCCATCTACACCCCACAGACTTCCTCCTTGTCTTCCTTCCATTATGAGAAACAAGACACTGAGAAAAGACAGCACAACAAAGTCTGAAAGTTTAATGAAGACAAGCTCACGTCAACATGCCACATTAATAGAATACAATCCAGCAGCATTTTGCAGCAGGGCTAGCTTTTACAAGTGGACCAGGCAGGCCTGATAAAGCTGGGATTTAAGGCAGGAGTTAATTAACAAGTGTTGGCGAGGAGTGTTTGTGCTGAGTCAAGGGTGAGTTATCAGTTGCCCTGCTGCACAGGTCCCCCGGCAATTTGGCACAAATTTTCGAGAGCAGAACAATCCCCATGGAGTTTGGTTTAATTTCTTCTGTTGGAGAGATTCCACTGAACCATGTTAACCCTCAGCATCAGAAAATTAAGTTGCCAAATAAGCTTAAGGTTTCCAAACAAGATGAGATGAAAGGCTCTCTGTGGACTTAGAAAAATGGCAGAAATGTAAATGAGCAGCGGGGGAGAGGATGGTCGTCAAATGAAGCTCCTCTGTTTCCAAATGTTTGTGAAGAATTTCTTCCTTTTTACTGAATTCCAGGACCGATGACATCCAGGCGTGGAGAAATGGCAGTACGTGCATGAACAGTCCAACAAATATTTGCTGTTAGCCTCTCGAGTGGCCACGGCCTGCAGCCGTGTTGTGTCCCCACATGCTCTGCAGCTTGCCTTCCCTCCGCCTCCTGCCGGTGGATTATCATGTAATCCCCGTTATTCATCATCCTGGGAGGTCAGAGGTTGTCTTATTACAATGCCTCTGGAGTTTGGATGAACCGCATTGTTGTGTGGGGTTAATGAGTCCTGGGGCATAACACAGCCAACAGCTGGGATCATTTTGTTCTTCCAGTCTGAACTCACCTGAGACCAAACCAGCAGGTGAGGAGGATGATTATTAATTCCATTTATATCTTCTTTTCCTGCTGAATCCAGAATAGAATCTAAAATTCTTCTCCTCACATATAAAACTCTTAGTGACCAAGATCCTCTGGATATTAAAGGTCTCAGAGTTCCAGATTTTCCCATAAGAGCTTCATGCTCAGGCTGCAGGTTTATGGTGGTTCCTGGAGGTTCTTAAAGTAGAACCTTCAGTTATCAGACCCCTCTCTGTGGAACCAGCTCCCAGTTTGGCTCCAGGAAGCAGAACCTTCAGTTATTCCTTCCTGGTTCTGGTGGTAAAGGAGGTTTTTCTTCCTGGTTCTGGCTCTGATGGATTTACTTTAATTGGACTGAACTGAACCGTGTCTGTAAAGGTTCCTTGGGAACTTTATGAAACTGTTTTAATTTAACCCTGCAGTTTAGTCAGGTTGGGACGATATTTGAGCTTCTTTTCTGTAAAAATTTGGACTTAAAGTAATTAAACCTTTATATATATATTGAAGCTCTGAAGATAATCACTAAGTTCTTCACAAGAAAATAAAACAAACACTGAAAAAAATACAAGTTTAAAAAGATAAGTTTTTTCTTTTTAAAGACTGAGTCTGCAGACCTCAGGTGAAGGAAGTTCCAGAGAGCAGGAGTCTCTGCTGCAAATACTCTGTCACGTTCAGTAACTGATCACATGACCTCAGGGATCTGCTTGGCTGCAGAAGTCTGATATATATATATATATATAATATATATAATATATATATAATCAAACCAGAATTCTGTAACATGCTCTGTAGCGGCCTGTTAGCCAGTGTAGCTGAGCTAACAACGCGGTGACGTGTTTAAGATTTAGCTCGGAGCCTTGCAGCAGCGTTCTGCAAAACGTGCAGATGTTCCATTGATTTCTTATTGAGGCAAGTGCAAACAGAGTTACAGTACAATAAGGCTCAGCGTAGCTTTTACTTGATGATAAAACAGGAGCTGATTTAACATGGGTGTCTGAAGTCAGTCGGAGTCAAGGGGTACCCCCAGGTTCCTGACTGAGGCTTTTATAGGAGGCGAGTGGGTCAGTCTAAAACTAGCAGCAGCCACAGAAAATGATCATCCAGATAAACGAGAGGAAAACCATTTTAAAGCCGGTCCTCGTACATCAGCCCAGTGTTTAAACCTCTCCAGTGTGATGTGGTGATCATCAGTGTCTAATGCTGAGGTCAAATGAACTCCTTTCCATTCATGCTGAGGCCTTCGACATGACGACCGCCACCGGGGCCAACGGCACGTCTGGACAAGGAGCGCTGTGGAAACGGCTGCTCCGTCGGTCTGCCTGTTCCTGTATGTGATATGTGTTTATGTTTTTGTCTAGTCTTGGATGGGTTGTACTGAAAACATGAATTTCCCTGCAAAGGGATTAATAAAGTATTTCTGATCTGATTTCTGATCTGATGCACACTTTATTTTAAGACATTGGAAAGTGTTTGCACTATGCAGCCATTTACTTTTTTTCAAGCACGCTACTTTTTTTGTTAAGAACCTTGTTTTTATAGTTGTTCCAGAAACAGATTGTTCATCCACACCATCTTTTGTAGCTTCACAGAAGTTGTGTAGGACACAACATGTATATATAACAGTGGGCAGATCGTATAAATTTATGTCCACGGGCCTTTGAAGGGCCACAAATCTAAGGTGACCAAAAGCACATTCTATGACCAAGCATGTCCTGCATAAGCTCAGTCTGAAGTATTGCGGTGTGGAACCACCGTTAGCATACTCCTTACTCATACGCGTTCATCACACTGACGTCATATCCTCCAACTGTTCGATTGCACTGTTGTCATGGAACACAGACGGTAGAAGTTTCAAACCTATTCACCTTGGTACCTGGTTTTAGACATGATTGGTTTCATGGAGGTTAATCCCTGGTTTCGTGGGGATGACAGAGTGGATTGCTAACATACTTTGCTGCAATTCAGAGACAGGGATTAAAAAGGTTTGGAACATGGTTAAAAAGATTAATGGAATTAAGAGACTATGGTTTTGTTTGGATTTGACACCTCAGCTGTAACAAATGGGTAAAAGGCAGAAATGCTGGCTCAGACTTTTGTTAAAATACACAGTTCAAACAATCTTAGCGAAGAGGGAAAAAGGGGTATGGTGGCGACCAACATGGTGAGGTGATGGGACGAGGAGAAAAAAAAACTGATACTTCGAAGGTGCCCTTAGACTGGGACTGTGGTAAGCTGCCAAAAAGTTGGAAAGAAGCTATTGTTATAACCATAAGCAAACCAGGAAAGGACTGCACAATTCCGGGAAACTGTGATGGGAAGTGTAGAAGAAGATAAGTGCTTTGGATGGACAGTGTTTCAAAGAGCAACTAAAAACGGGAATAGATGGAGTAAACATCAGCCCAACGGTGCCAATGTTGGTCACTGGAAAGGAAAAGCAGGGGTAAGGCAGGGAGCTGTGATTCAGGTTCTGTTTAGTCATATATTGACAGTATAGTCAATATAGTTTTATAGTTAAATAAAAATATCTACAGACGCAGCCAAGAATCCATCTGGAAGTGCAGGAGTAGCAGTGCAAGTAGGCAAGAGATTATATGATAGCGATAGCGTTGCTATTAGCAGCCCACTGGGTGGAGGACACAAAACCTTTAAGATCACTTATCTGCTCGGACTCAGGTTTGTCCTTAGCCCGTATAAAAACAGTTACTCAGAAATCAGACCAGATATACTGTATTTCATAAAATCCTGCAAATACTGTACAGAATTCAGTAGTGGCATTTGTTTGGGTGCCAGCTCATATTGGCACATAGGAGGCCTAAAGAATCGTCAAAAACAGGATGTTGCTTTGACAGTTTACTGGTAAAATGTAAATAAAAAGTACCATTAAGCATTAAAGGAACGATGGCAGAAACAGTGGGAAGAAAGAAAAGCATGAGGACTGTCGGAGAAGGGAGGAGGTTTATGGGCCACAGGAAATAACTGTTTTTTTTTTTTTTTTAATGTGAACTCTTATAACACTTATTAGTAGCCTTGAGTTTAACCCTGCAAAAGGGAAGTGAGCACTTTTCTTCTCATAACTACCACCATGTGGTTCTCAGTCTGACTTCCTCTTTCATATCTGTTCAGAAAATCTTACTCTTCTGTATGAGCTGGTGTGGTTCTTTCAGTCTGTGCTTATGCAGATGTTTAATGAGAAAAGTTCATTTCAAAAGGTAAAAAGGAGGTCCATAACACAATCCCTGGTATAGTTAATTGAAGTTAGTGGTTAAACTGGTCATGTTTTTACATTTGCATGGGGTGTTGAATCAGCTCTAAATGGTAATTTAAATATAACAGATTATTACAGTTATATGATTTTTGAAAGAAATAAATATCTGGACCTTGATGGTGCTTGAGGAAGATTAGTGTATGAATATCTTAATGTTTTTATTTTTGTAATCAGCAGTGTAGAACAACCCAAAACAGGGTCGGACTGGGACAAAAAGTCAGGCTGTCGGACTCTCACCCAGGCCACTCCAGCTCATAAACTGCATGCATTTGCTAACCCAAAGCTCATTATTCTAGACCAGTGTTTCTCAAATAGGGGTACGCGGACCCTTGGGGTAATTAAGACACTGCGGGGGTATGTGAGGAAAAAAAGAAGGATAACTTGTTCTATCTTTTTTAATTTTTCTGACTTAATTGATCTGACTTAAGTTTGTATAATGGGGAGAGACAGTTTAGGTGGTCAGGATTACTACACACATGTGGAAATGTACACGTTATTCTGATAATGTGAATTACTGTATTTTGCAGCTCCAGAGACTGGTGATTAAATGTTTTGTAAATTTATTGATCCACTCATATGCAAGCTGATTC
>JBAFTC010000001.1:1426576-1437168 GCA_037177435.1 Melanotaenia nigrans | reverse complement strand
ACTTTTTACACCATGCTGAACACCACCCTGGAACTACTTTTTACACCGTGCCGAACACCACCCTGGAACTACTTTTTCCAGACGTGTTGCTGCCTCAGATTTTCCATCACAAGGTAAAATGTCTGTTTAATCATCTGACATGTTTTTCGTCTACTGGGAATAAAATATGACCTGATGGATTTTAGAAATCTCGGATTGTTAATATTGTCTGTAACATCTGCTGAAATATGACGGACAAACCAAATTTTCTTTGTGTTTAAGCATTTAAATAATAATTAAGTGAACTAAAACAGGAAAATGTTCTCTACTTCTTTTTTGTCCTGCCTGCATTCTGTTTCTACTCGTTTCATATGAACCTGTGTGTTTTGTGTTAATTTAAATTAAAATGTGAATAAAAACAAGGAGGTCTAGTTTTCATCTTTTATTGGTTAGGTCATCCAGCTACCTCACCTTCAAATAGTTACATTAAAATTCTCTTGAATTAAATTAAAATATCCTCAAATAAAACAACTAAAAGCAAAAACTCATTCACACATTTCACTTAAAAAACCAAGAAAAAAAAATCAAGTTTCCTCCTAAAAGGCTCAAACCACGACATCAAACCAGGAGCTGAAATGTTACACACTGAAACTATGACTGTAAAGATGCTGCAACAAAGACCTGAACACACACACCGCTCAGGTGTGTCCTCCCATCTTTAAATCTCTCCGGGGTTTCCCCTTGCTGTCTGCAGGGGCTAAGTGAGGGCCGTGAATGGATCTGGGTGGGGGTGGGAGCCGGTGGGGCCGGTTCCTAAAAACCGAAGGTGTTCTCGCCGCTGTAAGCCACGTATAAAAAGCCGTCCTCGTCCTTCTCCTTGTCGTACAGCTGCCCCATCGTGATGCTGGAACACGGAAACACGCCGTTAGCACCGCAGGGCGACACGGCTTCAGACAGCCAATAGAAACACATAAAACAAACGACTCGGGTCGTTACTGACATTTAAGGACAGAGGATCAGAGCGGTTTTTTGCAGGTTAGTATTCTTGATTCAGGACAAAAATATGGAATAATTTAATGTGTTAAAGTGATTTTTGTCGCAGCTACATGAAGGCAGAGGAGAAATTTATTCTCATCCCACAGAAAGGAATTAGTTTGTTTAAATAAACGTTAGAACATTTAATTGTCATTGAGGCTGAAACCCCCAGAGTTTCTAAAGACTGAGTTTCTTATTTAACCCTTCGGTTTCTGAGACCTTTTCCATCATTAATGGTAAATATTTTGTTAAAACTCTGTGGACCACAATCTGCTACTTGTCTGCCTGGTGGACTCCTAGCTTGTTTGCTCTAATGACCAACGTCATCCTCAGAATGGTTACCATGTCACCTGAACAAATAGTTAAAAAGACAAAAACTGGGCGTGAAAGCTCAGGGTGTGTGGACCCCGGGACCCTGACCTGGACTGTGGCACCGTCTTGTCCACGAACAGAAAGATGGCCTTCTCCGACGGCAGCTGGATGCGTTTCCTGATGATCCACATGAACTGAGCCACCGTGATGTCCGAAGGGACCAGGTACTTCCTCTTGTCGATGTCCACTATCTGTGATCCAGACACCTTCTCAACAATCACCTGAAACAGAACCAGGTAGGAACCAGGTCAGAACCCGTATGCTCTCCAACCTCTATGAGCATCACATGCCGTTCACTCACCGGGACCCTGTCAGGGTACTTGCTGCGGATTTTGGCGGACTCTATGCACCGATGTTCTGCAGAGCACAAAGAAGCAATCTGTGTTTATCAGGTCCACGTGAACAGAGAAATACAAGGTTCTGAGTTCCAGGTACTTTAGCCTCGTTTCCACTTACCGGTCGGGTCAGGTCGGGTCAGGTTGGGGCGGGTTTGGTCAGGGCGGGGCAGGTCGGGGCGGGTCAGGTTGGGTCGGGTCAGGTCAGGTTGGGGTGGGTCGGGTCATGGTGGATGACCTCCTCCACCTTTGGCTCCGAGTCGTGGTCTGGTTCTACTCTAAGGAAGGCGCTGCACTGGCGTCATGCTGTGACGTAGTTGAGGCATCTACTGCTATCCGACTGATGCTCCGCTGAGGTTATGGTTGCTGTGGAAACGTAACGAGGTTACAGTTTACAGACCACATCTGCACCCGAACCGTCCCGACCTGACCCGAACCCGTTGGTGGAAACGAGGCTTTAGAGACAAGCTGCCTTCTCATTTAGCTTTGAAGTATGTTGGATGTTTGGATGAGAACCTGAACAAGTCAGACTCCTACTGAAGGACAGACATCAATACCAGGACGGATGAGCAGGATGCTGCCGTCCATCAGCGAGACAAGCCGTGAACGACGGCACTGTGGATGTTAGCACGACTTCTCGTTAGCTCTGACAGCGTTTACTTCAAGTTCTACATTATTTTAGCCGAAGTTCTAAGTCTGATGCTTTAGCTGCTGATTTAATGCGTGTTTGAATATTAATGTGAAACTGAACGAGAAAACATCTGAAGATCTGTTATACTAATAACTAAGATAAAAACCCATTTAAAGGGGACATCATGCAGATGTCTGATAAAAACAGAGGTGGTCAGTAGATTTTATTTATACAGCACTTTTCATACAGTTTGGTAGCTCGCAGCGCTTTAAACAGGAAAAGAAATAAAAGCCCAAAGTCTGCGTTTTTCTCATTAACAGGCAGAAATCAACAGGATTAGAACACAGTATAAAACTGGGCTGGGAGGAAAATAAAATTAGGAAAAACAACATTAAAAACAGACTAAAAAAATAAAAAACATTAAATTGATACATGAAATAACAGACTAAAGAAAGAATAAAGAAAAAAATAATTAATTAAAACAGACAAAATAAGAACAAACTAGATGATAAACTACATGAAGATTTTAACAAAGCAAAATACAACTAAAAGGTAGAATACTGATAAAAATACTTGAAACAAAACTAAGTTAGGATGAAGATTTTCTACTGTCCTCGGGGCGTTCGTGGGCCGTAGGAAGAGAAAATTCTCTCTCCATGAACTCCACTCTGCTGATTATTAAAAGACCTCGTCAGATCAGATAAATACTCCAGACTTTGTGGGAGTTTATTATAAAATAAAAATCTAGAAACTGAAATTGACCCGAGTCAAAAAACAAACAGCGTCTCCACCTGCTCAGGAAACTTTCTGTGTCAGTGAAGACGTTTTAACTGAGTCTGTCCTCGCCTCCAACATTACCTCCTGGTTCAGCCTCCTATCAACACAAAACTCCACTGTGTCATCAGTCAGGCCAGTAAAATAATCACCTCCGTCCCACCCACTTTACACCTCCGTCCCACCCACTTTACACCTCCGTCCCACCCACTTTACACCTGCGTCCCACCCACTTTACACCTCCGTCCCACCCACTTTACACCTCCGTCCCACCCACTTTACACCTGGGAGACGTTACAAAGTCCCACTGGCCCGAAAACCCTTCATTCCCTCTGACATAAACGTTCTGAATAATATTAAATATTATTATTTTTATAATTATTAATATTATTATTATTATTATTATTAATAAACAGGAAAAAGTTGTCTCACCGTTTTCTTTGTAAACTGAATGTTTTGTTTTTAATGTTTTTTTCTTTTTAAATGTGACCCTGTCAAAGAAGAATTTCTGTCACTGCTTGGGACAGACAAAGTTCTGTCCATCCGTCTGTCCATTTACCTGTCTGTCCATCTGTCTGTCCGTCTATCTATCTACCTATCTATCTGTCTGTCCATCCGTCTGTCTGTCTACCTGTCCATTTACCTGTCTGTCCATCCGTCTGTCCATTTACCTGTCTGTCTACCTGTGTGTCCGTCCGTCCATCTGTCTACCTGTCCATCGGTCTGTCCATCTGTCTACCTGTCTGTCCATCTGCGATCAGACCAAATGCTGACTTCCAGCTGATCTTCGTAGCTGAGGTTAGTCTGCAGGACTGAGTCCATCCCAGAGTCGGAGGACGTGGAGCTGCATCGTGTTCTTACTCTAACGTAAGAGGTGATGCACATTTTAAATAAAATACTGTTTTTAACTCACCTCTGGTTATTTTTAGAAATGAGTTAAGAATAAGTTCTGGTGCAGGAAGCACCAGCGCTTCGTCTGACCTTTGTGGTCAGATTTTGACTTAAAGATATTAATTACAGCATCTGTACGGACAAGATTTCTACAAATTCCCTCTAAATCAGCTCCACAGCTGGACACAGGTATTCTGTGATCCATCTGCCAAGTCTGAGGTGGCTCAGATACACAAACGTGGAGAAAACCCAACATGGACCAGTAACACGTCAGCTGCAGGCCCAGTTTCCTCTGCTGGGATGAAGGTGTTGTCGCGTCAGTCCGGACACACGCCAACAGTCACGTGGTACCTGGAAACACTGGAATCAATGAATGATCGGTCGTCAGAAGCCCGGAGGCCTCCTCCCCGTCCCGGTGACGCCTCTCCGGCCTCCTGTTTACATCAGGAGCAACAACAAGTCGAGCTCAGGCCGGACTGGAGAACACGTCTCCGTCCGGACACGAGAGGAACAAACACGGTGCTTTGTTCACCTGGACCATCAATCAGGAGATCTGGTTCTGACATGAGCTCCCAAGACCATTACCAGCCATTTTTAACCTGTTAACGACCCAAACAAAGCCTGAAGCCTGAAGCCAGGCCAGACCGAGCCGAACCGTGTGGACGAGACTTTCTTCACCTGAAACCCAAAATCACTTCCCCACGGGCCAGTTTAGAGAGTCCGATTTAAAAGTAGACCTGCGTGGACATGTTTACCACTTTTCCTCCCTCCTCCGTTCTTACCCAAGGAGTGATCCTCTTTGAACATCCATTTCATGTTTGCCGTTTCCGGGATGTTTCGGTTCGAAGCAGCAGAATTTTCTAGGTTTCAGTTACTGTTAATAAGCGCGTGGACCGCGTCGCGAGCTCGCCTCTCACTTTAAACTTCAGCTGGCGAACAGAGGACGCGGCAACTGTCAACACTTAGCAAAACAACAAAGCTCGAGCCTCTTCTTCTCCATCAGCCTGCGCAGCTCCGCCCCGCGTGACGTCACCGCGGACCGTTCCACTCCGCAAACAACGCGGGGGGGATGAGATCAAAGCTGCCGCGATACCGCATTTAAACGCTAAAATACGCGAGATAAGAAGCTCAAATGACTTTTATTATTGTTGAGCTTTTGCGCTTTATAGCAGCTTTTTGACAAGTTTGCTGGAAGAAGTGTGTGTTCATACCTGCTGAACATAAACAACCCGATGGATCAGACCATATGAACACCATCACACTCAATGCGAAAGCTGCACGAAATTAGAAACGTAGAGGATCATTTTTAAAATTCAATTTCCTTATTATTAAAAAGAGCAGTGCACAGCATGTTTCCAGTGGTACACCCCAACGCTTTTCTAGTCTAAGATAAAGTACAAGGCAAAGTAAAGAGGAACTTTTTTGTCCCACTAGGGGGCATTTGTCAGCTGCAGCTGATAAGTGATAAAATTCACACATAAAACTAAAACTCAACTCAAGTATAACAACAGTGATTAAATGCATTTAAAAACTATATAAAAGAATAAAAATTGATAAAAAAAAACAGAAAAATAAGGCACAGCCATTAAAAAATAGGGTTATTGATTTTTCCCTGACTTTATCTGTTTGTGAGGCCGTCTAGAACAGCAACACCTTTCATGTTAGTAGTACTCATCCAGTCTTTATTCCTTCATATTTAACTTTGCTGTGACTTTTTACAGTGGTTTAAATTAAATAGATATTCATGTCTCAGACTTTCTCTTGAAAAGACAGAGTGGTGCTGATGCTGGGAGTCTGCCGCTCAGGATAAAGGAGACTTCTGACTGAACTGGTGACAGATTAGTGCACATGTGGGTGTCCAGTCCCATTTTAGACATTTTCCTTTGGGTGAAGCGAGTTCTGTCAATAACTTCATATTGTATAAGCTGCAGACTGGTGTTAGTAGTCATAGAGAAGATTTCATTATTATTATTTAATTATTATTTTTTTAAACGCTTGTTCCAGTTCAGGGTCCCAGGTCATTTCATTTAAGTTAGTAGTCATGGGGAAGATATTTTAACAGATTTGTACCCACAAGTTAGCTTAATTTCATTTCATTTCATTTCATTTCATTTCATTTCATTTCATTTCATTTCATTTCATTTCATTTCATCCTTTCATGTATTTATTTCCATCCATCCATTTTCTGCTGCTTATCCGGAGTCGGGTCGTGGGGGCAGCTGCCTAAGCAGGGAAAACCAGACTTCCCTCTCCCCGGCCACATTCACCAGCTCATTCGGAGGGATCCCGAGGCGTTCCCCGGCCAGCCGAGAGATGTAGTTTATCCAGCATGTCGTAGGTCTTCCCCGGGGCCTCTTTCCGGTGGGACGTGCCTGGAACACTTCACCAGGGAGGCGTCCAGGAGGCATCCTAAGCAGATGCCCGAGCCACCTCATCTGGCTCCTCTTGATGTGGAGGAGCAGCAGCTCTACTCTGAGCTCCTCCCCGATCACTGAGCTTCCCACCCTATCTCTAAGGGAGAGCCCGGCCACCCTGCGGAGAAAACTCATTTTGGCCTCTTGTACTTGCGATCTCGTTCTTTCGGTCACTACCCACAGCTCATGGCCATAGGTGAAGGTAGGAACGTAGATCAACCGGTAAATGGAGAGCTTTGCCTTTTGGCTCAGCTCCCTCTTCACCATGACAGACCGATGCAGAGTCCACTTCACTGCAGACGCTGCACCGATCCGCCTGTCCATCTCCCTCCATCCTTCCCTCACTCCTGACCCTGAGATACGATTCTATTTTGTAGAATCTTGTGAAAATATAAACCATGTTTTTGATTACCTGCAGGTTAAGAAGCTGCAGGTTATCTTCATCTTCCTCCACCACGTTTGACTGTTGTGTTACTACAGCGGCCCAGAAGGGACAAACTAACACTGGCTCCACAGGAGGCCGTTTACATCTTTACAGGTTGTCCTGCACACCTGGATGTGGAGGATGAGGAGGGCTCTCCATCAAAGCATTCTCCTCTCTGAGCCTTTAAATCGTGTAAACCTCACGAGTCAAAAACAGGATTTCAAACTGTTTTATTTCAGCTTTACAGAAAACATTTAAAATCTCAGACGTGATAACAGAAAGAACCTGGTGGTGAAGAGGAGGTCCTACTTCTCGCCGTCAGTGGACGGAGCTTTGGTCTGGTTGTCAGGTGGTAGCGGTTTCCCGAGGTGGTGTCCCGTGGTGAGGCCGAAGGGCCGCGACTCCAGCTCCTCCCTCACCTCGGGCCGAAGCAGGAACCCCCCCTGAAATGTGAGGTCGAAGAGCTCGCAGGGAGCAAAGGTCAAAGGCTTCTCTGCCAGCAGGCCTTTCAGCCGCACTCGCCATCTGTCCAACATGGCCGTGCGCGCTTCGAGGGGACAGTGAGCCGGACTCCAGAAGATCTGAGGAGCCAGAACCTGAAATCCACAGAAGTGCAGAGTCCCGTTCTGGAAGAACAAACAGAGTTGTTTCTGAATATTCACAGACTGTTTCCATGACGTTTCCTTGACATTCTGCCTCCTCCTCATTACGACCTGACACAGCAAACAGGTTCATTCACATCAGTTTGTCTCTGTAGACTGGACTCCAACGGCCTCCACAGCCACCAGATCTCAGTCCAGTAGAGCAGCTTTGGGATGTGGTGGAACGGGAGACTTTCCTTCCGGTACTAGAGGGTGGACCTGATTAACCAGGCCCCTGGTTCTGCTCGTTTTTCTCATTGTGAGGTGAAGGAATGTGGTTTCAAACACACACAGCTGCCCAGAAGGTCATAGATCCAGTTATCTAAATAATTATTTCCAGTATTTTCATTAAATGCTCAATCTGTTGCAGAAACCTTCCGTCTCTCTGTAACAGCTCTTTTTGACCACCTTCATCATCACAGATGTTTCATAAACCTGGAAGGTTGCAGCAGGTGTTATGAATTTGTTCATACACAAACCCACTTTTAATAACTTTTTTTCTGTGAGAAGCTCAAGCACCTGCAGTGATAAATGGTTGGGACCTATGTTTAGGAGTCACTTCATCTTTAAGCCATGTGTCATATGATTCTAAAACAACAAGCTTCACATCTAAAATATAAATCTGTCATTCAGCACGTCCATGGAAATTATGCTGACTATTTTCATTTAAAAGGTTAAAACATTTAAATCATTGCTTTCACAATGATGACTTATTTAACTTCTTAAAAACGTCTTACACTGAGGTTGTGTTATGGAATTTGCACGCACACGTCTGAGCATGGGCGGTGCGGCCCACTTGCAACCGATCGGCCTGCAGGAGATGGTGTAATACCATCACTTTTTGTTGTCATAGTTACGGGTTTATCTCCTGGGAGCTGTAGTAGTTTCTGGACCATTTCTGAATAAAATGAATCCCCCATAGCACAGAGGATAAAAACAGGGCTTCTGGTAGTGTGAACGGGTTTAATCAGCTCTTTTTTTAGCGTTTGCATAACCTCTTTAAACACATGACTTTTGGTGTTAAGATGTCATTTTTTACTTTACAGGAAAATGCAGAACAAATAATGACATTCATCTTGAAAATCACCTTCCACTCCTTACAGGTGGCTGAATGTTCAGTTCTTAGAGTAGTGACACATACATGAGTCGTCAAATATACAGTAACAATCCGGTCTACATGAGAACTTCTTTTGTACAATGTCACAGAAAAAGAAGAAAAACAGCAAAGGGAAGCAACAGGGAAAGAAGAAAGAAGAAAGGAGACAAAATCTCCACAGACAGAAGGAAACGACCTTCAATCCACACCATCACTAGACAACACACTGCTTCACCTGTACATGAACACACCAGAAAGTTCCCTACAACTTTTACTAAAAAACAGAGCTGCTAGTCATTAAAGTTCTTAAATAGTAATCAAATCGAAAAGACATATCACAAACATTTCACAACAACAACCAGATACAAACTCACAGAAAAAAGAGAGAAATGATCCCTTAGTGTATAAACCCACTGGACAACTTAGTGACTGCGTCAGCATGCAGAGGATGAGGAAGAGGAGTGATCAGTGATGAAGAGTGGTGAAATCATGTAAATGTGACCACGCCTTTACGGAGGTTAGAGGCAGACCAGGGCAGCCCAGAGACCCAGGCGCTCAGCAGCAGCCCCGGACCACGAAACCAAGCTATTACGTTTTTCTACTGGCACACTTCAAAATGCAAATAAGAATATGAAAGAAGCCAGCCGGTTTAAACCGAGGAAATCTACAGGGTTTCACGTTGGATGAGAAAGTAGAACACAAAATATCACAGTAAACTATGTCTTTGCTCATCAGACTGTAAATTACGTGGGTCTTTTAGAAATGAATCCTACAAAGGTAAATTTCTTTATACTGAACTCTTAACATCTTTTATAAGATCTAATCGCATGGACAAGGCTGATTGGAATGAGCAGATTTATGTTTATTTGTTTCCTACAGACCTGATAGAGGAGTAAAGAAATGAACCGTGTTAGTGAGAGACAGAAACTTCAGTGGTCTTAAAAACAAATTTGTCTTAAGAGAAAAGAGCAAAGAAAAGATGTTTTGAAAAAAGAAAACAGTAAAAAACATACTGGGGGGATTAAAGAGAGATTAAACAGAGATACAGGTAACTGGAAAAAGTCATCTGTAAACGCAGAAAAGTATCAAAGAAAAGCAAATATGAACAAATGACCATGAAAAATGGCCAAATAATCATTTTAGTGCCCCAAGTAAACCCCATCAAAGAAGATAAATGGCAGGAGAAGCTTTCTGATCAATAGTAAGCCATAACTGTAAAATCTTTTGGCTTCATGTTTTTATTTGAGGGACGGAGACTGAAACCATAAATATGTGATTATGCGAAATGTGTTTAAGCTAAAAAGAGGTCTGTTAATCTTCCAGAGTCTGCAGCTGGGTCAGTCACTGAAAGAACAGGCCAACATGTTTTATTACTTCCCTCTGGTAAATCCATGTGGATTTGCACCTTTCAATCCATTACAGGTTCCTGTCACCAAACAGATCCAATCTGAAATAGTGTGAAGCCCATTGCCGTCCATGTTTCATGGATAAATCCCTCCACCATGTCGGTATTTTTACTGATTGGTGAATTACAGGCCGTTTCAGCACCAGAACAATCATGCTTCAAAATAGATCATTTATTTCTTCAGCATGATATCACTGTGTTTCAAAAATTATAAAACACGTTTGATCTAAAGGTTTCATCCCTTGAAACCTCCGCAGATCTGTTTCAACATGTTCTACATCCCTTTAGTCAGACTCAGGGCTCCGAATTAACACCTGCAGCCCACCAAGAAGTTAGATTCGGTGTGTTTAAAAGAAGTTCAGCAGGTGAGGACTGAATGATTTCAGCTGGCAGTTTTTACCCTCCATCCATCCATCCATCCATCAGTCCATCCAACCCTCCATCCATCCATCCATCCGTCCGTCCGTCCGTCCATCCATCCATCCATCCATCCATCCATCCATCAGTCCATCCAACCTTCCATCCGTCCATCCATCCATCCATCCATCCATCCATCCATCCATCCATCCATCCATCCATCCATCCATCCATCCAT
>JBAFTC010000001.1:1097852-1114252 GCA_037177435.1 Melanotaenia nigrans | reverse complement strand
TGAATTCATGCTTGTGTTGTTCTTACTCTCAAATGTAAGTCGCTTTGGATAAAAGCGTCTGCTAAATGACTGTAGAAGAGAATAGAATAGAATAGAATAGAATAGAATAGAATAGAATAGAATAGAATAGAATAGAATAGAAAAGCAAAATAAATAGGTTAGAAAATAATGAGAAAATTGCAATAATAAAAATATGAAGTTGAATAAAACACCCTGAAGAGATAACAATATATAAAAAAATTATATATGAATTATATGAAAAAATTAATTATTATAAACATTTTTTAATTTGATTAAATGAATCAAATTAAAATAAAAATAAGAAAAGACTGAACGTTCTTTGGCATTTTTTTCTTCCTCTCTTTGTTCTGGTAACATGAACACTGGCAGAAGAACAAACTAGAAAAACTACACGAATAATACGACACATGTCAAAAAACAAAAACATTCAAGAAGAGGAAGAAA
This sequence comes from Melanotaenia nigrans, assembly GCA_037177435.1. Taxonomy (NCBI): domain Eukaryota; kingdom Metazoa; phylum Chordata; class Actinopteri; order Atheriniformes; family Melanotaeniidae; genus Melanotaenia; species Melanotaenia nigrans. Next base: position 1,113,787 of record JBAFTC010000001.1, on the reverse strand, counting down.
AAAAAACATTAAATATGTTAAATCTGTTTGCACATAAGATTCACATGTGAATAACATCACATGTAAATGTTGCAAAACTATGTTTTCGCATGTAAATTACATTAGACCCACATGTGGATCCAAACATGTTTTTTTTCTAAGTGTAGAATAAATTGGGATTGGCTGCTGATTAGACGGGTTAAATTTGAATCCTGTCCACAGGTTTAATTCAGGTTTGACTTATTTCCTCAGTTAAAACAAACATTTATCAACATCAATCAGAAGTCACTAAAACAATCAAACTTCTTGTTTGGACCAGTATTTTTAAGTCAGCCTGTTTTTCTTCCATCCAGGATGTTGAGCTGGGTGGTGAAGGTGGTTCCCCAGCCGCCTGAGCTTCCCTCCCAAAAGACTGAGGATCAGAAGGAGGCGGTACCTGCCCCGCCCCCCTCCACAGCCCCACCCCCTGTCAATGTAAGCCACTCCCTACACATACGCACTTTTTCTTTTTTCTTTCTTTCCCCTTTTTTTTTTTTATCTGTCACTGATTTTACGGTCATTCTAGGGTCACCACCAGAGGGCGCCACACTACAGGAACCAGTTTCACATTTCGTTTAATAAACGTTGAAAATTTTTGTTTGTTTTTTTTTATTAAAAATTCTTTGCAAGAAATTGTGAATATTTTTAAAACTAGAGTAATTTCTGGCAATAGTTATGGTAAATGGTCTGTATTTATATAGAGCTTTACATCAACCATCACATTCACCCATTCACACACACATTCACAGTTTATATAAAAATGTATCCTGAAGAAAAAAGTCTATTTCATCTGATCGTAAAATGTTTTCCAACAGGAGAAGAAAGTCACGTTTCAGGACGAGCGTAAACACGAGGGTAAGACTGGTTCTGTCTGGTTCTTTTGGTTCTGTCTGGTTCTGTTTGGTTTTTTTGGTTCTGTCTGGTTCAGTCTGGTTTAGTTTAGTTCTGTCTGGTTGTCTGGTTCTGTTTGGTTCTTTTGGTTCTGACTGGTTCAGTCTGGTTCTGTCTAGTTATGTCTGGTTGTGACTAGTTCTGACTTATTCTGTCTGGTTCTTTTGGATTTGTCTGGTTCTGTTTGGTTCTTTTGGTTCTGTCTGGTTCAGTCTGGTTTAGTCTGGTTCTGTCTAGTTCTGTCTGGTTGTCTGGTTCTGTTTGTTTCTTTTGGTTCTGTCTGGTTCTGTCTGGTTCAGTCTGGTTTAGTCAAGTTCTGTCTGGTTGTCTGGTTCTGTTTGGTTCTTTTGGTTCTGTCTGGTTCAGTCTGGTTCTGTCTAGTTCTGTCTGGTTCTGTTTGGTTCTTTTGGTTCTGTCTGGTTCTGTCTGGTTCAGTCTGGTTCTGTCTAGTTCTGTCGGGTTGTCTGGTTCTGTTTGGTTCTTTTGGTTCTGTCTGGTTCAGTCTGGTTGTCTGGTTGTGACTAGTTCTGACCTATTCTGTCTGGTTCCTATGGTTCTGTCTGGTTCTGATTGTTTCAGTCTGGTTCTGTCTAGTTCTGTCTGGTTGTCTGGTTCTGTTTGGTTCTTTTGGTTCTGTCTGGTTCAGTCTGGTTATCTGGTTGTGACTAGTTCTGACCTATTCTGTCTGGTTCCTATGGTTCTGTCTGGTTCTGATTGTTTCAGTCTGGTTTTGTCTAGTTCTGTCTGGTTGTCTGGTTCTGTTTGGTTCTTTTGGTTCTGTCTGGTTCTGACTGGTTCAGTCTGGTTCTGTCTAGTTCTGTCTGTTTGTCTGGTTCTGTTTGGTTCTGTGTCAAGGCTTCTGACAAAATCCTCAAAGTTCTCTAGTGTGACTCCAATCTTGATGCAACTGCACCGGCTTCTTCTCTTCTCCTCCTTTTAGAGATCAATTCAAAATTCTTTTAAGCCCTGTTTCCACCGACGCGACGGATCGTAACAAAATATTTTGTTTCCACACGTGAAAACTGGGACGGGAACCCTAATATCCAACCTAATCCATCCTACTTTGTTGGGATCCTTCCATTGGGGTACCAATCTAACCAACCGAAAGGGTGGAGCTTGACACACTGCAATCCGTTGATTGGTTGTCACCGGGACCTGCTGATGGGGCCCATACAAAGTTAAATACTTAAGGAGACAGAGCTTTCTCTTCAGCAGCCCCCAGACTCTGGATCTCTCTTCCTTTGGACTTGAGATGGGTGGACTCTGTGGTCACTTTTAAAAGTCAGTTAAAAACTTCTTTTTAAATCTGCGTTCTATTGTTTGTTTTTTTACATAGTTGGTTTAAATAAAGTTTTACTGACTTGCTGTGTGGTTGTTTGATTCAGTCTGGTTCAGTTTGGTTATTTTTGGTCCTTTTTGGTTCTGCATGGTTTAGTTTGGTTCTGCATGGTTCTGTTTGGTTCTGTTTGGTTCTCTGTGATTCTGTTTGGTTCTGCGTGGTTCAGTTTGGTTCTGCATGGTTCTGTTTGGTTCTGTTTGGTTCTCTGTGATTCTGTTTGGTTCTGCATGGTTTAGTTTGGTTCTGCATGGTTCTGTTTGGTTCTGTTTGGTTCTTTGTGATTCTGTTTGGTTCTGCGTGGTTCAGTTTGGTTGTGCATGGTTCTGTTTGGTTCTCTGTGATTCTGTTTGGTTCTGCATGGTTCTGTTTGGTTCTTTTTGATAATTTGTGGTTCTGCGTGGTTCTGCGTGGTTCTGTTTGGTTCTTTTTGGTTATTTCTGGTTCTGAGTGGTTCTGTTTGGTTCTCTGTGATTTTGTTTGGTTCTTTTTGGTACTGTTTGGTTCTGCATGGTTCTGTTTGGTTTTGCATGGTTCTGCATGGTTCTCTTTGGCTCTCTGTGATTCTGTTTAGTTCTGCGTGGTATTGCATGGTTCTGTTTGGTTCTGCATGGTTCTGCATGGTTCTGTTTGGTTCTCTGTGATTCTGTTTGGTTCTGCATGGTTCTGTTTGGTTCTGTTTTGTTCCGTTTAATTCTGTTTGGTTCTTTGTGATTTTGTTATGTTCTTTTTGGTACTGTTTGGTTTTCATGGTTCTGTTTGGTTCTTCTTGATTCTGTTTGGTTCTGAGCATGCACTTCTGTGTGGCCAACAGCTGAGAAAGCAACGCCGGACACAGCGACATCTGCAGGGAATGGGTAAGGTTTTACGTCCACACGTCCTGAAAAGAGGCCAGAACTAAACGTGGTTTAAGCTGTGAGACCTTCTGCTAAGTTAAAAATGTCCAACTGTGATATCTGTGTCTTCAGCCCAGTACCGGCCTCTCAGTCCGGCATGTTGACCTGGATCAGCAGTGCTCTGCCTCATCCCACAGCCCCTCCCACCCTGAGCCGATCTAACTCTACTGCCAAGGTGAGGACCGGATACTGACCCTCCTCAGCAGTTCAGCTAAGTTCTGATGTACCACAGAATTGACTTCTTGGTCCACTTCTCTGTTTCTGAACCACAGCTCAGCAGCTGATTCAGGACCAGAATATAAAGATTATTAATCCAATAAAGTTCAGAATGTCTATCATTTTTCTATAACTCATTTATTTCCTATGTTATCAGACAATTAGTTTTATCATCAGCCTAACTGACATGTTTCGACAGTAGTCTTCCGTCTTCATCAGAGGTGTCACTTGATGCTGTGCGATGTGTACAAATCAGATGACATTCATTGAGGCAATTGAACTGTCAATCCGACTCACTGGTGACAGGCCAAGATCCTGGACCTTAACGTTCACATCAAGATCCTGGACCTAAACGTTCACATCAAGATCCTGGACCTAAACGTTCACATCAAGATCCTGGACCTAAACATTCACATCACGATCCTGGACCTTAACGTTTCCATCAGGATCCTGGACCCTAACGTTTCCATCAGGATCCTGGACCTAAACATTCACATCACGATCCTGGACCTAAACGTTCCCATAAGGATCCTGGACCTTAACGTTCACATCAGGATCCTGGAACTAAACATTCACATCAGGATCCTGGACCTAAACCTTCCCATAAGGATCCTGGACCTTAACGTTTCCATCAAGATCCTGGACTTAAACGTTTCCATCAGGATCCTGGACCTAAATGTTCACATCTGAATCCTGGACCTTAACGTTTCCATCAGGATCCTGGACCTAAACGTTCCTATCAGGATCCTGGACCTTAACGTTCACATCAGGATCCTGGACCTAAAAGTTCCTATCGGGATCCTGGACTTAAACGTTAACATCAGGATCCTGGACCTAAACGTTCACATCAGGATCCTCGACCTACATGTTCCCATCAGGATCCTGGACCTAGATATTACCATCAAGATCCTAGACCTAAACGTTCCTATCAGGATCCTGGACCTAAAAGTTCCCATCAGGATCCTGGACCTAAACGTTCACATGAGGATCCTGGACCTAGATATTACCATCAGGGTCCTGGACCTAAACGTTCCCATCAGGATCCTGGACCTAAACGTTCCCATGAGAATCCTGGACCTAAACATTCCCATCAGGATCCTGGACCTAGATATTACTATCAGGATCTTTTTCTGTGTTCTCCTGATTGTTCTGATGATGTTTTATTTCTGTATTTCATGTCTGCTCAGGAAGAAGAAGCACCTGCCAGGTAAAACCCACCAGCAGACACCAGTTGTCACTTCTAGACGTGTTTGTGGAATAATGGGCAGATAAACTGGACCAGCGTTTTCTATGTTATTCTGAGAGCTGCTGATTCTGAATCATTAATCTCCACTATGAGAAGTCATTGAACCGAAGATTCACACAGATGCATGTGTTTCTGCTGGTTTAATGGCTGCCACTTTGGCCCATAGAACACATTCTGAAACAAGTTCATCCCAGCCAATAAGAAGAAGGAATATTTCATTTTATCTGAAGGGGATTAGAAATAAGTCATATGCTACATTAAACCTTTTATAAAACAATAACGTAAGAATCAAAGTCACTCAAACGGATTCTCTGTGTTCTTTCTTCCTGCGGATAGCAGTAAACCTGAAGAAGAGTGAGTATATAAACCCACCAACAGGCAGGATGCCAAATAGTGAGCTGCTTTATAAACAGACAGGATGACAGATGGGGTGTGCCCCAATTACAGGTCTGCACACTTCGAAGTGCAGATTTGTTGGCCACATACGTCATCGCAGTGCATGAAGTACTGTCCCAATTCACAAAATTTGAAAGACCCTCCGAATCCACCCTTCAAATCCGCACTTTGTTTAGCCTCAAACGAAGGCTGCTGGTGATGCATCCTTCGCGGCCTCTTTTCTCCTAGAATTCATTAGGCACGGTGAGAGACGGTGGCGAATCAGCAACCTTAGAGGAGTCGTATTTAGTTTAAATAAAGTTTTATTAAACACAGTACGTTTTTTTTACTACACTTTAGTATGAACGTTACAAAAACAATTTAAAGCATGCTTGTTAAATGGTGACATTAAAATTCGGTAATATTTGATAATCAAGGACTTTTAAGGGGTTAATGAAGTGTGTACCAGTTGGAAAACAACAGAGCCTCAAACTGTGTTCTTTTTTTTTTTTTTACTTTTTTTCGGTGTTGCCGCTCTGTGTCCAGCGTCTACTGAAATGTCCTACAAGTAATTTCAGAGGTTAAAGTGATTCAACGTCTTGTGTTGTTGCTATGAGAAATTCTTGTTGACTAGGTAGGCTGTCCAATTTCACCAACATTAAGCGGACTTTGAAGTGTGTAGACTACAGAGGACACTGTAGTTAGTGAGCTGCTTTACAAACCACAGGATGCCAGATAGTGAGCTGCTTTATAAACCATAGGATGCCAGATAGTGAGCTGCTTTACAAACCACGGGATGCTAGATAGTGAGCTGCTTTATAAACCACGGGATGCCAGATAGTGAGCTGCTTTATAAACCACGGGATGCCAGATAGTGAGCTGCTTTATAAACCCCGGGATGCCAGATAGTGAGCTGCTTTATAAACCATGGGATGCCAGAGAGTGAGCTGCTTTACAAACCACAGGATGCCAGATAGTGAGCTACTTTATAAACCACAGGATGCCAGATAGTGAGCTGCTTTACAAACCATGGGATGCCAGATAGTGAGCTGCTTTACAAACCACGGGATGCCAAATAGTGAGCTGCTTTATAAACCAAGGGATGCCAGATAGTGAGCCACCCTTCAAACTGGGCTCTGCAGGTCTGTGGCACCCTCTGGTATCAGCTTCCAGCACTGAAAATGAGTCTTGTGTTTCCGGACCAGGAAGGGGATGATTGCCTGGATCTCTCAGGGGTTGGAGAAAGTTGTTCCTCAGCCGGATCTGAAGAATAAAGATGCAGCTGAGCAGCCTGTGGAGGTACATCCACCGTCTCCAGAACATTCTGCAGCACATTCACTGACTGTTGTTAGTGTGATGGGTTCACAGAGGACTGTATCTTAACTGCGAACCTTTAGCAGAACGTGATTTGTGAAATTCCTGATAAATAACGTAAACAATACAACGTCAAAAATGAACATCATCATTGTTTCTGCCTCCCATGTCCAGCTCTGTAAGCTGTTAAAGAAAACCTTAAAAATGCACAGGTAATAAAGACCAGGTACTTTTCCACACTAATATCTTTTTACCTGAGGTTTTCCACATGCGTTCGTTGATTTGGTCAGTGAGACTTCTCTCAAATTAAGATATTTATTTTTACAAATAATTGGGAATGTGCACAGAATTCTGATTCCTCTTCTTAGCTAAGACCCTCTCTGCTTACAGAAGGAGGAGATCTGCCCTTCGTATGCAGACAGAACTGCCCCTCACTTCCTAAACTTCAGAGTCTTTCTTAAGCTGGACAGTGGCTGGAGGCTATGCTAACTAATCAGTTGTTGCTGGGTAGATTTTTCTTCTGCATCTTCTGCCGTCAGCCTCGGCTTTCTGGAACTGGCTTCCTGCTTTCTGCAAAACACACATACACAGACACAAAGTGTAGACTTCCTGAATTACAGCGAAGCGTAGATACATGTCACAGACCAGAAATTCACCAACTGCAAGTGTGAGTCTTTAAATGTCAGCTTCTCCTTTTCTTCACTTAGAAGCAGAAAGCAACACATTGTTCTTGTTAAGTGTGTTATTTTTCCCCAACTTGCAAAGCTGCAATTAAATAATTTAATTAGGGTCATACACAAGTTATATATTACAAGACAAACTGAAATAATTTCTAACAAGGCAGAGTAGAAGTTTTAAAGTCTGAAGTTTTACAACCCATTCATCAGCCCACCCCTTACTTGTACATCACCTCATCTCAACCCGCTCACAACCAGGACAGAAAACTTCTGTTTTCATGCTGGTGGACACAGAGCTTCTCAGCACTCACTACCTTCTGAGACTTGTTTAGAAAATCCAAGTTTGGAGTTTTTTTACAAAGCAGCATGTGACTGAAGCCCATTCCTGCCATTACTAGATTAATAATACTCACACAGTATCTCATTATTATGAGACTGTCAGGACGTTTTATCTGATGATTCGGACTTTAAATCTCAAAATTATCACTTCCAGTCTCATAATTGTAGTTTTACATAAACAACAATGAGCTTTTAGAACATAATTGTGACTTGAAATCTCAATATCAATTTAAATGTCAATATTGTCACTTTAAATCTCATAATTAGTCATTTTTATCTCATATTATTACTCTATAACTCTATATTATTACTATATAATCACTTGTTCAGTACTTTGTTGTTAAAAAGTGAAAACTGGCTGTTTGACTCATTTTTGGTGCCTGTCTGACAGAGTTCGTGTGAAAGGCGTGTAAACATTTTTCATGAACATCTAAATTTTTCTATTTGATAAAAACTACAGAAATAATGATTATAAAGACTGATTAACTCCAAACAAGAGTTAAGGTGCAGCTCAGTATATTTTTACTAAAGGTGAGTTTGTTTCTCCTCAGGTGCGTCCGCCAGCAGCTCCACCAGGTGAGAGCAGACCTGAATATTCCTGCAGAAAGGTTTGATCAGATTGAAGATGCTCCTCAACCGTTTGTTTTCCATATTTCAGCTCCAGAACCTCCAGTTACTGCAAAGGAGGTGGAATCGGATCAAACTCCACCCAGGTCAGCTTTTACTCCATCTAACAAAAAAAATGTTTAATTTGAAGGTGCCTTGTTAAAAAGCTGAATAAAATCACAGAAACAAATAAATCAGCTGTGACATCAGTTGAAGCTTATAACAGGATTTGGGACCGAATAGGAAATAATTACAGTAATCAAAACATATTTACATCTGTTAAAGAAATAATCAAAAAAATGAAACTAAATGAGTGTTTAGGTCTGGAAAACAAAAGAAGGTTGTGGAGAATTTGCATGTGGTAACTAAACATACTCTAATTTCATTTGTTTGTTTGTTTATGTGCCGTTAGCATGATAGAGTGGATCAAACACGGCATAGTGAAGGTGGTTCCTCAGCCAGAGATCCACTCGAAGACAGACGCAAACAAGACTGAAGCTCCAGCCACAACTAAAGGTGTCTTCCATTCATGTTTAGCTTAGATTTATGCTGTGGGCTGGTAAAATTATCCAGCTGAGGTCTGTGGTTGTTTTTTATTATTATTTTTATTATTAATGTTTATAATTTTTACTCCTGTAAAACCACCAAAGCTCCTCCTCCAGCTCCTCCTCCTCCAGCCCCCAAACCAGCCACAGAGACAGAGTAAGTCAAATGTTAGAAAACTGAGTTATGAATTAAAAATGGCTTTTTGGGGTCAGTTCAAATGAAACTTGTAATCCACCAATTAATTGACCTGCTCCAAAGATAGTTCATGAATATTTTCTATTTGTATTTTTACTCTTTTGAATGGAAATCTGTTGACTGCCCAGCTTAAGTCATTACCAAATCTGTTATTAAAAGGGTAGAGTTTCTGTAGCTCCCGTCTCCGCCTGTAGAGGACGGCGTTTGTGTAGCTCCCGTCTCCGCCTGTAGAGGACGACGTTTCTGTATCTCCCATCTCCGCCTGTAGAGGACAACGTTTCTGTAGCTCCCGTCTCTGCCTGTAGAGGACGGCGTTTCTGTAGCTCCCGTCTCTGCCTGTAGAGGACGGCGTTTCTGTAGCTCCCGTCTCCGCCTTTAGAGGACGGCGTTTCCGTAGCTCCCGTCTCCGCCTGTAGAAGACGGCGTTTCTGTTGCTCCCGTCTCCGCCTGTAGAGGACGACTTTTCTGCAGCTCCCATCTCCGCCTGTAGAGGACGACGTTTCTGTAGCTCCCGTCTCCGCCTGTAGAGGACGACTTTTCTGCAGCTCCCATCTCCGCCTGTAGAGGACGACGTTTCTGTTTCTCCCATCTCCGCCTGTAGAGGACGACGTTTCTGTTTCTCCCATCTCCGCCTGTAGAGGACAACGTTTCTGTAGCTCCCGTCTCCGCCTGTAGAGGACGGCGTTTCTGTAACTCCTGTCTCCGCCTGTAGAGGACGGCGTTTCTGTAGCTCCCGTCTCCGCCTGTAGAGGACTACGTTTCTGTAGCACCCGTCTCCGCCTGTTGAGGACGACGTTTCTGTAGCTCCCGTCTCCGCCTGTAGAGGACGGCACTTCTGTAGCTCCCATCTCCGCCTGTAGAGGACGGCGTTTCTGTTGCTCCCGTCTCAGCCTGTAGACGATGGCGTTTCTGTAGCTCCCGTCTCTGCCTGTAGAGGACGGCGTTTCTGTAGCTCCCGTCTCCGCCTGTAGAGGATGACTTTTCTGCAGCTCCCGTCTCCGCCTGTAGAGGACGACGTTTCTGTAGCGCTCGTCTCCGCCTGTAGAGGACGACGTTTCTGTAGCGCCCGTCTCCGCCTGTAGAGGACGACGTTTCTGTAGCGCCCGTCTCCGCCTGTAGAGGACGACTCTTCTGTAGCTCCCGTCTCCGCCTGTAGAGGACGACGTTTCTGTAGCGCCCGTCTCCGCCTGTAGAGGACGACGTTTTTGTAGCGCCCGTCTCCGCCTGTAGAGGACGACTCTTCTGTAGCTCCTGTCTCCGCCTGTAGAGGACGGCGTTTCTGTAGCGCCCGTCTCCGCCTGTAGAGGACGACGTTTCAGTAGCTCCCGTCTCCGCCTGTAGAGGACGGCGTTTCTGTAGCGCCCGTCTCCGCCTGTAGAGGACACTGTAATTAAACAATTTCCAAATTGCTAAAAGCATAAAAGAAAAGAAATATTGTCTTTAAAAGCTGTTGTTAAACATTTTTCTCGCTTTTTTTTTCCTCTCAGACCTGCAAAGGAAGCAGAGCAGCAGCCAAAGTAGGTGAAAGTGTGTTTATGTTCATTTTCAAACATAACTGTAGTCAAGTGGATGCTCTCTGAGTCAAGATGTTGTAAAAGCTACAGATCTCAAGTTTAACAGTAAAAATGACCAGCAAACCAAATCACAGGAAGGTGTGCACCTCATACTGATGCTCTGGAGGTTCACTGGGCATTAGGAGCTGACACTCTGGACCTTTGACCAAATATAAATATGTGATGAGTGAGGAGGGAGAGCAGGTTGGGTTTTGTTTTGTTTTTTTTTGCCCAGTTCCACCAGTAACTGAGAAGTTTATATGTTTGAAGACTGTATGTCTTCCATATCAGTCCTGGATGGTACATTTTCCCCGAACAGTTGCTGTACGTGATGTTTTCTGCAGATGTGCACTGTGTTGTGAAAGTGCTGATATGAGGATGCAGAATACATTCCTCTGTTGACCTTTTTGTTTTGTTTAAAGCATGATGGGATGGATCGTCAGTGGCATTGGTCGGATGTTGCCTCAGCCAGTACCAAAACTAGTGAGTGCTTGTTTCTTACAAACATAATGTTGGTCCCACTAAGGTCATCTGACCACCACTGAAAATCTTGTTTCTGTCACACAGCCTGCAGGAAGTGACGACGTGCAGACCAGTAAGTACAAGTTTCATCCAGCTCACTGTACCACTTCAGAATCCACATTAAACCACCTTATCAGAGAAACAGCAGATGACATTTAACTGCTGTTGGATTAAGAAATCAAATTATTTTGTGGATTTAACTTGTGAGGTTCTGATTGTTACCTCTGCTGCGTGGCTGTAAGAGTAGGACGTGTTGGTTTTCATTTCTTCATCCATGATGAGGACTATTTGAACGCTTTGGAAACTGTACCTGGTTCATTTCTCTATTTAAAATCCTGATTATAGAGTATAGAGCTAGGCAGCAAGCCAAACAGGGCATTGTGGGAGAGGCCACATATGAAAACTGTTGGTCCTGGATCTGCTGCTCATTTAATCCAGTTATACTTGGAATCAGTTTTAAACTAAGGATGGAGATAAACTCCAGATAAAAATAAAACTGGAAGAAATGAACACAGCCAGAAGGGTGAAATGTTGAAAGTGGAGTAATTATCCTAGTTAGCATTGAAGCTAACTAAACATAACGCTAACACAATGTAACATAATGCTTTAAGATTAAAACACACTGAATTTATTGTAATTTATTTTAGATCAATCACACATGTCCATCTTTTTCTTAGCATGTTGTAGAGATGTAGGTTTGAAAAATAATACTAAAACAAAGAAAACAAAGCGGAAGTGACCAGAATTTAGCATCAGAGCTGTCACACACATTAGCCTCATACTGTGGCATCACAGCGCTCTATGGAAAGCTTCCCGAACAGATCCACAGAGCAGACTTTAGTAAATGACCTGGACATAAATAACAATCTCAGATACTTTAAGTATAAAATAAAATATCCATCAGCCAGAACTGAGTAGGGTGAGTTAGCAACATCAGCTAACAAGGTTTTCACTGTAAAGCTGTAAAGTTTCAGAATAAAACAAGACTACAGGTGACTGATTAATACACAGAAGCAAAATCTAATGATCAGGGTTAGGGTAGATCAGCTGGTGTGTTATTGATATGTTTAACAAAGCTGTTTTCTGATGTCAGAAAGGTTGGAAATTAAAAGAGACATACAAGATTAATATTGATATTGTTAGCTTCTTTACCTATCAAAATAGTGGTTTCTGTGTCCTGAAGCAGTAGAAGCAAACATAATGCTGACTGCTGTCTATCTCATCTGAAACTCTATAAAATATCCAATGCTGTCGTCTAAAGTAAACACCACTCGCAGCCATGTTTGCTGCTACAGTTGCTCAAGCTGATTCTGTTAGTTTCTTTACTGAAGAAGCAACAGAATCTGACGCATAAAATAAGGCTGGAGGCTGAAGTGTCTTCATTTTCAAAACAAATAAAAATAAAAAAACTACATTAACAGGTTATGTGCATACGTAGTTACTGAGACAACGCTGCAGGTTATTCTTGTGCTGTTCAACATCCACTTTTCTGTTGTAATTTTGTTTTTGCTGCATTTTGACTTTTTATTTCTGCAGTAACTTAACAGCAGCTGAAAAGTGTGTTTCTGCCGGCGCTCCTCACTTTGCTGGGATGTAGACCTGTACACCTGTGTGAGCTCACCTGTGAAACGCCACATTTCAGCCTGCTGTTAAGTTACCTGTAACACAGACGAGGTGACTGACTGGTTGGTGGGTTTTGGTTTCTGTGTAGTGATAGGCAGGGACTGGTGTCAGAGGTGAGGCGGACTCTAACCGGGCTGCTCTTCTCCTTCTGTTTCAGGGGGGAAAGGCGGCAGAACCCCTTAAAATAACAGGAGAAGGCAGCGCAGGACAGAGCCGCTCACACTGACACTGACAGCAGCAGACACTAACACTGACTGATGGACTGACGCCATGATTCAGTCCTGTAAAGATGGCTTGTTGCTCCATAAAGATGCACTGCTTTTACTTTCTGCACGGCTCTGTTTCCTAAACAAACTGTATAAAAAGTGGATTTAAACCTGTTGGAGATGTCTGTTCAGTTGAGGAGATGTTCAGTCAAGATGCTGATGAGCCTCAGTGTTTTATGGCAGTGCTCTGTATGATAATCCATTTCCTGGAAGCTCATAGAAGCTCGTAGTAGCAGGTCTGAACTCTGGGTTGCCAGTAGTCCACTTCAGCAGCTTGCTTTTTTTAAATGGTTTTATTGTCATCTCAGTGCAAACAATGAAAATAAAAACAATATTTGGGGGAAAAAAAGAAATGAGAACTTTGAGTATTTTTATTTCATCATTAAAATGCAGAGAACAAGCATCAACCAATAAATGACTCAAATTTGCCAGATGTTGGGTGTTCAACCATTCAGAGAACCTAAATGACATTTATTTAGTTTGTTTTCTGCTCATTTCTTTGAGTAATTTCAGACTTTAACTAAATTGAATGAACTTGTTCATTATGATACTTTTGGGTGTGCTGTAGCTGATTGTGCATTCAGTAGAGCACACTGCTGTTAAAGCTGCCTCAAATACAATCTTTCCTCCTGTAACATAATGAGATCACTAAAAACACATTTACATAATGCTGCCTTATTGGCAAGTTGCAATTTTTGATCAATCAAGACTAGGAATATCTTAATGAGACAAGAGCTGAAACAGTGCAGTAAAGAACAGAAATGCTGTTTTTTCATGTTTTTTAAAACAGGTACAATCATTGAAATGAAATGCCAGTAAAATGTTTCCTCACTCAGACCCCTGAAGATTTAGCAATTCAATACTTCACATGGGGCGAGCCTGTAACTATGAAAACTTGAAGGGACTGCATGGCACTACATCCAGCAGGCTATGTTGAACAATATATGTTTTTTATCATAGCTATTTTCTCTGGCCACCATATGGCCACCCCTAAAAAAGTCTCTGTGGGCATCCCTGTGATGAGCCTGATGGAATATATGGTTCACACAGGTAAAATATCCCATCTATCCAGAGATTTAATCCGGCTTCAAGCTGGAGCAGCTGATGGCTGTTAGGATAGAACTTCCAAAAAGTTTTTCTGTTTAGGTTTAGTTTATTCACACACACATAAAACTACAGCATCCGTAGTGTACATTTTTTATGAGTGTGAATGGGTCACCCAAGGAAGCTACTTAAAGCTTATAATAGGGGGCCCAGTTGTCTACAAATGAAAAGAATATGGACAAGTTATTCTTTGGTTGCATCAACTAAACAAGTAGACATACAACCTGAACACAGAAATAATAATCCCACAGTTCTAAGTATGTTAAATTAATATATATGTTCGAGGAATGCAACACGATGTAGAGAAATCACAAGAATACAGACGTAAAAAACTTTGGGGTAGAAATCAACTCATCTAAAGGGAAAGTCCTAAATATAATTAAGAATTAGTCCAAAATTAATTGTACAATGACAAAAAGTAGCATTTTTAGCTTGATCTAGAAGATGGGGATGTACTCCACCATTTTGAGTTTCTCGTCAAGTCACCACCTCCTTGACCCGCCACCTTACTGCGGTGGAGGAGTGTGCATGTCCCAAAGATCCTAGGAGCTATGTTGTTGGGGGCGTTATGCCCATGTTAGGGTCACCAATAGCAAACAGGTGTTTAGGGGAGGGACCAGACAAAGTGCTGCTCAACAGACCCCCATGATGAATAAAAACAATGGATCCAGGTTTCCCTTGCCCGGACGTGGGTCACCGGGGTCCATCTCTGAAGCCAGGCCTGGAGGTTGGGCACGAAGGCATGCACCTGGTGGCTGGGCCTTTGCCCAAGGGACCCGGTTAGGCTCAGTCAAAAAAGGTGACATGCCCCCCCACCTCTCCTGTGGGCTCACCACCTGTAGGAGGGACCATAGGGTTTGGTGCAGTGTGAGCTGGGCAGCGGTCGAAGGGGGTGACCCTGGCAGTCTGATACTCAGCTGCAGAAGCTAGCTCTAGGGACATGTAGGGTCACCTCTCTGGCAGGGGAAGGGGCCTGAGCTGGTGTGCAAGGTTGAGTGGTTCCGGCTAGATATAGTTGGACTCACCTCAATGCATGGCTTGGGCTCTGGAACTACTGTCTTCGGAAAGGGCTGGACTCTCTTCAATTCTGCTTCCAATGAGAGGTGCTAAGCAGGTGTGGGCATGCTCATTACCCCCCAACTTAGCGCCTGTAAGTTGGGGTGGACAAAAGGATAGCCTCCCTCTGCCTTCGGATGGGGGGATGGGTCCTTACTGTTGTTTGTGCTTATGCACCAAACGGCAGTTAAGAGTACCCACCCCTTTTGGAGTCCGTGGAGGGGTTGTTGGAGAGCACTCCTGGGATCTCCCTCGTTCTGCTGGGGGACTTCAATAATGACGTGGGCAATGACAGTAAGACCTGGATGGGTGTGATTGGGAGGAACATGTTATGTTGTTGGACTTCTGTGCTCATCGTGAATTGTCTCTAACGAACACCATGTTAAGACATAAGAGTGTCCACATGTGCACTTGGCTCCAGAACACTAGACTGAATTTCGATAATCGACTTTGTAGTCATATCATCAAACTTGCAACCGCATGTCTTGGACAATTGAATACTTTATTCATCCCTGTTGGGAACTAAATTTCCCAACAGGGATGAATAAAGTATTTCTATTCTATTCTATTCTATTCTATTCAATTGGGTGAAGAGAGGTGCGGAGCTGTCAACTGATTACCACCTGGTGGTGGGTTGGCTAGGATGGTGGGGCAGGATGCCGGTCAGGCCTGGCAGATCCAAGTGCGTTGTGAGGATCTGCTGGGAAAATCTGGCAGAGTCGCCTGTCAGAAAGAGTTTCACCTCCCATCTCTGGCAGAGCTTCAACCATGCCCTGAGTGAGGCGGGGGACAGCAAAAAATAAGTTTGTGTCATCAGAAAATAATATTTTATGTAATACAGATAAGGAATTCATTAAAAAAGTTGCTACCATCAGTAACCAATTCATTAAGCCTTACCAACTCAGCCTTACCAAACCAGCTACTGGTACCTCACTCTGCTCTTTTCGCTCTCTAAATGAGTCTCTAAACTTTTAATCACCTCTAAACCCACGACCTGTCCTTTTGATCCTGTTCCCTCTGACATCCTGCAGAGCATTTTACCTACAATCAAACCTGCAGTAACCCATATTATCACCTCTTCTCTTAAATCCGGTGTCTTTCCTTCTGCCTTCAAGCAAGCTCGGGTTCCCCGCTGCTGAAGAAACCCACACTCAAC
>JBAFTC010000001.1:899190-912255 GCA_037177435.1 Melanotaenia nigrans | reverse complement strand
AGACTGGTTTATACTGGGATTAAAAGCTGTTACAGACTGGTTTATACTGGGATTAAAAGCTGTTACAGACTGGTTTAAATTGGGATTAAAAGCTGTTACAGACTGGTTTATACTGGGATTAAAAACTGCTACAGACTGGTTTATATTAAAATAAAATGAATGGACCAAAACTAGAAAAGAGTGTTGGAGCTTTAAGGGTTAAACCAATAAAATCTGTATTTAATGCGCCGGTCATGTTTCTGTGAAGGGAAACAAGGTCTGTGCATAAATGTGAGGATCACATCATTAAACCTGCAGCTCAATGAGGAAGAGGAGGGTGAGAAGGAGGCACATCAAAGCAGGCTGGGGGAGGTTCTCATGGGAGAAAAGGGAGGCCACCCACTCTGAATAATAACTTCATTATCCTCTAAAATACCAGGGTTTCCCTCTGAGTCAGATTTACAACGTTTTCATGGTTTTCAGCTCGGATCCTCGGATCGATGACATCACAAATACTTCCCTTATGAGGTCAAAGGTCAAACAGACGTTTACGCACCACCAACCTCTTTTCACTTGATAAACCCTTTTAGGTTTAAAGCAAATCTTCTTTATGCTTTTAGAAGAACAAAACAAAAACAATCCAACTTCAGTTGACAGAGGGTTGCCATGGAAACGGTATTAAAAAAACACAGGCGGGTCCAGCTTGTTAAGGTGTGAAATAAAAACTGCAGGCAGCTCAGGCTCAGGTGTATCATGAAGTCATCAACACTCCAAGTTAGAAAATATCGTAACTTTCACTGAGGTCGACTCAGAGTCCAAGAGTGAACTTCACCGAGAACCAGCCAATCAGAGAGCTTCACACTCGGTCTAGATCAGAAACCTGATCCAGCTCAGTGGAGTTCAGTAGAAGTCACAGGAAGCTGTGAACATGGTCTGGAAAACATTTCACAGTTTCACCCTCTGATCGCAAAACTCCTTCAATAAAACTTTATTGAGAACACTGATTAGTCCGTTTCAAACAGACGTGAAGAACAAAGCTGCTGCTGGTTCATCAGCCAGATGGAGAAAAACTCTTCCGTCTCTCCCCAGAGGACCTTGATTCATCCTCACCACCCAGAGAAAAACCAGTTCCTGAAGGGCGTGGAGGAGGAGGAGGAACATCATCCAGTGTCTTTCTAAACATGAACACACACACAGTCATGCCACGTATGTGCAACGTCCTTCATGGATTGGCTGATATCTGATGACGTGTCTCTAACGCTGGTCTCCATGGGAACAGTTCATATCTTTAAACAACCAGCCCGAGTAAAGGTTACGACCTGAGTGGCGGCCAATCAGAGTGAGGGATGTGACCTCTGACCTCCACCAGAGACTGAAGACCAGCTGTCACTTTAACTGCAGAAATCTGATCACTGGAACATCTGCAGAGGTTCAGACCAGAAGCAGAACCACAACAACCAGAATCACAGGAGGAAGCCGGTTTTAGTCTGGACCAGAACCACAAACAGACATGGCTAGCGGGAAAATAAAGGTGGACCAGACCAGAACCGGTTCGGCTGTGATACAAACACATGGCTGACATTTTAAAGAACTCAGTGAGACTTGATGAACACAAACACAGTGATGTTTGTTTACATCAGAAACGTCCTTTTCTGCCGTTTTTGGGACGTTGGACTTTTCTGTTCATGTCAACACGATTTATTTTGATCACACGTGATGCATGTAAACACGTGTGATGGACATAACCAATCAGGCAGGTTCCAGAGGCCTGCACTACGAAGCGGGATCAACATGCCCCGGATTTCTCTCCGGTACCTGGCTGACTTACCCAGACATTCAGGATCTGGATAAGTTGTAGTAGGAAGCTGGTTATTAACTCGGTAACTCCACCCAGGGTTTTCCAGGTAAGATTGGTGCGCGTTCACATAAAAGGGTGGTGTTTGGAGGATCTGACCAATGGCAAACATGGACGAACCTGCAGAGCCGTGTGTTTTACCACAGAGGAGCAGATTATTATTCTTCAAAAATAAAAATAATTTAAAAATAGAATTCAGGCTAAAAACAACAGGAACAAAAGCAGGAAGGAAAGCTGGCAGGAAACTTCCGACTCCGTTGATGCGTAAGTTCGTCAGATGATCCATTTTAATTAATGGGACAATATAAACTGACAGCACCAACATTCCTGGGAATGCTTCAGTTACGTCATATTTCCCAGTTCTTTAAAGGATCCCATGTGAGCGCGTTATTTGTTGGGATATCAGTTCCTCCACCATGAACGTACGGATAGTCGTACGGTCCATAACTCGGTGGTTCTGTACTTACGTGTGAGAAAGAACGATCTATTTTTAACCTCCGTGTCAGAAGCAACCTCAGCGGAGCTGAAAGGACATGGGAGCAAGTAAAGAAGAAATAAAAACATCATTCAGAGCGGTCGGTGACCAGGCTTCATTACTGTACCTGCTGTACGGATGAAAGGAGTTCATCTGATCTTCAGCTGACGTGTATCTCAGCCCATTTGTTGAAAATCTCTACCTCTGCTACAGAATGTTATCAGGAAACCGATGAAGCTGCTCTGTGCTTGTTGGAGGACGACTTGGTCCGTCTGCTACTCCGTTATACGCAGATGTTTAACCCACCTGAACCATCAGGTGTTTTCTACACATTACCAACAACCTGAAGTCCTTAGTAAGAGGTGTGTTTTCACGTTCATGAGGCTGTGAGGAAACACCTGTCGTCTGAGGAAAAGGGTTATCTAACTCAGAAAGTTTGGCTGTTCCAACCTGCTGCAGCTTGTTCAGAGACCATGAGGTCGTCCCCGCAGGGATCACGGTTTCAGCTCTGACAGTATCTCGCTCTGTGGAGGACAAGCAGGAATAAAGACCAAACAGAGAAAACACCTTCAGTCTGAAAACGGATCTGAGACCAGAAGAGACGCTGTAACCACAGCAACCACGACTCCATTGATGACAGAGACAGAAATGTTAGATACCAGCTGTGTCAGGACATGTCCACGGCCAAAAACATAAAAACATGCATTTATCTCATTTATGTATGTCAGGTAGAAAGTTACTAAAAAGATGTGAAAAAAGTTCAGAGATAAACGTTCTTAGATGTACCATTGTTTTTAAAGGTGGAAGTTTTAGTGTTGTAGTCTGATTCGAGCCACTTCTGGACCAGTCTGGTCTCAGTCGGTTGGTTCGTCTTTTACCTCTTCTCGTCTCGTTTCTGCCTCTGCTGTGTACTGTCAGGACTTCACACCCTGGTGGGACCTAAACAACACAAACTTCCCACCATGAGGGGGAAACAAAGATGTCGGGACGCTGTCTGAGCGAAGCTGAGAGCAGAGCCGTGACCCTGACACTTAGCAGATTATATTTGAGGCTTTTTCCCAGCGGAGACGCCTCTGAAGGATCCTTAATGCTGATCCCAGCTGTGCAGCGCTGCAGGAGACAAAGACTTCAAGGCCGCTAACCCGAGGCCTCTGTGAAGGTAAAGAGGTAATGACCCAGCCCCTGTGGGATCCCTGAGCTAATGTCAGACCTCTCAGAGGGGCAGCGGGGGGCCACAATGAGATATCTCATCTCCATGTTTCTGAAAGCTGCACATAAACAGCTTCAGACTGAGGAGGAGCTGATCTGAGCTTCACACGCCAAATGGCAAGCAGCAGCCCTGACCAAGACCAAGCTCTGTTAGCAGAACCAGGGCAGAACCCCACGAGGAGGCGACCTGAACTCGTTCATCCAGGTTCCCCTAAGGCAGTGGTTCCCACATGTTTCCGCAGGCCCCCTTTTCATCGACAATAATGTCAAACCCCCCCGATCCCACGACCACATGCACCCCGAGACTTACAAACAACGTACGAAGAAATGTGCTACAAAATGGTCTCTAGTTAACCGGCTGCTTCTTCGTAAAACCGTGTCAGAAGGAATCAACTCCTCGGCTACAGTGTTTGAACCAGGAAACGGTAAAAACTGCTCTATGTGACGGCTGAGTAGTTTAAGTAATCCACAGGCTTGTCTTTTCAGGATGAGGTGTTCCCAACTGTTGAGACATACAACACTGGTCTCTCTTCGTTAGCCACCACGGACCGTTACTAGTTTAATTTAGCAGCAGAACCACTCAGCTCCGGGTTTCACTGTTTTCCCGCCTGAAATTCAACTTTTCTTTTTAAATAAACTGTCCTGAAACACTCCGTCTGAAAATGATCGCCGTGGATGTTCAAAGACATCTCAATGTGCATGTTTACAACGTTCCAATAATGGGAAAGACATGCTTCGTTAAAGATTCCAACTGGAAGTTTCTGATCATTCGGATCAGAATGTCATTCCGATCCAGTCGTACATTCCATGATTCAGGTAGAAAACATCGTTACGGAGCATGTCTGTTACGTTATCCCAAACTTTCCATTACAGCTTCGCTCCTTTTACGCAGCGACGTTCATTTAGGAAAGTGGACCAGAACAGAAGGTTGAAACTTCTGGAAGTCTGTTCAGGCCAATACGATTTAATCTGATCAAACACGATGAAGGAACAGGTCACATCTGGAACCTGACTGAACATTTAGCTCATGTAAACGTGTTCGAATGTAACGTGTTTAACATGTAAACATGTTAAACGTGAACATGAGACATGCAGCAGGTTCAGCTCTGAAGTAGGTCAGAGGGAGAACCTTCATTACTGGGTTAAATTCAGACACGGGGGTATTTCCCCTCATGGTGCCGGGGGGGGCAGGCTTCATGTTTCAGAAGGAAGACGGTGTGATGAAGATGAGCCCTGAGGATCTTCATCCTGCTGCTTCCAGTCTCAGAGTTGGTCAGCTTTCACGATTAATCCCACTATTAAACATCAGCATTAATGAGTCCTCGTCTTCCTGACTGTCCACGTGGATCGTCTCAGTCTGGAAGCAGGAAATCCGTCCAGCAGGAGAACCAGCAGCTCGCAGCACCAAGGAAAACGTTCAGTAACTGGTTGTTGATGCCGATGTTTAATGTAACTCTGACATTAAATGACCTCCTGGTCGAACTCTGTCCGACTCTGGTTGGACGTACAGCAGCGTGACCGGTTTGTTTACTGGAGGTTAAATTATACGGATGGTGGACAGTTTCTCTGAAGCAAGCAGCAACCTCGGCCTGTAAAATGTGAAGCCTAAGTGGAAGTGAAAAAACTGCAGTTCCCCCCTTGTCCACTAGGGGCTCCAACACAGAGCAAATCCCCATAGACTCCCATGTTAAAAAGACCAACTTCACAGCAGAAATAAACATGTTTAAAACATGGTACAAAAATCCATTTTAGGAATAAAAGTTCAACTTTACCTTCATGACAACTGTGAGGGGGTGAAGTTTTTTCTAACTCATCCGTTTGGATGTTATTTAATCTTTAAATTCAGCATAATTAGGGGCGTGTCTTCTTGATTGACAGGTATCCAATATCCGTGGTAAGAAGGGAGAGTTTTAGCCGGCTCACATCGCAGCTTAGTTTTAGCCCGCCTATAGTACCTTCGTTAGCTGGTTAGCTCAGTTAGCTCTGAGTTTGACAGATGTCAATTATCCACAGCCCCCCTCTCAGCTCCACCTCTTTGCTAATTTTAGGATTTTCCAGGAGCAACGGCAGGCGTGACGCTGCCAAAATGGCAGAAAGAACCGCCAACAAGCTTCACTTTTGTTCTTCAGAAACCTACGGGTGACGTCACGGAGGCTCCGCCCATCTTTTAAATACAGTCTATGACCTAAGGTCTTTTGCCGGCCAGGGTTTGATGGTCTGTAGAAGCGAGTGTATTTAATTCCAGATATGTGGTCTGGTTTCTTTATTTCCACAGCAGAGTGCATTTAGATTGAATTTACTTGACTGTGTTCTATTATTTTATGCTGGCATCAAAGATAGAAACAAAACGTGAAGACCTATAAGGACTGTTTCTGAGGTTTTATACAGTTATAGTGAAATAAACAGAATAATCTGACAGGAAGTGGAAACAGACACGGAGACACTGAGACATGGAGACACATAGATGCAGAGACACAGACGTAGAGACACATACGTAGAGACACATAGACGAAGAGATACAGAGACACAGAGATACAGAGACATGGAGACACATAGACGCAGAGACACAGACGTAGAGACACATACGTAGAGACACATAGACGAAGAGATACAGAGACACTGATACAGAGACATGGAGATAAAAAAAACACAGAGACACAGAGATAGAGAGACACAGAGACATGGAGACACAGAAGCATGGAGACATGGAGACACAGACGCAGAGACACAGACGTATAGACACAGAGACATAGATACAGAGACGTGGAGACATAGAGACACGGAAGCATGGAGACGTGGAGACACAGAAACATGGAAGCATGGAGACACGGAAGCATGGAGACACAGAGACATGGAAGCATGGAGACATGGAAGCATGGAGACATGGAGACACAGAGACATGGAAGCATGGAGACATGGAGACACAGAGACATGGAAGCATTGAGACATGGAAGCATTGAGACATGGAGACACAGAGACATGGAAGCATGGAGACATGGAGACACAGAGACATGGAAGCATGGAGACACGGAAGCATGGAGACACAGAGACATGGAGACATGGAAGCATGGAGACATGGAGACACGGAGACATGGAAGCATGGAGACATGGAGACACGGAGACATGGAAGCATGGAGACATGGAAGCATGGAGACATGTAAGCATGGAGACACGGAAGCATAGAGACATGGAAGCATGGAGACACAGAAGCATGGAGACATGTAAGCATGGAGACACAGAAGCATAGAGACATGGAGACACCGAGACATGGAAGCATGGAGACATGTAAGCATGGAGACACGGAAGCATAGAGACATGGAAGCATGTAGACACGGAAGCATGGAGACACGGAAGCATAGAGACATGGAGACACAGAGACATGGAAGCATGGAGACACAGAAGCATGGAGACATGGAAGCATGGAGACACGGAGACATGGAGACACAGGGAGATGTTCAGTTTTCTTTTTGTTATGACTTCTGTTCTGGTGCTGCTGCGTTCATTGTTCTGTTCACGGTTCTGGTGCTGATGGATAATCCAGATCCGGTCCCAGGATGGATGTAAAAGGTTTAATTCATTTAATTGAAGCCTGATTGACTTTCAGGTTTAATTGAAAATTAAAGATGTTTATTTTAAGTCAAGCTGGACCAGAACGTTCTCCGTCTGTTCTGGTCCAGTTTCAGGTCCAGTTCTACAGGGTTTTGACGTGTGTGATGATGCGTTTACATCTAGAACTATCAGACCTGGGTCTAGTTTTTCCAGCTCACAGCTACTGAAATGTTCCAGGAGGAACTTTGTTCTGAGGGAAGTTCATGGAAGCGGGGCGACAGTTTGTCTGACATGGAGAACCGAGGACAGAACCGGATCAGAACCAACGTAAAGCTCTGGAGTCTGCTTTGTGTTGTCATGGAGGAATACTCCCAGTCTGTCCGCTAACAAAACCTCACTGATCCAGAATCAGACCAGGACATCATCATCATCAGTGTGAGGAAAACCGCCAATCAGACTTCATGGAAACTGACCCGGTCCAGCACATGAGGAAGTTGTTTGACACAATGACATCTAATCCGTGTTTTCCTCCTCCCGAACATGTTTAAAACAAGAGGTGTGTGTGTCGTGATTCAGTGTGTGAAGTCATTCAGACCGACGAGTGTGTCACCACGTCGGTTGTGATCGGTTCAGGTTCCCTCTCTGTCTAAAGGAAAAACCTTTACAGAGTACACCTGCATGGAAACCCAACACCCCGCCCCCCCCCATAACAAATCTGACTAAAGACACACGCACACACACACACACCATCCACGTGTTACAAGCTGCTGTCATATGTGTGCGTCTCACCATGCCGTTTCTGTGTGTCAGAAGTTTAATAATCCAGGTTTATGTTTCATCTTCTCTCTCTCTCTCTCTGTGCTGTGTTAGCGTCTCTCGTCCGTCAACTTTGACTCCCAACAGTCACATTGGAGCGGCCCACACGCCAAGCCCCGCCCCCACACTATACCCCACCCACCAGCTGCCACTCATTCCTCTCTCCCTCCTTTTCCTCCCCTCTCTGCTGCCCTCTGCTGGAAGTCTGAGCTTCATCTTCACCAGGATTCATGATCAGTTTGCACTGACAACATTCCACAACATTCCTGGCTTTTCCAGGTCCAAAAAGAGAATTCCCACTTAGAACTGAGAATTCCAACATGTTAAAGAATACTTTTCATTAGAAATATTCCAGAACTTTCCAGTTTTATTTTCCATTGTATTTCCATAGACATGAAAAAAACCTTGTGGAATCTCATCTTCCAGCCAGATTATGTTGAGCCACACAATTCCAACATATCTCTCATCACAAACAACATTCCAACATTTTTATTCCAAACTTCCATTGTCCATTTATAGATGAAAAAAGACCTTGTGGAATCTCATGATGGCTGCAGGAGTTTTATGAGCGGAGAAGCCACGTTAAGATGATTGGATTAGGGAACTAACTAAACCCGGAGGAACACAGCCTGATGCTGATCATGAGGATCCATATTTAATAAGTTATATTTAGATTATTCACATGCAGTCTGAGCTCCGCCTCCACCTGACGGGATAGTGTGGAAGGGGAAACTGATCTGGGCGGAGCTTCCTGGTGTCTTATCGGCCAAATTCAGGGGGCTGTTGTTCCACAGTGACCTCCGATCACACAACAAACTGGAAGCTGCTGCTTTGAGGTGATCCGAGGGGGAAACTAAGCCTGAATTCTGATGCTCAGACATGATTCCTGTTCTGGATCGGAGCTATTTTACTTCTTCGATGCCCAACATTTCAGGTGGAAACTGTGAAACAAAATCAAACAGTTAAACGTCCTCCTGTGGTCACATGATTAAATCAGCTGATATTGAATAAACAAATTTAATACATGAGTCGATTCTAGTTCAGATCATGAAAACAGCCTGATGAAAATGAAGGTTATTTCTGCTCCATCATTCATCATCCCAACAAATTCCCCAGGACTCATTCCTAGATGAACTGATCTGCTGTACTCTGGTTTCCACTCAAAGTAATGTGCTTTTCTTTTAGGAGGAGGTAACATTTCTATTTTCTGCTGTACCAACCCGTACCGTACCAATCCATACCGTACCATACCAATCCATACCGTACCATACCAATCCATACCATACCATTCCATACCATACTGTACCAATCCATACCGTACCGTGCCAATCCATACTGTACCATACCATACCAATCCATTACAATACTGTACCAATCCATACCGTACAGTACCAATCCATACCATACCATACCAATCCATATTGTACCATACCGTACCGTACCATACCAATCCATACCGTACCATACCATACCAATCCATACCATACTGTACCAATCCATACCGTACAGTACCAATCCATACCATACCATACCAATCCATATTGTACCATACCTTACCGTACCATACCAATCCAGACCATACCGTACCAATCCATACCGTACCATACCATACCAATCCATACCATACTGTACCAATCCATACCGTACCAATCCATACCGTACCATACCAATCCATACCGTACCATACCATACCAATCCATATCGTACCAATCCATATCGTACTAATCCATACCGTACCGTACATTATAGAACGGTACAATATGGTACAGTACGGTCTGGGTTGGTGAAGTATGTTACGGTATGGTACGGTACGGTATGATACGGTACAGAGGACACGGAACAGTTAAAAAAGGGGGGTTAACCATTTACATCTACTTGTGGAGTACAGACACACACAGAGATGGACCCTTCCCTGGTGCAATAACCTCATCTTCATCCGTAGTGTAATAATTTAAACTCATATTCTATACAAGCCATTCCTGCCTCCTTTGCCTTTATTTATCTTTATTTTATCTTATTTATCTGTGTGTTGCTCTTTTTGACTCATTTTGCTCTTTCGTACCTGTGTGCTCGTTTACCTGCTTTTTCTATTGTGTTGCTGGAATTTTGAATTTCCAGAGGAAGTCATCCCAAGGGATTAATAAAGTTAGGTAAGTCTACCGTACGGTTCTGTACCAACTTTATTTATACACCTACTTAGGTTTCAGCCAGAGCTGAAACAAAGCACTGATTCACAAATAAAATGAATACAAATACAAACATGAGACATAAGAACAGCTGAACCCAACACAATAAAAATCAATTAAATTAAATAAATAAAATCAAATAAAAAACTAAGTCTTGTTGGGGTTGAAAACCAAAGAATGAAAATGGGTTTTAAGACGAGTTTTAAAAATGGACGGTGATGTGTACAGGCAGATTATTGTGGAGCAGTAACAGAGAAGGCCGGTCTCCTGGGATTAAACGGAGACCCTGTACATCTGCAGCTGGACTCCAGAGAGACGTCAGCACCAGTGAAACCACTGAAACCAGTGAAGCCAGTGCGGGGTGGAGGCTTTGTGCTGGTTTCCAAGGTGCTGCTGGGAGTCAGTCGCTGGTCTCCAGGAGCTGCACAGGAAAACTTCTTTCATGGGCTCAGAGAGGGGAAACAGGCGAGCAGACCGTGAAAATAACTGGCAGAGCCACAAAGACAGAGCCCCCCCCCCTCCAACGGCGTTTAATGGGAGCACTGGGACATAGAAGAACCCTGTTCTGTTGTGGTCCAGGCCCACTTCAGCTCAGGCTTTCTGCTGACTGCAGATCAGATTAACAGTGACGGAGACATTGTGATAATGGCAGCGGTTACCATGGCAACATGGATGACTGCCCAGCTCTCTCATGACCAGAGACAGGAAGTCATCAACATCTAACAGCAAATAAAAACAATGTAAACAACAACTACTAGGTTCCCTGTTTAGTTTTTATTTGATGGAAGTGGAAAAAGATTTAGATATTAAAATCATCTGTATTATACCACAGAGAATTCAAAGATGTAGAAAACTCATCAACTCATATTTGATCCTCAGTAGCAGACCGCCAACATCTCAGATGGTGAAACAGACATTTCACCATGTGATAGAAAATATGAGCTGATAGTGAATCAACACGTCTGGAAAAGTAACTGTACGAACCAGAAACACCTGGAGGAGCCAAGAAAATACAAGGGAACAACAGCAGCGATGATTATCAGCTGACCCCGATCTGCAGCAACAAACAAAGACTGAGCGGAGCGGCGTGGACAGAAATGAACTCGTCCAAGGCCAGCCAGGCCCTTAGAAAGCAGGGAATACAACCCACATGGACGAGGAACTGGAAAGCGTGGATAAAACTGCTCAGGACTCCAGAAGAAGCAAGTCCAGCTCATTTTGAGTCGATTATCTTTTATTTTCTTTATTTGTTGGTGTACTTTTGTAAATACACCTAATTGACCAGCCATATATACAGTATTTATAAAACTAAGGCATCCCTCACCCACCCTCCCAGCTCTCCTGGGTAGGCTGGTGGGGCTGGGTTCCTCTACCAGAGTCCTGGAGGGTCCTCCAGTATCTTAGCTTTACCTAGGGCTGCTCTCTTCTCCAGGTATCTGTTGGAGCCACCTCTCTTTGCGTCAAGTGATGGATAGCTAAGCTCCCTGAAAACGGACCAAGTTTCGCACATAACCATAATGGGCCTTTAGCGTACAGCTGGTTGCCATCCATGTAGAGGAGGTGTCTGATGGCAGCCCCATTCCTGAGTCGGTAGCCAGTCTTGTTGATTCATTGGCTGAGGGGGTTCAGGCCCCATGCAGGGCAGCAGCAGGGACAGAGCATCTCCTCGCTATGTTAAAGTCAAAGAGGTTTATTTGTCACATGCACAGTTATACATAGCACAATTGTACAGTGAAATGTGTTTTCTGTACCTGCATCCTTTAAGAATAGAAGAATAAGCTAAATATTTATAAAATAGGATAAAAATGTACCACATTTGACAAGTCTCCATCAAATGTGGTACATAGCAAGGACATGTTCTTCCCCTGAGAGCATAACAGCGTGGGTTGTAGTGGAACTTCAATTTCTCTGGGGGAACCAGAATGAAGTTAAATGAACGGTTGCCATGACACCACATCATTCCCAACATGGACACGGAGTTCCTGCAAATCAACAAGACATCAGATCAGTTTTTCCTCCATCAACCAGCTACATGTGACATGGAGAACAAAAATCAAATGTCGGCTCGGAAATAGAATTATCAGTTCAACTTATTTCATTCTACGTCTATAATACAGAGGACTGCAGGTGTAAATTAGCCGAGGCTAACTCTGGTGGATCAAATGGAAACATTTATGCTTGAAACTGAATAACATTAAATGAAAAATATGAACAAGGAAAGAATGAAAACCATCCAAAATAAACTTGAATAATTTCTTTGGCTCATTTATCAAAGAAAAAGTAAAAATAAAAAAGAGCCAGGTAGACCCAGCCTGATCCAGTCATGATCAACATTTACAACTGTGGACTAGAACTGCCTCCAGAACCAGACCTGCATCAAGACTTGACTGCGACCAAGAGTCACATGACTTTCAACGGGGATGAAAGATACATGACTTCCCTGGGACGGGAGTCACATGACTTCTATGTTGTCAATGCAGAAATTTGACATTGAGTGTTGAAAACGAGTGAAATGCTGCCACCTACTGTCTGCCTGTAGTGCCTGTTTGTGACCAGCTGAATTGAAACAAGTTATAGGTTCAGAAGATCACTGAAATGCTTTGTATGCGGCGTTTTGGGTGAGATAAACAGTACGGAATATTAATAACTTCTGGAAAATGAGACATGAGATTTGGTGGACATACCAAAGGACAGAAAGGACACATGATGAAACCTTTTCACTGGTGGTGTGATTCAGCTCAATTTGTACATGACTGTCATTTCCCATCTAGAATAATCTACATGTGCACCAGGTGGATGTGGTAAATGTATTCCTAAATGGGGACCTGAAAGAAGAAATCTACATGGACCAACCTGAAGGATACAGGAGGCCAGGGGAGGAACACCTGGGGCCTCATGTCTAAACCTACAGGTGACTAACGGTAGCGTACGTAGGGAAGAAAGAAAACTTCCAGATTTATCAACGCGCACACGTCCCACGCCTGTTTCCGTTTAGA
>JBAFTC010000001.1:677552-688424 GCA_037177435.1 Melanotaenia nigrans | reverse complement strand
GATAGATGGGGACAGATGAAGACAGATGAACACAAATGTGGACAGATGAAGACAGATGAACACAAATGTGGACAGATTCAAAGATGAGGACAGATGAAGACATGTGGACAGATGAGGACAGATGGCGACAGATGAAGACAGATATGGACAGATGAAGATAGATGGGGACAGATGAAGACAGATGAACACAAATGTGGACAGATGAAGACAGATGAACACAAATGTGGACAGATGAAGACAGATGAGGACAGATGGGGACAGATGAAGACAGATGAGGACAGATGTGGACAGATGAGGATAGATGAGGACAGATGAAGACAGATGGACTATTCTGGACCTGTTGGAGGAGCAGGAAGAGAAGTTATAACATCCAGGAGTAGAGTTTAAAAACTGAAGAGAAACAAAATCTTTCAACTCTGACATGAACCCGAGTTACAAATCTGAGTAATCAACTTCACCTGATTCTCCACCTACCTCTTCTCCATCCTCTCTTACATCATCTCTTTTATGCTCTCCTCAATCCTGTCCCCCGCCCTCTCCTCATCTTCTCCATTCTCTCCTCCTGCAGCTTTTCATCAGCTAACAAACCGATTCATGATGATTCATGATGAGGAAACAAGTTTTTGCTGAGTCAGCCTTATTATCACCATTATTAATAACACAGTAGACTGTCAGGTCCATGTCAGGATGTGTGATCCACATTCAGATGATCCAGCGCTCTCGTCAGAAAGATCCAGAGCCAGAGGACTGCAGCTCAGCAGTGTGAAACAGAACCAACTGATCCCTGAAGTCAGCAGCTTGGAAACCCAGCAGCTGCTCTGTGTTCCGCCTGGGAATGTAGAAAACAAGAAGAAGAAGTATGGATCAACAGAAGAAGAAGCAGGTTGATATAAACAAGCAGCTGGCAGAGAGTCTGATGACTTCCACATGTTCCTGACAGCATCTGACTGACTGAAATACGACGGATTCTACATGAAATATGCGCTTGGAAACAGGAACGCTGTTGATGCCTCATCCTGACCTCAGAGCTGACAGGAATGCTGACAGGGCGGATCCACAGAACCGGGAGGGAACGTTAACAGAAAACTGCTGCAGACCCTCGCACATATAGCTTCCTGCATGTATGAAGAAGAGCCACCCCCTCCTGTCCAGCCTGCAGAGTGATGCTAGACCTGCTTGGAGGACCTGGCTGGAGGACCTGGCAGGAGGACCTGACTGGAGGACCTGGCAGGAGGACCTGGCTGGAGGACCTGGCTGGAGGACCTGACTGAAGGACCTGACTGGAGGACCTGGCTGGAGGACCTGGGTGGAGGACCTGACTGAAGGACCTGACTGGAGGACCTGACTGAAGGACCTGACTGGAGGACCTGACTGGAGGACCTGACTGGAGGGAGACAGGAATAGAAAGAGAGAAAGATATGAAACATGGAAAACAACAACTGTAGAATAAAAAAACAAAACCACCACCTGTAGACCAGAACTACCACCTGTAGACCAGAACTACCACCTGTAGACCAGAACTACCACCTGTAGACCAGTATGAGAGGAATGCATTTTGTACATCAGACGATCATTTCTCTGGATCCTGGATGGTTTTTATTCCAGTTCCTGGACCTCTTTTTCTTCGGTTCCAGATTCTCTTTTTCTAAGGTTCCTGAATGGTCTTTAGTTTGGTTCCTGGACCATCTCAGCATAAAGACTCTCCTTTTCTCCAGTTCCTGGACGAGTTTTGCGTGAAGACATGCTGGTGTGGGATGCTGGCTGCAGAAGCGTCCTGCGGATGGAAGACATTAGCCTGTTAGCGGCTGGAATCGCTCCCT
This sequence comes from Melanotaenia nigrans, assembly GCA_037177435.1. Classification (NCBI taxonomy): domain Eukaryota; kingdom Metazoa; phylum Chordata; class Actinopteri; order Atheriniformes; family Melanotaeniidae; genus Melanotaenia; species Melanotaenia nigrans. The sequence continues at coordinate 686,604 of JBAFTC010000001.1, read as the reverse complement.
CCCTTTCATCATCTCCTTCCTGCTTTATTTCCATGTTATGTCCAGAACTCTGGCTGCGTCTCCACAACCTGGAGGGGTCCAGGCCCAGTTGGCCGGACGTCAGCGTTAATAATCCTCTCACACGGTCTGGTGGACTAATGCTTGGTCCAGGTTACTGCTGGCAGATGGCTGCTATTTCTATGGCCAGGCTGTGATTGGCTGATGTAGAGACACATGGAGTCCATATATAATCATTCATGTTGGCACCAGATTCAGTCTGATGCTGAAGGAAACAGCAGAGAACTGATTGTCTCAACTGGTTTTATATCAACCTTCATGAGCTGCTGCAGGTTCTTATTGTACCAGAAATGTTCTGGAAAGTCTCCTTCTGGTCCAAGAAGCTGCAGCAAGGCTTCTGATGAGGATCATCATCAGAGATCATAGCTCTCCAGTTTTATCTTCTCTTCATCGGATTCAAGTTAAATCGACAATAGAATCTAAAGTTCTTCTCCTGACATATAAAAGTCCTAGTGACCCAGATCCACTGGATCTTAAAGATCTCAGAGTTCCAGGTTTTCCCATCAGATCTTCAGTCTCAGACTGCCGGTTTATTGCTGGTTCCCAGAGGTCCTAAAATCCTTCCCAGACCCCTCTCTGTGGAACCGGCTCCCAGTTTGGCTCCAAGAAGCAGAACCTTGAGTTATCGGAGCCCTCTTTCCTTTCCTTGCCACAGACATAATAAGGCTAGATGACTCACCCGTACTGTGGCCAATGGGGTCAAATAGCCGCACTGGCGGCCATCTTGCCACAGTCAACACCGTCATAACATTGTTTTTATGGTACACACACTTTATAAATAACCACAACTTGCTCCATTTTATAGTGATGTTCAACAGGTGATGTAGCTATGACAACGCATAGTTATGAATAATGAATTCTAGAGCCGAGCTTTAACCACAGGCTCTCACATGAAAATAAACAGATGGGTGCCATGAACACAAACACACAAGGTAGGTATGTTAAACCAGTATTTATAGCTACTAGAAGTCAGCGTACACAATGACATGATTTTATATATATATTATTAAAACACAATATAATAAATTATTCTCTTCAATGTCTGTAACATCTTAAACACAAAAGTGACATTTATTTGTGAAACAAAATAGGCAGAAGATTTACACATTTACATGAAGGAATGCAGCTTGCTGAGCCCCCACGCTGTACAGAGGCTGTGGTTCAGATTTACACCTGGAGGACAGAGATAGAAACTGAGTGAAACAGTGGAATTTAACACTGAAAAGGCTGCGAGTTAAACTGATAAACATTTAAACAACCCAGCTTCAGATTTCACTTGACAGATACATGGGGCATAACAGAGTGAGACAGAACTATATTAAAAGTACAAGCTCTTGTAAGACAAAATTAAAAAGAAAAGAACAAAACAGTCCATAAAACATGCCTGGCCTGGTTCCTGTGAGCAGGACTGTGTTGTGGAGCTTCTGGTGCTTCTCTGGAAGCTAAGTGGAGCCATCTTGGTGATGTGGTGCAGCCTTAGCTTAAACCAGGGAGCAGCTAACGCCAGCAGTGGGGTGGTGACTGTCTACCATACTGTGTGGAGCCGATGTGCTCCTCAAGCAGAACCACATCCTCTGACCTGATCCTCTTCCCACCAGGTACAGGACCTCCAGCAGTCTGATGGGCTGCGATTGGCTGGAACCTGCTGATGCCCGATGAGCCTTACTGGACCTTCTGATGGAATCACCAGTAAAAACCAGAACATATACCTAGACCTGGGAAACGGGATCGGGATTAGTGCTGAACTCGAACCAGTTTCAGATCTCATTCTATCGACTTGGTTTAGGGAAACATGAACAGTTTTAGGGAGTCTTAGAAGTGTTGGGGCTGAGAGAGGCTGACTGGCGGGAGAGAAGTCGTAGCTTCATTTGCTTTTGGCTGCGTCTGCAGGGAGAACATGTGCTTATTTTCAGATTCCCTGTGTTTGCTGTCTCAAAGTGCTTTACTTTCATTGACATGTTGTGTGGAGAGTGTGTCAGAGGCCATTTCTATCTATCTGCTGTATTTGGCTATCCACATTTTCTGTTTGGCGTGTGTTGAACATTAACCGGAGCTTTTCACCGAATCCTGAGCTGTTTTACTGAGGCTGAAAGGACAGGCAGTGCTTTCACTGTTTGTTCTGTGACACAGAGGAGACCCATGTCCACTGACCTGGCCTTTAAAAGGAGGTCCAAATGGACTTTGACCCTGCAAGACAGGAACTACCAAGTTTCAGAAACCCATAAAGTTGCTGCTGTCTTAGATTTGAAACATCTGGACAAAAAATATTTTCTCTGAGGGGAAAAAAGATTCTAATGGGAACAAAATAAATTTTTACTGTGAGAAACAAATATTCCTGGAAGACGTCACAGTTTGCTTGTCAGCTAGTTCTTTAGTTTAGCTCCTCAGTTAGGCTATGTCCACATGGCACCAAAGCCGGTTCAGGTGTGAAAACGGTGGCGAAAACAAGGAGAAAGGCTTCAACATCCATACAACACCACTGTAATACATACTACAGGCTGTGGGGGCGCTAAAGAGTAACACTCCAAAGCTAGAGCAAAACACCGCATGCGCAGATAAAGCCTCACTGCGTGGACTGGGAATCGGTGTGTGTTCATCTCATTGACGTCATATCCTCGAGATGTGCGGCTTTGCTGTCCGCACAGTACCGCAGACGGTGGAGGACTCAAACGGATCCACTCTGGAACCTGCTTCAGACATGGCTGTTTCATGGAGGCTCAGCTCTGAAGCATCCTGCTTCACTGTGGTCAGCTGAGGAGGAGAAGGGATCATCATGGCGACAGGACAAGGGAACGAGCATGCTCAGAACAACCTGAATTCATTTAAAGCAGATTGATTCAGGAATTATTCAGGTCAGATTTAAAACCAGAATAAACCAGAAACTTACTTCAGATTTAAGTTGAATTCAGAATGACCATTTTCATTCGGAATGAGGTGTTTACATGGTCATTAATAGAGGATTTAACTTTTATTTATTTTTAATCTATTTTGAATTTAAGAGGAATTAAAACTCATGTAAAGTGGGTCTAGACTCCAGCATCAAGAAACCCTAGACCGCCTCCCGGACCAGGTCTGAGGAGGTAGAGTTACCTGTGGAGCTTCAGGTTCAGTCAGTGCAGCGATGAGACTGAACACGCTTCAAAAATCTGCTGACTCTTCAAACCTGGTCTCAGCGTGTCGAGGTGGCTGCTGAGCACTCCACGTTCCACATTTATGGATGAGTCCTGATCCAAGTCCTGATGTAGGTCCTGATCAGATCAAGCCAGGCTCTGAAGGTTCTGTTGATCCAGATCAACCCACATGATCAGTGAACATCTACAGCTCAATCCTGAGGAGGTTTTGACCTGATGATGTGAGAGCATGGGACACCATTTTCTGACATCATGACTTTATTGTTTACCAGGAACACAAGTTTAGTGCCTGGAACACCTCACCAGGGAGGCGTCCAGGAGGCATCCTGATGAGATGCCCGAGCCACCTCATCTGGCTCTTCTCAATGTGGAGGAGCAGCGACTCTACTCTGAGCTCCTCCTGGATCACCGAGCTTCTCACCCTATCTCTAAGGGAGAGCCCAGCCACCCTGCGGAGGAAACTCATTTCGGCCGCTTGGATTCACGATCTTGTTCTTTCGGTCATTACCCACAGCTCATGACCATAGATGAGGGTAGGAACGTAGATCGACTGGTAAATCGAGAGCTTTGCCTTTTGGTTCAGCTTCTTCTTCACCACAACAGACTGACACGGAGTCCACATCACTGCAGACGCCGCACCGATCCACCTCTCCATCTCCCTCCATCCTTCCCTCACTCCTGAACAAGACCCTGAGATATGTAAACTCCTCCACTTGGGGCAGGACCCCACTGCAGACCCGAAGAGAGCACTCCACCCTTTTCCAGATGAGGACCATGGTCTCGGACTTGGAGGTGCTGATTCTCAACCCAGCCGCTTCACACTCTGCTGTGAATCCCTCCAGTGAGAGCTGAAGATCACGGCCCGATGAAGCCAACAGAACCACATCATCCGCAAAGAGCAGAGACCCAATCCTGAGGCCACCGAACCAGACCCCTGCAACACCTCGCCTTAAAAGTTATGAACAGAATCGGTGACTTGAAACAATTTTGATTTACTGCCGGCAATGCGGACCAAGCTCTGAAACTGGTCGTACACGGACCGGACAGCTTGTACAAGGGGGTCCAGCACTCTATACTCCCGGAGTACCTCCCAACAGGAGTTCCAAGGGGACACGGTCGAACACCTTCTCCAGGTCCACAAAGCACATGTAGATTGGTTGAGCAAATTCTCATTCCCCCTCCGAGACCCTGAAGACTGTGTAGAGCTGGTCCACTGTTCCACGATGAAAACCGCACTGCTCCTCCTCAATCTGAGGTTCGAGTATCTGACGGACCCTCCTCTCCAGCACCCTTAAATAGACCTTACCATGGAGGCTGAGTGTAATCTCTCTGTAGTTGGAGCACACCCTTTTTGAAGAGGTGGACTGCCACCCCAGTCTGCCAGTCCAGGAGAACTGTCCCCAATGTCCACACGGTGCTGCAGAGGTGTCAGTTATACAGCATCCCGCGCCTTAAGGAACTCTGGGCAGACCTCATCCATCCCTAGGGCCTTGCCACCGAGGAGCTTTTTAACCATCTCAGCGACCTCAGCCCCAGAGATGGGAGAGCCAGCACCAGGTTCCCCAGACTCTGCTTCCTCTTTGGAAGACATGTTGGTGGGATTGAGAAGGTCTATGAAGTATTCCCTCCACCGCCTCACAAAGTCCCGAGTCGAGGTCAGCAGCCCCCCATCCCCACTGTACACAGTGGTGATGGAGCACTGCTTTCCCCTCCTGAGCTGCCAGATGGTGGACCAGAATCTCTGGTCCATCATCCAGAAGTCATTCTCCGTGGCCTCTCCGAACTTCTTCCATGCCCAAGTTTTTGCCTTAGCGACCGCCGAAGCTGCGTTCTGCCAATACCCATCAGCTGCCATCAACTTCTGTTGTGAGTTGGTGTTACATAAACCAAATTAATTATTAAAAGAGACGTTGTACAAAGACATAATCAATATTTAATCGGTATAACCAAACCCACTTGATTCATTGAACAGATCAACCCCCCGCACACAAACACACCATTGTGGAAGTGTGTAAACCTTTCTCTGTTTTCACCAGCGAGTCCTTCATCCAAGCAGAAACAGCTCCTCATATGAGCTTGAGCACAGAGCCACTGGTCTCCTAGGCAACAAGCCAGGTTTCCTGGGGTAACAAATCACTGAAGCCCATTGGTGGGAGGTTGAGGAGCTCCCTGCAGCATTCCCATGGCAACCAGCTCTGTGGTTTTTTTCATACCTCTGTACCACCAGGCTCACCCCCACACCCACAATGACTCTTTACTCTGCATCTCATGCGTGAAGCACACACTCCTTCTCTCTGGCTTTAAAACAAATGCAGTTCAGTGCTGTAATCTGAGAAAAGAAATAACTAGTTCATTCTGCATCTGTCTTCATCACACTGGAATGATTCCTGACAGAAAGGCAGGGCCATGAAGTGAAATCAGTGTCAACTCACCTCATAAAGCTGCAATTCTGGTTTTTAAACTTACTAAGGAATCAAATTCAGAAAAATGGTCTAGCATGATTTTGCACTTTTTACTGATGTTTGAGTGGCACACTGGATTTGGATTTTAAAGTAACAGAAAATAGCAGCAGATAAGACATATTTAGAGGTATTTAGAGTTATTGAGATCAAGCTTCTAGAGCAGGGGTCTTTAATGTTTTTGAAAACAGAAACTTCTATGTGTGGCTGAAAAGAAGAAAAATAATGCTCCTCTAAGGCTGGAATAAAGCCAAGAAGACGTTTCTGATGCACGGTGACACCAAAAAGCAGCTGAACTGGAGTTGGTTTAGGGAAGATAACAGGTAAATAGTAGAAGTGTCATTTCTACGATGCATCATGATGCCGACGTGGACGATTCTGCATTGATGCAGCAACAGAACATAATCGATTATAATAATATAAAGAGATCTAGCCTGCTTTAACAGCTCCGCAGATCAGAGGCTGAATCCATTTCAAGATCTTCATTTAGGAAAACTGTAAAATTAAGCAAACATATAAAAATATACATCAGGCTCTCACTGAAATTCATTTATTGTCTCAGTGAAATCAGGTCACATTGCACATCAAAATGTATAAAAATCGATAAGTTAGCTTGAGATTAACTTCTATGGAAAATACCATTGGCAAGCTAGCATTTAGCATGAACAATCAACAAATGTTTACCTCAACAATATGTACAGGCAAATGTTTTCTGGCCATAAATATATTATTATTTTGTAATATTAAAGTAAATAGTAAACCCTGTATTACTGAAAAATGAATATAATCTTGCTTATTATCAACAATAACAACATAAACAATTGTTCATTCTTTCTATTAAAAGGAATTCCTGGTTATTGTTACAATTTGTTCAGCCTCCAACTGCAGAAGATCCATTCAGTCATGTTAAAAATTGATAACTTGCCAATAGGACCAATATAGCAGCGCTGTTGACGTATGAAGCGGGGCCCAATCAGCATATATATGTCCATGGGGACACATTGACCACTTCTGAAATCTGTTGAATCACCTAAAGACTGAAAGGTCAGTGGAGGAAGAGGACAGAAATATTTTTCCAGACCTACATGGATTACTAGTATCACCACACCAGTTTGAAATAAACATTGAAGTAGTTTTCTAATTATTCATCCTTTTAAAAAATTAACATGTGACTGCACATTTCTAGAAGAGATTTTGTCCCTATACAAGTATAACTACTAACATGTGTAAGGCCTGATGTTAGCATGAAGTTACGTAGCAATGCTAACCTAGTTCTATGCTTGCACTAGATTAGATAGATAAAGGGGGGAAACCAGGTCATATTGAGTTTTCAATGAGTGTTTTTAAGGACTAAACATCAACTCAGCCAAGATGTTCACATTGAAGGTGAAAATAAACTATAAAGATGCTCACAGAGAACCTCAGTATCCATGTTTCTTAGCGCTGCCTAAGCTAGCACTACATGATACAGTTCCATTTAAACAGGAGTACAACAAGGCTGCTAGCTGGTTTTGAAGTAGCTATAGCATGAAAATGTGGAGAAATATATCCTGCAACCAGTCTGATTTTGTAGAGGAAGATCTGAGAATGAAGAGAAAGAGATTTTTCTGACTTTTTAGTAAAGACGAAGAACACAGATCAGGCCGAGACAGACCCCAGACCCAGTAATAGCAGCCTGACCGCTCCCAACGTCGATCTAACTACACAACTTATTGCCCACCCTCTGGCTACCCCATGCATAAAGTCTAGCTGCACCAGGACTGATGTGCTCCCATTGCTCATTAGTGTCATGTTTGAATGCACAGAAGCAGTATCAAGGAGGAAATGGTTGCTTCATCACAGAGGTAGAAAAGCAAGCGTCGTTGCTGAACTCACCACTCTAACCACTAACACTGCCATCATTCAGCTGATTCTGCAATGCCTGACGTGTCCAAGCACACACTGATGTGGAGCTGAGCTTCCTCAGTGTGAGGAATAGCGCATAGGCAATGACATCTTTTTTTTCTATAAATCAGAGCTGATATGTGATGTTTTCTACCTATATCTCTTTACGTTAGCACTTTGTATCTTGAATCCATAATTTAATGTAATGTGTATGCCCAAAACAGAAAACAGAACAAATACACACCGATTTCTCAGGCCCTCTTTAATCATCCTGGTTGGACTCAGTGGTTGCTATGCCAACGCTCAAGGATAAAGCTTGGAGCTGCAGTACTTTGGTTTCATAAGATGCAACATTAATCATTACCCCACCACCTTTACCCACCCACAAACAGAGCAAAATGTCTTAGTTTTTCTCCAATAATTTGGCAGATTTAGTATGTAGGTCACCTCTTTAATAGATGGGAAAAGGGAGGAGGGAAGGAGGATCCCCTGTAACAGTTGCTGTTGATTGGTTAGAAAACATGCATTCACACACTGGCTCTCTCTTTATCTCTTTGCTATTCTTACTGTCTTTCTTGGCCTCAATATTCATTTGCCAGGAGTGACCTCTGGGATTTGGGAAGGCTGAGCATCTTGTCCTCCTCCCTCCTCTGCTGGCATCTCTCTGTCTTTTCACTTCTCTTCTTCCAGCCTCCTATTCATGACCTACATTTCCTTCTGATACCTCTGTCCCTTTCTTTCTTCTCATCCTTCCTAACTTCACACAGAGTAGAAGAATCACACATATGCTAACCAACACACAATCCCATGGCAAGACTGGGGTGAAGTGCAGTCACTAAGTCCATTTAGTCCATTTTGTTAAGGGTGGAGATCTAAAATAGAAAGCCAAACTAAGCCCCAACTGAACCCTGTTGAACAACCCATCATGTGGAGGATGTGGATGTGCTGCTGCCTAAAAACAACAGCTCACAGTTTTCAGATGTGCGGCTTCACAGCGACCCCTGCTGCGTTTTAGTCAGAACTACACTGAAACTTCTTGCATAGCACCTTCAGGCATCTCTGCTGCCACCAAGTGGCCAATAGGAGAAGTCTCACCAAAATGATGTGATCATTTTTCCTTTGGAGGAGGTTTGATAGGACTGGAATTATTTTCATGAACAAAAAATGGTGTGTGAATGCAGTAATTGTGATTTTAATTTTTAAAATATATGGTTCAGTGAGAATTTATAAAACTGGATAAAGATATCTCGGATGATGTCATCAGTCTTAGGAACTGTTTCATTACTTATTTCTCACTTATTTACAGATGCAGTCTTGTAAAACGTAAGAGGTTTTACAGATACATTATGACCTCTTTCTGTGGTCATTCTACATCCCTCTCCCACCCATACTGCAACGTATCCTCACATCCATCGATATTGCAACGCGTTTGCACATTCTTCTCTACTACGACGCCTTTCCGCTTTCATAGATACGGCAACGCATGCGCACATACATAGATACGGCAACGCATGCGCACAT
>JBAFTC010000001.1:662585-673470 GCA_037177435.1 Melanotaenia nigrans | reverse complement strand
CCTGAACCAAAGCATCTCTTAGTGTATAAACACACTGGACACCTCAGTGCTGAGTCAGCATGCAGAGGATGAGGAAGAGGAGGATCAGAGATGAGTGTGATCCTGCAGATATGACCACGACTCCATGGAGGCTAGAGGCAGACTAGGGCGGCAACGTATGCACCAGTTTAACCAGAACCAAAATGGAAGTAAACAAATTCCTAATTTCAATCAAGGGGTCCAGCTCTGTACCAAATGAGATGCATGGAATGGGACAGCATGGGACAGGTCGGTACAGAACGGGTGGTCCTAGCCTGGATTACGTCCAGGGCGAATGACCAGCTCTTTGTTCTGGACTTATATTTCTAGTATGAAATCTGAATGAACTTCTCTGAAGTCAGGAGTAAATATTCGATTTTTACTTCTGTAGAATTTCAGCTCACTTCTCAACCAAGACTTTATGTTTATTTCTAATTTCAGGTGTAGGTCTGAGCTGATCCATGAGGGTCGTGAGCCGTGTCAGAACAAAACTTGGTGAGAAAAGCTTTCTGATGTGGTGGATCTGGAAAACATGGGCTGGATTCTGACAGTTAAATTCAGAAACTGAACAACAGGAAATCAGGTTCTGAATTCCAATGAAAATAAAACGTGGATGCGGCCTCAGCTGTGTCAGCCAGACGTCAACCTAATGCCTCGTAACGACGGCGAGCGCTGGATGATCCACCAAGAGAAACCACAGAACCGGACTCCGGTTTCTCTGCAGAAGCATGTTGCCGTCGATAGAATCAAACACAGTTCTCACTTTTCGTCAGGAGGATGTTTTGTGGGAGCTTTCTTTAAATCTGCTTTTCAGAAGAAGTTAGCATCAAGTGAGAGGTGTGACATTTTATATTCCCTGATGGGACTTTAAACCACAAAGTTCTGGGGCCACATTTATAAACCAGAACACACAATCCAAAACCTGAAGAACAATCGGATTTATAAAAACTTCCACACACGTGTGTTCATGCCACATCCCCATGTCCACCTGGACATGTCCACATAGGTACAGCTTCATGTCTCAGGACGTCATGAAGCCAGCCTGCTGGTCTGTATACAGTTTAGCAGATCTTAATGGTTTCCTCCTGAGGACCAGATCCACTAAACTGAAAAGACTCCAGGAAAAGTCCCAATGGAGGATCCACCTCTGCAGACAGTTTTCATCAGCTGGTATCACCGCTCATTTCCTGATCTAAAGCAGGCTGATTCGGTTGACATCGGTTCATTTACAGATATTTATGTAACACCGGTTTTAATTGAATAATAAAAACATCCTCAGACAACTCTTATTATAAAGCACTGACTCCGCTTACATGACCATCAAAGTCAGATATCTGGGAGTAATCAGATTACTGTAATAATCTGATCTGATGCGTCTACATGGACTTCTGAAATACAATATTCCAAGGATGGTTGTCTGCATTTAACGGTCCACTGTCAGGTTTATTTCAGTGCGCGCATGTGTGTGGGGTGACATCACTTCCTGTTATTTTCAAAACATTCTGTTTGTTAAACATGGTGGAGCCTGCAGTCTTAGCATTAGCTGCTAATGTAAGAGTCTGCAGTCTTCGCATTAGCTGCCATTTGTGTGAGCCTGCAGTCTTTGCATTAGCTGCTAATGTAAGAGTCTGCAGTCTTTGCATTAGCTGCTAATGTAAGAGTCTGCAGTCTTAGCATTAGCTGCTAATGTAAGAGTCTGCAGTCTTTGCATTAGCTGCTATTGTAAGAGCCTGCAGTCTTCGCATTAGCTGTTAATGTCAGAGTCTGCAGTCTTCGCATTAGCTGTTAATGTAAGAGTCTGCAGTCTTCGCATTTGCTGTTAATGTGTGAGCCTGCAGTCTTCGCATTAGCTGCTAATGTGTGAGCCTGCAGTCTTAGCATTAGCTGCTAATGTAGGAGTCTGCAGTCTTAGCATTAGCTGCTAATGTAAGAGTCTGCAGTCTTCGCATTAGCTGCTAATGTAAGAGTCTGCAGTCTTAGCATTAGCTGCTAATGTGTGAGCCTGCAGTCTTAGCATTAGCTGCCATTTGTGTGAGCCTGCAGTCTTAGCATTAGCTGCTAATGTGTGAGCCTGCAGTCTTCGCATTAGCTGTTAATGTCAGAGTCTGCAGTCTTCGCATTAGCTGCTAATGTGTGAGCCTGCAGTCTTAGCATTAGCTGCTAATGTGTGAGCCTGCAGTCTTAGCATTAGCTGCTAATGTAAGAGTCTGAAGTCTTTGCATTAGCTGCTAATGTGTGAGCCTGCAGTGTTAGCATTAGCTGCTAATGTGTGAGCCTGCAGTCTTAGCATTAGCTGCTAATGTAAGAGTCTGCAGTCTTCGCATTAGCTGCTAATGTGTGAGCCTGCAGTGTTAGCATTAGCTGCTAATGTAAAAGTCTGCAGTCTTAGCATTAGCTGCTAATGTAAGAGTCTGCAGTCTTAGCATCAGCTGCTAATGTGTGAGCCTGCAGTCTTTGAATTAGCTGTTATTGTAAGAGTCTGCAGTCTTCGCATTAGCTGTTAATGTAAGAGTCTGCAGTCTTAGCATTAGCTGCTAATGTAAGAGTCTGCAGTCTTAGCATTAGCTGCTAATGTGATAGCCTACAGTCTTAGCATTAGCTGCTAATGTAGAAGAAATTGTAAATTGGATCTGAGCACTGGTTGTCCACTTTTATTTTGTGTACAAGATTGGAAAACAGAAAACTGTTCTTTAGCTGAGTTTTTGGTCTGGATTAATAAACAAAAACAGGAAAAACAAGTGTTTTCTTTTTCATTTCAAATGAAAAAAGTAACTACCTGAATTTTCACAGACCAGCTATGAAATGCGTAATCATTTTTCTAAGACTGAGGATCCCCGGTCTAAAACCTGCAGGACACCAGCCCTGGAGGACCAGGATTGAGGATCCTTGCTGCATGATGCACAATACTGAGGTTTCTGGATATCGTCTATTTTAGAGTTGATTTAAAGATTCTGGTCTTACCTCTAGAGGTCTAAATGATCAGGCTTCTCCTTGCGTCTCTGATCTGATTCATCACCTACCAGTCTGTCCTCTGTGGACTTTTGGTCAGAGGTCACCTATAGTTCTTCATATGGACTGAAATTTTCTGCTCTCTTTTCAACTCTTTTTTTAAAAACAGACTTTTTCATTGAAGCAGGTGTTTAGTAGGATGAGGGTTTTTATGAGTGTTCATGTCTTGTGTTTTTATTTTTGTTTATATTTTTTGTGTTGTTTATTGTAAAGAACTTTGTGGTTTCTGTCTATGAAAGGTGTAATATGAATAAACTTTTCTTGGCCTCCGTCAGGAGTTCTTCCATCAGGTTTGCCGCCTTTGGCAGTAAAACGTGGACCTGTGTTATAAGTCGGCAGGATTTACAGTGAACACGGTTCCTCAGCTCACTTTCAGTTCACATTCCTCTGCTGCAGATCCGACTCCATGAACTCTCCGTTAACCTTCAACATGGCCGCTGGCTGCACCGAGGCCGACCTCTGATCTCCGTGGAAGAGGAGGAAGGCCTATCCTCCTGTTCGAGGAGTTCCAGAAAACTGGACCTGCAGCCACCTGTGGAACAGTGAGAAACTCAAAGTGAATTATTTTAATCAGTATGTATTCACCGAGCGCTGTATGGGCAGACTGGACAACGTCAGCCAGAGAGGAACATGGATGAATATGTGCACAGCAGACTGATGATTAATTTATAAATTATTTTTTTACCAGAAGAAGAGTCTGAGGATGATGATGACCATCTGACTAGAGAGTTTAAGGTGTAACGTTGTGTGTGGGTCTACAGCCTGGAAAAAATCTTAGAGCTCCACGATAGACGGCATCAAATGAGTGAAGAGACTCTGCAGAAGCATTCATGAAAAAATTTCCATAATCAGAATTAATCTTCTAACCTCTAACATTTAACCTTCCAGGTTTAAGTTTTGGCCTCTAAGCTTTAACTTTTAGCCTCGAGCCTCTAACTTTAATTTTCTAGCCTTTAACTTTTAGCCTCTAGAATCTAATTTTTAGCATTTAACATTTAGCGCCTTACCTTTTAACATTTAGCACCTAGCTTCTAACTTTAGGCCTCTAACGTTTAACATTTAGCATCTAAGCTGTAACCTTTAGTCTCTAACTTTTAGCTTCTTTATTAGTCTTCAACCTTCAGCTTCTAACCTTTAACTTTTAGCATATAACTTTTAATCCTAAGGATCTAACCTTTAACATTCAGCCTCTCAGCTCTAACTTTTAGCCTCTAGCCTTTAACATTTAGCCCTCTAGACTCTAACTTTAGGCCTCTAACCTTAAACTTTTAGTTTACCTCCTCTAACCTGTAACATTTAAATTTAGCCTCTAACGTCTAACTTTTAGCTTGTAGCCTCTAACTATTGGCCTCTAACCTTTAGCTTCTAACCTTTAACTTTTTGTCTCCCTCCTTTAACTTTTAGCCTCTCGGCTGTCACTTTTTGCCTCTGAATTTTAACTTTAGTCTCTAACTTTTAAAGATTTGGTCCCAATTCCAAACCCTGTGGGACACCTTTATTGATACTCAGAAGGATGAAGGAAAGAGCACTGAACTGCACACATTGATTACGATCATAGAGATACTTAGAGAACCAACCAGCAGTCTGACAGGCCTAAATCTGACATCCAGTGATCGTGACTGAAGACTTTCAGAGAGACGGAGTCTGAACTCGGTTGCTTCCCAAAACAAGATTGATGATCAAAGATAGTTTGAATTCAGAAAGTTCTGGATTCAGTCATTCACCAGCAGGAATACAGAAAGTCTTCCATATACCAGGGAAGACTTTCCAAAGAAAAAATATGATGATGATGATAAACTACTTTTTACACCGTGCTGAACGTTACCCTGGAACTCTTTTTCTTCAACAGATTAACTGAAGTGACGGTTTGATCTGCGGCTCTGAGTTGTTTACCTGGATGAAAACACACCTGCCAGGGTCTGTGTGGGTGGAAAAGCCATGCTGCAATATTTCCACCTCCACATGGTAACTGAAGCAGAAGCGTCAGTATTAACAACACAACCTGCAGTTTTTACCCAAAGCTGCAGATTTTACCTCCAACTACGTCAAATAATTTCACAATCTGACTTTGAATTTCTCAGAGTTCAGATTCACACAGAAAATGTTTTGTTGTATTTCATATTATCACACATACAGACATGCACACCCACATGCACAGGTACACGTGTACACATACACATGCACACACACGCACACACACGTGAACACGTACACATGCACACATACACATGCACACACACATACATGCACACACACACCTCCACACCTACACATGCACATGCACACACACATACATGCACACACACCTGCACACATACACGTGCACACTTACATGTGCATACTCCTTCGGGACTACAACGAAATGCTTTAAAACAGAATTTGGACAACGTCCAGACGGAGATTGTTGCTAAGAGTTTGTTGATAATTCAAGTTCTGACTTGCAGGCTGACACTGCACTCATCTGTCTTTAAACAGTCACTTCATCTTCATCCTCATCGTCCTCACGAAGAGTTAACACTGTGTGTGTGTTTGTGTGTGTGTGTTGCTATGATTGATGGCATTGTTTAAAGCCAGGGAGGCTTTGGAAAGCTTTGCTATTGTTTCAGCTCTTGGCAGGGAGGGTTCTTAAGAAAAACAAAAGTCGAAGAGGAGGAGGAGGAAGAGCGAATATCAAGAATTAGAAAACAAAACAAGACTTGTCCTCACAATTTAAAGGCTCAGTCCGATGCTTGATGCTGAATCTGATAGTCGTCCTCTGGGACTGGTTCAATCCAGAACACCCCGCCCGACCCCCCCGCTCAGCTAACCACAGCTTTCTGTAGCCCCCCCCCCACCGCCACCACCAGAGCGGGAGAAGGAAAACACACACCAGGAATGTACCAACACACAAACATGGCGTCCGCCCAGGCCCTCCACTCTGCTCCCCTGTTATTCTTTACAAGATGTCTGGGGCCCAGTTTTGGTCACCCGGCCCGACACAAACCACAAAATTTCTGATACCCCCCCCTCAGTATCACCACCACCGAGCCTCCGAGCCTCAGGGAATGTTTTGTTTTGTACATACACGGTGCCACGGTGCCAGTGGTCAATGGTCTGGGGGACTTGTCAGAACCAACAAGGCCTTGCTAAGCCTCTGAGGAGGTGGACCCAGTCCGGTTCTGTCTGCTTCACCAGGGGGCATTGTTCTCCACTCAGTCTCACAGAACCATTCTTTTCAGACTGAAAAAAGGTTCTGAAAGTGGTTCTTTAGGTTTTACTGTCCCAGAACATTCTGGAACCTCAAACATGTGACATCAGAATATCAGAACCGTTCACCGGACCGGTCCAGTATTATCTTGTTGCTGTTTTCAGGTTATGCTCAGTTCTGACTGTTCTGTGTTGGAATACCAGAAAATACATTGGTTCTGGTTGGACCCAGTTTTCCCCCCAGAGAGTTGGTTCTAAAGAGATCTGATTTCTTCAGGTCCATAATGGAGATGTTCTGGCAGCTTCTGACCAGAACGGGCGGTGGCGTGGTTCAGAGGGACACAGGTGAGTTTCTACACTGGTTCTTATCCAGTTTTCCACCAGAGGTCTTGATAAACCCACCGAGCCATCATACAGCTCAGAAACCAACTCCGGACCAGAACCGGAACCACTTTAGCGGACTTCCGACCATGATCCTCAGGGTCCATACTTAGACAAACTTTAATAATGGGTGTGGTCACCTGGAGCCATAGAGCATCATCTGACCTTCTCTTTACCTCCTCAGCTCCTCTTCACCTTCACGGTGCCCCCTGTGAACAACCTGGGACAGACTAAAACAGACTGAGGTGATTCAGACTGAAGATCACCCAGAGGATCATCGGTCATCCATCCTCCCCCAGAGATCTGAGCGTGTGCAGACGATCTAATTGGAGGCAGGTGAATAATTGGTGGATTAAGGCGTCGCCCTCTGTCTGGATTGGCTGGGTGTGGACAAATGAAGTTAAGTGTGATTACAGCCAGAAATCCCTCCGCAGTGTGTTTAGGATTATCCATGACCGCGTGGCATTACTTTGGATTCCTGCTCATTCCTGAGTCACACAGACTGATGCTGTTGCTAGGCAACAGGACAACAAGTAGGATTCAGATTCACTGTAAACTCTGAAGAAAACCTGAAGGCCAACAATGAATATCCTTTTCTCCGTCCGTCCGTCCATTCAGTTCCTCTGACGTGTCCTTTTAACCCTTACAGGTCATCTGGGACATTTTGTCCATCCAGGGCTACGTTCTCATGTTTCTCCACATCAAACAATGTTTATAAGAAAATGCTCCACTTGAAGAACTTTTATTATATTATTATAAGGTTATTATAACACTTTGAATTCCAATTTCAATTTTTATTTTAGGTCAGGAGGACAAATTTTCCAGCCTTTCAGTTATTAGTAGATGAAATGCTGCAACAGCATTTCAGATTAATATTGTTTTTGCTCATGTTTCAGTCAAATTCAGTTCCTGTGAAAACTGCCAAATATGTACTTATTCTAATCCTTTAAATGCCAATTATTATTATAAATTATTAATTTAACAGCAACAAGAAAGAACAAGCAAAATACAAATGAAAGTTTTTCATATAAACATATATTGTTTAATAAAATTGTCATTAAAAACGTTTAAATAATCTGAATACATATTTGGTATTTTTTTATTAGAACAGAAGTTGACTGAGAGATTTTAGCTGGCATGTTTTATAGCAGTGTTTGGAGAGGCCTGTTTTGTCCACTAATGACCTGGAAGGGTGGTAAATGTCGACACTGAGACACAAAGCGAGAACATCATTTTGCATCTTCATCTCCATGGAGACGAATGTTCACACTGAACACTGGAAAAGATCTGATAAATGTTCAAGATGTTTGGACCTAAATCATCTCCATGACAACTGTACAAATTCCACATTGTAAGCATTAGCATGTTAGCCCGCTAGCAGGTCATCAGCATCTACTTCCTGTCCCCAGAGCCAGCATGGAGGCAGCATTCAGTTTCGGGACCAAGCTCCCAGAAATCTGCAGGTTTGCAGAAACTCTGCTGCTTTAAATCAACAACAGTAGAGAACTTTGATTTCTGGCATTTCATCTCATTTTTTATTTTAATAAATTACTTTTATTTCTCTTTTGTAAGTTTCCAAGGTACTTTGTAATACTTCTTCTGCACCCCGCTGTAATGCTTTAATGTTTAAAGCTCCTACACTTACAAAGTATTCGTTTCATTCTTTGCAAAACAAAACGATCACTACAACACACATTTCAAACACTTGAATGAAAAGGAGTAGGTAAGAAGAAAATCTTATCTGCCCCTCTCACGCAAACAAACCAATAATAAATAAAATGTACTAAAGCAAAAACAGCTGCAGGCCAACATGCTGCTGATTTCTCTCCTAAATTTTCTGGAACATGAAATGTAATGCACAAATAAACTAGCTTAGCCTTGCCTTAGCATGTTAGCCTGCTAGCATTAGCTTGTTAGTCCACTAACATTAACATGTTAACCCATCTGCATTATCCTGTGTTCCAGATATCTTTGCAACTCAGAATTTTAAGGAATTTTTGCTGGAAATAATGACGTGATTTCATTTTTCCAAACAGTGAACTCATAAGTTTCAGAGGACTCGAGATACTAGATTTAAAGATGGCTGCACACCGTACCACTTGTAGTCCGTTGTTGTTTATTAAAATTCTTTTTAATCTATATGCTGTCCGTTGGTTTCTAGTGTAAACAGTAGTAAGCTGTAATCGATATTTACGTTGGTCTGAAAAATCACGTCAGTATGTGGGTTATTAATCATTACCAAACTTGGCTTCTGTTCCCATGGTGACATTTTCATAATGAGTTTTTATATGTAAATGTGTAGATGCTCACAAATTGGCTGTTTTAGAGGCGGCCATTTTTTCTGATTTGCTGCAGCTGGAACACCAACACACCATTAGCATGCTTGCCCACTAGCATTAGCGTACTAGATGTTTGTTCTCTTTGGTTGAGTATGAAATGACAACCGCTGAATGAAGTTGAGTCAATGTGTTCTGGGACTAAAGCTAATAATTTCAGGAGTAAAATTCATGAGACCCAGATGGTTTCTTCCCTCATTTGTTTGGTTTCAAACTAGTTCCTTTTGACTGCATTTATCCAGAGATGAAAGGTATTCATAGATATCTGAGGATCATTCTGTTGAAGTGTGATGGATTGGATGAAGTCGGAAGAAACGAGACACGTAGGTTAATTTTCCCTGGTAACCCGTTCATCATGCAAACCATGTCTATAGCACAATCAGCTGTTTGTCGGTAAGGTTCTGATCCACAGTCTGATGTTCTGGCTATCGCAGCCAGCTGGATTCTCTGGGCCCGTAGATTTGAAGTTAGACTTCATAGACCAGGACTTTGTAGATTTGATGAGTTGACATCCAACCGGATGTTCTGCACACGCTGGAGGATATTCTCATGGTTCTGGTCATGTTATGAAGCATCAACGAGAAATTTCTGAGGTCTGAATGAAATATGAGATTTTCCTGCTCCCGTCAGAAAAATGGAGCTGATATACTGTTGCTATGGTAACCACACACCAAGATGGTGTCAGCTGTAACCCGAAATGATCCAAAAACATCACTTTGGACAAGTGGACTAAAACACACATGCACACAAGCACAGATACGCATACGCATGCACTTTAGGTGGATTTGTTCTGGCTGCACTCAACAAAACTCCAGGAAGTGAGCTGTAAACTCTGCTCGTCTTGAAGTGGAGAAGAAGAATAACAGTTGAGTCTGTAATCTGACAGACAGACAGATGAGATCTGGATCCAGGAATGTTTTCCTATTTCATCCCCGTTTTCACCCAGAGAGCCACGCAGACATAAACAAACACAAACAGCAACATGAAAACCGTGAAACCGGATGACAGGAGTCCACCATCTGCTGGTTTAAACACTCACACTGAAAACTAAGCCGGTCCTAGAGGAGAATCTACCATGAAGATGTTCAGATACACAAGGGGCCCAAGCGGGCCCTGAATGGATCCTGAACAGACCCTGAACGGACCCTGAACTAACCCTGAACGGACCCTGGACGGATCCTGAACAGACCCTGAACTAACCCTGAACAGACCCTGAACGGATCCTGAACTAACCCTGAACTAACCCTGAACAGACCCTGAACGGACCCTGAACGGATCCTGAACGGATCCTGAACGGACCCTGAAGAAAATGGGCCTAAAACCAGAACCTCATTACTCTACCTGATTTCCCCTCGTAGCAGTTTTCTCTCAGTTCAACAGGAAGTCATTTCCTCACACTGTACAGACAAAGAGGTCCTCGGCCTCAGGACCAAACCCAGGCCCAGGACCAGGATCAGGCCCAGGAACGGTAGGCTCTGTTTCCATCAGCTGACATCAGGAAGTTGGGTGAAACCACTCGGATCAGATTAAGATGCCGGTCGGACACAGAACCAGACAGAAGATTTAGAAACTTTACAGTAAAGTGTCGGAGGCGCTCAGCTGGATCTGTTGTCATGGTAACAGCGCTGAGTTAACCACACACCACAGCCTCATTCATCACACGCCCACTCTGAAACATGACAGGACAGGATCTCCGACACACAGCGCTGTTTACAACAACACAAGCAGAGACAATAAGCTGGCGACGGCCGCAGAGCTCGGAGTCAGGAGGACGCTCTGATGACGGCAGGGGCCCCAATCGGTCCGCCCGGGTCCTCTAAGAGTCCACTGCATGTAAAGATGAAGTACAGAGAATGAATCCCTAACATGGAAACTCATTTCTGACTCTGGAACTGATAAGAACCTGGATCCAGATGACCTGAGGGTTCTGGTAGGTTCATACTGGGTCAAGAGGT
>JBAFTC010000001.1:554141-565312 GCA_037177435.1 Melanotaenia nigrans | reverse complement strand
ATCTGAAATTCAAACTTTTGTGCCACACATCCGGGACCTGACGTGAGGCAAAACAAGTCGATCGCAGATGGAGTAACATCAGTCTTGTGCAGTTGTTTTCAACGGCTACAAGCAGGGGGAGGGGAGGGTGGCGGCGGGGAGAGAAACGCTAAGACGCTCGCTTCACTGCTTCAATTTATTCAGATGCTAAATGAAAGTCTGACCAACAAAATCTTTAACTGGGACAGAGCTCATAATCATCCGTGTCCAGTGGCGTTTATTAAATCTCTTCCTGTTGTGATCGACGCCATATTTTTAGTAAGAATCTGCAGACAGGTACCATAACGCAGAAGTTTAATTTTCATAGGAAAAGATGGAAGGAGGGGCTCTGGAGGAACTTATGTTCAGATTAAAGAAGGTTACAGAACCATATCTAACGCTGCACTTACGGAGAGGTCAGGGGTCACTGTGTGAACAGTTAAGTTGGGAATGTTGCCCCTAGCAACAGAAGTCGACAGGTATGACGGTACACCCAAAGAGACGTGTTTTTGTGTGATCTGGAAATTGTTGACTTTTTGTTTTACTGTACGGTGAACAGAGGAAGTCCTGGTGTGAAAAGTACAGGGGAAGAAAGCCGGTTTGTTTTGGATGAATATGACTCGGTTCTTCCAGGAGGAGGTTTATATGTTAACTAGATTTATTGAGAAGGCCTGGAATTTAAGACAGAAATCAGTGTCCCACGTCAGCACACAATCCTCTGGTTTGTATCCTCCCACATGTTGTTGTTGCTGTATAAGCTGACGCTTTTATGTGTCTAGATTTTGGTTTTTTTATTATCTTTTTCCTGTTTTGCCATCTTTGAATTGTCTTGATTTATGTAGAGTAGTGTCTTGTAAGCCCATGTGTGCTGAAATAAACAAACCACAACCTTGTTCTCTGGGAGGAGTTTTTGTAACAGCTTTCTGCTCGTAGACCCTTCAGTTCCTCCAGCTGCCTTTCCCCGGTTTGAGCCTGTTTCCCTTCTTGTCCTCACACCTCAGTCCTGCTACCTGTCCACCTGACAGCCTTCCATCTCGCTTGCTTTAGAGGTTTCCAGCTCAGCTGGCTCTTTTATAAACCATGTCTCAGCTCTGGATGTGGTCCACCTCTTTTAAAAGAGAAAGACATTGATCCCTTGGTTCTGCCTAATTTGAGGCCATTTTCTAAACGGCCTTTTATTTCCAGTGTTTTAGAGAAAGTTGTTTTTAACTAACTCCAAGCGTTTTTAAAACTGGCCAGTGTTGGTGAGTTGTTTCATTCTGGTTTGAAGCCTCTTCACAGCACTGAAGCTGCTCATTTAAAGCTTTTAGTGGTCTTCTTTTAAACCTGGATTCCGGTAATTGTGCCTTTTTAACTCCCTGGACAGCGGCGTTGGACGCAGTGGATCCCACTAGTCTGCTGTTACTCCTCGAGCACTGAACAGGGTGCCGAAGCTTCACTGGTTAAGTCTTACCTCGCAGGTAGATCCTTCTGTGTGCAGTTGGGGGCAGTCTTCCTCATCAGTGGCCCCTCTGAGCTACCAGGGTCAGTTCTGGGCCCTCTACTGTTCTCCCTTTGAATGCTACTCCTGGAATTGACATTTGGGAAGCATGATATTCCTTTTCACTGCTTCGCTGACGATGTGCAGGTTTACCTGCTGTTACAGGTCCCTTCTAAGGAAGCTCTTCATGCTGTGTTTAACTGCATGAGGGATATTAAGACATGAATGGATTTAATTTCTTAAGATTACATGAAAATAAAACTGAAATTGTCCTGTTTGGACGCCCTGACTTGGTCCTTGCCAGCCCCCTTGGCCCACTAGCAGCTTATATA
Source organism: Melanotaenia nigrans (assembly GCA_037177435.1). Taxonomy (NCBI): domain Eukaryota; kingdom Metazoa; phylum Chordata; class Actinopteri; order Atheriniformes; family Melanotaeniidae; genus Melanotaenia; species Melanotaenia nigrans. The sequence goes on along the minus strand of JBAFTC010000001.1, from coordinate 563,482 downwards.
CGACTGCAGGCTAGGAACCCTGTTGTTGTTGATGGGACGCTTAAATTATACGAGCAGAGCGGATCAGCGGTCAAGGCTTCTCTCAGCTCCGGCTTCTACACAAAGTCCAACCCTGTCTAAGGGCTAATCTAGAAAAAGTCATCCATGCTTTTATTTCATCGCGCCTGGACTACTGGAACTCCCCGTACGTCAGATCTCAGCCGTCTGCATCTTGTCCAGAACACAGCAGCTCGTCTCCTCGCGCCACTGGCTCCCGGTTAGGTGCAGGACTGAGTTTGTTTTTAAGTCTGTGAACGAACTGGCCCCAGAATATTTATCTGACCTTGTTAAGTTGCATCAACCCTCCAGAGCCCTTAGGTCAGCTGACCAGATGGTCCTGGACGTTCCTCCATCCCTCATGAAAACCAGAGGAGATGGAGCGTTTGCAGTTGTGGTTCCCACGCTGTGGAACGCAGCCGCTCTCTGTGCGGTCTGAGAAGAGCCTCTTCATGTTTAACACGCGTCTGAAGACCCACTTCTTCACCCTGGATCTGGCTGAGCAGAGCCATCTCTGCTGGATCTTTATCCGTTTTATTTATTTAGAAATGAGAATACAGAGCATCACAGAACATCTATCAGCAGAATGAAAACAACACAAACAGAGGAGACGGTAACAAACTGACCAGCTTTAATCATTTTTATAGGACAGAACATTCGGAGAAACTTTGGAAAATCTACAGAATTGTGATCAACTTTCCCAACAATCCAAATATTCTTCCACAAAACATGATCAGGAATAAAAATCAGGAAAAGAAATTCAGATTTTTACTTTTAATCACAGAATTCTGAGTAAATTTTCCCTGTTTCAGAAGTTGCTCCTGATGAAGGTGGTTTTTCTGGGCTGAGTATTTCATTTGATGTCGGTGACTGAAACATTCCTGGAACAGATTTCGTGTGTTTGCGTAGGAAGCAGGAATGTTTTGGAGTGATTATTTGTAAAAGAGTTTTTTGTGCTTTGAGGCTGTACGTTTAGTTTAAACTCAGCAGATGCTGCATCGTCATCGTCATCTTCACTTTTTTGTCTTTGATGCTGAAGGAGGTCTGGACTCTGATCCACAGAGACTCTGTTAGTTGTGTGTCATGTGACCAGACATCAGCACGACTCCAAGACGCCGTCCATCACTAGGACATTCATCCTCTGAGGCTGAAGCCTCCCAACCAACTGATTCAGGATCAGTTGGATCCTCCAGGTCTGGAAGAAGCTCATGAGTGTGTTTGTGTTTTCAGACGAACCGCTGAGGAAGCCGGTCCCGCTGCACGAGCAGACGGTGAAGGACGAGAAGGGTCGATACAAGCGCTTCCACGGAGCCTTCACCGGAGGCTTCTCAGCCGGTTACTTCAACACCGTCGGCTCCAAAGAAGGTGAGAGTTTTGCCTCTTCCTCACTCATCCTAGCTCGTAGCATAGCAGCATGACTGAGAAACTCAGCTAAGAGACTCCACCAAGCATCCACACCAAACACAGTCCAAACCCCAGCAGTTCTATGGGAACGTAGAAAACCAGAACAGCTCGGTCCACTTCACAACTACTGGTCATTTCTCCACACAAACCAGGAACCAGCAGAGACGCGGATTACTTTACACATTCCTAGGATTACTTTACTCATTCCTAGGATTACTTTACTCATTCCCAGGATTACTTTACTCATTTCTTGGATTACTTTATTCATTCCTAGGATTACTTTACTCATTTCTGGGATTACTTTACTGATTCCTGGGATTACTTTACTCATTTCTGGGATTACTTTATTCATTTCTGTAATTACTTTACTCATTCCTAGATGAATTATTTTGCTAGTGTGTGGTCTCCACTTAAAGTATTGTGCTTTTCGCTTCGGAGGAGACTATTTATTTTTCTACTGTGTTCCGGATGAATTTACTAGTAAGTAACGTATTAATAACTTAGTAAGCATCGTCTGTCGTAATCTGACATGTCTCAGCTTTCTGTAGATAACAGGATTTTACATCCATCCCTGCTAGTCGTAAAGTCAATTTTTTTTTTTGGGGGGGGGGGGGCGTCATTTCAGACTGGTAGGTGGACAGAAAATGTCTCGAGTGTTGAGTTCAGGTTACAAGGATACTAGTCAGGATGGACGGGGACACACAGACGTACAAAGAAAATATATTAGTGATCAAAATATTTTTATTGATCGTGAATCCTGTGGTCAATTCAGGGTGGACACCGTCAACCTTTGTGTCGTCACGGCAACAGAAAGCTGACAAGCATCATGCCAGACCCGAGGATTTCATGGACGAGGAGGTAGGACATGGTTTCTTCTCCTACACATCTGTTTGACTTGAGATTACGTAATAAAGTCCATTTCAGTTCCTGTCCTGTCCTGGTATGGACGGGTTCCAAAGGAGCTTAATTCTGACCTCTGAATCCTTCCGGATAAAAAGGCTCCAAGATGAACAAGAGTTGTGTCGACACATAACAGACAAGTCAGCAAAGAACCGGATTAAACTGGATCTTTAGGCTCTTTGTCACCGGTCTAAACTTAAAGTTTTCCTGTTCTGGGATGATGTTCTAGAGCAGTGTTCTAGGATGTCATTCCTCAAACAGGTAACTGGGATAAAAGAGGGCCCTGTAAGGGCATCAGTCCTGCAGGTTTTCTGTTTTCTGTGCCGACACCGCTGACTCAGATCATTTTGCAGAACTTCACAGACTTTTGGATCCATTTAAATCCAGGTGTGTTGAAGCAGGGATACATTGTAGAGGGTGGGTGTGCATTTAGTTTCCTCATAAAACTCCATGCAGGTGGAGCCGGTGACCGAGGTGGGCGGGTCTATGGAGCTCTGATCTCCTGATGTCCATGATGTTGGTGGTTGTTTGTGTGTCAGGATTTCGGCGAGCACGGCATCGCTCCCAGAGAGATCACCACGTCCCAGGAGTTCTCGTCCAGCCGCAGGGACGAGGTGGCGGAGAAGGCGCGAGCCGTCAGCGCTCAGTCGGCTCTGATCCCCGGAGACACGCTGCTGGAGGAGCTCATCAGACCTGCCAGGTAACAGTCTCGTGCCGGCTTCTCTGTGATGGGTAATTTGATCAGTTACTGGAAATCAGTTCGGGACCAGAAACAGAAACATGTCCGTTTCCACATGGGAGATGAGACGTGTCCAATGTCATCATATAACTGTCAGGGGTTCCCACGTAGACCAATGTCTGGCGCAGCGCCACAGTTTCCACACCACCCTGCGTGATGCAACATCTGAATTAAGAAACGTCTTCATTAGCTTTACTGGTGCAAGCCGCCCTGACAGCTGATTGGCCGTCTCCTCCTCTCCAGGAGCGATGCCGCAGGTCCTTTCTCCCGCTGCTGTCACACCATGAACACATGGAAACCGTCTTCACATGTTTATATACATGTTCATGTACATATTTCCAACCTGTACTGTGTTCTTGGTTGATGCCACCTGTTTACTGCTTCCTGTACTGTTGCAACAAAGCAATTTCCCCACTGAGGGACTAATAAAGGTTTCTTATTATTATTACTGTTTGTTGCTTGGCTCAGGAAGGTTTGGTTGCAGCTGTTGGTTACCGTGGTTACATCTGGTTTTGGTCTCAGGTTGTCCATCGGGGTGGAGCTGCTGAGGAGGATGGGCTGGAAGGAGGGTCAGGGTGTCGGACCTCGCATGAAGAGGAAAGCTGGGCGACAGGGTACCGGTAAGTAGGGCGGCGGTCCACTCTGAGACAAAGACACACAGCTAATTCCGTTGTGGTTAAACTGGAAGCGTCTGGAACGGGAGATATATCCGTCTGTGTGTGGTGACTCATGTCATGACTCATGACTCTCTAGAGATGTTGTCCTTTGAGATGCACCAACCCTTTGTTTGTTTGTTTGTCCGTGTGACAGACGGTGGGACCAGGGCTTATGGCTGTGCGCTGCCTCCTGCTGGTTCGGAGGACTCTGAGGTGAGCCTGGACCTGAAGCCATGTTTCAATGCTGCTGCTGCTTCTTGTGTTTCCTGTCTCTGAATTCCACAGATGTTCCGGATGTTTCTCTCCTGACTCATGAGTCTAATTTTTATCCAGTCTGGTTTTTTATCTCCTCATCAGGACGAAGACGACGAAGACTTCGCTCCAGAAAACGTCACCTTTGCTCCGAAGGACGTGACACCAGTGGACTTCAGCCCACAGCTGGGGGTTCAAGGTCTGGGGTATCGTGGTCTGGACCCGGGTCTGGCGCTACCAGGTCACAAAGCCAGTGGACACGTGGACCTGTTTCACCCTCAGTCGGAGACAAGGAATCAGCTGTTCAGAGACAAGCGGTGCAGTGGAAGGAGAGGCGGAGTCGCCGGGCAGGTGGGTTTTAAACCTGCCGCTCACCTTAAAAACCAGGTCGCTGTCTCCTGACCTCTGACCTCTGACCTGCAGGCTTTCGGTGTGGGAGCCCTTGAGGATGATGATGATGAAGATGTGTACCACAGAGACTCAATGTCCAAGTACGACACGGTCCTGGGAGGAGAGGAGCCTGGAGACGGCCTGTACGGCTGGACAGCTCCTCAGCAGTACACCAAGAAGGCAGGTAATAATACCTGGAAAGTCCTGGAAAAATTTTCATTTTTTAACAAACGGGTGACCTGGAAATATCCCAAAAAGTTTAATAGAAATTCTAAGATATTATCTAAGTCTCCTCCAGAGCTCTAACCCAGAAAAGAACCAGATTAATTCTATTTTATTCATCCTTCTGGAAATGGAATGATTTAAGCTCCCAGAGATGTTGTTGTCCATCAGGTTCTGGTGAGAAAACTGATTCCAGAAGGTCTGTCTGTGGATATGAGTGGTCAGAGGGAACCCTCCAGGTCAGGAAGTCGGGGATGGAGAGCAGGAAGGTGTAGAAGTCAATATAAAGAACGAGGGATGAGATGATAGTTTGTAGAATGAATGTTGGGTGGCGTGAACGGCTGCCGAGTTGGGAGACAAACTGGGAGAGTGATGAAGCTACTGGGACCTGTGGTTCATCAAGAATCCAAGGGACGGAGGACTGAACCCTGTGGTACGCCGCTGAGGAGGTGATGGACAAGGTTCTGATAGAGAGACGTGGGAATAACAAGCTGAGAGGAGTTCTTCCGTCCAACCTAAGAATGTAAATGTGGAGATCTTCCTATCCAAGGCATCATTGTGACGTTACTGGGAAGATGCATCATTATTGCGTCAGAGGACCAACGCTCACCTGGTTCAGACGTTACCTGTACGATCGACAACAATATGTAAATAACCATACATTACAAGACAAGGAAATCAAACATGGGGTCCCCCAGGGGTCAATTCTGGGGCCTTTTCATAATCTATATTACTGACTTAGTAAATTCTTCTTAAACATTACATGAGGTTATGCAGATGATTATTGCAGATGATACTGATTTGTGCCTGCCACACAATAACACAGCGGACACACAGCATCTTTAAACGCTGAACTAAAAATATCGACTTCGGGTTCAAGTGTAATAAATGATCTCTTAACATCAGTAAAACTAATTACGTTGTGTTTGGATCAAATAAAAATGCAATCGACACGAACCAGATCTGCCTCAAGGTAAATGATGAGAATCTATTACAAGTCAGTTCCATGAAGTTCCTGGAGGTCCTCATTGATGAGTCCTTCGCTTTACAAGCCGTGCAGAGCACTTAATATCAACATTATCTAAATACGTGGGTCTGTTTTTAAGACATCTTCCTCAAACTGCTCTTCTTACCTTGTACAAAACCTTGATTGAGCCCCATTTGACCTACTGTAATGTCATATGGTGGAACACATTCCCCAGTCATTTAAAGAAACTACAAAACCTAGAAAAGAAAGTATTGCGAGCCCTGACTGTAATGATCGTTTCAGGAAGACCCGGAAATTCAGCCCACACGGTGATGAGTTAAACAGTTTATTTGATGTTAAATCAGACGCTAGCGGACGGCAGGTGTAGCAACCAGATCCAGGAAGAGGGGCTAGGCAGATAGCAGAGGTCGGTCCAGAAAAAGGCCTAATCCAGGAAGGCAGAGTTCAGGATAGTCCGGCAGGGATCAGACAATCGGGAGTCCGTGAGAGGCAGCAAGGTCAAATCCAGGTAGGCAGAGTACAGGATAGTCCGGCAGGGATCAGGCAATCGGGAGTCCGTGAGAGGCAGCAAGGTCAGCAATAGGGATCTAGGACAAGACAAGGTTAACCACAGAATAATAGGCAAGGCAAATGACCATCTGGCAGGGAAGCAGACATTGAGGAGGGATTATATAGGGTAATGAACAGGTGAGGAGAGTGAGTGCTGATGAGACCCAGGTGGAGCAGATGAGCCTGATTGCATGAGCTGCAGGCGATGCAGGCCAGCCCTCATGACAATTATGTATTTTAGATAAATTCTATTATATATATATATATATTGTTAATTTTTATTGTATTTTTTATTTATTGTATTTTCATTACATTTTATGGTATTGAATAATTAACATGACAGACATTTAAAATGTTCTGCTCTAAACAAATGTTTCATGTACTAAATGTTTTAAGAAATCAAATCAAATCAGAAATCAAATTGACTCATAAATCTCTAAAGTAAACGGAGGAAGTTAAAATATTCTCTTGACAAAATCAACAAGCTGGACAGATTTTTCCCTCAAACTGAGAAACTTTGTCAAAAACATCTTTTCACCAGGAAATGTAATTTATATATTTACGAGCTCCTCGGTATATCTTTAATCCCACGGCTCTGACTGTGTGTCAGTGGGTTTCACGTCAGGTTGTAGCTTATTACTGATGTTCTGTATTTGTTTTTGTTTTATAGCCTTCTCGGCTGGTAATGACCAGATGTAATCAGAGTCATCTTTTTCTCTCACATACATTCTCATTGTCTCTCTTTTTCCCTCATGGTTCCCAGCTTTAAATCTGTCTTTTTCTCGGAGAACTTTTTAAAGGTTGTGAAAGAGACATGTGCTGAGCAGACCTCAGATCCTTCTTTTTCCTCCCTTCCTCACATACCAGAGAAAACTCTTCTGCTTGCCAGAGGAAAGGGGGGGGAAACATTGTGTTTGAAAAAAATCTGTAGCTTGGAACAGGTTTATTCAGCCATGTGTCATCATTTATTTCCAATGTGGGCTTCCTGGAATCTACGCATTAGCATGGAGTGTTGAAACTTAGAGGTTTGTCTACTGGGCGCTGGGGACAGGTGCTTGTTGTTCAAACTGAGGAGACCCAACGTGGAAAAAGTGGAGCAATGAGAGGATCTCCAGATTTTCATCAGATTTTCTGTCCTTATTTTATCTGTTTGTGACATAGCAGCCGGCCCTGATAACATCCCAGGCTATCTGGGGTCCTGACTGACATTTTCAGCATCTACATGGATCACAGGGAGTTCTAGGGAGGTTCCAAGGTGGCCCAGAGTCATCCTGACAGCAGGCTTGGACTCTTCTGTGGCCCCCCTGCTGAGGACAGAGCCAGAGGCATTCATTTTTTCCAAATAATTTCACCTGTCACGAGATGTAGAACCAAAGTATGACTCAATTTTAAGATGCACCACCTGTGTCCCGCAGGTTAATTGTACTACATAGAGCAACAGTTTTGCTTGTTATAACACTAAAGAATTAGGGCTGTCAAAATGAATGCGTTGACCAGTGATAGCCAGATGAAGCCTCGTAGAGCACCGAAGCTTTCCAGCAAACTGTTTCAGAAAGTGGTTCTAAATCAGGTTTTTATTTTTCCGTCTTTGTCCAGAAGTCCTGGATTCAGACCCGTCTCCACTGACTCATCTGTGAGTCTGTGAAATGGTTATTTTCCACTTTCGAAAACAAGTCAGGCCTTTTTCTTGTCTCAAACTTTCTCTGCCCTGAGAAAACATTTTCTTTTGTTACTGAAACGTTAGGAATGAACCATCGGTTTCTGTGCTGCGCACCTGCAGCTTCTCTCCTATGTTGGGTGAAGAGTCAGACTCGCGTCATTTTACCCTCAGTGTCCAGAAGAAAACACTTAAATCTCCCACAGAACCTCTGTTAACCTTCCAAACACCAAACTTTGAAGCTTTTGCACAGTTTGAACCTTCTTTTGATGATTTCTGTCATTTCTAAATAGTCTTCAGGAACAGTTCTCCAGGATCCCTGAAGGACTTTCCAAAGTTCTTCTTTGGATTTTTTTCTGCCTTTGGTTCCGTTCTCTGTCCAGATGATCCAACACAGCTTCAATAAAGCTGAGATAATAGTGTGGGGGTCCAGGTTCTGAGGAGGATCCGTCCCTCTATCAGACCTGTTTCCACTGATCTTCAGTCCAGTTCTGGGGTCATGTAACCTACCTCAGCTTTTTCTCCCTGTTTCCCTTCCTTAAGAATGGCTTCTTGACAGCCACATTTCCATGGAGAGCATTTTTGATCAGCTAAAGATCCAGATGCATCTCTCGGGTCCTGGTTCAGGTCTTTGCCAGATTTGTTTCTTCTACTTCTGTTTTATTTTTCCAGCAGATCTAAAGCGTAAATCCTTCAAACAGCCACAGAGAGACCGGAGCATCTGATGGAGCCTGAGTCTGCAGGAACTAGTCCTAAAACTCTGATGGTGGTTTCACTTCACTCCAAAAGATTGACATCTTTAGTCTGCAGGACGTTGCATTAGGATTTTCTTTTTGTCCACTTTTTTATTAAACCGAGTTAAATCTGCTAATCCAGGACCTGTTTTGAACACCGATTCCCCAAACAAACCCAGTTTTCCTGAACTTCAACTCGAGGCTAAGGTTACTTGTGGTGATGGAAACTGTTGGGGTACTGGATAATTCTTGGAGTAAGTGAAGGGGTGGGACAAAGTGACAGACTTCAGCCTCCAGCTTACCGTTTTTAACCATGACTGGGATGTTGCTGCCTTCAGGAGATGTTTCCTGGTGTGAACTTCATTTAGAACCGATTCAGCATCCGTTTTATGTGTTATCATTAAGGAAAGAAATATTGATTCATGAAAGTAAAATACTGAATTAATTAATCATTCATAAAGTCAGAGGTTTACATTGTGAAGTGGTCTTTCATGCTTGTTTAGAAGCTAAAAAATAATGTTTTCAAGTCAAATCTCAGTTTTTAGGGAGCTCTCAAGGGGAAATAAACACAACTTGCTTCATATTTTTCTCTTAACCTCTAAAACTACATAGAAGTAAAGACTCCATCTCTTCTATCATTATCAGTGTCTCAGGAGCGGTGGAGTGTAGCTCTGTGGGGTAAATGTGATGGATAGCTACGCTTCAGCTGGTCTACGGAGGTTTTCCAGCATTTCTAACCCGTCCAGGAGGTTTACAATCCAGCCACTAAATGTAGTTTTATTCAGAGACTCTATCTGGTAAATCCACCATGATC
>JBAFTC010000001.1:122049-135354 GCA_037177435.1 Melanotaenia nigrans | reverse complement strand
GCGCCTTTACATAGACTTAACATGAAAACCTGACGCTCCCGACGCTCTCGCTGCTTTTGGTCTGAACGCACCATAACCCTTTAATGCCTGAATTTATTTACACTATAAAAGAAAACCCTAAATAAATACAGGAAAAAATCAGGAAAAAAACAAATGAAAAAGACTGAAATAAAATAAAATACAATTAAATATTAAATAACTTATCATTCATTCAATCTTTCATTCATTTTCTATACAGCTTGTTCTACTTCATGGTCGCTGGGAAGGCGGAGCCTATCCCAGCAAGCAGCTGGCCAGCAGTCAGAGGCAGGTACTTCCTGGACAGGTCGCCAGTCCATCGCAGGGCCAGGTTAATAAATTAATAACAATTTATAAATAGAAAAATAAGAAATACATAATCTAAAAATAAATTATATAAGACTAAATAAAAGCAAAAAATTGGCTGGGGTTTGTCTTTGGGATGGGGGGGCTAGGGTTCGTACTCCGGGGTTGTTGCTGATAGCCTGGGTCTCTGAGCCGCCCTGGTCTGCCTCTGGCCTCTGTAGAGGCGTGGTTGGACGATCACGCTCACCACTCCTCATCACTGATCCCTCCTCATTCTTCATCCTCTGCATGCTGACACAGTCACCAAGTTGTCCAGTGGTTTTACACACTAAGATATACTTCTGTGTTTTGTTTTTTTTCTCTGTGAGTGTGTATCTGGTACTTCAGTTGCTGTGATACGTTTGTGATGTGTTTCTTGATTTGGTTATTATTTAGGAACTCTTGATTACTATCAGCTGTTTTTTTTTGTAAAAGCCATAGGACATTGTTTGGTGTGTTTCTGTACAGGTGTAGCAGTTGGTTGTCTGGTGATAGCTTGGACTGAAGGGTCGTTCCCTTCTATCTGTTGTGTTTTTGTCTCCTCTTTCTTCTTTCAGCTTTCCTTTTTGCTTCTTTTTGCTATCGTCCTCTTTTTCTGTCCCATTCGGTCTGGTCAAGCAAGATTACATTGATTCCATAATTCAAAGTAAATAACTAACAGTAAATAAATAAATAAATTAATCAGCTTATCAAAAGGAATCTTATACCCATAAACTTCCCCTTGGAAAAGCAAATTTGTTCGGCACAACAAAGCAGCCAGACTATCATTCTGTTTGCTACAATGCTGGACAGGACAAGTTTAAAAAAAAAAAAAAGTGATTGCCAATCACCATCATTCATGATTTTTCCCTGACCATATTTATTCTCGGAAGACAATGCTTACCCCCCATCCTTCAAGTTTTTATAATGCATTGGACAGTTTTAGTAGTTTCAGCCTTTCCTTAGATGTTTTCTCTGCTAGATGCGTGCTAATGTCTTATGTCTTATATGTCTTTTAATGTTTTAGTTATTTTATGTTCAGCACTTTGTTCAGCAGCTGCCGTTGTTAAGTGCTTTATAAATAAAGTTAGCTTGACTTGACCCTTCTTTAACAGGCTAACATCTTTTCCATGACCATGTTGTGTGTCTTTCCACATCCTTGTTTAAGAAATGAGAAGCTGCTCTCTGCATCAGTTGGGGTTAAAAAACTTGTTGGTAGCTGAAAGATAATTGCCTATGCAGTAATTATCCAACAGGAGGCTTGTATCTATTTGCTTAGTTAAATCCAGGAAGCAACTTTTTTGGCCAGGCTGCTTTGTTTATCATCATCATAAAGGAGCCTGAAATCAACCTGTTCTCTGCCATGTTGTGTTTTTGCTACAAATGGGTCCTCTTCTGAGCAAAAACCTTAGCAGATTTATCCTTTAAAGGATCACAAGGGGTTCGAGCCTCTTCCTGCTGACTCTGGGAGAGGAGCAAGGTACATCCTGGACACATAACAAGCCAAATACAAAATACAAAAGATTATTCACATCCACACTCTCTGTGTCCAATTTTAAAAATAGCCAGCCATGGCGCCGCTGTATAGCAGAGAACAGCGGGAGACCACAAACAACCTCAAGTCCCTGATGTCCTACATTTCAGACATATCAGTGCAAAGAAACAGAAAGTTGAACATAATTAAAGGAAGCATACAGCATGTACCTTTCTGCACTTATCTCCATTTTCCTGATATCAAACTGAGTTCAAACCAATTATATGTACTTTTCAGCTCTTTGTGTACATGGTCACATGGAGTTTATTTATATTGTATATCTTGCATGTTAACAGTTTAAGACTAAACACTCAAAAAACTTTGTGTTTTTCTTAGTAAAATAGGATAAGATAAGCTGAGACTACTTGCACAAAAAATTGCCCTGCAGTACCAAATCAACAATCATTAAAGACAAGACCGCATTCATACAAAACAAAACAAAGTCTATAAATATCCATAAAAATACCTGCAAAAACATAAAATCCATTTTAAAAAGGAAAAACACCTTTAAAAATACATACCCATCAAAACCCATTCGAACTTACAGATAGAAAACGAGCACACTACTGTTCAGGCAATGTGATGAAGTCTGGAATGAATGAATGTTTATATTTATTCCTTTTGCAGAATGGCACCCTGAATCGTCTACCCTATACGAGGCACTGATACCCATCATAGAGGGTGTGAGAGGGATCTGCAGCTATCTTTTTTTTTTGCCAGTCTAAAGCTGGGCACAAAGATTATCGGGCTGTTTTTGCCCCGACAATCGGCACTGAAACAGGTCATCGTAGCAATCGCAAGTATTGTCGGCCAATATTTACAGCCAAAAGTCTTCACGTGTGTGGGGAAAGCCAGCGACTCCTGAGTTTTTTTTCAGTTAACAATAGTTGCAAGACCACCATCATTACTTCATCATGTATGTCCTCTTCCATGCTGGGTATTGTGTTTTCTGGTTGTTTCCATGGTTCTTCTTTGGTTTTCTGGTGTTGCTATGTTGGTAGATCATCTTTGATCCTGTGAGATATCTGGCTTGGAGGACTAGATTCTAGATCGACTGCGGGACAGCATTGTTATGTGTGTGTTGTTCTGTGCTGAGATTATCGGAGCCACTACACACAGTATGATCAAAACTGTTAAATGCCACACAAGTGACACTCAGGTCAGAGTGGGCCTTGCAAACATAGGCATCACAGGCAAACTCTGCATCCCACAGACTTTTGTAGCCTCATTGTTTGAGCGATATACTCCTGCTAAAAACAACAACAAGCGTAATGATCGTTTCAGGAAGACCAGGACATTCAGCCCACACGGTGATGAGTTTAACAGTTTATTTGATGTTAGATCAGAAGCTAGCGGACGGCAGGTGATGCAACCAGGTCCAGGAAGAGGGGCTAGGCAGATAGCAGAGGTCGGTCCAGAAAAAGGTCTAATCCAGGAAGGCAGAGTTCAGGATAGTCCGGCAGGGATCAAGCAATCGGGAGTCCGTGAGAGGCAGCAAGGTCAGCAATAGGGATCTAGAACAAGACAAGGTTAACTACAGAATAACAGGCAAGGCAAATGACCATCTGGCAGGGAAGCAGACATTGAGGAGGGATTATATAGGGTAATGAACAGGTGAGGAGAGTGAGTGCTGATGAGACCCAGGTGGAGCAGATGAGCCTGATTGCATGAGCTGCAGGGCGATGCAGGCCAGCCTTCATGACACTGACTTGGTCCAGTTTTAATGCTCTCGTCCTCTCTTCCATCGTTTCTGTCTTCTCCGACTTACTGAGTTGAATTTATTCCAAAATGCATGCGTGATGTTCCAGACTGTTAAAAAGTCAGGCTGGTAGAGCTCATTCCAGTTTGGAGTCCATGACACATGAGGACTAATACGAGTTTTGGGTGTAGGGCTGCAGATTTGGAACGAGCTCGAGAAGAATTTGAAAGTGTTGAAATCCATCTCCACCATTAAAAAAATGTTAAAGGTAAACTGATCAGTTCATATATGCTTTGATAATTATGGCCCTGGATTTATTTGGAAAAGTTTTGTGTCTTTGTGTTGAATATATGTTGTAAGTAGGTATGTTGATGTTGTATGAGGACGTTGTCTTGTTTTATCTTTTTTCTCTTTATTGCGTATTTGTTTCAGTCTTTGTATCTTTAACTACTCAGACTCCCTCTACAGAGCTTGTGTTAGCTTCTCAGGTAGCTCTGATTCACACATTACTCACAGCTAAACTTCTGTTTAAAGGTGAATGTAAATATGGGAGTGTGTGTGAATAAACTGAAATTAAGTCTCTTTCGCACACGCGCGCGCACACACAGCAACCCCCCCGCACCATTCTGCACTAACATGACTCCCTACTTTCTGCCTCTAAACTGAATGTAGGTATAAATACTAGAAGTGATTAACATCTGGCCTGAAGCTGCCGTGAGGAAACAATGTCATGGAGATCTGTCCACACCAGAAGCCAGTCCACCCATGTCCATAGAGGCTGTCGCCATAGCAACCGCCCACAGCAGGGCAGGCTGGGGTGCACATCACAGCCAAAAGGCTGCAGTGAAGAAGTGATCTTCTTCCATTTCTGACATTTTCTGAAAATCTAACTAGTCCGTCCATAACGTTTTGAGTTATGATGCTGACGGACAAACGTACGTACGTCTGCGGGGGTTATAAATGAAAACGTAAGCGCTGTGATGAGATGAAACTGAGTGAATAGATTGATGTCTATTTATATTGTCCAGTTAATTAGTGTTGTATAATGTCACTAATTTAGGCTTTAACAGAGTCAGCATTCCTTCCTGGTTGTTGCTATGGCAACAGTGTTGCTTTTGGCCTGGATGGTGTTTTTAATTCACATTTCCTCAAGAATAACGGTCTGCTCCGCCACGGTGAAGTAGCGGCTCTGCAGGGTTTCTCCGTGTGTGATAGGTCAGACGCTGCAAACTCCGCCCCTTTTATGTGAGCACGCTCTGATTCAGATGGAAAACCCTGGCATAAATTACCGAGTTAATAACCAGCTTCGTAGAACCGCTGGTCAGGATCCTGAATGTCTGGGTAACAAAGAGATATCTGGGTATGTTAGTCCTGGTTCCTGGTTCAGATCTCAGGTGAGTTCTAAGGTAGTTGAAGGTGGGTCCAAAGTGTTTATGCTACAGACGTTGCTGCTGCTCTGATACGTTTTGTTTTTATGTTTGTCACCCTTTGTCCTACAAGTGGATGATGGTGATGATGATGAGGATGAGGATGATAAGAGTGAGGATGAAGATGATGATAATGATGGTGGTGATGATGATGGTGATGATAATGATGGTGGTGATGATGATGATAATGATGGTGGTGATGATGATGATAATGATGGTGGTGATGATGATGATAATGATGGTGGTGATGATAATGATGGTGGTGAAGATGATTGTGATGAAAATGATGGTGGTGATTATGATGATAATGATGGTGGTGATGATGATGATGGTGATTATAATGATGGTGGTGATGATGATGATGATAATGATGGTGGTGATGATGATGATGATGGTGATGATAATGATGGTGGTGATGATGATGATGGTGATGATAATGATGGTGGTGATGATGATGGTGATGATAATGATGGTGGTGATGATGATGATGATGGTCAGACAGCAGCTGATATATTCTTCTTTCCAAATTGTTTGTGTCCTCCTCAGATTCAGAAGATGACACCAGCGAACCATCTACAGATGAAGACCATCAGGTCTCAGCTTTGGAGGAACTCACCAACGTTCAGCTGAAGTTTGAAGTCAGAGAGGTTTGTCCTGCTCAAGTCAGGTGGGGGGGTGGGGGTTTCTTATTTCACAACCAACGAGACATACTGGTGGGTTCAGGTGCTGCTGGAGTTGACCCGACAGGAAGACCAGGAGAAGACTGTTTTGGTCTTCAGCATCTTCCAGCTGGGGGCAGAAGGAAAGATGCGAAGCTATGACATGAGCGTCACCTCCTACCTGAGAGGAATCAGACTTGACTTCTGTGATGGACCAGGTACAGAGACACCTTCACACCAGGACTGACTGGTTTTCCTCAGATTAAAGGTCTTTCTCAGATTTTCCCTCAGATTGTCCCTGAGGAAACTACCTCTGATTCAACCTCGGATGGACCCCTGGGACAATCTACCTCTGATTCGAACTGGGATTGTCCCTGAGGACACTACCTCGAATTGTAACTCCCATTGTAACTCAGGGTAGTGTTCTCCCTTGGATTGTCCTTCAGGACACCCTACCCCTAACCCTTACCTGAAGGGTCCTGATGGTTGGTCCGCTACTGGAAAGTAGCTCCCACTCGTTAACGGATCCAGAATGAGCTCAAGGTTCTGATCTCACTACTCTGTGGTGGTTTGTAGACCAGTTCTGAATACACTGCAGTTCTCAGAGGGACCCAGTCAGTCTTGCTTAGAACTACCTGAACTGGTTCTTGGTTCTGCTTCTTCATGTGGGCTCGGATTGGTTCTGTTTCTGGTTCCAGGTGGCACGACTCATCCTCTTCATCTGATCAGCACCTCAGAGCAGCAGGACGCCAACCTGCTGAAGGTGGAGTTCATCAAGGTGAGGCCAGAATAACTTCTGCTGGGTTTGAGAATCTGCTTTTATTTACTTAAAATAAGACCTGAGAGACCTGAATAACTTTTCTAGAACTGGGTTTGTACCAAAATCCAGATCTGAGATTTGATTCTGATCCACAACATGTCTTTGTTATTGCAGGCCGACCCGAGTGGTCAGAGCTTTGAGACCCAGTTCAGCAACACAGAGCAGACCCTTAAGGTAGGGGTGGGGTTCAAATGCTTTGGGTGTAGTTGTTCTTGCGTATCCTCAGATGTTTACCTGTCAATGTTTCAGGTGGAGTTTTCCTCTCTGGACTTCCTCCTTCACACCAACGCTCTGCTGTCGACCATTAACTTCTTAAACACCGCCATGCCGCCTTGGCTCGGCGGCACGCGGAGCCAAGAGGCCAAACAGTGCGTGGAATTGGCTGGGGGGAGCCGGACAGGTGAGTCTCTGCCTGCTGCTCTCAGATGTGTGAGGTCGTGTTTCTGACTGCAGGTGTTTCTCATCAGCCTCTAAAGATGAGAAGGACAGCGGCGTCTTCAGCTTCAGACTGTTCGCAGTGTTGGACTGTTTCCACGTTAAGGTGTGCGACGACCACCGCAACATTGCCAACATCAAAGTTCAAGGTACAAAACGTTTTGAGCTGCCAATCAGAACCTGGACACACAGTCACATGACCTGAGAAGCTGATGATGTCACGTCTCTGCAGGAATCAATGCTTCAGTGTCGGTACAGGCGAAACAGACGGAGGTGTTTGCTCGACTCAGAGATGTTGTGGTGACCGACATCATGGCCACCATCCACAGGAAGGTCTGAACACTGAACCAGCCTTAAGGGGGTCCGGACCCAGAACCCAGACCTGAAACAGCCAGTCCAGGGGCCTCATTTATAAAACTGAGCGTAGCAAAGCAGACTACAGGTGTCGAATGTAGGGAAAACAGGAAATGTGAAGCACAAGTTTAAACGCAATAATTCAAATTATTTAATTATATTAGTAATTCACTGATTCTTGGGAATTTGGATAAAACAGGTTTTAATATTGAAAATAAAAAGTTAGTTATTTTACTAAATCTGAAGTTATGTCATTAAAGACCCAGGTCTTGGCTGTTCAACGATGTACCACTGCATCCTCATCATTTTGTTTTTCTTGTTAACACTTTCTTTTTGTCAACACCGTCAGACATTATAAAAAGCTAAATTTCTTTTACTAATTTGGTCTAATATGTATTTAGAGTTTTTGTACCATTATTTATCGTTTTTAGTACAAATATGTGCTGTTAAATGTTGAACATTCACTTTTATTTCATTTTCTGTACAGTTTCACTGATACTCCTGGAAACGTTCTTACGTCAAACAACGTTTAAGTTTAGATTAAAAAGTTGTGTTTTTTAATATAACAAACCCATTATATGTTAGAGGTGACACTAATCTGACGGAGGTGAGAGTAATCTGACGGAGGTGAGACTAATCTGACGGAGGTGAGACTAATCTGACGGAGGTGAGAGTAATCTGACGGAGGTGAGACTAATCTGACGGAGGTGAGAGTAATCTGACGGATCTAATCATTGTAGTCCTAGTTGCTGATGCATTGCTGACATTGCTAATGCATTGCTGACGCGTTGCTGACGTGTTACTGGTGCGTTGCTGATGCGTTGCTGACATTGCTAATGCATTGCTGACGCGTTGCTGGCGTGTTGCAGACATGCTGCTAAAGAGGTGGTGCTGCCGCGTTGGTGACGCGTTGGTGACGTGTTGCTGATGCGCCACTGACGTGTTGCTGATGCATTGGTGACGAACTGCTGACCCTCCGTTGACGTACCGCTGATGAGCAGCCTTCTGCAGGTGACAGGTGACACTATTTTTGTCTGAAGAGAAGAAAAAACAACTTGTATCAGTAATATCAGAAGACAAAATGAGCATCTTTGTAAGACTTAAAGTCTGAGCTCCACCGGCCTGAGACGGCCAGGTGCACAGAACAAATGCTCTGATGGTTGTTGATGATTCTACATGCGGCCATAATCTGAGCTCATTTCCTTCATATAACTAACTCACTCGGCTGCCATCGTAAACCCATCAATGCACAGCCACGCCCCCATAGTCACATGACCCCTGCCTATGTGACATCACTTCCTGCCCTGAAATGTTTGACTTCCATTCTTGTTTGAAGCATGAAGTGTCACAAGGAACCTCATTTCTCTTTGTATTTGTATTGTTTGTGAAACAGAAATTAAGCTGTTTGCACCATGCAGGCAGTGAATGCCTGACATTGGCCTTCTGACCTGCTTCTTTACAGCATGTCTGTAAATCGTAGAAACGTGACGGCGCCCATTGTCTCACCGCCTGTTGCCTATTTTTCAGACATTTGTCGACAACTTCCAGACGGCTAAAGATGCTCTGAGCGCCGCCACGGCTCAGGCGGCAGAAAAGGCGGCGTCCAGCGTCAGAAACTTCGCCCAGAGGAGTTTCCGTCTGGCCATGGACATCAGGCTGAAGGCTCCTCTCATCATCATCCCTCAGTCCTCCACCTCCCACAATGCAGTGGTGGTCGATCTGGGTCTCATCACGGTGGAAAATGGCTTCTCGCTGATGTCGGCCGAAGGGTTCCTGCTACCGGCTGTGGTGGAGAAGATGGACGTTAAGCTGACACAGCTGAAGCTGTCCAGGTACATGCACAAAACGTCACTGTGGAGGCTGATGATGAGCTGTGACGTCAGCTAAGAGATAAACTGAGTTGCTTCCTGTTAGATAACGCCAGGAACCTTACAGGAAGATAGAAGGAGAAACTAACAGGAAGCTAACAGGAAACAAACAGGAAACTAACTCTGGATAACTTTTCCATCTGCTTTTTAACTTCCTGTCATTTTCAGGCTGTGTTCAAGACAGAACCGAGTCATTCAGACAGAATTTGGTCTGTCAGAACCGAGTCAGTCAGAACAGGGTCAGTCAGAACAGGGTCAGTCAGAACCAGGTATGCTAGAACCAGGTAAGTCAGAATTGGGTTAGGCAGAGCCAAGTCAGACAGAACTAGACCAGACAGAACCGTGTTAGTCATTACCAGGTCTGTCAGAACCGCGTCAGTTAATGTTATTGTGTTTTTTAGGATCATGCTGAAAGAGTCCTTGGAGCCAGATGTCCAGATCCTTCAGCCAATCAACTTAGAGCTGTTCGTAACCAGAAACCTGGCTGCTTCCTGGTTTTCCAAGATCCCCAGGGTCCAGGTCCAGGGAGTCCTCCGGTCCCTCACTGTATGTCTGTTGCACGATGACATTCAGACAGAGGTTCCTTCACCAGATGACTGACTCTGTGTTCTCTGACATGTAGATGAGTCTGGGTGAGGAAGACCTCGGTGTGCTGATGAAGATTGTACTGGAGAATATCGGGGAAGAACCTAGAGTGGACACGAGAAGTCAGGTGACCAAAGGTAAGTTCAACTGGTTCACATCATCTTCTTCAACCCATCAGAGACCTAAATGTGTTTCTCTCCACAGAGAAGGCGGAGCTTGCTGAGCAGCTGGAGGCGGAGCCAGCACAATCAGGATCTGACAGTGTGCCGGCCGGCCTCAGCAGAGACCTCGATGAAAACATCGTAAATATTCTGCTTGAGTTTGAAGTCAAAGAGGTACCAACAACCAACAGATGAAGTCTCTTGAGGTTCTGGCTCCGCCCTCCGACGTGGTGACACTGATGCTATTTCCTTTTTGTCTACAAGGTGGTGCTGACCGTGAAGAAGTCCAGGGATGAGACAGAGTCGCCGTTCCTGCTCTTCCAGGTTGCTCACCTGGGCATCAACACTGAAGTCAGGAAGTATGACATGTTCGCCACCACGTACGTTAACAAGGTGTCCTTGAAGTGTCCAGAGTTCAAAGGTCAGTAGATATCGTAGCTTTCCAGATATTTGTACGTCTGTCTTTACTTCCTGTTTGGACGTCTGTCTACACCTTCAGTTTTATTTCGTCTTGTTTCAGACTCTAATGGACAGCCGCTGTGTCTCGTCCACTCTTCAGCAGATTCTGGAGCCGAGCTGCTGAAAGTCCAGTACTGCAGGGTGAGGACATGTAATCAGATTACCTGCTTCTTCTCTTAGGCAACTCACCTGTCTGACTGCAGAGTAACTCCACTTCCTGTCTGTGTTCTGCCAGGCTGACCGCAGGAGCCCAGCTTTCTCCACCATGTTCAAGAACACGGAGCAGACCATCAATGTATGTTCCTCACACTTGTCCTTCACCTGTCTATCTCCTGTTCTTCACCTCTCTATCTCCTGTTCTTCAACTGTACATCTTCTGTCCATCACCTGTCTATCTCCTGTCCTTCACCTGTCTATCTCCTGTCCTTCACCTGTCTATCTTCTGTCCATCACCTGTCTATCTCCTGTCCTTCACCTGTCTATCTTCTGTCCATCACTTGTCTATCTCCTGTCATTCACCTGTCCATCTCCTGTTCTTCATCTGTCCTTCACCTGTTCTTTACCTGTCCATCTCCTGTCCTTCACCTGTCCATCTCCTGTTCTTCATCTGTCCATCACCTGTTCTTCACCTTTTCTTTACCTGTTCTTCACCTGTCCATCATCTGTCCATCACCTGTCCTTCACCTGTTCTTTACCTGTTCTTTACCTGTCCTTCACCTGTCCATCTCCTGTCTTTCCCCTTTTCTTTACCTGTTCTTCACCTGTCCTTCACCTGTCTATCTCCTGTCCTTCATCTGTCTATCTCCTGTCCTTCACCTGTCCATCTCCTGTTCTTCATCTTTCCATCTCCTGTTCTTCATCTGTCCATCACCTGTCCTTCACCTGTTCTTTACCTCTTCTTTACCTGTCCATCATCTGTCTATCTCCTGTCCTTCACCTGTCCATCTCCTGTTCTTCACCTTTTCTTTATCTGTTCTTCACCTGTCCATCATCTGTCCATCACCTGTCCTTCACCTGTTTTTTACCTGTTCTTTACCTGTCCTTCATCTGTCTATCTCCTGTCCTTCACCTGTCCATCTCCTGTTCTTCACCTCTCTATCTCCTGTCCTTCATCTGTCCATCACCTGTTCTTCACCTTTTCTTTACCTGTTCTTCACCTGTCCTTCACTTCTCCATCTTCTGTCCATCACCTGTCCTTCATCTGTCTGTCTTCTGTCCATCACCTGTCCTTCACCTGTCCATGTCCTGTTCTTCTTCTTTCCATCTCTTTTCTCTCATTCCAGCTTCACAGCAGCTGTATTTATATCAAATCTGTGGGAAGGAAAATTTGGTTTTAAGGCTGTTCCATCTTCCAAGTTTCTTCTTACTTATAAAAAATTAGCTGTTACCTTTTACCCCCAACCGCTCCCCTTCGCAGTTATGCCCATCGCGGTAATCCCCACCCTGTTGAAGTAATCCCTACCCTATCACAGTAATCGTCGCCCCATCGTGGTAATCCCCGCCTTGACCAGGCTTTTTCCTCATTCTCTGTTGCCATACAGGATGAGGTGAAGGACATCATCAGGAAAATAAAGCCATCTACCTGCGCCCTCCACCCGTTCCCCTCAGCCTTGCTGAAAGCAAACATTTAATTTGAAACGTATCACATTATAACGACATAGTTTATTGTAAAAACGTGAAACGTATCACGTTATGATGTCATAGGTTTTTCTCCCAGTCCCAGCGGTGCATGTAGCCTTTATAAAAGTCATCAAACAAAGATGCTGCAGTGATCATGGAGGCAGAGGTGGAGCTGCTGTCTTCATTGGATTTTGCCTCCATGTTTCGTAGTTTAATGACGAATGTACGGTGCGGCTCTGTAGTGGCTGGGGTTGCCAGATTTGGTGTTTTTCACCTATATTTTAAGGCCTGTTTACAATGGGTTTTAGCCAAGATTTTACCTGGAAGGTTCCATGAAAATCTGGAACTCTCTGGAACAAAGTTCAGCTGTGAGAGAACGCCGTTCAAAATGAATGAGCGCACGCACAATAAAGTTTATCAGGCAGAAATACAGAATGTTCAGTTCACATTCACCCAGAATCTGAACCAGTTCATGAACCATGGTTCAATGACCTCGTTCAGGAACAACACTGCCCGTCGCGGTAATCCCCAACATATTGCAGTAATTTTCACCCGGTCGCAGCAAAAATGGGTTTTGTTTGCAGAACTAGACTAGAATGTCCCTGTCACGCATCAGGAAACGATATTATTATGGGGATCCATCCACACCAGGAGTCATTCACCTTCCCGAACAGGGCAGACCGGGGCCCACACCACAGCCATAAGGCTGCAGTGCAGGGCCCCAGCCAACCAGACAAGGGCAATCAACACAGCAACAACCCCCAGACCGCGCAGGTAGAACCTGCCGTGGAGGATCCCCGTGAGGAAAACACTAGAGTTAAAACGAAAATTAAATTACCTAAAGAAACGGTAAGACCAGCTAAGATTGAATAAATAAATAAATTAATTAATAAATAATTTAATAAATAAGAAGCAATACAGTTGAGTAAAATATAAAGAAATTAATTTAAATAAAATTATGTAAAATAAATTAAGATCAAATAAAATTTAGTTAAGAGCTAAGCTAGAGGGTCACGTGGGTTCACCGAGCAAGATGGCCGCGTGATTTGAGACTGCCGGTAGAAGAGTAACTTTTATGAAAGTGGAGAAAAGGCAGGGAAGCTTTTGGTAAGACAACTAAAACAAGGAGGCTACCTACACAATAGCTGTTATTAAAGATGAGGATGGGGAAATGAAGACAAATACTGCAGATATTAATAAAGTATTCCTGAAGTTTTACGACAAACTTTATACGTCAGAGGTAGAGCATGATATAAATAAACTTACTGAGGACCAGTGAACCTATCTAGATAGTCCAATAACAGTTGAAGAGGTTAAGAAGGCTATATCATTAATGAAAGTG
>JBAFTC010000001.1:109868-122036 GCA_037177435.1 Melanotaenia nigrans | reverse complement strand
TATCTATCTATCTATCTATCTATCTATCTATCTATCTATCTATCTATCTATCTATCTATCTATCTATCTATAAAGTTGAATATCCCTAACTTTTTGTGAGTACTGTATTCATTGTAGACAACACTGTTGAAAAAGACAACAAATTCAGCCATGTTAATAATATGTTTTTTTTTTCTCTTACTTTCACATAACAGAAATGATTTGTGGTGACATATTCTTTTAACTAACCAGCTACAAATGTGTTTATGCAGGATTGCTGTGGACTGTGTGCACTCTGTTGCTGATTGTTCCAGTTAATGTGCACATGTGTTTGTGAAGCATACATTCTGCACTTCATTCTAAGTGCTTCAGATCAAAGTGACTTTTGATGATATAAAGGAGGATGAATAGTTTTCTGAGACAGCGTGTATGTACGCATGTATTTGCATAATTCATTTATTTTAGCTGATGTGATGTAAACATGAACACATCCAACAGCACTACTGATGCTGTAATAAATGATTATTGTTTCAGACCAGCGGGCTACATATGAGGTGTTTGGTAAAGAAACCGTTTGAAATCATTTTGCTTCTAAACACAGAGCAAACAGCAGGGAAAGGCATGGCCTGAGGGGTGGAATTACTGCAAATAGGGTGAGGACTGACAGTGCAATCAAGCTCTGCTGCTTACAGAATGATGCAAACCTGCTTACAACACTGGATACTCACACAAAATATAGATATGTATATATATTAATATATATGATATTAATTGTATTTTTTCCTCAACAACTGTGAAGGTAAGAATGTAAGTAAAATTTAATTGTTGAACCCTTTTCACAGAAAGAATCCAAAAGTGCTTCATAGTGAGATATCAGTCAGAAATACAAACTGATGTTCAGTTAAAGGATTATTAGTAACATTTACTAAAAGAACAGTCTGTTTTATTTCTGAAATTATGTCAAAAAGAATCGTAGAAAAAACGGTCAGTCTTCCTAAAAAAATACAGAGCAAGTCTTGTCAGATTTTTTTATCTTACAGTAAAATCTCACAGTTGTACATCATCATTCATTCATGTTATTGTCTTTGTCATTTGGCAGATAACATTTTTCAGACAGATGAGTAGACGTACACTTTGACTGATTTGATGTGCAGAGGAGAGACATGCCATACGTGGCGCATTACATCAGGCATGCATAGTTAGTCAGCTGGTATGAGACAGATGTTGGCAGGAAACAGGATGACTAAACATCTAAATGATCTCCTCTGGTTTCTATTTTCAATGGTAATTCAGAAAGAAATGTGGGTATAACTTATAAAGTTTGAATCTTTCTGAACCAAACATGATTTTAACATTAAATTTAAGATCACCTCAACACATAAATGTATTTGAATCTGACATAAAGTGGTCAGTTGCCTAGTTCTACAATAAATATTTAATTAGGTTTATTGTTTTTAGCTCCAGTTTTTTAATTTAATCGTTTGCAAAGTGGAGAAAGCATGTAAGTATTGTGCTACTGCCTTTAGGAAAAGATTCTCAGAAAAGCCTTGATGTCTTCATTGTCACCGCTTTTCAGGCAATCCGTCATAGCTAAAAGTGTCTCCTTGGTAACCAAGAACCAGACGTAGTTTCTGCCATTTCTGTCTATTCAGAACTGAACTTGTATGTTATATCTGACTTTAATCATCAATGCAAACACAGAAGAAGATATTTCTACAAGCACATCCTCCAGGCTCTGAATGTTTTGGTGTCAAAGGAAAGAGAAGCCAGTCACTGTCAGGTGGTTGCACCTACTGAGGGGTTGGGCTCTGTCCTCTTAGCAGTTGTTTTTCTAAATGAAAAAAGCAACAAAACCACATTGTTTCATAGAAAACTACACATTACAAGGCATGCAATAACAAAAATACCAGCATCCATGAATAAATTTAGTCATTTGAAAATAGTTTCAGAAAAGCTTATTTATTATTGCTTAACACCCCTACTACCCAAGCAATGTCAGATACCAAGTCAAGTTTTTTTATATATATTTTTTTTACTTATTTATTTTCTATTAGATTTTATAAAGGTATGCAATTTCTAAAATTTCAGCCTTTTAAAAATCACATTCTGAGCACATTCATTCAGTTCGAGGCTTAAAGGACACCCTTTGTTAATGTGCTGAGCTCTAATACCATACACTTAGAGGATTAAAGCAGGTGTGTGGATGGATGTGGAGTCAGGTAAGTGAGACTGTTGGGTTCAGAGAGGTCCACACCTGAATAAAGCCCTGTCAGTCTGACACAGGTTACTGGGCAGTGACATACAACATGAATAGCCCTGGAGGAGTATCAGTTCACTGCTACATTGGTAACAAAAGACCCAGTAAGATCCAATTTGATAAAGTCAGCCAAATTCAAGGACTCATTTTTACTTTTAGCTTGCCCTTATATAAACTCAATACATTTAAACATTTATTTAGAGGGGATACAACACAGTGGTAAATATTAACCGGTCCTAACTTTTTTGAAATGTGCTACCATCAAAATTAGCTCATATTTTCATTTGTTGTTAAAATGTCTTTATCAACAGCTGATATGTTGTATAAGTTATATTGGGAATGAAAACCCCAGTTAATAGGATTTGCAAATAATCACATTCTGTTTTCATTACCATTTTACAAAGTACCCCTCCCCTTTATTTATGTATTTATATATTGATCGGTATTTGGGTTTAAATTAATTTAATACATTTGAAATGATGTTACAAAGCATCACAAGGGTTTTTTTTTTTTTTTTTCTTTTGTTAAAACCTAATTAATAGGATTACTCTCTTTGTTGTTGTTAAAAATTCCACAATTTAATAACAAAACACAATATCCACATAATAAATATAACCAACTCCGACAGCCTAAACTCACATAAATACAAAATATAATCTTCAACAAAAAGACAAAAGGATTAACTAAAGGTGTCCAAAATTGCAAGCAAAACAAAAAACAAAAAAAGAAATCAACCAACTCAAACACGTCAGGTAAACTCAGGTAAATTCACACAAACTCAGGTAAGGTTTGGTCTTTCATAATCAAATCAAGTCAATATTAGCACTATCGAAAAGTAGCAAAAAGCTCACACAGGGTACCTCAGAACCCTACAAAAAAAGAATCTCTCCCAAAGCTGGCGAACTGTGTACCACCGGTACACAGCTGCCCCAAATAAAGGCAACCCTTAGTACCCATAGTACGGTCCTGCGTCATGATTGGGCAGCCCATCCGGAACCTGGAGACCAACCATCCAATCCTGGCAGAGTAAGGGAACTCCAAAGTGTAGAACCAGCCAACCACCGCGAAGCGCTGGCACAGTCCTCTTTGAATATGGCGACCACAAGCCACCAAGCAAACATCAAATATATATCACAGTTCTACAAATATCTATATGATAAAGCAAAATTATTCACTCATATATGTGACATGTTGAAGTCTAGAATTTCTAATAGTGTGAAGAATTATTTGAGCTTTAACACTAAAAAAGTTGTTGAGGTGAATAATTCTTTACAAGTTACTAGTAGACTATCTTTGTTTCTCACAACTCAGTGAACATTAAAATAACTAATGAAGATAGCCTTTCAGTTTTAGATTTAAACAAGTCCTAACAGTTTTAACAACTTACACAGAATGATGGGATCACGTAGAAGAAAAAGAGGTAGAAAAAAAATCAATAGAAGTTGTTTTGAAATGATCATCGAAATAAACCTGCTCAAGCTTTGAAGAGTCCAGTAGATTGATGCACCTAAAGCTTAGCTTTTTGGGGGAATTCGGGGGCCAAAGGATCATGATGCAAGCACTATGGTAACTTTACTCAGCATACATTGTCAGTGAATGGGAAGACGATCCAAAACTGAAACTGTCAGTGTGTGAAGTATGATATATATTTATGTACAAAAAAATACATCAACTGATTGGCAGTTTTGAAATTTTTTATATGTTGAAAAGTACTTTAGTTAGTTCTGATCAGTTAGTTCTTAAATCAGTGTACAGTCACCTCTCAGCAAATTATGTTGCTGAAAGCTGCTTAAAATCCTGCTTATCAGGCTTCTGTGTCTTCTCATCCTCAACAACATAATGGTGTTTCTATCAGCAGTAATACATGAACATAATAGACTGCCTAATGTCTTCTGCATCTGTTGCCAGTTGGAGAATGACACGCTGATTTATAGTGACTTGAAGGAGCTGTAATGAATTAATTAGTTTGATAAGATGTGCTCGTCAAGGTCACAGTCCAGCGATTCGCATGCATCAATCCAGTAACTGTAAATCTCATTAATGCTTGACAAGCAACAAACTACAACCTCCTGACAACTGCCAGCATCATAATGTGTCAGCTTCTTGTTTATTTCAGTGTTGTTTAAAGTCCTTAAAAACTCTTTAAGATTGGCTGTCATTTAGTTTGAGGACTTCAATTCTTGGCTTACGGAGTTGCTGTTAAAGAAAGAATTTTCAACAAGCATTAAAAGCTTTCATTTAACACAGAGTACAATAATTAGGCAAAACCTGAAGAGCAGCGAGGTTTACTTTTACATTTATTTGTAATGATTATGATTATGTTGTCATAAGGAACAGAGAACAACAAATTTTAACCATTTTAACATGTTTGATTGACTGGTAGTATGGAATAATGTGTCAGTCACAGACCTCTACTTAAACTCTATAAAATATCTCCTGCTAGAAGGAAGAAGGAGGCTACCTACACAATACCTGTTATTAAAGATGAGGATGGGGAAATGAAGACAAATACTGCAGATATTAATAAAGTATTCCTGAAGTTTTACAACTAATTTTATACGTCAGAGGTAGAGCATGATATAAATAAATGTGATGATTTCTTTTCTAAGTTTAACTTGCCTAAACTTGCTGAGGACCAGTGAACCTATCTAGATAGTCCAATAACAGTTGAAGAGGTTAAGAAGGCTATATCATTAATGAAAGTGGGAAAATCACCAGGGTTAGATGTATTTCCATCGGAATACTATAAAAGATTTGTAGATACATTAGCCCCCATTTTAACAAAGGTTTATGAAGAACTGTTTTTATTGGGAGTGATGCCGGAAACGTTTAATGAGGCTTTGATTTCACTAATTGTTACAGAGACCCAACAGACCCAGGTAGTTTTAGACCAGTGAGTTTGATCAATGTGGACTGTAAGATATTAGCAAAAGTCTTGGCCCTCAAACTGGAAACGGTATTAACATTTAGATACACTCAGACCAGGTGGGATTTGTGAAGGAACATCCTCAGATAACGTCAGAAGACTCTTGCACCTCATATGGTTAAATAGTACAATAGTACACCCGTAGCAGCTCTATCATTGGATGCCCATAAGGCATTTGATAGGGTGGAGTGGAGTTTCCTTCAATATACTCTAAAAGCATTTGGATTTGGCGAAGGCTTGACTAAATGGGTGAGTGCCATTTACTCAGACCCTAGAGCAGTGGTTTTAACCAATGGAGTGATCTCACCTTTTTTTCATCTGAAAAGAGGAGCCAAACAGGGGGACCCACTCAGCCCTCTTCTATTTACACTATTCTTAGAGCCTTTAGCAGTGGTAGTCAGGTCCCAGAGAGATATAAAGGGAGTAAAGCAGGGAATTGATGAACATAAGATGTTTTTATATGCAGACGATATATTCCTGCTGGTTAGGTTAGGGATCCCTCCCATTTAATTTCAATTTGGCAGAAATCAGAGGCTATGCCTGTGTCAAAGGGGTGTTTTCAGACTCTTATTTCTCCATGTCAATTCAGGTGGATCCCTGTTGGGATGAAATATTTGGGTATTAGGTTATGCTCTGATTTAGCAAACATTATTTCTATAAATTTAGGCCCATTGTTACCGAATCTCAAGGTAAAACTAAATCAGTGGAAGATGCTCAATCCCACATTGTGGGGGAAAATTAACACTATTAAGATTCTTGTTGTTCCGCATTTTAACTATATATCTATGATGATACCAATAACTGTTAGTAATGGTTTTTTGAAAAAGTATAATGGGCTAATTAAAACTTTTCTGTGGAATGGTAAGAAGCACTGAATTGGATTAAGAAAATTATGCGCTTTAAAGGACAGTGGCGGTCACTTCCAGATTTAGAGTTATACAATACTGCATTTGAAATGAGTAAATTGAGTAGACAATGGAAAAAACCAGATTCAAATCTAGGGTGGGTTAAAGTTGAGAAAGCTTTGTTAGCTCCTTTTAATGTCATCCAGCTCCTCTCGCAAAAATCTATTGGTACAATGCAGCAAGACCCAATTTTGCTGCATTCAAAATGGGCCTGGACCAAAGCACATAAGATACTTGGAATCTGCCCTTATAAACAATTCTATTCCTCAATCTGGAATAATCCGGCAATTTGTGTAGGAAAATCTCCCTTCTTGTGGCGTAAATGGCTTGAGAAAGGTGTACAAAAAATAGAGAATCTATACAAGGTTAATGTATTTTTGCCATTCAGCCTTTTAAAAGAAGCTTTTACTATGACAGATAAAGGGGACTTTTGGAAGTATTTACAACTCAGGAGTAGTGTGAACTCCGTCCTTGGTCTAAAACTGGTGCAGAAATTTTTTTTTTATCAAGGACTGGTTAAACTCGCCTAGTAATTTACATTCTGCATCAGTATTTAAAAAAAAAAACTTTTAGGACAACATGAAGGGCTTTGCAACAGTCTGAGATTAATATGGCAGAGGGACCTGAATATAGTGATTAGTGAAGATGTATGGAGTGATATAATTTCAAACATAGGCTGGGCTACAAGAGATGCCAGAAGTATATTTATTCATTCCAAGATTGTACACCGGTATTATTATACACCATCAAAAATGTTTAAAATGGGTCTACTGCAAGATAATAACTGTTGGAAATGCGGCAACAATATCTTCATGTTTTCTGGGAATGTCCTTTGGTGTTTCCTTTTTGGACTGAAGTCATTATAAATTTGGAGAAGTGGACTGGGTTATCCATACCTAGATCACCTCAACTGTGTCTGCTGGGAGATAGCTCTCTCATGCCCCCTGGGTTATGTTAGTCTTTTGGAAAAGTCCCCACAGGCCTCAGACTGAGGACTGGATTAAACTTATGACAGAGAATGCTTCATTTGAATCTCTAATTGCAAAGGTAAATAATGTCCAGGTTACAACAAGCCAAATATGGTGTCGTTTTATGTCATTTATCAGATCTCATGACAGTCTTTTCACTACCAAATGATTATATGCCATTTTATTTTATTGTGTGCAACCGTCCTGTTTATGTATTTTTATGTGTTCTGTGTGTTTGTTCTTTGTATGTATATAGAAAATGAAAAGTTAATAAACTTTAATGACAAAAAAAGCAAAGCTAAAAAGGTCTTAAGCCTCTTTTTAAAAACGTCTCTGCAGCCCTGAGGTTCTCTGGCAGGCTGGTCCACAGTCGAGGGCCATAACAACGGAAAGAGGCCTCACCGTACGTCCTGGTCCTCACCCTTGGAACAACTAATAGACTGTTATCAGAGGACCTCAGGGTCTGCCAAGGTTCATAATTTAAAAGCAAGTCGGATAAATAAGAGGGCCCAAGACCATTAAGACATTTATAAACCACTAAAAGAACCTTAAAATCAATCCTGATTCTGTCTTACCTTGATCAGTTCTGGCTCTGGACTTGCTGATCCTTGGTTCTGTTTTCAGGTAACCTTTACCTCCGTGGATGTCATGCTCCACACTGAGGCTCTTCTGTCAACCATTAGCTTCCTGTCCACAGCACTGTCCTTTGGCAATGTGCCATCTCCAGAGTCCAGCGTCCATCCAAAGATGGGGGACAAGACTGTTTCTCCCAGATCTAGTTGGCTCCAGAACTGGTCAGCCACACATGACACCTCCATCTGGGTCCAAACTCCTGATTGTTCCTCCACAGCTTCACTGGTTTCACCTGCAGACTGTGATGTCATCGACCTGAAAGTGATGATGACACTTGGAGCCTTCAACGTTCTGGTGTGTGACCAGTCCTCCAATATGGCCGACATCAAAGTTCGAGGTCTGTAGTTAAAGCAAAGTTCTTATCTGCTGGGGTCCACCTAGATCAGATCCAATCTGATCTGTTCTAATCTGATCTGTTCTGTTCTGATCCATCTAATCTCATCTCATTTGATCTCATTTGATCTGCTCCTTGTGCTCCTGATCTGTTCTTCAGGTTTCACCGGCTCTTTGCTGATGAATGGACCTCAGACCCACATATCCGGCCGCCTACAAGATGTCGTCGTCCTGAATGTTGATCCCAGAAGCTTTCACCAGAAGGTAAGTCACCTCTATGACTTATCTAACATCCCTCCTCCATTCTGACCAGTCATTTGAGATTTGGGGGCAGAACCGGAACCAAAATCCCTCGTCATGGTCTTGGGGATGCTTAGACTACTCCAGCACATTAAGAAGGTGGTCCCACAGAAACAAAACACAGCACAGTCTAGCATGGTGGTGGAGGGTTTATGATTTTGGGCTTGTACTGCAGGACCCAGACCTCAGATAGTGTCGGACCTTACCAGACTTTCTAAATCCTAAGTGCATCCCTCTGTTCCAACCTTCAGGCCATTTCCATCGTGGGAGACGAGGTGTTCAACTTCACCATGAGTCTGACTCCCAACGCCACAGAAGGTGTCAGCTATGTGGACACGTCCAGAACCGATGGCAGGGTAAAGCTGAATGTAGGCTGCATCCAAGTGGTTTACCTGCACAAGTTTGCCATGTCTCTTCTGGTAAGTCACTGGGCTGGATGGTTCCTCCAAGGTTATACTGCTTTGTGTGATTATACAGACTCAACACGGTTTTTACAGTTCCTGTCCAGTTTCCTATCTGGTTTCTGTTCCCTTTCTGGTTTCTGTCAAGTTTCCTCTTAGTTCTACTGGTGTGTCTGTCTTTGTATGATGGTTTAGTTTTTCCAGCTCAAGTTTTGGAGGTTTTGTGTGGACTGTCAGGATCTAGTTGTTGGATTTGTGCTTAAAAGAGGAAATGGGTTTCCACCAGTTTCAATCGTGATGTGTCATTATCCAGAATTTCCTTATTTGCTCTCTTCCTGTGCTTTTCCAGGATAACAGGGGTTAGAAAATGAAAGCTGTTTCTGAAAAGAGACGGTTTGGTTCATAAGTTTCAATGTCAGGTCTTTTTTTTGATTTTTGATAACGTGTTTGTTTTTGACCTTTTTCACTTTTCAGAGTTTCACCAACAACTTCCAGACGGCTAAAGATGCTCTGAGCGCCGCCACGGCTCAGGCGGCAGAAAAGGCGGCATCCAGCGTCAGAAACTTCACCCAGAGGAGTTTCCGTCTGGCCATGGACATCAGGCTGAAGGCTCCCCTCATCATCATCCCTCAGTCCTCCACCTCCCACGATGCACTTGTGATGGACCTAGGTCTGATCACAGTGGGAAACAGCTTCTCCCTGCTGCCAGTCGAAGGGCGTCCACTGCCTGCGGTCTTCGACAACATGGCTGTACAACTGACAGAACTAAAGTTGTCCAGGTCAGTCTAGCTCTGCCTCATAGGCCAGGTCTAGAACCAACAGAGACCAGTTTCTTTCACTAACGGGGCGGTGGATGTTATTTAATCTGTAGTCTGGTCATTTTCATACCACATCACCACTTCATCAATTTCAGTGTCAATTATGAAACGGATTCTGTTGTCCATCAGGACTACTTTGGACCCAGACTCGGACCGAGCCAACATTGAGCTCTTGGAACCAGTCAACCTGCACCTCGATATTAAGAGGAACCTGTCGACTTCCTGGTACAAGAAGACAGTTGCTGTGGAGATCAATGGAGACCTGAAACCAATGAAGGTAGGAGGAAGAGGAGGAAAACAACACAAGTGTTGGTCTGAAGGTGACCAGAACCAAAACTTCAGGGACCTTCAGATTAATAAATCTGATGGATTTTATTGATGTATTTAACCTTTATTTAAGAAGGAGGTCCCTTGATACTACTGAGATGTAGCCACAAAGCCAAGAGGATATAAAACGCATTAAACCATCATATCAGTAGCTTAATAAAACTCATCTGGTGTCCCTCCAGAAACCCAAGTCTGTACAGAGTTTCAGTGTTATCTCCAGACAAGAGCACTAGAAAAGACCACCAGTTTGGTTTTCTTCGTCCTGAGAACCGGGTTCAGGTTACAGGGAGGATGTGGGAGGAAAGGAAAAATGCAGCATTGCCCTCAGTCTGCTGTCATTCTACAGCTTAGAGGACACATGTCTGTTAATGATGTGTGTAGACAAAACATGTCTGTTAATGATGTGTGTAGACAAAACATGTCTGTTAATGATGTGTGTATGTCTGTTAATGATGTGTGTAGAGGAAACATGTCTGTTAATGACTCGTGTAGAGGACACATGTCTGTTAATGACTCGTGTAGAGGACACATGTCTGTTAATGACTCGTGTAGAGGACACATGTCTGTTAATGATGTGTGTAGACAAAACATGTCTGTTAATGATGTGTGTAGAGGACACGTCTGTTAATGATGTGTGTAGAGGAAACATGTCTGTTAATGAATCGTGTAGAGGAAACATGTCTGTTAATGACTCATGTAGAGGAAACAAGTCTGTTAATGAATCGTGTAGAGGAAACATGTCTGTTAATGACTCATGTAGAGGACACATGTCTGTTAATGACTCGTGTAGACGAAACATGTCTGTTAATGATGTGTGTAGAGGAAACATGTCTGTTAATGACTCGTGTAGAGGAAACATGTCTGTTAATGATGTGTGTAGACTTAACATGTCTGTTAATGACTCGTGTAGACGAAACATGTCTCTTAATGACTCGTGTAGAGGACACATGTCTGTTAATGATGTGTGTAGACGAAACATGTCTGTTAATGACTCGTGTAGACGAAACATGTCTGTTAATGATGTGTGTAGAGGACACGTCTGTTAATGACTCATGTAGAGGAAACAAGTCTGTTAATGAATCGTGTAGAGGACACGTCTGTTAATGATGTGTGTAGAGGAAACATGTCTGTTAATGATGTGTGTAGAGGAAACATGTCTGTTAATGAATCGTGTAGAGGAAACATGTCTGTTAATGACTCATGTAGAGGAAACAAGTCTGTTAATGAATCGTGTAGAGGAAACATGTCTGTTAATGACTCATGTAGAGGACACATGTCTGTTAATGACTCGTGTAGACGAAACATGTCTGTTAATGATGTGTGTAGAGGAAACATGTCTGTTAATGACTCGTGTAGAGGAAACATGTCTGTTAATGATGTGTGTAGACGAAACATGTCTGTTAATGATGTGTGTAGAGGAAACATGTCTGTTAATGACTCGTGTAGAGGACACATGTCTGTTAATGATGTGTGTAGACAAAACATGTCTGTTAATGATGTGTGTAGAGGACACGTCTGTTAATGATGTGTGTAGAGGAAACATGTCTGTTAATGAATCGTGTAGAGGAAACATGTCTGTTAATGACTCATGTAGAGGAAACAAGTCTGTTAATGAATCGTGTAGAGGAAACATGTCTGTTAATGACTCATGTAGAGGACACATGTCTGTTAATGACTCGTGTAGACGAAACATGTCTGTTAATGATGTGTGTAGAGGAAACATGTCTGTTAATGACTCGTGTAGAGGAAACATGTCTGTTAATGATGTGTGTAGACTTAACATGTCTGTTAATGACTCGTGTAGACGAAACATGTCTCTTAATGACTCGTGTAGAGGACACATGTCTGTTAATGATGTGTGTAGACGAAACATGTCTGTTAATGACTCGTGTAGACGAAACATGTCTGTTAATGATGTGTGTAGAGGACACGTCTGTTAATGACTCATGTAGAGGAAACAAGTCTGTTAATGAATCGTGTAGAGGACACGTCTGTTAATGATGTGTGTAGAGGAAACATGTCTGTTAATGATGTGTGTAGAGGAAACATGTCTGTTAATGAATCGTGTAGAGGAAACATGTCTGTTAATGACTCATGTAGAGGAAACAAGTCTGTTAATGAATCGTGTAGAGGAAACATGTCTGTTAATGACTCATGTAGAGGACACATGTCTGTTAATGACTCGTGTAGACGAAACATGTCTGTTAATGATGTGTGTAGAGGAAACATGTCTGTTAATGACTCGTGTAGAGGAAACATGTCTGTTAATGATGTGTGTAGACGAAACATGTCTGTTAATGATGTGTGTAGAGGAAACATGT